>OV702280.1:1329220-1929220 GCA_916181665.1 Avena sativa | reverse complement strand
CTGTTGTGGTCAAGTCAAAATCTCAATTCATTTCATAAGTCATTTTGAAAACATCTGACGGGGGAACAGTATGGCCACTCCAACTGTCCATAACCGTGGACGCGGCTATTCGAATAGTTTGACACTCTACAGAGATTGTACACTTTCACCACAACATTCGATACATCCGTCAGGAATAAATCCTGAACTCACCATACTTAGTATGCGGATAATCAATCCTAACCTTTCAATTACACGCCCTAGTATAAGCACCTCTCCTGTGAGTTTGGCCTCCCAACCATGACCAACTGTCATCTTGGGTACTGCACAGGTGGAAAATCTTCACAAGGTATCCTCAGCTCAGACCTTGGACGTGAGGGAACCCATACTAAGGTATATAAGTTTCCAGTCAAGCCCTACCCAATTCTCGGGTATTGTGGTTGTACGGTAAAATTTGAATGGTATCGCATCCAGACAACCATCAGTTTTATAAAGGGCTAAGGCTCACGCCTCAACATTTTCATCACCAAAATCATCTGGTGTTCGGAAACACATGTCAAAACATCTCAGTAGAATGACTCATCATTCTAAGGTTTTCATAACCATCTTCCACCAAGTATTCCCATCTAAAGTTGATCAGTTTTCATGCTTAGCACTAGCATCTACAAGTGGGATAAGTACTAATGAGGGGTGGTAAACAAGTGGAGTTTAACTAAGTTCAATCTCATGCCTTAGGATGACATAAAGATTATCTAGCTTAGGCCAAATTTTATGCTCTTTATGCACCTTCAATTATCTTCCTATAATCTACAAGTCACTTAAGTAAACTCTAAAAGAAAGCTTTGATAAAGAAATAAAGTATAAAGCTTGCAAGTAAAACTAGGATTGGGGTTATCACGTGGGAATGATCACATATGGTTAAGGCATATAGTTGGTATGGTAATAAGCAAGTATTTGCTTGCATAGGTAAAGTATCTTGCAAGTGTTAGCTTGCTCAATCAACTAGTAGTATTAGGCTTGCATAGGTCAACTTGATTAGTAAGGCTTGCATAGGTATCGGTATCAGGTTACCATGTGCAGAGCAGTGGTTGAAGTTCTCCTTGGCTTCTTCTTCGTAGTATCCTCCTTCCTCCTCGTATCCTTGGTCGGTACTAGCGTCTATGAATAAATACGAGGTACACAATCACCAAACAATACTTAACTACTTTCAATCACCATACAAAAGGGTTCTATAGATGATCTAACATCATCACTAACATTCAAGATTAAAGCACTTGCATTATTTATTTATTTTTAGAAAAGTAATTTCTACTCATTGAAAAACTACTTACGATTTAATATTCTCCAAACCAAACATGGGATCATGTTGACACATGTCATCACCACATATTTCAGTACATGTGAATGTGATTTAAAGTGGTGTCACAATTTAATAAGGTTTAACCTTTTCTTTCAATTAAATAAAGTGACTAGAAATGCCTATGTGGCATTCTTTTATTACTTGGACATTATTTCTGTAAGTAAACTAATATGTTTTTATATATTCTGAAAGGTATGATCAAATGTGATTTTTGAGAGTTGGAATCAACTCAAAAGCTATTATGGTTGAAATTTGAAAAATGTTTGAATGCAGAAAAGCTTCTGAATTGTTATTTTTACCTAGGTTGATCTACAGATCCAAATGATTTGAATCCAATGGGCTTGGATTAATAATTTCAATACCTTTCTAGCAAAATTGGCTTCATTCAATTTGGTTCACTGAATCGAGCTGGGTTGATTTTTGAAACTAGGTACAGAACTATGTTTGAATTAAAATGGAAAAAGCTAAATTCAAACGAGTGGGCTGTGTGGGAAAGGTTAACGGGCCGGCCCAGTGTCACTCCGCAGCAGGGGGTGCAACTGACAGGGGGGGTCTACTGGTCAGTGGCTCATAACACGCGAAGTGATACAGGGCGATGTGGTGCGTTGGATTAGAATGAAGATCGACGGATGAGGGTCGTCGTCGACGATGAACAAGTCACCGGCGAGATCAAACCCTAGCGGCTCAGTGGGGGTCGTGGGAGGCTCACCAGGGCTCAGGCAAGGGTCGGCGATGCGGGCGAACGGCGAAGTCGACGACGGCGATTCCCCTGGCACCGACAGCTTCTCCTGGGGCGGCTCCAATCGACGGCTTCCTTCTTCTCCAGCAGCGGCAGGCTCTGGTGAAATTCCGGTGATGCGCTGCTTGCCTTGCTCCGGGAATGAGGTGGGTTGGTTCTGGGTGAGAGGGGAGTAGAATGGTGTGAAGAATTCGAGCGGGGGATGCCTCTATTTATAGTGGCGAGAGGGGACCGACGGGCGCAAGCTGAGCTCGTCGTGGTCGATGGCACAGGCAGCTATCGGTGTGGGAGACGGTAGGGGGCGGTGCTGTGCTCCCTGGCGAAGCTCAACGGCGTGGTGGCGAGGCGTGGGGCGGTGCTGATTGGTTGGAACGCTGCGGTGCTCTGAGATGGTCCGACGTAAGTTTTGATGGCGCACAACACGTGTGGTCCGCGCAGCGGCGAACGGGCGTGTTTGCGGGGTTGCTGGGGTGTTGGTGATCATGCGTGCATGCGGCAAGGGCGGCGCGCGGTCTATGGGCGTGTGTCGAGGGTGACGCTCTGGAGCGCTCTCGGCATGGTCGCAGAGAAGGTTGGCATGGCCTGGGCGTGTGGTCCAGTAGCTGGCATTTCTCGAGGCTAGGACAGGAAGTGGCGGTGGGGTGCTAGCTAGCTCCCAGACAAGGTTGGCGAGGCTAGTGTGGCCTCTAGCTCGCCGGCGACAACGGGGTGGCAAGTTTGCTCTCGGCATGCTCACCATTGATGGCTAGGCTTGCTTACAGTGCTGCTAAGGTTAGTTAAATGAGCTAGATGATCTACTAAGGAATAGTTGCAACCAGAGAGGGAACAAGTTAGGCCCAAAACACTGCTCAACATAGTGTTTTTGATTTGGTTGATTTGAATCTGCAACCTGTTTGATGAAATGGCCGCATGAACTTAAGATTTGAATTTTAAAAAGATTTTTGGTGGGTGTGCTAGGCATGTACTGGGGAGTCTGTGGATGCTTGGATTTTAAAAATTGAGTTGGTTTGAGTGGTTTTTGAAATAGTGGGATCTTCCCATATGAAATAGATTCAATTTTAAACTGTCATTTAAACTAAGCATTTGAATGTTTCTGGATGATCACAAAGTGGGCCTTGGTACCTTGTTATGAGTAATATCAAGGGGTGCAAAGATCCATACATGTTTCTGTTAATTTATGAAAGTTAGGGATAGCCAAAGTAGGCATGGGAGTTAAATTGGCCAAAGTGACCATTCACTTAATTTGTTTGTTTTGACTTGTTTGTCTTTGGGAAAAGTTTGGGAATTGTTTAGATGATGTTTATTTTACCTAAGAATCATTTTACAAGCAAAGAAACACATAATCATGGCAATTCAAAAGAATCCAAATTTTAATACACACACATATGAATGCTTTCCTAGTTTTAGTTGGAAAAGTTTTTTGTTAACCCTAAATTTGATGATCCAAGTTTAATATTTTTGGGATGTTACATATAAGCTCAAAGGGCGTAATGCAATAGATAGGACACTCTATCTATCGATAAAAGACCACAGTAGAATCGTATGCATCATAGCAGAAATTGAAATGCTTTCAAAATCATAGGATTATATCATGGTGGGTCTATGCTTGCCTTTGCCAGTTGATAACAGATAAGCAAATCTTCGGGAGCCTTGTACTTGACTTGGTTATAGTTGGTCAAGTATTGTTCTTCGACCTTCTATCTTCTACAGTGTTGATCTCGGTCTTCGATCTCGATATCGTATTCTACCGGGAAGAACCAAACACCGGAAAGAAAGGAAAACAATCAACACATGGCATCGATGCAATGCTCAAGCAAGGATGATGATATGACAAGTTGAATTATATCGAAAAGTAACCCTAAGATATGCTCGACCATTTAATCGGGGTTACGAGGGGTACAAACCCTAATTCGAAGAAACTCCGGAATCACCTATGAGGGGTTACTAGGTTGTTCTATTTAAACTTGTCATGTAAATTATTGAACAATGCATGATTATAGCGCTAATAGATAGTTCTCATTTTTCTGAACATTTTGATATATTATTTGTATTTTTCTGACTTATAGATAATTAGTTATTGAATTTACAAGTTTTATTCATTTTCAGAAATTAATAAACCAAATGGAAATTACTTTTTATACCCAGACACACCTAGCCACAGTGGCTGACTGGGGGGCCCAAGAGCCACCTCAGCGTCCACGCAGGCAGGTGGGACCTAGACCAGGGCTTGACTGGGTCAGACCCTAACCTAAACTTTTTGCACCGCAGAGGCATCTAGCCTCTTAGGCTGGCAGGTGGGACCTTGGCCACACGGATGCCACCTTGGCGCCACTTAGGACTCGCCGGCGAGCACTGCAAGCGGCGGTGGGGAACAGAGCAGAAGGGCACGGGCAAGCTAGCGAGGTAGCGCGTTCGAATCAGCGCTTCACGCTGAGCCAAAAACGGGTGACGCCGCTAAGGGATGGTTGTCGGAGCAGCGAGCACAGCAAGCGGCGGTGGTGACACTTGTAGGCGGACGACGCGCGACGCATACAGCAAGCAAGAAAGAAAACTGTAGGTGCCTTGACATCGGAGGCTCACCGTGAAGACGATGGAGGGGTCGGCGATGCGAACGGCGGCCAGAATCAATGGCGACAGCGACAGCCAGAGTCAGGGAAGGAGAGTCTGATTAGGGCGATATGGGGCTCTCCAGCTTGCACGTGTGGGGGAAATCGAACAAGTCGAAGACAACAGTCATAGTAGTGGTCTCAGGTGGAAGAGGGGAGGCCGGAAACGACGGGAACGGCGAGGTCCTGGCCGGAGCTAGGGTTCGGTTTATGTGGCGAGCGGCACAGAGCGAGAGAGAGAGAGAGGGAAATGGGGATGGAAAGAGAGGGCACGACACAATTCTTATCCTTAGCTTGGCGGTCGGCGTCGGGCATCGCGGTGCTCAGAAGGATCGACGGACGACGACGGGACACGCAGTAGCTTTGCTGCGTCCTTCTGGCGGAGGAAGAAGAAAGAAGAAAGGAGCGAAGGGTTATGGGACAGAGTGGACCGGTGCTAGGCCGCGGGGTGCTGCTGGCTGCGCACTTGAGCGACAGATAGTGAGAAGAGGGAGATGGGCTGGGCTGGCTGGCTGGTTTGCTCTGTTTTTTTAATCTGGAAACCTTTTTTTCCAATTCTGTTTTGCATTTTTCAAAAATACCAGAAGATTTATAAAATGTATAAAATACTACAGGGACCCTTTTTAGTCCATTTGGGATCCTTATTTTTGTGCGTTTAAAAACCATTTGAATTGTTTTCAAATAGAGAGAGAAAGTAGGGTTTAGGGTTTTATGTTTACTTATTCAATGCATGCATTTTAAGTGATGATGCTTATGCAATGCACAATAAAACCCTAATTAAGAATAAGCTAAAACTAGGGTGTTACAGCTCTATCCCCCTTACGAGAATCTCGACCCGAGATTCCAAAGGTAAGAAAAGAGACAGAGAGAGAAAGAAACATGGTCACTCTAAGGATAAAGGGAAACACACTAAACAACACACAGAGTATCTCATGCTCAACTCATGTATGGAGTGTTTAGAAACAACTCTGTGATGACGAACATGAAACACGTCAAGGTAATGGAGGAAACAAGAGGAGATGGTTTCAAGTTGTTAGACAGATGTTCTTCATAGGGATTAAGACCATGGAACTCAGAAGGGTTTAAGCTTCTGAAGAGGAAGGCTTCAATAGAAAGAACATGACCACAGACTTCAATAGGGAACCTCTACTAAATGACTTAAGTAGAGATTTCAGATTGGAGAGATATGAATAAAAAAACCAAGTTGTTGAACTACTTTTGGAACAAAAGGGTCACTCTTTCATTCAACAGAAGGCTAAGACAGAAAGGTGTTTTGGTGGTGAGGACTCATAAGAGTCACAAAGAATATGTAACAAGAGAAACTTCTAATTACCAAAATTATAGTCACTCTTAGAACATGGGAAAGAAAACGAAGGAAACTCTTTATTCATCCAGGTATACCACAATCTTTGCCAAATATTATGGTATCACTTTACACCACTAAGATGAGTAGTTAAGAAGATTCCTGATGACACGAGAAGAAAGAAACTTCATTCTCAGACTTCAATTACTTGTCACAATAACGATTGCCAACATAAAAGAGTCTGGAGGATCGACCGAGAGACATTTAGCAACACTACTTTAAATGTTCTCCTTGATGTTCGAGAAATCAAACATCAAGTAAAGGTCAGACTTCAGATATAAAGGAAACCATAAGAATAACTCCTATAATAAATCATAGTAGAAGCCTCATGAATAGTGGTTGATATTGCTGAATTCAAGAGAATACGACAAAAGGTATTTTCGGCTAAGTGTGTCAACCATTACATGATTCTTGCCAGATTTACAAAGATACCTATGTCAAAACCTTGAGGAACACCAACCATCATTGATACTTGAGATTCAGATTTGGTTAGGTGGAATGCTATTTCGGACTCAGCATGTCCAAATAGAAAGTTCGCAACATTTACCACAAGGGTAAAGTTACTAGATTCTCAAGATATGGACTTTAGTGTAAAGCTTCAAATGACTGAGCTAGATTGCTATACCCATGTATTAGCAACTTATTGAAGGACAACTGCACACACATGAAGTACTAACAATAGAACACACATGTATCCTTAAGGAACGGAGATAACTTTTCTTGAATCCACGACGACATCTATCAACAATTGCTCGTGAATCAGGGAAGGTTACTTCTAACATCCATAACTCATACTTCAGGATGACACGAAGATAGTTCTCGAAAGTTTCCAACATCAATGACCAACGTCCCATATGAATCCAATCTTACATGGAGAGGATAAGGATATTGTCATGGGCTCAACGACAAACTTATCGGAACACTCTAAGAAGATGGACTCACATGTTGCTTGAACAAGGCAAGAATATTGGTCAGATCAAAGGACATGAAGATGTACTCAAGTGAAACATCACGAGTAGGAACACCATAAAGATAGTCCTTGGAACTGAGTTTGATTTGACTATAACCCAAATCAAATCAAAGGTGGGGAAGACAACATATCCATAAAGGAAATAATATCTTTCTTCAACATGAACAAAACTAGACATCCCTTTACGAATGAACAGAGTCGAGTAGAACTTTTGTCTTACAACTCTCCAAGTTATTGTTGAAGCTCAACCAACTAGTTCAGGGGTATCCAGTACGGATCCTTGGAGAACAGAGCAGTTCAGAGAACTTGCTTGCTCAAGTACTTTACAACACGGTCATGTGGAAACATGGCGATACTTCTAGTAGACATCTAGAATATCACGAACCACCGGTTTGTAATTTAGTTCGAGAGGAAACTTGCTTGGTAAGGCAAGTGGACATAGTCTCAGAGTTTTGGCACAAGCCTAACTCTTTGACTGAAGAGAGTGCACCAGAATAACGGACTTGGTACCACATTCATTCTTTGCTTAGTGACGGTATTAACCACCGGAATAAATAAATAGAACTATATAGTTTGGAACCATATTTAAATTATGCAAATAAAGACAAAATGCATAATTAAAATAAATAATAAATCATGAGAAAATATTTGAATATTTTCCAAAGTGGGCCAACTAATCAACACCTAAATGATTTAAAACCTATTGAAAAGGTTTGGTGAAATTTGCATTCAAATGGAAGCTTGAATCAATGGTTTGAATAAAGACACAAGCCTCATTTAAATAAATATTAAACCATAAAAAAATATTTGAAATAATCCAAAATGCAAATTTGAACACATTTTTAAACAGTATTAAACTACTGAAAAGGGTGGCAGAAATTGGAATTTAAACAGTATGGATTGAAAACATATTTAAATCCTATTTAAATAAAAACAAATGTCTAATTTAAATAAATAATAAACCATGAGAGAATAATTGGAAATATTCTAAAATGGATTATTTAAAAACATTAATAAAAAGATAAAACCTACTAAAAAGGTTTAGAAAAGGTTTGATAAAAAAATCTGAATTCAAAGTGAGTTTGAAATCATTTGAATAAAATCAAAATAGGAAATGAAAAAGGCAAAAGAAAACAGAAGAAAAAAAGGGAAAGAAGCAGCCCCGTAGCCTATCCCAACAGCTAGCCCAATCTGGCCCAACATAGCCCACCCGGGAAACCCAGCACTCTCTCCCTACGAAACGTTTCCCACCGCGCAACGTACCCACCCCTCTCACCGACGTACAGAACCCACTGTGCCAGCTCATCATCTTCAACCACGCGACCTGTTCTTCCCCAAATCACTCCGGCCGTTTCTGCCGTAAATTTCTCAGCGTAAATTCGATTGAATCCTGCGCTAATTCCTCGCAGAGACCACGCTCGTTAAATCGCCTCGCTCCCCTCACTCTTTCCCCTCACTCGCCAGCCCTTCTCTGTCTCCAGGCTGCCCACAATCTCGCTTGAAACCTCACTGCTCCGACGAGCTACTCCGGCCAATTCCGACCAACACAACCACCCCACTGCCCTGGTTTCCACGAGCATGCTCCCCATATCCTTACGCACCTTCTAGTAACCCTAGCTCACCCGCGCATGCCCCACAACCTCGACAACGACAACGACTGAGCGCCGCCGCTGTCTGTTGCAACTCTGGCAACCTCCCCTGGTAAACCCTGACCGCCCCCTTACTCTCTTTGACACACGTGCACTCGCCTTCACCTCACGCATCTAACGCGACCCTCTACTTGCCTTCCCGTGCATTGTAGCTTCGCTGTTGACGACGCCCGAGCACACTCATCACCAGGAGCTTCTCCGAAGAGCAATCGCCGGCAATCTCGTGCGCCCCTGTCCCTACAGCGACCATGTTGAGCACTGCAACAACCTCACTAACCCGGTGAGCATCTCTGTTTCCTCCTTTGCTTCCTGCTTCGCCAGAACCACCGTCGCCTGAGCGCTGCTGCCGCGCGTCAGACGCCAGCGCCGCCAGTTCCTGGTCGATGTGCTGAGAGCTGTCAGATCTAGATCGTAGGGATACGATAGAATAACATAACGAAGAGGTATGATTGCATCTATGCCGTGCGATTCAAATAAGATCCTGCGGTCCACAAATCTCGATCTGTGTGAATCGGTATGCGCCAATGAGATTGTGACACGTAGCCAGACTCAGATTTTAAAAACAGATTTTGATCTATTAGTGATTGGATTTTGTAAAATTCATAACTTTCGATCTACACATCCAAAATTTACAAATTTTATATTATTGGAATCAGGAAAATGCAAACTTTGCAACCATGCCCTTAGTTTAGTATTTTGCTTCTGGAAAATTAGGTGTTTTTGCATAAACATTTCTAGGCCTATTTTGAGTATAAAAATTATTCTAAAAATGATTTTTGGGTAAAATCTTTTGCAAATGATTTGTTTTGAACCTACTGACCATAAAAACTAACTTTTGGATTTAAAATTATATTTTGTGACACTAAGGAATTATTCCTTTGATTAAAGGCATTTCTAGTAAAACAAAAATGTTGCTATTATTTAAAATGTTTTTGAGTAAAACCTTTTGCAAATGGATTTGTTTTAAACTCTTTGACCATAAACACTAACATTTGTGTTTAAAAATATATTTGGCAAACACTAGAAATTATTACTTTGATTAAAATCATTTGTAACAAAACAAAAATGATTTAAAATTCCCATTTTCACTAACTTGATTTTAAATGGTTTTGACACTTTTATAAATGACCAATAGGTGTTTTAAAATGTTTATAGCCTTATTAGAACCCACCTTTAGAAATAAAACAATCTTTTGCATGCTTGCATGCATTTCCTTGTTTTTGTTATTTTATGTGGTGAATTGTTTGAATGCTAGTTTGAATTTGTGACTTGATTGAATTATAGTGAACTTTGAAGAGTGTGACAATTGCAAGATCAAGGAGTAAACCTATATTCTCTACCAAAAAGGCAAGTGGTGCTTCATACATTTTGTCCTATTATTTTCACTATGCATTAGTGATATTTTGGGTAGGACTTGCATGGAATTTTTACTAAGTATGCTATGCCTTAGGAAATCCTAGTAGATGATGCCTTAGTAGAATTTTCCCTAAGTTAAGATTCTTGCTACTAGTATGCTTAGCCTAGCTAGTAGAAAACATGGGTGGATTAAATTCATGCTATGAAATATTTCTAAGTCTACGACTTGTGTTTGTTTAATAAAACAACTATATGAATGAATCACCTGGGTGGAATGGTGTGAATGGTTTGTTGAAAGAACATGTGGGCCCACATGTGTGGTTTTGGTAATTAATGACAATCTTTATGGACTAATGTGTGTATTAAGTTCTACTTGTAGGAATTGTCCATTGGCATTCCTTGGAACATGTGTTGGCTTCAAGATAGATGAAATGAGAAGAAGATATGTTGTGAAAGCTCAATATGTGAGGTCGATGATGAGGAATTAAGAAAGGCGTTCCATATTGAAAAGGGCAAGATTGTCTACATCGAGATCAAGTGGAATGCTCAAGGCAAAGGTATATATTGATAGGTTATCCCTTTTGCCGGTCTCTTGTTGTCTGTAGGAGACCGGGTTTAGGATAGATAACCGTACTATCAAGAGGGGCTCTCAAATGAGTTATTTGGTCACATCGTTCGGAGAGAGCTCAAACCTTTGCATACTTGCATCATCGTATTTGGTTGTTATTTGGTCTTACCCATGTGAGGATATAGAACTTGTGGTAATCTCCGTAACAAGCTCTTGTTCATCAAAATCGGATCTCTCTTTTATCTCTTATTGCGATTTTGATCTATGCGGTTTTTCGGTTTCTCACCAAGTGAGATATCTCACATTATTGTACTTGATACATTCTCACTTGGTGATAACCAATATTTCCACTTTTTATTGGGATGCGCTTGTCGTCCTTTATCCAACGCAATTGGAATCGGGTCAATCGGAGCTACCGTTCAAAAGTTATGACCGTTCGAATATTCGCCGATTTTATTCTAAAAAGAAAACGGGAATTCTGTTTTCTAGGCCGGGTGGTAGTACCGCCCGGACAGGCCGATACTACCGCCTACATCTGAGCGCCACACGCTTATCTACTGCATTGTCCGGTTGCTGGGTCCAACACTACCGGGCTGGCCCGGTAGTACCGCCCGGCCCAGGTAGGTCTGCCCTGCCTCCCAGCCCACTCCCTTGCCATATTTGCTAGTTGTCTACCCTGCTTCTGTCCCTTGCTGGGCTGCCGCCGCCACTACTCCCGCATGCGCCGCTCGCTCGCGCGCGTTGCCCGCTTGTGGCCCCGCCCGCACTGCCGCGCTAGCTGCATGCATCGTGCGCGCTGCCTGCCTGCCTGCTGGCTGCCTAGCTGCTGCTGCTGCTGCGATGCATGCATGATCTGCACGCCCATGGCGCATTGACCCGCCTGCCTTGCTGTCCCGCGTACGCTGCTCCCTCGTCTGCCGCTGACCCCATCTGCGCTTGCTTTTTCCTAGAGCTTTGCGAAAAATACCCCAAACGGCTAGATTTTTGGGGCCCCTATTTAAGGCTTTGTCCGGTTTTCAGTGAAAACAGCTTCTTCCTCTTCTATTAGGCTAAGCTTTGTCCACACTTTCTCTAGATCTTGAATCTTGCCTAATCTTTTCCCTCCGATGATTCTTGCCCATATTTGAGTGGCAGAGAGAGGAGATCTAGATCCAAGTTTTGACCTAACCGATTCATCTCTTTGTGAGTGCATCTTTGGGGATCTAGATTTTGGAGGATTTTGTGTCTCTCTTTGATTCCTCCTCTCTTGTTCCCCAAATAGCTTTAGTAGCTTTGTTGGAACTTGAGAGTGACGGATTTGAGCACCTTTGTGGTGTTCTTGCCATTTTCATTTGGTGCATCGGTTTGAGTTCTCCTCGAAGAATTTGGTTCGTGTAACTCATTGGAGTTTGTCCCTCTTGGGTTCTTGGAACCCTAGACGGTTTTGTGGCCTTGGTGGCATTGTGGCCTTTTGTGGCATTTGTTGGGAGCCTCCAATTGAGTTGTGGAGAAGTTCCCCAACCTTGTGAGAGGTTCCGGTTGCCACCGATAAGTGCACCGATAGTGGAAGCGTGGATCGATCCCATTGGGGTGAGATTCACCGGAGAATAAGGGAGGCCTTTTGTGGAGTAGGTGGTTATATACGTACCCCTCTCCAAACAAGGCATACTCCATGTTGGGAGGAACTCGGTAAAATATCGTCGTCCCCGCGTGCCTCGGTTATCTCTATACACGAGCTCTTTTCTTATGCACTTTACATTGTGATAGCCTTCATGCTTGAAGTAATATATATCTTGCTATCACATTATTGCTTGTATTGCTTAGCATAAGTTGTTGGTGCACATAGGTGAACCATAGTTGTTCTAGGTTGTGCTTGACAAAGTAAACGCTAGTTTAATTCCGCCTTTGTCGAGCCACTCTGGGAAAAGTTTTAATCTCCTATTCACCCCTCCTCTAGGCGACATCCGCATCCTTTCATTTGTGTTGAGTGGTTACCCATGGGCAATACCTAGTGTATCTCACTTGTGGAAAGCCACCCAGGAACAAAGATATTTGAGATGTCAAGTGTTGAGAAGCTTCTAGTGCAACCACATGGTATATGGGCTCTGCCAGGATCATATAGGTTGCAATAACTTAGCCATACAGACAGAAGGTGGTAGGGGGTGATAGGTTTGGAACACGTCCATTTGGTCTAAGGAAAGGCTTTTGAAAGATCTTGTCTTGATGCATGTCGAGTCTTGTGGGGAAAGTGCACCACCTCTCTCGAGAGTAAAATCTAAGCACTTAGTCGTGTCCCCGACAATGGACAATTTGAGCATCAAGACATGGAATCTATAAAGGATCTCCTCATCCCAATTTCTAAGTTAAAAGCTTGTGGTTGAACAAGGGTTAAAGGTTAACCAATTCTATTGGTTGTTCCTTGGGTGATTTGATAAACAAAAACTTAGTGTTTTCAACTAATAAGGAAAACTTATTTTGAGCAAAGCAAGCCTCAACTACACTTAGCCAAATGAATATAGATGATAGATACCACTACTCTACCAACTTGCCAATACAATTCAAATGTATTGACCCTTGTGGCTGTAACTTATTATGTTGCAGGTTTGTTTGATGTTAGTGAAGTGTGTTGAATAGGATTACAAGTCTACAACCAACATGATTTCCTATGGCACTTTGAAGATGAAGGACTCCATGCTACTTAGTTATATTTGCTGCATTGTAATGAGATAGCCAAATGAGCTATTTAAGATGTAATGTATTATTTTATTCCTGGTTATAAAGCTGTATTATGACCTTTGTTTCTTGATATTACATCTTAAACTGTGGATGCTAGCTATTGATTCAGGGACTAGCATTGTAAACACATGGATCTCTACCTTATCAGGTTGGGACCTCTACAGATGGTATCAGAGCACTATGTTGCCTGTAGGATTGTAACCCTAGTATTAGACAAATCCCCTTAGAAAAATAGGAGTTGTATTTGTACAAAACTTATATACAAACAATCTTGTAAACTCTTTCCTCAACCATTTTGTTTTGATTCTACATCTCTCCTTTTCAACTTGATGGACAAAAACTTCACCATGACCAAGGACTTCAACATCACCAATGACTTCAACTTTAGTTTCACCAAGGACTTCAACTTAGATATCACTAAGGACTACAAGTGAGACAAGAAATGATACTCAAGACTTGGAAGACTAAGGAAACACACCTTAGGAAGAACCATCATCACCTTTGAGCTTGAGACCAAGATACAAGAATTTTTCCAAGGATACAATGATCTTGATCAAGATGTAACAACTAAGAAGAATGGAATGATCTCAAGTGATAACTATAGTTGACCACCATACTAGTGTTTAGTTTAGATCGATTTGTTGATCACACCAACTTATGTGGTGTAGCAAAAATATTTTGTTTCCTAAAAATATGCTTGAAACTTGTTGATTGAGTGGAATGTTTGATTGAGAATTCTTGCACATTGCTTGTGTAAATTGTTGTGTGTGAATAGAAATCTTTCTCTAGGAAATCTTTTGCCTATTCTAATCCCAATCCAACCCAAAAAGATGACTACTCCAAGAGACTCCAACATCAAGGATGGTGACAACAACAACCAAGAGATGCACATGAGAGAACAACTTCTAGCAACTCAAGCCCAGTTGAATCAAGTGACAACTCAGTTTTTAGCCAACAACATTGAGTTAGACCCAACCATGCTAAAATTCTTGGAAACCCAATCCCAATTGTTGCAAAGGATGACAAATCAAATGATCAACATGAGAAGCAACCATTCCAAAGTGATTGTGACAACAATGATATCAAGGACGGTATTATAGAGGGAACTCAAGCTTGCAATATTTGTGGAGACATAGGACACACTTATAAAGACCATGTGGACCAATGCCCTAATTATGAAGAGAAACATCCAACTAGAAAATGCCCCACATCTCAAGTTTCTTGTTTCTTATGTGAAGGAAATGATCATGTCCCTATCCAATGCCCCATCTACCCCATAGTTCAACAAATGAAACAAGATGGAATGCATCAAATGTTTGGAAACCTCCATAAGGAAACAACTTCACCAAGAAGGATAAAGACAAAGTCAGAACCGTGCCTCATAAGGCCATACCCAAAGTGACCACAAAGTGTTGTTACTCCTGTGGAGAAGAAGGTCACATATCTAGTGAATGCCCCAAGAAGAGAGAGATATTTCCCACCTTTGTGGTGAGATATGAAGAACATGAACTACAAGAAATCCTAGCTTTGGAGAGACCCAAAAAGAAGAAATGTCCCAACCCCAGCAAGCAAGAAATTAGCCAGGTGAAATGTTTCAATTGCAAAGAGATGAGACACTATGCCAATAAATGTCCAGAAAAGAAGAAGGGACAAGGAAACAAACAAGCAATAGTGAAACCAAAGATGAAGAAGGATATTAGCCAAGTGATGTGCAACCACTGCAAAGATCTAGGCCATTATGCATCATACTGTCCAAAGAAGATACCTCAAGACATCAACCTTGTCACATGTTTCAAATGCAAAGAGCTATGACATTATGCAAACAACTATCTAGAGAAGTTACATCAAGACCCCAAGTAAGCCAAGATGTAATCTAGTTCAAAACCTTTTTAAGGGTGGTAGTAATCTAGTTGCCTTGAAGCCAACTTATAACCTCTAGCCTTGCCAAATCTTGGGACGATATTTCTTTTAAGGGTGGTAGCCTGTCACATTCCAAAATTTTCCAAATTTTGTAATGTGAAAAAATAAATAAACAAAAGAAACAATTGTTGAAATTTAGGGTGAAAAGAAACTTTTTGCTTCTAAATGGAAACATCAAAACCCTTCTTGAACAAAATTTGAATAAAAAGGGAATCCAACAAAATATCAATCAAGTGAAATGCATTCATCAATGAATGTATCTTGAAATTTAAACATTTGGAAAGGTTAAACCAAAACCCCAAATCTTAATGAAAGAATTCACTTCCAAAGATCAAATGAATTTTATGCATGGAAATAATCTTGAATTTAAATAGTTGGGAAAATAAACCAAAACCCTAAAACCCTAATGGAAGAAAATCATTTCCAAGATCTCTCTAAGACTATGGATTTGATCCATATAAAAATTCAGAAACAAACATTTATAAATGATCAAAAATGATAAATAAAAATATTATAAAACCATAGAAATTGGTTTCATTCAATTTGGAGCCTTGGATAAAAACTTATGAATTTAATAAGATAAAAGGAATTAATTTCCCAAAGCTAATAAAGCTCCTATCTAAAATCCATACCAAATCTTGAGTAAAGTAATCCTAAAAGGATTTAAAAAAGATAAACAAATATTAAATAAAATTATACAAATTGGAATCACCAATTTTGGATCTATAAATAAAAAGATATGGATTTTATAAGGCACAGAAAGAAATAAATAAATAAATAAGGAATATTTAAAAGCCAAATTAAATCTTGGCAAAATCCATAAACAAATGAAAGTTATTGAATAATAAAAAGGAGTAAAATATTATTTAAATAAAATCATATGGATTGAACCATATTCAATTTTATTTAAATAAAGACAAATTGCCTAAACTAAATAATAAATCCCAAGAAAATTATTTAGAAGACAATTTAAAACTTGAATTAAATTCCTAAGAAAATGGAATAAAGATAATCCAAATAAAATAAAGGGATTAAAGTTATCTAATTAAATTAAAGAGAATAAAAGAATTATTTGAATAAAAATTTATATGGACTTGAACCATATTTGATTTGAATAAAGATAAAATCCCTAATATAAAGGATTAATTAAATCATGGGAAAAATATTTGAAATTGCCAAAATGGATTAGAAGTTATCCAATTAACTTAAAAAAAGAATAAAATAATAATGAAATAGAATTATATGGTTTGGAACCATATTCAAATTATGCAAATAAAGACAAAAGGCCTAATTAAAATAAATAATAAATCATGAGAAAATATTTGAATATTTTCCAAAGTGGGCCAACTAATCAACTACTAAATGATTTAAAACCTATTGAAAAGGTTCGGTGAAATTTGAATTCAAATGGAAGCTTGAATCAATGGTTTGAATAAAGACACAAGCCTCATTTAAATAAATATTAAACCATAAAAGAATATTTGAAATAATCCAAAGTGGAATTTTAAAAAAAAATTAAACAGTATTAAACTACTGAAAAGGGTGGTAAAAATTGGAATTTAAACAGTATGGATTGGAAACATATTTAAATCCTATTTAAATAAAGATAATTGTCTAATTTAAGTAAATAATAAACCATAAGAGAATAGTTGCAAATATTCTAAAATGGATTATTTAAACACATTAATAAATAGATAAAACCTACTGAAAAGGTTTAGAAAAGGTTTGATAAAAAAATCTGAATTCAAAGTGAGTTTGAAATCATTTGAATAAAATTAAAACATGAAATGAAAAAGGCAAAAGAAAACATAAGAAAAAAAGGGAAAGAAGCAGACCCACTAGCCTAGCCCAACAACTAGTCCAATCTGGCCCAACACAGCCCACCCGGGAAACCCAGCACTCTCTCCCTGCGAAATGTTTCCCACCGCGCAACGTACCCACCCCTCTCACCGACGCGCAGGACCCACCGTGCCAGCTCATCATCTTCAACCACGCGACCTGTTCTTCCCCAAATCACTCCTACCGTTTCTGCCATAAATTTCTCGGCGTAAATTCGATTGAATGCCATGCTAATTCCTTGTAGAGACCATGCTCGTTAAATCCCCTCGCTCCCCTCACTCTTTCCACTCACTCGCCAGCCCCTCTCCGTCCCCAGGCTGCCCATAATCTCGCTCGAAACCTCACTGCTCCGACAAGCTACTCCGGCCAATTCTAGCCAACACAGCCACCCCACTGCCCCTGGTTTCCACGAGCACGCTCGCCATATCCTTACGCACCTTCCAGTAACCCTAGCTCTCCGTGCGTGCCCCACAGCCTCGACAACGACAAAGACTGAGCGTCGCCGCTGTCTGCTGCAACTCCGGCAACCTCCCCCGTTAAACCCTGACCGCCCCTTACTCTCTTTGACGCATATGTACTCACCTTCGCCTCATGCATCTAACACCACCCTCTACTTGCCTTCCCGTTTATTGTAGCTTCGCCGTTGACGACGCCCGAGCACACCCATCACCAGGTGCTTCTCCGACGAGCAATCGCCGGCAATCTTGTGCGCCCCTATCCCTACGGCGACCACATTGAGCACTGCAACAACCTCACGAACCTGGTGAGCATCTCCGTTTTCTCCCTTGATTCCTACTTCGCTGGAACCACCATCGCCTGAGTGTCGTCGCCGCGCGTCAGACGCCAGCGCCGCCAGTTCCTGGTCGATGTGCTTAGAGCCGTCAGATCTAGATCGTAGGGATACGATAGAATAACTTAACGAAGAGGTACGATTGCATCTGTGCCATGCGATTCAAATAATATCTTGTGGTCCACAGCTCTCGATCTATGCGAATTGATATGCGCCAATGAGATTGTGACACGTAGCCAGACTCGGATTTTAAAAACATATTTTGATCTATTAGTGATTGGATTTTGTAAAATTCATAACTTTCGATCTACACGTCCAAAATTTACAAATTTTATATCATTGGAATCAGGAAAATGCCAACTTTGCAAAAATTCCCTTAGTTTAGTATTTTGCTTCTGGAAAATTAGGCGTTTTTGCAGAAACATTTCTAGGCCTATTTTGAGTATAAAAATTATTCTAAAAATGATTTTTGGGAAAATCTTTTGCAAATGATTTTTTTTGAACCTACTGACCATAAAAACTAACTTTTGGATTTAAAATTATATTTTGTGACACTAAGGAATTATTCCTTTTATTAAAGGCATTTCTAGTAAAACAAAAATGTTGCTATTATTTAAAAATGGTTTTTGAGTTAAACCTTTCGCAAATGGATTTGTTTTAAACTCTTTGACCATAAACACTAACATTTTTGTTTAAAAATATATTTTGCAAACACTAGAAATTATTACTTTGATTAAAATCATTTCTAGCAAAACAAAAATGATTTAAAATGCCCATTTTCACTAACTTGATTTTAAATGGTTTTGCCACTTTTATAAATGACCAATAGGTGTTTTAAAATGTTTATAGACTTATTAGAACCCACCTCTCCAAATAAAACAATCTTTTGCATGCTTGCATGAATTCTTGTTTTTATTATTTTATGTGGTGAATTTTTGAATGCTAGTTTGAATTTGTGCCTTGATTGAATTGTAGTGAACTTTGAAGAGTGTGACAATTGCAAGATCAAGGAGTGAACCTATATTCTCTACTAAAAAGGTAAGTGGTGCTTCATACATTTTGTCCTATTATTTTCACTATGCATTAGTGATATTTTGGGTAGGACTTGCATGGAATTTTTACTAAGTATGCTATGCCTTGGGAAATCCTAGTAGATGATGCCTTAGTAGAATTTTCCCTAAGTTAAGATTCTTGCTACTAGTATGCTTAGCCTAGCTAGTAGAAAACAAGGGTGGATTAACTTCATGCTATGGAATATTTCTAAGTCTATGACTTGTGTTTTGTTTAATAAAACAACTATGTGAATGAATCACCTGGGTGGAATGGTGTGAATGGTTTGTGTTGAGTGGTTACCCAGGGGCAATACCTGGTGTATCTCACTTGTGTAAATCCACCTAGGAACAAAGAGATTTGAGATGTCAAGTGTTGAGAAGCTTCTAGTGCAACCACATGGTATATGGGCTCTGCCAGGATCATATAGGTTGCAATAACTTAGCCAGATGGACAGATGGTGGTAGGGGGTGATAGGTTTGGAACGCGTCCATTTGGTCTAAGGGAAGGCTTCTGAAAGGTCTTGTCTCGATGCATGTCGAGTCTTGTGGGGGAAAGTGCACCACCTCTCGAGAGAGTAAAATCTAAATACTTAGCCGTGTTCCCAGCAATGGACAATTTGAGCATCAAGACATGGAAGCTATCAAGGATCTCCTCATCCCAATTTCTAAGTTAAAACCTTGTGGTTGAATAAGGGTTAAAGGTTAACCAATTCTATTGGTTGTTCCTTGGGTGATTTGACAAACAAAAACTTAGTGTTTTCAACTAATAAGGAAAACTTACTTTGAGCAAAGCAAGCCTCAACTACACTTAGCCAAATGCATATAGATGATAGATACCACTACTCTACCATAGTATCACTTGCCAATACAATTCAAATGTATTGACCCTTGTGGCTGTAACTTATTATGTTGCAGGTTTGTTTGATGTTAGTGAAGTGTGTTGAATAGGATTACAAGTCTACAACCAACATGATTGCCTGTGGCACTTTGAAGATGAAGGACTCCATGCTACTTAGTTATATTCGCTGCATTGTAATGAGATAGCCAAATGAGTTATTTAAGATGTAATGTATTATTTTATTCCTGGTTATAAAGCTGTATTATGACCTTTGTTTCTTGATATTAAATCTTAAACTGTGGATGGTAGCTATTGATCTAGGGACTATCATTGTAAACACAAGGATCTCTACCTTATCAGGTTGGGACCTCTCCAGATGTTTTGGAGGTCTTCTTCAAACTCAAGCCAGCTTTCTTCCTAAAAACATGCAAAAGTATAAGTATAGGAAAAAGACGAACAATGGACAATGTCGGAGTAAAAGAAGCTTAAACGATAGTGGGTGCTTTGGTAAAAGAGTTCCCGGTAATCTTTCTTTTCTCCGCCTCCAGGGAGGTAGTGGACTTCTTGGAGGCTCCACCCTCCGTCTTCTTCTTACCTCCGTCGGCAGCGTCAGAGGTGGAGCTCTTCTGCTTTCGCGCCAACGGGACATAGTCGTCGGACACGATAGTGACTTCCTTCATCTTTGGGTCATAAATTTGGACAGCCATGTCGTCCTCCTTTAGGCTCTTAAGCTGTTAAGTGAAATCACAAGGTGTTAGATAAGATGATAAAGGCAAGACGGAAGAACTGGAGCAAATGTCATACACGGAAAATAAATAGGTACCTCTGGGCACTTGCCCTCCTCGAACATGTCGTAGGTGATGGTGAAGCCACACTTCCTATCCTTCACCTTGACGATGTCCTTGAGACGGAGCTTTACGGATTCGCTGGAAAAGTTGTCCTCAGAGATGCAGAGGCTATCCTTCCTCTCCTTAGAGTACTCATGCATCAACTTCGAGTGGTGCTGCAGAGGCTGGATCCACCTGATGAACCAGCACATGGCCAGGTCCAATCCGGTTAGACCCGTCTCCACGAATCACTCTATCCGCCTTATGGCGCGGGCAACATCGTTGTCGGAGGGAAGGGTGGCCTGGGATCTCCATGTGGAGGCTTCGGTGGCGGCTCCGTCGACAAAGTCCGGATACGTTGCTTCTCGGCCAGACAGAGGGATATCTGGGCCATATAAGTACGTCCGTTGCCAGTTCTTACAAGACTCGTGGCCGACGATGTCGGGGAACCGCCGGCCAGGCCGGATCTTAAAACTAATTGTGCCACAGTTCCTGAGCTCATCCTTGATGGCTCCGGCTTCCCTCTTGACGATAAAAAAGTATATAAACTAGTCTAACCTAGGCCTAATCCCTAGGTAACCCTCACAAAGCGCCACGTAGTTGCTAAGCGCGAGGATGCTGTTGGGGGAAAGGTTCTGAGGTTGAACCCGGTAATGGTTGAGGACAGCTAGGAAGAAATTGGAGATGGGCAGGGAAACGCCGCGTACCAATTGCGCTTTGAGGTACACCTTCTCTCCGGCTTGGAGAGAAGGGGTGACCAGAATTACCTTGGTGTCTAGTTTTTGTGCAGAAAATCAACTATCAGGAAAAATCCCGGAAAATATTCCAAAAATCCTATTTCACCAGAAGAATCACGGAGCCAAAATACGAGACGTAGTGGAAGCCTGAGGGGCCCACACCCCCTGCTGTGTGGGTGGGCCCAGGTCGCGCCTAGAGGGGGTGTGGCTGCCCCAGGCACCCCCTCGGCCTCCCTCTTCGCCTATAAGTTGCCTCTTGACCTAAAAACTCAGTGGGGTTCGATGTTTTCCAGAAAGAGTTCCGCTGCGACGCCATCACCAGAAACCGCGATTAGGAACCAGAAACTACGTTCTGGCACCCTGCTGGGATGGGGAATTTGGAGAGGATCATCACCATCATCATCAACAACGCCTCTTGTCGTGGTATTGCCGACGAGTACGCCATGGAGGGGTCCTCACAGTGCGTGTTTAGAGACGTGGGGTAAGGCGGACGGTTGACGGGTACGAGGTAACACAGCTTACCCAGGTTCAGATCCCACAACGGTGGCGGAATCCTACTCCTGCTATAAATCACTATAATGGCAATACGCCGAGTTACAGAGATTAGGTTCGCTGTGTGAGGTGACTAGAAAAGTCTAAGTTATCGTGCCCTAAAGGCTCCCATAGGCCCGGCTTATATAGTCGTCAGGTCCTAGGGTTACAGGGAAAAGTCCTAGCCGGATAGGTTATAGAGTTCTACACCGTCTATTACTAGTCTTGTGTATCTTGCACTCCAAGGCTCCGGGTACGTTGGTGACTCCACCGTAGCCTTCCTTTATCCGGCATGGGCCTCCCTTCTGGATCCACCTAACTGGGCCGCCCAGCAGGACATAGGCCATGCTACCGACTATGGGCCACCCGGGTTAGTCGGATAAGAGACATGCTATGAGGATACCCATATAGCATATCCCCAACAGTAGCCCCCGGAGAACTCCGAGATCTTGCGCCGTCTTGCCTCTTCCCATGGAATGCTCCGTCTAGATGGACGTCGGCAAATCGTCAAGCAATATCTTGTAGTCCTCCCAAAGAACCCTGTAAGGTTTTCTCCGTCTTCTACGAGTAAGTTGGAGAAATGCTGAATCTTCCATCGTACGCTCCCATTGTTGGATTAAATCCGTCCATGCCAGAATCTTCGATGGGACGGCTCATCTACCATGTCAGTTATGACGACGTAGGCTGTAGGTCAGCGACGCCTCATAACTCACACATGCAGAGAACATAATCATAGCCTTTTTTCCCGCGCGAGCGATACGAACCGTTGGCGGAGACGGTTGGAGAAGTGGCGAAATTACCGCGCACGTTCACGAACACGTCGTCTACGCAGCAACCGTCCGATTAGCTGCACGAATCTTGACGCACTGTAAGATAAATAGCGGCCGTGGGACACTTGCCACTTTTTCACCCCATTCTCTCGCGTCATCGTCTTCTTCCTCCAGTCGCGCGCCTCCTCGAGCTCTCCGCGAAAACCTCGAGAAACCCTAGCCCTGCTTCCTGCACCAGTCGCACCCTCTCCTTCCTCCATGGCCAGCAGCGGTTCATCTCCATCAATGGCGGCGTCAAGCGAAGCCGCGGCGAAGCCGGTGAGCTCCGTCGTCGTGCCCCAGAGGGCCTGGTTATTCCCGCATCGGCGATGATATAAACCACCGGCGGCGACCATAACTTGGCGGCGCTGGAGCCCCTGGAAGAGGAGCCTGACTCGCACAAGGGCGACTGGCACGGCTCGGACATCACCGGCCGCGACATCCAAGAGATGGTCGCTGAGGGTTACCTTCCTGCGACGGAGGGGCTCGCCTGGCGGGCGGCACCGGCCGGCGAGGTGACTCCTTCTCCCCAAGTCGGAGAGAAGGTATACCTCAAGGCGCAATTGGTACATGGAGTTTCTTTGCCCATCTCCCACTTCTTCATGTCCATCTTGAATCACTTCCAGGTCCAACCCCACAACCTCTCCCCCAATAGCATCCTAGCGCTTAGCAACTTCGCGGCACTTTGCGAGGGTTACCTAGGGATTAGGCCTAGGTTAGATCTGTTTGTCTACTTCTTCACCGTCAAACGTGAAGACGGACACAACAAGGAGGAGCTTAGAAACTGCGGCACCATAAGCTTCAAGATCTGACCTGGCCGGCGGTTCCCCGACATTGTCGGCCACGATTCGTGTAAGAACTGGCAGCGGACGTACTTCTATGGCCCCGACATTCCTTTGTCGGGCCGAGAAGCAACGTACCCGGACTTCGTGGATGGAGCCGCCGCTGAAGTCTCCACATGGTGGTCCCATGCCTCCCTTCCCTCCGACCTCAACGCTTCTCGTGCAATAAGGCGGATCGAATGGTTTGTAGACACGGGTCTGACCGGCTTGGACCTAGCCATGTGCTGGTTCATCAGGCGGATCCAACCTCTGCAGCACCGTACGAAGGTCATGCACGAGTATACCGGCGACCGAAGGGATACCCTCCGGATCTCCGAGGACAACTTCTCGAGCAACTCCGTCAAGTTCCGTCTTAAGGACATCGTCAAGGTGAAGGACAAGAAGCGTGGCTTCACCCTTACCTATGACATGTTCGTAAATGGAAAGTGCCCAAAGGTAGGTATTTATTCTCCGTGTATGACATTGCTCCAAGTTTTCCGTCTTGCTAATATCATCTTGTCTAACACGGTGATTTCTCACTTAACAGCTTAGCGATCTAGAGGAGGACAACCTGGCCGCCCAAATCTACGATCCCAAGATGAAGGAAGTCACAGTCGTGTCCGACGATGACGCCCCGTTGGCGCAAAAGCGGAAGAGCTCCACCTCTGATGCTGCCGACGGAGGCAAGAAAAAGAAGACGGAGGGTGGAGCCTCCAAAAAGAGTACTGCCGCCCTGGAGGCGGAAAAGAAGAAAGCCACTGGGATGTTTGCCAAAGCTCCCCCCTAGTGTAAGCTTCTTATTCTCCTACATTGTCTTGTTTATTTGTCTCATTCCTGTACTTATGCATTTTGCACGTTTCAGGAAGAAAGCCACAACCAGCCTCAAGAAGTCCTCCAAGACTCTTGGGGCTTCTAGAAATATTAAAGATATGCTGCATCGCGACTCTTCCCCCGCCATCGCCCCCGCTACTCCTGCCGTCAAGCCCTCCTCTGCTCTGACAAGCTCCCAAGCCCAGGAGGCACCAGACCCTTCCTCCATGGAAGTGGATTCTGGCGCCTCTACCGAACTCGCAATTGTCGGCGAGCAGGCGACGCAGGAGAGCGCTGCTCTTCAAATGGTTGAAGCTCCGGCTAAGGATGCCATCAGTAGCGGCAAGGCGGTGGCGGTTGCTGGTACATCCGCTGAAGGCGGCGCCTCTGCTCCCTAGAAATCCTTAGAACTGCCAAAGATTATCTTTCCAGTGCTTACGCCGGGTAGCACAACTACGGTTCCTGGAGGAGTGTCGTCATCTCTGACGTGCGGTCTTGAGGAGCTACTCCAACAAGCAGACATCTTGCGAAGCAACAGTGTTTCCTTTCGCATGCTGCTGGCCGAGAGTGCTACAAACCTCAAGATCATCGCACTTGTAAGTTTTACTTTACCTTTTGCATTTCATATGAGTATCCCACTGTAGCCCCCGAGGATGTAGACGGAAAACCGTTGGTTTTGCATCTATATGCTCTAAGAGTGACTAAGTTAGAAAAAACTCTCACTGTAGCCCCCAAGCATTTAGATGGAATGAATTATTCGGACTAGATGCTTTAAGAGTAGCATACACAGTGTTCATAATTTTAAGTGTTGTAGCCCCCAAGCCTCTAGTTGTAACTGAATTAGTTCCGACTAGATACTTAAAGAAAAAGCTAAGCATTTTCTGAGTTAAAACTTCATACTGTACCCCCAAGCTTCTAGTTGAGAACTGAATTAGTTCCGACTAGATGCTTAAAGAAAAGCTAAGCATATTGCTAAGTTAAAAACTCTCGCTGTAGCCCCCGAGGACCTAGATGAAAAAATCTCCGTCTAGGGGCTCCAAGTAGACTAAACAACGACTTGACTTTGTATTTGTTTCCACAGAACAAGAATGCTCGGAGGGGCATGGCCAATGATAAGTACTAGAAGATGCACGCGGACCTTGAAGCTGAAAAGGGTAAAACCGCCATATTGAAGGAACAGATCATCAAAAACAAGAGTCTGTTTTCTTTTTGCGCACTTCCGTCTTACTTTTGTGCCTTCCTTCTTCGAGTACTCACGGTGTACTGTGTTTTCTCCGACTTGCAGAGCATGTCGCCAAGGCTAACAATATTGTCAAGCAGTCTAAGCACATTCAGTAGTTGGACAGCGAGAACAAGATCCTTAAGAAGGAGAGGGAACAAATGCTGAAGATGCATGAGGATTCCATGAAAGCCCTGCAGGACTCCGCCTCCGCTGAGATCAATCGCTTGAAGGAGGAGCTTGCGATCCTAAAGGATCAGAAGCAAGCTGCCGATGAGCAAAACCTTCTCCATAGCGAGGCGTTTAAGCTCCTCCAACAAGAGAAAGAATCCTTGGCGGACGTCGTCTGGCAGGCCAAGGCCAGCATCTTCAGTAAGTATCCTCCGCCTTGTAGCTCTGTAATCTGGATACTTAGAACTTTTTAACTCATGCAATCGTTGTCGGAATTTTCAACGCCCCTAGGTTTAACCCGCTCGCCTCCTTCAACAAGGAATGCATGATTCTTGCCGGCAACTTCATCAACACCGCCATCACCCAAGCCAAAGAGATCGCCTAGCCCCTCCAAATTTATATCAGGGCCTGGGACTCCATGGTGAAGTACTCAGAGATTCTGCGTCGAGCCCCCGAGCGTGTCGCAAGCTGGAAAGCTTCATGTGCATGGGCTGGCGCAAGGATGGTGTTGTCCATGGTGAAGGCACACTATGAAGGTGCCGACATTGACACGGTGACATCTGGTATCCCCGACGTGGATGATGACGGCAAGGAGATCAATCACGAAGCAATCCTGTCATCACTCGCGGGCTATGACACCAGGGTTGCCGAGTTGGTGGACGTCGACGTCTTCGTGCCCAGGAACTTTCTTGACAATGCCGACCCTGAATCCTCCGAGTCTCCTCACAGTGGTGACGCTGAGGGTGAATCTCCGGCTGGTGATGATGCGGCCTCCAAGTCCCCTGCAACCAAGGAGTGAAAAACACTTTGTAATTCTTGTTTCACCTCTGGAATGTGCATTGAAAAACTTGGTGATGTAATCTTAAGGCAGAAAAACAATGGTTGTCATATCCTGCTACTTAAGAATTAATGCCCAGTATGGATATATTTTTTAAGCAAGTGCTAGCTTATCCATTACTTTGTTTCTTATGCTTGACTTTTCGTGAGTCGGAAGACTCGTTGTCGGAACCATGCGCTTAGGTGATGATACCCAATGGCACCGTCAAAAACCTTAGCACAAAATCGCCGACAATGAGTGCCGAAAGTCACTACTCCAGAATCCACATAAAAACCACAAAGAACGTGTAGACCAGAAAACTTAAGCTTACGCCCGTAGGCGGAATTTTCACAAGTGCAATCGCAAAGCTTGTGCATAAAGGTTTATATGATCAAAAAATGAATACTAAAGGAGGTAAAATACTCAGCAATATGAGTGAACCAAAGAGATTTATTTCATTGATCATATAAGAGGTACACGACTAGATAAAAAAAATGCTAAGTGTAGAAAGGACATAGCTGTGCTATGTTCCATGGCCGATCAAGCTCCGGGTAGTCATCATCCGGGTCACGTCGCTTACGCTTATGATCCTCGTTGGGTCTATCCTTGAGCTCACGATTGTCGACAAGGTAGTAAGACCCATTGAGCAGCGCCTTGCTTATGATGAATGGTCCTTCCCATGGCGGGGATAATTTGTGTGACTTCTTCTGCTTAAGTCGGAGCACCAAATCCCCCTCTTTAAACGAGCGATGCCGGACGCGGCGGCTATGGTAGCTGCGTAGCTTCTACTGGTAGATGGCGGATCTTTGGCATGCCAAAATGCGCTCCTCCTCGAGAAGGTCCACATCTAGGCGTCTGGATTCTTCAGCATCATCTTCTTCATAGGCGGCGACTCTTGGTGCACCGTGGAGAATGTCTGAAGGGAGGATAGCTTCTGCTCCATATACCATGAAGTAAGGGGTGTAGCCGGTAGATCTGTTGGGTGTAGTTCATAAACTCCATAGCACAGATGGCAATTCTTCCGCCCAGGCTCCAGCTGCTCTATGTAGCGGTGCCTCAAGACGTGGCTTGATTCCCCGCAGAATTAATCCGTTGGCTCGCTCAACTTGACCATTGGATTGTGGGTGTGCCATAGATGCAAGGTCAAGTCGGATGCCTTTGTCCCAGCAATAGGCCTTCACTTCTCCGAGTGACAAGTTGCTTCCATTGTCGGTGATGATGCTATGTGGGAGACCAAATCTCACCACTAGATCCCGAACAAACCTGAGGGCAGTTGCCCCATCAAGCTTTCTAATGGGTTTAGCTTCTATCCATTTGGTGAATTTGTCAACTGCTACAAGCAGATGCGTAAATCCGCACGGTGCCATTTGCAACAGCCCAACCATATCTAGCTCCCAGACTGCAAACGGCCAAGTTATTGGTATTGTTCGCAGTTCTTCAGCAGGAACATGTGGTTGTCGGGCATAATACTGGCATCCTGTGCACGTTTCAACCAACTTGTCGGCGTCCGCCTTCGCGGTTAGCCAGTAGAATCCTTGCCGGAAGGCTTTTGCGACCAACAATCGAGGAGCGGCGTGATGCCCGCAATCTCTGAGATGGATTTCGCGTAGGATTTCCATACCTTCTAGCTGGGAAACACACTTTAGGTATACACCAGTAGTGCTCCTTTTGTAGATTTGCCAATTGATTATGGTATAACCCTTTGCTCGTCGTACTATCTGCCGTCGTTCGACCTCGTCGTCGGGCAAAGTTCCGTGTTCGAGATATTCCAAGAACGGTTTAGTCCAAGCCGGAGGGGTCTTTGTCGCCATGTTGACGAAAGAATCAGATCTATCCGTGTTGTCAATGTCGGCGCCCTTCACGGATGGTGTGCGTAGATGCTCTAGGAAAGCTCCTGGCGGAATTTGCTTGCGCCCTGATCCAAGCTTAGACAATAGATTAGCCGCCGCGTTTTGCTCCCTAGGCACATACTTGACTTCGTAGCCCAATAAGCTCTTGGCTATCTCGTCCACTTCGTCGTGATATGCCACCATCATAGGGTTCCGCACATTCCAGGTGCCAGCCACCTGCTGGGCAACCAAGTCGGAATCTCCACAGCAAACTATGCGCTTGATGCCAATATCCTTGGCTACACGCAGTCCGTGAATGAGTGCTTCATACTCCGCCATGTTGTTTGTAGCCTCGAAGTGGATCTGCAGAACGTAGTGTAGCTTGTCTCCTTTTGGTGACTGTAGCAATACACCAGCCCCCGAGCCGTTGAGCAGCTTTGATCCGTCAAAGTGCATCACCCAGTACTCTGGTTCTGGCAACGGAGTGGCATCTGGCATCTCCGTCCAATCTGCAATAAAATCCTCCAAGGCTTGTGACTTAATAGCGTCGCATCTTTTGTAAGTGATCTCAAAGGCAGCAAGTTCAATGCCCCACTTCGCGACCCTTCCTGTAGCGTCGCTGTTGTTGATAATGTCGGACAGTGGAGTCTTGCTCACTACTGTGATTGGGTGCTCCTGAAAGTAATGCCTCAGCTTCCGTGAAGCAAGGAATACTCCATAAGCTATCTTTTGGTAGTGCGGGTAACGCTGCTTGGACTCCGTCAAGACCTCGCTTACATAGTAAACTGGTCGTTGAACTCCGTGCTCATAGCCTGGTTCCTTCCACTCTACCACGACGACGATACTGATAACCCGGTTGGTTGCCGCCATGTAAATTAACAGGGGCTCGCCAGGCTCGAGCGCTGCAAGGATGGGCACTGAGGAAAGAATCTCCTTGAGCTGCTTCAATGCTGCATCTGCCTCGTCCGTCCATGTGAATTTGTCCGCCTTCTTCAGCAACTTGTACAGCAGCAAAGCCTTCTCTCCAAGTCGTCCGATGAACCGACTAACTGCTGCAACACAACCTGTTAGTCGTTGGATGTATTTTAGACATGTCGGACGGTTTATATTTAAGATGGCCTTGATTTTCTCCGGGTAGACCTCGATTCCGCGCTGGGAAACAATGAAGCCCAACAATTTGCCGGCTGGGACCCCGAAGACGCACTTCTTAGGGTTGAGCATCATGTTGTATTTCCGGAGATTATCAAAGGTTTCTATTAAGTCGGAGATTAAGTCATTTGACTTTTTAGACATCACCGCGGTATCGTCCACATAGGAGTGAACGTTCCGACCAATTTGGTCGTGAAGGCAATGCTGCATTGTCCGCTGGTAAGTAGCACCTGCGTTTTTTAGCCCAAAGGGCATCGTGACATAGCAAAACGTGCCGTATGGGGTAGTGAACGAAGTGGCCAATTGGTCTGACTTCCTCATCTTGATCTGGTGGTATCCTGAGTATGCATCGAGAAAACACAAAAGTTTCGAGCCAGCCGTCGAGTCAATGACTTGTTCAATGCGAGGCAAAGCAAACGGATCTTTGGGACATGCTTTGTTCAAGCCGGTGTAATCAACGCACATTCTTAATTCATTGGTTCCCTTTTTGGGGACAAGTACAGGATTGTCCACCCATCGGGTGTGAAGGACTTCTCGGATAAACTCAGCCTTAAGTAACCTAGCTATCTCTTTGCCAATGGCGCGTCTCTTCTCATCTCCGAAGCGTCGTGGAGGTTGTTTCACTGGTTTACATTTTGGATCTATGTTTAAGCTGTGCTCGGCAAGTTCCCTAGGTACACCTTTCATGTCGGCAAGTTGCCAGGTGAAGATGTCCCTATTCTCACGGAGGAACTCGACGAGCGCGCTTTCCTATTTGGGATCCAGGTTCGTCCCAATGGCGGTGACCTTGGAGGCATCGCCTACCACAAGTTCCACCGGCTTGGTCTCGATGGCGGCCTTGAACGCAGGAGCGGAGTCGGAGATTTGCTTCTTCGACGCGGGCATCTCTGAGCCATTGACCTTGCTCTGGATCTCCTTGAATTCTTCGCTGTAGAGGACAACTTCTGCAACGGCTTCTTCATTGATCTCGCAGTCCCTTGCCTTTGTAAAGCTTCCGGATACAGTGATGACACAGTTTGGTCCGGGTATCTTGAGCTTGTTGTAGACGAAGCATGGCTTGGCCATGAACGTGTGGAAAATGTCGCGGCCGAATATGACGTGGTACACGCTCTTGAAGGGGACCACCTCAAAGGTCATGCGCTCTTGGAGGTAATTATTAACGTCGCCAAAGGCTACCTGAAGTGTAATGCACCCAAGGGACCGAGCCTCCCGTCCAGGAACTACGCCATGGCACACGGTGTTAGTCCGCCTTAGGTTTGCCTCCGTCAAGTTCATCTTCTGCAGTGTATCCAGGTACATAATGTTGATGCTGCTTCCACTATCCACCATGCACTTGGTGAACTCCATGCCGTCAATCAATGGGTTGATGACCATGGCGTACTGGTTCTCCGTGGGCACAAGGTCTGGGTGGTCCGTCCTGTCCCAAGTGATTGGAACCTCCGACCAGCGCAGGTACTGGGGAACTAGGGGGAGAGTAGCCATCAGGATCCTTAAAGAGGTCTTCTATTGTCGGACGGTGGGGGTGCCAAGGAAAGTGTGGTAGACTAGGGCCTTCTTAGCGAAGGGGTTCTTGCCCTTGTCGTCGCTCTTGGCGGCGTTCTTGGGGTCAACGTCCCCGTCCATGTCACTTGAATCCTTGGACTCCTCCTCCTTCTTCTTCCCCTTGCCCTTGCCTCGCGGTCTGTTCTTCCGACTTCGCTTATAGCCGGACTCCGGGTCTTCCTTGAGGTTGTTGACGAACTTGCAGTGTCGACTGGTTTGGGTGGCCTTACCGTTGGCGTCGAGGTGTACGAGACACGACATATCGCGGTACTCTTCGTAGGTTTGGGGAACACGGAGCGGCGCCGAATTGCTTTCACTTCCTCGCTGCTGCCCACGGCCTGCTCCCCTTCCTCGGCCACGTTGTCCGCCTTCTCCTCGTCCTGAAAAAGTCATGGCAACCATGTCGGTAGATTGCTTTTCTTCTGGAGCGGTTTTCCGCTTTGTACTGCTGTTCCTCCGAGCTTGAGTTGGAACGGCCGTCGCCGGCAAAGAGCCACAAGCGTCGTCGTCGGCAGCTGCGAACTCACTAGCTAACTGAATCATCTGATTCAAGTCAAGCTGATGATTGTCCTGCAAGCGCTTCATCTTATGTCGTAGTAACGTGCCCCTTTCCAACCCATCGATGAAGGCGGCCATGGTGGTCTGGGCGTGCACTCCTGCGCAGGAATTTTTCATATCCAGCCAGCGGGAGAGGTAGGCGCGAGATGTCTCGTCTTTCTCTTGCACGCACCGCTGTAGATCGCCCACAGTGCAGGGACGCTTGTATGTACCCTCAAAGTTTTTGGTGAACGCTTCTTGCATGTCCAGCCAGTTGTAGATAGATTTCTCCGGCAAGTCGTCGATCCATTGACGGGCCGTGCCCACCAACATTAACGGGAGGTACTTGACGGCAACGTTGGGGTTGCCTCTGGCAATCTCCACCGCGTTGTCGTAGTCCTGCAACCATGTGGCTGGCTTGGCGGTGCCGTCATAGGGCTTGATGGTTTTGTCAATCCGGAATCCTTTGGGGTAAGTTGCAGACCGTATTCCAGGTCCAAAGCAACATGGTCCCAGGTATGGTCCTCCCCGGGCCTCGTGGATCTTATCGATCCGTGAACGTGCGTCGTATGGCTCCGGGTTCTTCTTTTTCTCAACAGGGGATGGGCTGCGTGAACGATGCGGACCTCTTCCACCATGGTGACTGCTTGGCGGCGACGGAGGCGGAGGTGGCGGTAGGTTAGCTTTCTTGCTGTTACCCTCCTGCGACACTTCGCGCCTGTCGCGGTTGCTTGTCGGACGCGGAGGGTCATGGCGCGACCTGCTCTTATGTCCTTTGTTGTGCTTTCCTTCATGACGGGTCTGCTCCGCTTTGTCGTGGATGACGATGCCACACTGCTTTGGTGGGGGCATATCCGTGCGACGGTGAGCCTTGTAGTCTTCCTGACGTCGGGGGGATCGGGGCGGTGGCGATGGGCGGCAAGGTTGGGCTCTTTCTCCATGGTCAGAGGATATGGGAATAGCATCCTTCCTGTTGCGCTCATCCCTCCGTCTTCGTTCTGATGAACCCGTCCGCGATCCGACATCCTGAGGAGATCTGTCCCTTGGTGGTTTGTACTGGCTAGATCGGCAGAGCGCTGGGTCGGACTCAAGCCTCTGAGAGGTGGACTTTTCCTGCTGCTTTACCGCCTTGGCCACTAGGTCATAGACCTGTTCCACTGCCTCAAGCGATCTATCCTGCTCCAGAAGGGTCTTGGCGACGGGGAGGTTGAGGAGTGAGGTGGGCATCACCTGCTTGCCTTCACTGTCAATGTATGGCTTGGCTTGTGCCGGCTTCGAGGAAGCCCATCCTAGGTTGCGCCGTACACCAGGATCGTTGATGGCGCGATCCGGAGCCTTCTTAGACTTCTGCTGCTGGAGCAGAGTCTTGTACTCGGCCTCCATTGCTCTAGCTTTCTCTATGGACTTCTGCGCGTTGACCAGATCTCGATCTAGTTTAGCGCCTTGCTCTGCGATGGCTTGCGCTTCCTCCAGCAGTTGCTGGCGTTTCTCGTCAAGCTGAGTCACGTTCCGGATATGACCGACAGTTAGTGGCTCAACGAGGAGGTTGCCATACATCACTCTATCCGCGGGAGTCACCTGGACTGCTGCCGACGTGGATGCTGGAGGCGGCAAGTTTGCGGTGTTGTTGTTGCTCGGACCGGTGCCGAGTTCCTGCGGCTACTGCACTGGATTAGGCGGAGGAGGCATCACTCTTGCGCGATCATTGTCAGCAGCAATAAGCGGCCCCTTCCCCTTATCCAGCGCCGTAGGCGGAGCTTGCCCGGGCTGGTCTTCGTCCATCGCTGTCCCAATGGTGACAAACACCCCTCGGGACATGACGGTGTTATTGGCTTGTTCGTCGCGCGAGTACTCCTCCTCCATCTCCTGCATAGCGGAATCTAGCTCTTCTGGACTGAAGTCTATCTCCTCGGAATCTGCACTAAAATCAGCGTAAAGCGCGTCAATGATAGAGTCGGAGGGTTCCAGGACTCCTCGACGACGGGCGGTGGAGGTGCAACGGCCTCGACCATGACTGGAAGTGGTGGTGCTACTGCGAAGATGGCGGCCGGAGGCAGTGGCTGAATCGGAGGGGCTCCGTCGATGAGCGCAAGCGCTGTTTGAGCTGCCGCTTCAGCCTCCGCGTAGTTGTTGACGGTGTTCGCCATGCCTTCGAAGGTAAGGCGTCCTGACGCCTGTTGCCGTCTTAGAGAGTGTCGGAGAAGTGTGCCATGGTCCAGTCCTTCCACAAAGTGATAGATGGCATCATCATTGGGATAGTGGGCCAGATCAGCTCGTATACGGAGCCACCTGGCGAGGTAATCGCGGGGGTTTTCACCCTCTCTCTGAACGCAGCGCGCCAGACCGAAGATGGTAACCACACCGACGAACTTGGATCTCTGCTGTCCAGACGCACGGGCGAAGCCGGCGGATTTGCAGTGATCTTCCACCTTTATATCCTGCACATGGGCGGTTTGGGTGGGCCTTGAATTTTTCTGATCTTTGTCATCAAACTCCGAGGAGAGATCCGACATCGATCCTTCCGCGAACGTATCCTGCCCGTAGGCGGTCCGTGCGGGTCTTGATGCTTTTCCGACTCCCAGGGAACTAGTGCCCGAGTCGGTTTTGCCGATGAAGAGGTGGATGTCTCTGATAGGAACGATCGAACACCGCGTAGGGTTCGTCTTCGCCGGGATCCAGAACTCGTCGGGGAGGGACGATCGGAACATTGCCGGAGAAGAGAACGCGACCGATGGCTACGGTTTCGCCGATTCCCGCGAAGATCTTGGTCCTCGCCCGCTGAAGAGCCTGAAGCGCCTCTTGCCCCACGGTGGGCGCCAACTGTCGTGGTATTGCCGACGAGTACGCCATGGAGGGGTCCTCACAGTGCGTGTTTAGAGACGTGGGGTAAGGCGGACGGTTGACGGGTACGAGGTAACACAGCTTACCCAGGTTCAGATCCCACAACGGTGGCGGAATCCTACTCCTGCTATAAATCACTATAATGGCAATACGCCGAGTTACAGAGATTAGGTTCGCTGTGCGAGGTGACTAGAAAAGTCAAAGTTATCGTGCCCTAAAGGCTCCCATAGGCCCGGCTTATATAGTCGTCAGGTCCTATGGTTACAGGGAAAAGTCCTAGCCGGACAGGTTACAGAGTTCTACACCGTCTATTACTAGTCTTGTGTATCATGCACTCCAAGGCTCCGGGTACGTTGGTGACTCCACCGTAGCCTTCCTTTATCCGTCATGGGCCTCCCTTTTGGATCCACCTAACTGGGCCGCCCAGCAGGACATAGGCCATGCTACCGACTATGGGCCACCCAGGTTAGTCGGATAAGAGACATGCTATGAGGATACCCGTATAGCATATCCACAACACCGCTCCATAAACCATCCATGTTTCCCTCATCCATGAGTGAGTAATTCCCCGCTGTAGGCTATGGGGATGGTAGGGATTGGATGAGTTCTATCATGTAATCGAACAAGATTGTTAGGGCATGGTGCCTAGTATCTCTATTAGTGCTATTTGACTTTGTTGCAACTTTTTGTGCTTAATGCTTGTCACTAGGACTCAAGTTCCATGATCTCAGATCTGAACTTATTATTCATTCATTATGATAGTATTTTTTGTGATCTTATCTGCAAGTTGTGTACATATATCATTGTCCGGATCAATAGGCCCCGAAGTGGCAGAAATTGGGACAACCTGAGGGGATGGCTGTGATGTGAGGATCACATGTGTTCATGGAGTGTTAATTCTTTGCTCTGGTGCTCTATTAAAAGGAGCACCTTAATTGCCAATAGTTCCCTTGAGGCCCCACTGCAACGGGCTGGCAGGACAAAAGATGTTATGCAAGTTCTCATTGCGAGCACGCATGACTATATATGGAGCACATGCCTATGATTGTTTAGTACTTGGATGCTTTACCCTATTTATCTGCAATTGCCCTAGATCTTGAAGTTACATGTTTAGTCTCGTCCATGGAATGCCCGTCCAGCCATCCCTATGCCTACCACGCTCATATCCTACTGTTTGCTACTAATGTTACTATTGCTCCTGTTTTGCTGCTGCTATTACTTTGCTTTTGCTACTATAAAATTGTTGCTACTGATAAACCTCTTTGAGCACGAAGTATTTCTAGGTGCAGCTGAATTGACAACTCAGTTGTTAAGGCTTGTAAGTATTCTTTGGCTTCCCTTGTGTCGAATCAATAAATTAGGTAATATTACCCTCGAAGACTGTTTCGATCCCCTATACTTGGGGGTCATCAAGACTATTTTCTAGCGCCGTTGTCGGGGAGCATAGCTTTATTTGTAAGTTCACTTGGATCTACTATTGTTCACTCCTACTCCTTTTATCATGGGGAAGTCTCGTCATGGAAAGTTTCCTATTTTACCATCCACTACAAGAAGAGGTACAGTACTAAACACCTCTGTTGCTCTTGATTCACCGTCCGTTATAAGTAAGCTTGTTACACCACCACCACATACACATGCTACACACACTGCTACTACTGCTGAATCTGAAACTGCTTCTGATACTCATGATGTTACTTCTACTGTGCTTGATGCGAGTGGTTCATTAGGTCCTTTCCTAGATGCTATTTTGGGAAACACTAAAACTCCTAGTGAAGACACTATTACACCTGTTATCTCACCTGAGTCTAGAGAGAGATATGATATTAGTGATGGTTACATTGAAATGACTGATGATTTTATTGAAGGGTACCAAAACACACATGGTGCTAATGCTATTAGGAGTCTCCTTGAGAGATGTACCAATTATTCCTAAACTGTCTTCTGATCCTAAGTTTGCCACCTCTCCCATAGATATTAAAGATGAAGATTATGATTTCTCTCTTGATTTATCCTATTTATATATTATTGAGAAAGAACTTTTTTGTGGGACTGAGAGTGAGAGTGTTGTGGCACCTATGAATGAGCTTTCCACTATGAGTGCCTTATTCTCTGATGATTTTAAGATGCACAAGTACTTTGTTACTAAGATCTTCCCGTTTTCACTAAAAGGAGAAGCTAAGGCTTGGTTTAATAGATTACCTCCTGGATCCATTGATAGCCCTGATTGCTTTATTGCTTCTTTCTTCCAAAAATATTTTCCTCCCAGTGCTAGACATGCTGCTTTGCAGAAACTTTTTGATTTTAAACATGGAGAAGAAGAGAAATTGCCTAAGTCATGGACAAGGTTCTGTGCCTTGATTCATGCATATCTGGATGTCCATTACCTAAAAATGAGCTTCTTGATATTTATTATAATGGACTAACTGATGAATCTAGGACATACCTAGATAGTTTTGCTGATTGTGTTTTCAGGAAAAGAACTCCTACAGATGCTAAAGAATTAATGTCTAAAATAAGCAAGAATTATGATGATTGGACTTCAACTGAGTTAAATATACCTGAGCCTATTACTCTAGAACTAATTGTGCTTGACCCAGTTCCAACACCAACACCAAATAAGAGGGGAGTAATTGCATTAAATGATGAAGTGATGAAGGAAGCTAAGAAATGTCTTAAGGAGAAAGGTATTAGAGCTGAAGATGTGAAGAACCTACCTCATATAGAAGAATTATGTAAGCCAATTCCACACTCATCCACTATTGCGGTACACTCTCTCCACTTTGATGAAGGTGATATTCCCTATGGTAAGCCTCCTGATCAATGCTTAGATGAACTTGACACATTTATTTTTAAGCAAGGTAATTTTAATAAACAAGTTCAGAATCATTTATTGGAAAACTCTAGAGCTATTAATAAGTTGAAAGATATTGTGGAAAGAACTGCTAATGATGTTAAAATGCTTTGTAAACACTTTCAAATGGTTCAAACTCAAATTGATCAACTAGATAAGGTACAAAAAGATATGCTAGTTAATGCCTCAGGAGATAACATGCTTATGGAATTAGAACTAGGAGTGGTATAGCTACTCAAGATCCTTTATATCCTGAAGGACACCCTAAAATAATTGAGCAGGATTCTCAACAAGGTGAAAGTAGTGGTAGTCCTCGTAAGAGAAAGAAAAATAAACACAAAATAGTTGAGAAACCCTCTGAACTTGTTGTAGATCCTAATAGTATATTTGTCTCTGATGCTGAAAGTGAAAGTGGTAATGATAAAAATGATGCTCCTAATAAGGAGGAAGTTGAGGAAGAACCTGAGAAGCACACTAAGAACACTAGGTACACTAAGGAAGATTTTATTTCCAATAAACATGGTAGTGAGAAAGAACCTTGGGTGCAGAAACCTATGCCTTTTCCCAATAAGAAACACAAGTCAAAGGAGGAAGAACACTACAACACGTTTTGTGAGTGGATGATACGTCGGAAAAGTATCTATAATTTTTTATGTTCCATGCTTGTTTAGTATCTACTTTGCTTTGTCTACACTTTGAGGTGTTTTTATATATTTTCTGGAACTAACCTATTAACAAGTTGCCATAGTGCCAACTGCCTGTTTTCTTCTGTTTTTGGTTCCAGAAAGGCAGAAAATCAATATTCTCGGAATTGGACAGGACAAAAGCCAAAGTCAATATTTTACCTTGGGCGACACGAAGCCAGAAGACGAGACGGAGGCGCGCCACATGGCGGCCACACCCCCCCAGGCGCGGCCTAGGGTGGGCCCCCTGGCTGCCTCCGAGCCTCGCCTCTTCGCCTATAAGAAGCCCTTGATGCTGAAACCCTAAGTACCTGATCAAAACTCCATGAAACTTTCTGTAACCATCGTCCCTAGATCGGGGGGGATCTGAAGTTCTTCCCGGCACCCTGCCGGAGGGGAGATCATCCCGGAGGCCTTCTTCTTCATCATGCCAGCCTCCGGTATGAAGCGTGAGTAGTTCCACCTTGAACTACGGGTCCATGTAGTATCTAGATGGTTGTATCTCCTCCTTGTGCTTTCATGTATAGATCTTGTGAGCTCCGTTCATGATCAAGATCTAATCTATTTGTAATCATGCATGTTGTGTTTGCGGGGATCCGATGGATATTGAGATTACTATGTCAGATTGATTAGTGGTTTTGTCTTATTGATTCTATCATGTCTGTGTTGTTTGTGATATTGCATGCTCTCCGTTGTTAGTAGCTATCTTGGCCAAGTAGTTGCTAGTGACTCCAAGAGGGGGTATTTATGATCGATAGTGGGTTCATGCCTCTAGTTTCCAAGGGAAGTGACAGAAATCTCTTTGATTGTAGATGTGCTTTTCCCACTAGGGAGAAAACAAGGTCTCTTGTTCATGGAACAAGTGGATTTTTTTACCTTACACACTTCTCTTAAAGAAGTTGTATGTTGCTTGCAACTTAATACTGGAGGGGTTTTGGATGATAACCTGAATGTGTACTTCTAGTCATATATGCAGTTGGATGGCGGTCTATGTATATTGTTGTATTGCCCAATCGAATCTCATAGGATCTTTTTGTCTAGTATTGCATTGTTATGCCTTGCTCAGTTCCTGTCAATTGCCCTGCTGTAATTTGTTTACCCTTCATGCCATGTTGTTTATCTAAGGAGAGAACCTCTAGTGAACTATGGATCCCGGTCCAATCTTTACCATTGATACATCTTCCACTGTTACCTGTTTACTTGCTGCAAACCAACATCACCTTCCACACCATACGTTTAATCCTTTGTTACAGCAAACCGGTGAGCTTGATAACCTCGCTGATTCATTGGGGCAAAGTCTTGAGTTTTGGGTTGTGCAGGTTTCCACGTTGCTTGCAACACCTTTGAGACATTTCCTTCCTCATATTGTTTCGATAACCTCAATTTCTTACTAAGGGAAGACTTGATGCTGTTCTCATCACACCTTGCTCTTGGGGTTTCCAACGAAGCGTCCCACGACAGTACTGGGCGCCATCAGTGGATGAAACCTTTATTTTTGAAAATTCCTTTGACTGATGCTTTTAAGTTGCCTCTTTACTCAAAGTATATGAAGGATATTGTCTCTAATAAAAGGAAGATTCGTAATGAGGAAATTTCTACTCTGCTTGCTAATTATTCCTTCAATGGTAAGGTTCCAAAGAAACTTGGTGATCCAAGTATACCAACTATTCCTTGATCTAGTAACAATAATTATGTTAGAACTGCTTTATGTGGTTTGGGTTCTGGAGTTAGTGTTATGCCCTTTTCTCTCTACAAGAGACTCCAACTAGAAAAGTTGATACCAACTGATATATCTTTTCAAATGGCTGATAAGTCAACTATTATTCCTGTTGGTATATGTGAGGATATTCTTGTTCAAGTGGCTCATAATTGCTTGGTTTTAACTGATTTTGTTGTGATTGAGATGACTGAAGATGATAATATGGCTATTATTCTTGGGAGACCTTTTCTTAATACTGCAGGTGCTATCATCAATTGTAATCAAGGAAAAGTAACTTTTAATATTAATGACAAAGAGCATACTGTCTATTTCCCCAAGAAGATTGACAAGAGCTATTGCCTGAATTCCATTGAAAATATTGAGAGCATCAAAGTTGGAGAAATATATTGTCCCATTCCACAAGAAAGTTTTGAAACCATTATGATTGGGACAATTGCTATCAAGTTTGAGGTAACATAATCACTTTGTGGATTGCAAAGTTTTGCTTCATATAAGATTGTTTTGGTAGCAAGACTTGATTAACCTTTTTAACAAAAGGATTTTAATGAACAAAACAATGCTTTCACAATGGTTATACTTCCTCACTTTTATTTTTCTCCTTCCTAGTCTTTGCTCTTTCTCTTGTTAGCTTTAGTTTTGCTAGTTGTTTGCTTGTTAGAGTGTCTTAGAACTTCTGTAGTTTTTTTTTGTTTGCTTTTTCTTCGTCTAAAAAAAATCTTTTCTACGAGAAAATCAATTTTCATTCCCTAAAAATTGGCCAAAAATAAAGTTTCCCGAAAAATTCCAGAAAATTCATATTAAATTTTCCTCGAAAAAAGGGGCATAGGGACACCTGGATTGGCCCAGGGGGGCCCACCAGGCCAGCACACCCCCTGGTGGCGCGGCTAGCCCCTAGGGCGCGCCTGGCCTAGGTGGGACCCACCTGTGGCCCTCCAAGTTGCCTCCTCCCAGCCACTTCTTTGTCCTTCCTGAAAAACACCGGAAAATTTCTCAAGCTCGAGTTCCTACTATTCTTGCTCCCGATTTTCGATCTCCTTGCTCAGCCCATCTTTGGTGCTGATTTTTAGAGGGATCGCTCCTTGGTATGTGCCTCCTCCGCTTGTCCAATTAGATTTTTGATTGGTAGATTGTATCTTGAGTATTTTGCTGCTATAGGTGTCAGGTTGTTGAGCTTGCATGCTTGTTCTATGCTTAGAGATTTCATTTTGATGCATGTTTATCCCTCTAGCAAGTTCCTATAGTAGTTCCTCATCATTTATCAACTTGGAAATCACTTGGTTTGATTTTTGTCTAAAAAATTCAGAAAGGAAGATGAGTGCATACCCACTGAATCAATATGATTTGATGGTACCTGAGCCAATGAAAGTCCATCGCGAGGAAGGAGTCTTCCCTTCCATAAATCCATGCCCTGAATTTATGAGAGCCAAGAGAATCTTCCAAGATTTCCAAACTATGATTACTAATGCAGGGTTAGAACACTTTGTTGAAGAAGAACCATATCAGTATGTTATGCTAACCATGGCTGTGGTGCAGGACTTCCGGTTTACTTGGTCCTCGTCTAATCCCATGGTCCATTATAAAATCTATAATATAGCTTTCGACCTGCCTTTTGCTAATTTCTGTGCAGCTATTAGAGTGCCCCATTGGGGATCTTAAGAGAAGATCAAGGAGAGGCCTAAGTCACTTATGGATTTATATGCTGAAATTTGCCAAGGTTTCGACTTCTCGAAGGGAAGTGGTAAAATTAGGAACATTCGGTTCCCATCCATTATATATTTTGCCTATTTCATTATCAAGTGTGTTCTTGCTAGAAAGATTGCTAGAAAATTATCTTATTTTGATCTAGCTTTTATTTTAGTGGCTTTGAATAGGGATAGAACTTAAAACTTGGGTGCTTTGATAGCTTACCTTCTTACCACCAACCGCAAGAAGCGTGGAATTTGTGGAGGTGTCATTGCCTCTAGGTTTCTAGCTTTCCATGGTTTAGAGCCTCACCATTCAGATTATCGGTTCCCTATAGAGAGACTTGATCTTGATTCCATGGTTCAGCACAATTTTGTTTTTTCTTGGGCTATGACACATCCAAAATGTATCTACTTTCCCGAACACTTTGCTATTGTTTCTCCTCTAAACTTATGAGATTTGGATACAACTAACACGGACTGACGCTGTTTTTAGCAGAATTACCTTAGTGTCTTGTTTTTGTGCAGAAAATGAACTATCAGGAAAAATCCCGGAAAATATGCCAAAAACTATTTTTCACCAGAAGATCCACGGAGATAGAAGGGGCGATAGAGAGGGGGCCTAGGGGGGCCAGACCCACCCCAGGTGCGGCCCCACCTGACCCCGCGCTAGGAGGGGGTGAGGCCACCCCAGGCAGCTCCTCGGCCTCCCTCCGCGCCTATAAGTTCCCTTCTGACCTAAAAACTCGGGGGGGGGGGGGTCAATAGTTTTCCAGAAAGAGTTCCGCTCCACCGCCGCCACTAGAAATCAAGATTCGGATCCAGAAACTTCGTTCTGGCACCCTGCCGGGACGAGGAATTTGGAGAGGATCATCGCCATCGTCATCACCAACGCATCTCCATCAACCACCGATGTTTCCCTCATCCATGAGTGAGTAATCCCCCGTTGTAGGCTTGGGGATGGTAGGGATTGCATCAGTTCTATCATGTAATCGAATAAGATCTGTTAGGGCATAGAGCCTAGTATCTCTGTTAGTGCTATTTGACTTTGTTGCAACTTGTTGTGCTTAATGCTTGTCACTAGGGCCCAAGTGCCATGATCTCAGATCTGAACTTATTATTGAATCATTATGATAGTATTTTTTGTGATCTTATCTGCAAGTTGTGTACACATATCATTGTCTGGATCCAAAGTCCCCAAAGTGACAATAATTGGCACAACCGAAGGGGATGGCTGTGGTGTGAGGATCACATGTGTTCATGGAGTGTTAATGCTTTTCTCCAGTGCTCTATTAAAAGGAGCACCTTAATTTCCAGTAGCTCCCTAGAGGCCCCGCTGCCACGGGCTGGCTGGACAGAAGATGTTGTGCAAGTTCTCATTGCGAGCACGTATGACTATATTTGGAGCACATGCCTAGGATTGTTTAGTACTTGGATGCTTGTTATTATTTATCTGCAATGTCCTAGATCTTGAAGTTACATGTTTAGACTCGTCCATGCAACGCCCATCCATCCATCCCTATGCCTACCGCACTCGAATCCTACTGTTACCGTTACTGTTACTATTTCTACTGTTTCGCTGTTCCTGTTACTACTGTTGTTGCTTTGCCGTTGCTACTACCAAACTGTTACTACTGATAAACTTCTGTGAGCAAGAACTATTTCCAGGTGCATCTGAACCGATAACTCGGTTGTTAAGGCTTGCAAGTATTCTTTGGCTCCCCTTGTGTCGAATCAATAAATTGCGTAATACTACCCGCGAAGACTGTTGAGATCCCGTATACTTGTGGGTCATCAAGACTATTTTCTGGCGCCGTTGCTGGGGAGCATAGCTTTATTTTTAAAGTTCACTTGGATCTATTATTGTTCACTGCTACTCCTTTCATCATGGGGAAGTCTCATGATGGAAAGTTCCCTATTTTACCATCCACTACAAGAAGAGGTACAGTCCTAAACACCTCTATTGCTCTTGATTCACCGTCTGTTATAAGTAAGCTTGTCACACCACCACCACATACTCATGCTACACACACTGCTACTACTGTTGAATCTGAAACTGCTTTTGATGCTCATGATGTTACTTCTACTGTGCTTGATGCAAGTGGTTCATTAGGTCCTTTTCTAGATGGTACTATGGCTGGTCTAGGAAATACCGAAAATCCTAGTGAAGCCACTGTTACACCTGTTAGCTCACCTGAGGCTAGTGAGAGTTATGATATTAATGATGGTTACATTGAGTTCACTGATGAATTTGTTGAAGAGTGCCGAAACACACATGGTACTAGTGCTATGAAGAGTCTCCTTGCTAGACGTACTATTATGCCTAAGATGTCCTCAGATCCTAAGTTTGCCACTTCTCCCATAGATATTAAAGATGAAGATTATGATTTCTCTCTTGATTTATCTTATTTAGATATTGTTGATAAAGAACCTTTTTGTCGGACTAAAAATGAGAGTTCTGTGGCTCATATGAATGAGCTTTCTACTATGAGTGCTTTGTTCTCTGATGATTTTAAGATGCGGAAATACTTTGTTGCTAAGATCTTCCCTTTTTCACTAAAAGGAGAAACTAGGGCTTGGTTTAATAGATTGCCTCATGGTTCCATTGATAGCCCTGATTGCTTGATTGCTTCTTTCTTCCATAAATATTTTCCTCATAGTGCTATACATGTTGCTTTGCAGAGACTTTTCGATTTTAAACAGGGAGAAGAAGAGAAATTGCCTGAGTCATGGACAAGGTTCTATGCCTTGATTCATGCACATCCTGGATGTCCATTGCCTAAGAATGAGCTTCTTGATATTTATTATAATGGACTAACTGATGATTCAAGGACCTACCTAGATAGCTTTGCTGATTGTATTTTCAGGAAAAGAACTCCTATAGATGCTGAAGAATTAATGACCAAGATAAGCAAGAATTATGATGATTGGACTTCAACTGAGCTGAATTCACCTGAGCCTATTACTCTTGAACCAGTTGTTCCTAAACCAGTCCCAACTACAACAACAAAGAAGAGGGGAGTTATTGCATTAAATGATGAAGTGATGAAGGAAGCTAAGAAGTGTCTAAAGGAGAAAGGTATTAGAGATGAAGATGTAAAGAATCTACCTGCTGTAGAAGAATTATGTAAGCCAATTCCCTACTCATCTACTATTGAGGTACACTCTCTCCAACACTTTGATGAAGGTGATATTCCTTATGGTAAGCCTCCTGATCAATGCTTAGAGGAACTTGACATTTTTATTGTTAAACAAGGTCATTTAAATAAACAAGTTCAGGATCATTTGTTGGAAAACTCTAGAGCTATCCATGAGTTGAAAGACATTGTGGAAAGAACTTCTAATGATATTAAAATGCTTTGTAAACACTTTCAAATGGTTCAAACTCAACTTGATCAACTTGCTAAGGTACAAAAGGCTATGCTAGTTAATGCCTCAGGAGATAAACATGCTTATAGAATTAGAACTAGGAGTGGTATAGCTACTCAAGATCCTTTATATCCTGAAGGACACCCTAAAAGAATAGAGCAGGATTCCCAACAAGGTGAAGATAATGGTAGTCCTCGTAAGAGGAAGAAAAAGAAACATAAGATAGTTGAGGAACCACTTGAACCTGATGTAGATCCTAATAGTATATATGTCTCTGATGCTGAAACTGAGAGTGGTAATAATAATGATGCTCCTGGTAAGGAGGAAGTTGAGGAAGAACCTAAGAAGCACACTAAGAACACTAGGTATACTAAGGAAGATTTTATTGCTAATAAACATGGTAAGGAGAGAGAACCTTGGGTGCAGAAACCTATGTATTTTCGAGGTAAGAAACACAGGTCAAAGGAGGAAGAACACTAGAACAAGTTTTGTGAGTGGATGAAACCTTTATTTTTGCAAATTCCTTTGACTGATGCTATTAAATTTCCTCCTTATTCAAAGTATATGAAGGATATTGTCTCTAATAAAAGGAAGATTCCTAATGAGGAGATTTCTACTTTGCTTGCTAATTATTCCTTCAATGGTAAGGTTCCAAAGAAACTTGGTGATCCAGGTATACCAACTATTCCTTGCTCTATTAAGAACAATTATGTTAGAACTGCTTTATGTGATTTGGGAGCTGGATTTAGTGTTATGCCTTTTTCTCTCTATAAGAGACTCTAGATAGAAAAGTTGACACCAACTGATATATCTTTGCAAATGGCTGATAAGTCAACTACTATTCCTATTGGTATATGTGAGGATGTTCCTGTTCAAGTTGCTCAGAATTGCATGGTTTTAACTGATTTTGTTGTGCTTGAAATGCCTGAAAATGATAACATGTCTATTATTCTTGGGAGACCTTTTCTTAATACTGCAGGAGCTGTCATAAATTGCAATCAAGGAAAATTAACTTTCAATATTAATGACAAAGAGCACACTATATATTTTCCCAAGAAGGTTGTTAGAAGCTATTGACTGAATTACATTGAAAATATTGAGAGCATCAAGGTTGGAGAAATATATTGTCCAATTCCACAAGAAATCTTTGAAACTATTATGATTGGGACCATTGCTATCAAGTATGAGGTAACATAATCACCTTGTGGAATGCAAAGTTTTGTTTCATATAAGATATTTTTGGTAACAAGACTTGATCAACCTTGTTAATGAAAGGATTTTAATGAACAAAATAATGTTTCCACTATGGTTATACTTGATTTCTTTTTTACTTTTCTCCTTCCTAGTCTTTGCTTTAGTTTTAGTTTTGATAGTAGTTTGCTTGTTTGAGTTTCTTAGAGCTCCTATAGTTTGGCTTTTGGTTTGCTTTTGCTTCTTCTGAAAAAAACTATTTCTGTGAGAAAATCAATTTTCATACCCTGAAAATTGGCTAAAAATAAAGTTTCCCGAAAAATCCCAGAAAATTCAAAATAAATGTTTCCTCAAAAAAAGGGGCAGAGAGGCACCAGAGGTGACCCAGGGGGCCACCCCAAGCCACCACACCTGTGGTAGGCGTCGGCCCACCACTGGTGGCGCCTAGGGGTTTCTGGCCCACCTAGGCCCCTCCAGGCTGCCTCCTCAAAGCCACCTTCTTTCTCTCTCCCTAAAAACACCGGAAAACTTGCTCAAGCTCGAGTTCTAGCTGTTCTTACTCGCGATTTTCGATCTCCTTGTTTAGCCCATCTCAAGTGCTGATCTTTGGAGGGTTTGCTCCTTGGTATGTGCCTCCTCCACTTGTCCAATTAGATTTGTGATTGGTAGATTGTATCTTGAGTATTTTTCTGCTATAGGTGACAGGTTGTTTGAGCTTGCATGCTTGTTATTTTCTTAAAAACTTTGTTTTGATGCATGTGTAGTCCTCTAGCAAGTTCCTATAGTAGTTTATCATCATTTATCAACTTAGAAATCACTTGGTTTGATGGTTGTCTAAAAATTTCAGTAGAGTGAAGTCATGGACCACCACACATTTGGTGATATATTTGAGAGTGATGCACCTAGAAGGGCAAGGCTTCCAAGGTCATCTACCAGTACTAGACCCTCATACAATGAGGATTTCATCACTCCGCGATTTGGTGATGAGGGAGATGAAGGGGATGCACACCCCTCCACCTTTCCTTGCCAAGCTTTCTTGCGAGCTGCTAGGATTCTTAACGATTTCATGACTTTGATTGAGAGGGCTAGTCTAACAAGTTTCATGCAGGATGAGAGTGCACAATATGATGTGCTTACTAAAAAATTTGTGGAGAGTTTCTCCTTTACTAATAGCATGTTCAAGCCCTCTGTGTCTTTCAAAATTTATGACAGGGCTCATTCAGTGTCTTTGAGGAAATTTTGCAAAGCCCTGGGACTTGGTACAGCTGGGTCATCAAAGAAGATTTCAGCTCTTCCCTCTGATTTGTTGGAGATTGAATAACCAATGATGATGACCGCAGAGCTCAACGAGGGAAGATAAAGAATATTCAACTTCCATCCATCAGGTACTTTGCCTACTATCTTACCACCAGTGTTCTTGGTAGGGATAACACTAGTAATATCTCCAACTATCAATTGGCCTTCTTAGCTGCTGCGCTCTACGGTGAGGATAAGTATAATCTTGGTTCCCTCATTGCTCGTCGTTTAGCTGCTAAGGGACCCATTTATGGGGGAATTATTGCTACTCGTATTGCTGCTATCTTGGATATTGTTGTTGATCCACATGATATAGTTTTGACTCCTCTGAGACTTGATATTGCTGCCATGAAGGCGCACCACTTTTTCACCACTAGATCTAATCTTGAGAACTTGGTTTATAGAATTTTGTTTATTGACGAGGAAGAGAGAGAAATCCCTCTACCCCAAACCACTTTTTTCAGTATTTCTCAGGGACCTTGGTCATGCACGAAGGCGGAGATGGATGACAAGATGCGCTCTCTCAACTTCCACGGGCAATATCAGGAGGAAGTGCCCTCATATGACCCTGCAGTACACTATACAGGGGAGGCCTCGAGCTCATACCAGGACGAGGGAGCTTCCTCGACATACTACGGACGTGCATCTACTTGGGAACCATGGGATTGAGCCCCACTTAGGCCAAATGCCTAAGCTTGGGGGGAGGTATACCGACATCACACTCATCTATATATCATGTTCAGTCGGTTCTTTGTATATCCATTGTTTTTGCTTTCTTTTTGGTTATTGTTGCTTTTTTCTAAAAACCCAAAAATACCAAAAATATTTTCATTGTTTCTCTTGGTTTGTTTCTTTGCCTTGGTTTGCCTTAAAAGAAAAAATCCAAAAAGATTTTTCTTTGTTTGGTTTGCTTTGTTTTTGTTTGGTTTTTATTTGTTTGCTTGTTTCTAACAAATCGAAAACACCAAAACTATTTGTTGTTCTTCTTTGGTTTTGTGAGTTCTTTGCAGGGTTCAGCCGTCCTCAGTGGATTTTGGTTTCGTGTTAATTATTCAAGTCCCACAAGTGAAGGGCAATAATGAAGATTAAGACAACTTGAGGTGTGGTAAGAGGCTAGTAATGAACTCTATTTGTTTCATGTTTGTACATATACTCATCATAGTGAGCATGCTTAGCCTGTTTGTGTAAGGTGTATGTCATTATGGATGCTTAGTAGTTCTTGCTTGTCTATGATTAGCTCCAGCTTGCTAATAGTTTGTAGCATTTCATATGAATGTTTGCTTGCATTGTTTTATTCATACTTTGGTATGATATTATGGTATCCTCCTCTGACTATTCATGTGAATCGACTTGGCACATGCTCACGCATGCATATGACTAATCAATAGTCAGTAAGCATCGATGATTTACTTTGCCTCAGAGTTCTTGTATCACTTTCATGACATAGTTAGTCTTGTTTTGTTGCAAGCATGATTATGACAGCTATTGCTCTCTCGTTTGTCGCGCCCTCTCTATTGCTAGCCTTCACTTTCATTGAGTATGTGCTCTACCTGTGCTTCCAACTCCCCAAAACCAATATTGACAGCTGTGTCCACCATACCTACCTATTAGCATCGTTTGCTATTTCAGTGCATATTCCATATGACGTGTTTTCTTCCAAAATAAAATGTTTGTCTATTTTGAGAAAGTTAGTTAGTAAAGATCTCACGAACTTGATGGCACACTTTATTCCTTGCGCTTAATAATCCTGAACCATTGTGACTAGTCCATGAAAGTTATATGCTTGCTTATTATATACTGGGAGTCAGCAGAACCGTGTTGTCACGGGGAATGCTTTCAATACTTTTTGGATATCTCATCCAGTTGATTCCTTGCTCTTTTTTAAGGATGTCAACGATGTAAAAAAAAGGGAGGTTGTGAGTTCATTGAGTTTATACATTGTGTTAGAGAAACGTCTGGGCCGCTAGTCTAAGCCATGCCTAATCATGCTGGAAACTTGCAGCATCACTATAATGAGCATCTATGAAGCGTCCTCAATAAAAATCTATGCATATGGTAAATGTAACATCCCAAAAATATTAACTTGGATCATCAAACTCTAATCATCAAAATCAAGGTTAACAAAAACTTTCCCAACTAAAAATAGGAAAGCATTCATATGTGTGTGTATTCAAAATTTGGATTCTTTTGAATTGCCATGGTTCTGTGTTTATTTGCTTGTAAAATGATTCTTAGGTGAAATAAACATCATCTAAACAATCCCCAAACTTTTCCCAAAGACAAATAACTCAAAATAAACAAATGAAGTGAATGGTCATTTTTGCCAAATTAACTCTCATGCATACTTTGGCTATCCCTAGTTTTCAAAACTTGACAGAAACATTTGTGGATCTTTGCACCCCTTGTTAGTACTCATAATAAGGTACCAAGGCCCACTTTTTGATCATCCAAAAACATTCAAATACTATGTTTAAAGGACAGTTTAAAATTGAATTTATCTCATATGGGAAGATCCCACTATTTCAAAAACCACTCAAACAAGCTCAATTTTCAAAACCCAAGCACCCACAGAATCCTCAGCACATGCCTAGCACACCCACCAAAAATCTTTTCAAAATTCAAAAGTAAGTTTCTTGCGGCCATTTCATCAAACACGTGGCAGGCAAATTTAAACCAAATCAAATTCACTGTTTTTAATAGTTTTTTGGCCTAACTTGTTCCCTCTCTAGCTAACAGCAACCATCTAGTAGATCATCTAGCTTAATTGTAAACCGCTAGCACCACTGTAAGCTTGCCTTGCCATCAATGGTGAGAAGGCTGAGCCTCACCATGCCACCCCAAGGTGGACAACACGCTAGAGGAAGAACTAGCTGCGCCCACCTTGTCTGGGAGGTAGCCAGCACCTCACCGCCGTGCACTGTCCCCTCCCCAAGCCAGTGCAAGCCGTGGACCACCAGGAACGCCGCGCACCCAGTGCCACTGCGACGTGCCGATCCCGCCCCAGAGCGCCGCACCCGGCACGCGTGCACACACCGCCCCTTGACCGCAGCCCGTGCCCACCGCTTCGCCATGACCCAAGGAACATGCCAGACACCCCCGTTCGCCGCCCCATGCCTCGCAGCCACCGCTCGCCGTCGAAGACGCCGCCTCTGCCGCGCAGAGCACCACACGTTCTCGACCGATTGCCACCACCCCTAAGCACGCATTTAAGCTCTAGAGCATCGCCAGGAGACCGCCCGTCGATCACCATCCTCAGCCATGCCTCTAGCAGCCCATAGCCATGTCGCCACCATTGCCTGCCCATCCCTCTCGGTCTCGCCGTCGAGCCTATAAAAGGAGGCCACCCACAGTCGTTTGAAGCACACCATTCCACTCCCCTCACCGTACTGATCATTCAACCCTCTAGCTGGAGCACGAGGAGCAGCAGCTCGCCGGAATTGCGCCGGAGCATGCCGCCTCTGGGGAAGAAGGGGGCCGTTGATTTCGACCACCTCCGGAGCTGCCTCGACCATCCTTGAGCTCGTCGTCGACCACTCGTTCATTTGCCCGCCTCGCCGTCATCGCTGGAGCCCTGGTATGCCCCTATGCACCCCCACTGAGCCGCTAGGGTTCGAGCTCGCCGGTGACATGTTCATCGTCGACGACGATCCCCAGCCGTCAATCTCCCTTCTAATCCAACGAACCACACAGCCCCGTACCGCTTCGCGTGTTATGAGCCACTGACTGGTGGAACCCCCCTGTCAGCTGAGCCCCGCGCTGCGGAGTGACACTGGGTCGGCCCATTAACCTCTCTCGCGCAACCCAACCGTTTGAATTTAGATTTTTCTATTTTAATTCAAACACAGTTCTGTACTTATATTCAAAAATCAACCCAGCTCGATTCAGTGAACCAAAATGCATGAAACCAATTTTGTTAGAAAGGTACTAAAATGCTTAATCCAAGCCCGTTGGATTCAAATCATTTGGATATGTAGATCAAATTTGGTAAAAATAACAAGTCAGAAGATTTTCTACATTCAAACATTTTTCAAAATTCAACCATAAGAGATTTTGAGTTGATTCCAACTCTCAAAAATCACATTTGATCATACCTTTCAGAATATATAAAAACATATGGGTTTACTTATACAAATAATGTTCAAGTAACAAAATAATGCCACATAGGCATTTCTTGTCACTTTATTTTATTTAAAATAAGAAGATTAAACCTTATTAAATTCTGACATCACTTTAAATCACATTCCCATGTACTGAAATATGTGGTGCTGACATGTGTCAACATGATCCCATATTTGAGTTGGAGAATATTAAATCTTAAGTAGTTTTTCAATGAGTAGAAATTACTTTTCTCAAATTAAAATAAATAAGACAAATGCTTTAATCTTGTAATGATAGGTGATGATGCTATATCATCTATAGTACACCTTTGTGTGATGATTGAAAATAGTTCAGTATTGTTTGGTGATTGTGTACCTCGTATTTATTTATAGACGCTAGTACCGACCAAGGATACGAGGAGGAAGGAGGATACTACGAGGAAGAATCCGAGGAGAACTTCAACCACTCCTCTGCACAAGGCAAGCTAACACTTGCAAGATACTTTACCTATGCAAGCCAATACTTGCAACTTGGCAAGCCTAATACTACTAGTTGATTTGGCAAGCTAACACTTGCAACCTAGCAAGTTTATACCACTATCTTAGCAAGCCAAACCATGCAAGTTTTACTTGCAAGCTTATACCACTTGATAAACCATCCTAGTTTTACTTACAAGCTTTCTACTTTATTTCTTCATCAAAGCTTTTCTTAGAGTTTACTTAAGTGACTTGTAGATTATAGAAAGATAATTGAAGGTGGCATAAAGAGCATTAAATTTGGCCTAAATGGATAATCTTGATGTCATCCTAAGGCATGAGATTGAACTTCATTAATCTCCACTTGTTTACCACCCCTCCTTAGTACTTAACCCCACTTATAGATGCTAGTGCTAAGCATAAAAAATGATCAACTTTAGATTGGAATACTTGGTGAAAATGGTTATGAAAACCTTGGAATGATGAGTCATTCTACTGAAATGTTTGGACATGTGTTTCCGAACACCCGATGATTTTGATGATGAAAGTGTTGAGGCATGAGCCTTAGCCCTTTATAAAAATGATGGTTGTCTGGATGCGATACCATTCCAATTTTATCGTACAACCACAATACCCGAAAAAGGGGTAGGGCTTGACTGGAAACTTATATACCTTACTATGGGTTCCCTCACGGCCAAGGTTTGAGCTGAGGCTACCTTGTGAAGATTGTCCACCTGTGCAGTACCCAAGATGACAGTTGGTCATGGTTGGGAGGCCAAACTCATAGGAGAGGTGCCTATACTAGGGCATGTAATGGAAAGGTTAGGATTGATTATCCGCATACTGAGTATGGTGAATTCAGGATTTGTTCCTGACGGATGTGTTGAATTTTGTGGTGAAAGTGTACAATCTCTGCAGAGTGTCAAACTATTCGAATAGCCGCGTCCACGGTTATGGACAGTTGGAGTGGCCATACTGTTCCCCCGTCAGATGTTTTCAAAATGACTTGTGAAATGATTTGAGACTTTGACTTGACCACAACAGGGTTGTGATATGGAATTTAAGTTCCCACTTAGGTGTTATAAAATTTCAACTAGCTTTCTTTGCTTCTGAGCTTAGTAGAGGTAAATCTGGCTTTTTGCAAAACAACCCTAGAGGTTAGTGTCCTACCACAAAAACCCCCTTAACTTGTTAGTATTAGTTTGCGAGTACTTAAAGAGTACTCATGGCTTTGTCCCTGGCTATTCCCGTGGCCAGACTATGAATAGGAGTACCAGGATGATGGACCGCAGGAAGGTTACGACAACTAGGATCATCTCCCATCGCCAGCATTGCCTGTGACACCGAAGATGGAGCTTTGCCTACGCTACCTTTATTATTACGTTATTCCGTTTCTTGAGTTGTATTAAGAACTGGATCATGAGATCCCTATTTGTGTAAGACCTTATGTATGGTTTGTAATGGATGATGTACTGTGATATCCAGATCTGTTATGTCTCACAAAAATGGTAATCCTGGGATTGCGATGTATGGCATAACAGGCATCTGGGATTAAAAATCCGGGTGTTGACAGTAAATAAAAAGATTGCTGAGATGCTCACTGTCTGCTTGCCTTGTCATTTTGGTTATGGGAAAGCTCCTGTACCATGTGCAAGGGGTACCCCGTTGGCGGTTCTTGATGATATGCATGTATTTACAATGAGAAGAAATTTCAGGTGACCAAAGTTGAGTAGCATGCGGAGCGACCCTCGTACTCAAGGGACTTGGGATTTCTAGTCTATGGTCCGTCAAGCATATGATTCAGAATGGACCTCACTTTCACCTTAACCACATGAAGATGCCTATGATAGGGGCAATAAGAGCTCAAAGCTAATGAGTACCTTCCTTTCAGCATTGGGAAGCCTTTCAAACCTTCACAAAACCGTTTTCACAACTTTATTGAGTCACCACTTATTCTATGAGCACCTTCTTGAGAGCATAGTTGTCATTCTTGTGTTTGTTCCAAAACTTGGTTAATTATGTCATGACTTTGATGCTTGTATCTCTGATATCTTTACTTCTAGTCTTCATGTGAACTTCAGAGGTGCCTTGGCATTTTTATTGTGCTCTTCAAACAAAGGCAAGCAAGATACCACTCTATCATACCTTATTATGAGCATTGCAATGTTGCTTATGCTTATGTTTATGTTTCATGCTACTTATTATTATTGAGTTGGTTCCTCTTCATAGCTTGCAATGACTATTGAGTAGACTTAGTTGCATACTCCTTATTCTGAATTGTCTAGGCATCTACTCATGTGCTGAGAATATGTACATCATATGAAGCAAAGTGTTCGTGAAAGTTCTTTTATCACACTCAGTTTTCAACTGAATTGCTTGAGGACAAGCAATAAGCTAAGCTTGGGGGAGTTGATACATCGAACGTATCTACTTTATCAAACACTTTGCTATTGTTTCCTCCTCTAAACTTGTGTGATTTGGATACAACTAACACGGACTGACGTTGTTTTCATCAGAATTACCTTGGTGTCTTGTTTTTGTGCAAAAAATGAACTATCAGGAAAAATCTCGGAAAATATGCCAAAAACTATTTTTCACCATAAGATCCACGGAGCCAGAAGGGGAGACAGAGAGGGGGCCTAGGGGGCCCAGACACACCCCAGGCCTGGGCCCACCTGGCCCCGCGCCTAGAGGGAGTGAGGCCATCCCAGGCATCTCCTCGGCCTCCCTTCGCGCCTATAAGTTGCCTTCTAACCTAAAAACTCAGGGGGGATTCGATAGTATTCCAGAAAGAGTTCCGCTCTGCCGCCTCCACCAGAAACCAAGATTCGTATCTAGAAACTCCGTTCTGGCACCCTGCCGGGACGGGGAATTTGGAGAGGATCATCACCATCGTCATCACCAACACATCTCCATCAACCACCAATGTTTCCCTCATCCATGAGTGAGTAATCCCCCACTGTAGGCTTGGGGATGGTAGGGATTGGATGAGTTCTATCATGTAATCGAATAAGATCTGTTAGGGCATAGTGCCTAGTATCTCTATTAGTGCTATTTGACTTTGTTGCAACTTGTTGTGCTTAATGCTTGTCACTAGGGCCCGAGTGCCATGATCTCAGATCTGAACTTATTATTGAATCATTATGATAGTATTTTTTGTGATCTTATCTGCAAGTTGTGTACACATATCATTGTCCGGATCCAAAGGCCCCAAAGTGACAATAATTGGGACAACCGGAGGGGATGGCTGTGGTGTGAGGATCACATGTGTTCATGGAGTGTTAATGCTTTGATCCGGTGCTCTATTAAAAGGAGCACCTTAATTGCCAGTAGTTCCCTAGAGGCCCCGCTGCCATGGGCTGGCTGGACAGAAGATGTTGTGCAAGTTCTCATTGCGAGCACGTATGACTATATTTGGAGCACATGCCTAGGATTGTTTAGTACTTGGATGCTTGTTATTATTTATCTGAAATGCCCTAGATCTTGAAGTTACATGTTTAGACTCGTCCATGCAACGCCCGTCCATCCATCCCTATGCCTACTGCACTCGAATCCTACTATTACCGTTACTGTTACTATTGCTACTGTTCCTGTTACTGTTGCTGTTGCTTTGCTGTTGCTACTACCAAACTGTTACTACTGATAAACTTCTGTGAGCAAGAACTATTTCCAAGTGCAGCTGAATTGACAACTCAGTTGTTAAGGCTTGCAAGTATTCTTTGGCTCCCCTTGTGTCGAATCAATAAATTGGGTAATACTACCCGCAAAGACTGTTGCGATCCCCTACACTTGTGGGTAATCAGTCTACTGTGAGAAGTTTACCGTTTGAGTTATCCTTTGTTAAGTGTGGTTGGAGAGGGGGTAGGACTGAGAAAGTGGTCTATTTGCCTGCACCTGCTTTGTTTAATTTTGATAATAGGCAAGGATGGTCACTCACGGAGGAGGAGTTTGACACATACATGGCGGAGCTCTCCCAGCAAGAGGAGAATGTTGGAGAGGATGCCGAAGATGATTCGGTTCATCCCTCCAACATGGGAGAGTCTTCATACTGGCAGCTCTCCTATTATTGGGGTGCGTCTTCTTCTTCATCACGAGGGCCTGATTATGATCATTCCTATGATGACCCACCAACTTGGAGTTACTACCCACGCTATAGAGCCCCACTTAGGCCAAAAGACTAAGCTTGGGGGGAGGTACACCGACATCACACTCATCTATATATCATGTTTCGTCGGTTCTTTGTATATCCATGTTTTGCTTTATTTTTGGTTTTTGCTTTTGCTTTCTTAAAATACAAAAATACCAAAAATATTTTAGTTGTTTCTCTTGGTTTGTTTCTTTGCTTTTTATCTTTGGTTTTCCTTAAATAAAAATCCAAAAATATTTTGATTTGTTTGTTTTTGCTTTGTGTTCTTGCTTTAAAAAATCGAAAACACCAAAAATATTTGTTCTTCTTCTTTGGTTTTGTGAAGTTCTTGCAGGGTTCAGTAGTCCTTAGTAATTTTGGTTTCATGTTATTATTCAATCCACACAAGTGAAGGGCAATAATGAAGATTAAGACAATTTGAGGTGTGGTAAGAGGCTGGTAACAAACTCTATTTGTTTTCATTTTGTACATATACTCATCATTGAGAGCATGCTTAGTCTGTTCATGTAATGTGTATGTTATTTATGGATGCTTAGTATTTCTTGATCTCTTATGATTAGCTCCAGCTTGCTAATAGTTTGTAGCATGCCATATGAATGTTTGCTTACATTGTTCTATTCATAACGGTATGATATTGTGGTATCCTCCTCTGAATGTCTCATGTGAATCGACTTGGCACATGCTCACACATGCATATGACTAAACAATAGTCAGTAAGCCTCGACGATTTATTTTTCCTCAGAGTTCTTGTATCACTTTCATGCCATAATTAGTCCTATTTTGTTGCAAGCATGATTATGACAAGTATTGCTCTCTTGTTTGTCGCTCCCTCTCTATTGCTAGCCTTCACTTGCACTGAGTATGAGCTCTACTTGTGCATCCAACTCCCCAAAACCAATATTGCCAACAGTGTCCACCATACCTACCTATTAGCATCATTTGCTATTCAGTGCATATTCATTATTCCTTGTTTTCTTCCAAATAAAATGTTTGACTGTTTTGAAAAAGTTAGTCAGTAAAGCTCTCACGAACTTGATGGCACACTTTATTCCTTGTACTTAATAAACCTGAACCATTGTGACTGCCCATGAAATTTATATGCTTGGAAATTATAGGTTGGGAGTTAGCAGAACCGTGATGTCACGGGGAACGCTTTCAACACTTATGGATACATATCCAGTTGATATCTTGCTCTTTTGTTTGGGGATGTCGTCGGTGTGAAATAGAAGGGGAGCATGTAAGTTCATGGAGTTATATATACGTGTTAGAGAAATGCATGTACCGCTAGCCTAAGCCATGCCTAATCATGGTGGAAACTTGCAGCATAACCATAATGAGCAATCTATGAAGCATACTCAATAAAAACCTATGCAAATAGCAAATAAAAAGATCGCTGAGGTTCTCATTGCTTGCTTGCCTTATCATTTTGATTATGGGATAGCTCCTGTATCATGTGCAAGGGGTACCCCGTTGGCGGTTCTCTATGATATGCATGCATTTAGTATGACAAGAACTTACAGGTAACTAAAGTTGAGTAGCATGAGGAGCGGCCCTCATACTCAAGGGACATGGGATTTCCAGTTTATGGTCTGTCAAGCATATAACTCATATTGGACCTCACTTTCACCTTTAACCATCTAAAGATGCCTATGATAGGGGCAATGAGAGCTCAAAGCTAATGAGTACCATACTTTCATCATTTGGAAGCCTTTTAAACCTTTCAAAACCTTTTCACTTCCTTGTTGAGTCACCACTTATTCTATGAGCACCTTCTTGAGAGCATAGTTGTCATTCTTAGTGTAATGTGTTTGTCTCAAAACTTGGTTAATTATTTCATGACTTTGATGCTTGTATCTCTGATATCTTTACTTCTAGTCTTCACTTGAACTTTAGAGGTGCCTTGGCATTTATGTTGTGCTCTACAAACAAAGGCAAGCGAGATACCACTCTATCATACCTTTTTATGAGCATTGCAATGTTGCTTATGTTTATGTTTCATGCTACTTATTATTATTAAGTTAGAATCTCTTCATAGCTTGCAATGACTATTGAGTAGACTTAGTTGCATACTCCTTATTATGCATTATCTAAGTGTATACTCCTGTGCTGAGAATATTTACATCATATGAAGCAAATGTGTTCATGAAAGTTCTTTTATCGCACTCAGTTTTCAACTGAATTGCTTGAGTACAAGAAATAACCTAAGCTTGGGGGGAGTTGATACGTCCAAAACGTATCTACTTTCTCGAACACTTTTGCTATTGTTTCTCCTCTAAACTTGTGTGATTTGAATACAACTAACACGGACTAACGCTTTTTTCAACAGAATTACCTTGGTGTCTAGTTTTTGTGCAGAAAATCAACTATCGAGAAAAATCCCGGAAAATATGACAAAAATTCTATTTCACCAGAAGACTCACGGAGCCAGAATATGAGATGGAGTGGAGGCCTGAGGGGCCCACACCCCTGCCACATGGGTGGGCCCAGACTATTCCAGGAGGGGGTGTGACTGCCCTAAGCACGCCCTCGGCCTCCCTCTTCGCCTATAAGTTGCCTTTTGACCTAAAAACTCAGTGGGGTTCGACGGTTTTCCAGAAAGAGTTCCGCTGCGCCGCCATCACCAGAAACCGTGATTTGGAACCATAAACTCTGTTCTGGCACCCTGCCGGGACGGGGAATTTGGAGAGGATCATCGCCATCATCATCAACAACGCCTCTCCATCAACCATCCATGTTTCCCTCATCCATGAGTGAGTAATCTCCCATTGTAGGCTATTGGGATGGTAGGGACTGGATGAGTTCTATCATGTAATCGAATAATATTGTTAGAGCATGGTGCCTAGTATCTCTATTAGTGCTATTTGAATTTGTTGCAACTTGTTGTGCTTAATGCTTGTCACTAGGGCCCGAGTGCCATGATTTCAGATCTGAACTTATTATTGATTCATTATGATAGTATTGTTTGTGATATTATCTGCAAGTTGTGTACACATATCATTGTCCGGATCCAAAGGCCCCGAAGTGACAGAAATTGGGACAACCTGAGGGGATGGCTGTGATGTGAGGATCACATGTGTTCACGGAGTGTTAATGCTTTGCTCCGGTGCTCTATTAAAAGGAGCACCTTAATTTCCAGTAGTTCCCTTGAGGCCCCGCTGCAATGGGCTGGCAGGACAAAAGATGTTGTGCAAGTTCTCATTGCGATCACGCATGACTATATATGGAGCACATGTCTATGATTGTTTAGTACTTGGATGCTTTACCCTATTTATCTGCAATTTCCCTAGATCTTGAAGTTACATGTTTAGTCTCGTCCATGCAACGCCCGTCCATCCATCCCTATGCCTACCGCGCTCATATCCTACTGTTTGCTACTATTGTTACTATTGCTCCTGTTTTGCTGCTGCTATTACGTTGCTTTTACTACTATAAAACTGTTGCTACTGATAAACCTATGTGAGCAAGAACTATTTTTAGGTGCAGCTGAATTGATAACTCAGTTGTTAAGTCTTGCAAGTATTCTTTGGCTCCCCTTGTGTCGAATCAATAAATTGTAATACAACCCTCGAAGAATGTTGCGATCCCCTATACTTGTGGGTCATCAAACACTTGGGGCACTTTGGATGTCATGAGCCGGACTGCTGCACTGTGATGGAGCAAGGGATGACCTACGAGGAGCTTCGTGACCTTGAGGTCAGCTACGAGCACGACTACTTCAACCACGTTACCCTCGGAACGTTAACCGCTTTCGGACTACAAGGGTATGTATCCAAAACCTCTCGACTGTTATTGCATTACTAATAGATAGATCTTGGGCATTAGGGCGATCTGACGTAGGACAATTTTTATTTTCTCGATCGGAACCCCAACAGTGGTATCATAGCCGATCTATGCATAGTGATGTTGTACGGCCAGTACGCACATGGTTTGTGCGGTCATTGATCCTATAGTTGTTATCCTCCCACATGTACTTGTTTATATCGCGGTATTGTTTGTTTGAAGCGGCCCAGACCTACCTTACGTGTACTCTTACGCGAGACTGGTTCCACGCTCGACATACAATTTGTTCCATATAAGTGGCTAGCAGGTGTTTGTATCTCTTTCAATAGTTGATATTGCATTTACAACGGAGGGCCCTAAAAGGGGTGTAGTAGAGACAACTGTATGGATCCATGTTGTGGTTGGAAAGTTCATATATTAGAAATGGTTCTATAACGAAAGCTCTAACAACCACATAAAACTTGCAGGGCACCTAAATTTATTTTGCAGGATGGCATATGATTTGATATGGTCTTGTTTGTTATGAAGGTAAAGTAGTTTACTTTTATCATTACTAAGTTGTGTAGTAATAGTCATTATTCCGATGGACGACCTACTAGTGTAGTAATAGTCATCATTCCGATGGACTTGACGTCAAACCAGTGGCAAGATGAAGATCGTGTCGGCGCGCTCGATGGAGATCAAGGCGCGAGAAGGACCATATCATATCACAGTATACATGTGATGTTGATACCTGTCTTGCACCTTATTATGTTCTAGTATTAAAATACACAACGGTAGTGTAGATAAGATTATCCCTATTAAGACCAATATTGTATTCTTCCCTAGTGTGCAAACACCAACAAAGTTCGTCGTTATGAAGCTGGTCGTGATGATTGGGGGCTAGACAGAACTACATTCGCATATGGTGTGGGTTACAATACATGTGTGTGCCATGCAATATACTAAGGTTGAATTGGCGATCCTAGCATATGCAACATGGCCTGGGAATATTATGTTATCCCAAATTCCATTGGAAGTGTTCCCCTTGTGTGTGCACCACCAAAAAAGTTCTCCGGTATGGGGCAGTCCATGACGATCTGGTGTCAGACATACTTGTGTTCACATACAGTGGGTGCAAGTGTTGCACTACAATACATACAAGTTTAAATTGGCGAGCCTAGCATGTGCAGACATGGCCTTGGAACACAAGAGATTGAAAGATCGAGCATGAGTCGCATGGATGATGTGATTGATATTAGAGAATGTCCTTATTAAGTAATCCCGATTGAACTTCCAGGTTTTCTTAGAACCCGAAGGCATGCTACTGTAGTATGTTTATCTGTATTTAAATCAACTACCAAACAGTCCGTACATGAATGTCCTGGACCTTTGCTTCTCCAGGACACTTGAATCCCTCACCATAGAAGAGCACCGCCTACTATCAAAGAACTGATAGAAGTTTACTGAGAACCTAGAGCTATAGGATACCAATAATATTTCTAGATGAAGAACATTCTTACTGTTTTATTTCACAAACAATGCATGTTTTTCACTGCAAACCTTAGTTTATAATGCTAACCTGGTATTATGTATAAATGGAGCTTAATGTTGCCATCTTGCCACATCGACTCAATTTTAGTTGTTGCTCGTGTTATTTGCAGATAGAAGGCGGCCAGAAGATGTTGGCCTAAGATCAGACATGGCATTCTTCAGGACAAGATATGTGGCACAACGAAACCCTAATAATTACAGACACAACGATATACAAATCTGAGAATTTACTCTACAGATTGTTATCTTGCTAAAGTCATATGACGAAATGTTACAGGTATATTCTCAGTAAGATGAGAACTTGATTTCTACTCCTAGTACTACGGTTAGCAACCACTTCTACATGCTACAGGAGTAGTGCTCTTGTGTGCGTGTGTAGTACACATCATAGTTGTATCAATATTGAATGTGTTCTTATTCATAAACTCCGAACCTCGATTGCCTGGGGAGAAGCAGCGAACTCCATCGGCGACAAGGGAGAAGCAGCACGCACAGCACGCACGCCAGCGTGGGTAGCACTTGGGTGGCGGCACCGCCGATTTTTGGTCACCAGAGGATCTAGGGTGGCGAGTTCTAGTGGCGGCAAGCGACGGACCATGATGGCAAGCTCGGCATCGCGGTGGCTATGGCGGTGTGCCGACGAGGAGCACGGCGAAGTTCCGCTGCTGCCAGAACGGGCGGGGGCTGCGAGGATGGAGTTTCTCCTCTGCTGGCGATCGAGGAGGAGGCCGGGGAGCAGAGCACCAGCAGGAGGGATTATAGCTCCCATGCGACGTCTTTACATGGAATTGGAAGGAACGCGACATCGTTGCAAATAATAGCTCGCATGCGACACTTCTGAAGCGACAAATAGCTCTCGTGCGACACTTCCACTTAACCCCACGAGACCGTCAACGAATTCAAATCAGCTGAGCACAGTAGGACCCACAGCCTCTCCACGTCACGGCGGAACTCACCTGATGTCCACCTCATATCGTGGGACCCACCCTGTGGTTGAAGAGAGTCGTTGGCCCCGATCCGTCCCCGCACCCGAGCACTCCCGCCACCGTTCCAGCATCTCATCCCCTTCCGTTTTCTTCTCCAGCGAGCAAGTGCGGCAACGCCGGCGAGGGATGTCGAGCTCTGCTTCCTCCCACCGCTCATGGCCTCGGTATGGTGCGGTGCCGATGATGAGGTGCCCCGATTGCCCCTGTACCGCGCCCCTGAAGCGGCTTGTCACATCCACCGACAAGAACGACAACATTGGCCGGGAATTTACGAAGTGTGAGAGCGAGCCCGAGCCGGGAAAGGTGAGATCTGAGTGTTCCGAGCGCCAATTTCTCGCTTTTCTTTAGAAATTTCATGCATTTCATCGAATTTGGGATTTAGGGTTCATCTCTGCGATTTCAGGAACTGCCAAAATTTGGGCATTTTGAGTGGCTTGATGAGTACATCGAGCGAATTGGGGTGGAGGTAGCATCCCGGGAGCTCGAAAACCCGTCCGTGGTGGAGCAATTGGGATGTGGCAACCCCATTTCCGCTGGTACTACGGTGGATGCGGAAGTGAAGGCCGAGGTGAAGAAGATGAACAAGCAGCTAAGGCAAATCATCGAATTGAAGAAGCAGGACAATCTGATGGCCGATTTTTTTTATTTTTGTATAATTTCTCTCGGATTAGTTTATCTCCTGATTGTTAGTCATTATACAGCAATCAGTGTTCGAGTGATGCTTTGTAATGGATGTAATGGTCTATGTCTTTGGCTTGAATAAAATGCAACACAAATTCGGGCTAATTTTGAGCTGCTTTGTTTTCGAAATCAGTGTTCCTTCAGTTTCGCCAGTGTTCCTTCAGTTTTATCAGTGTGCAGGGGGCGTCCGTGTGCAGGGGAGGGGGAGGGGTTGAAAAGTTAAAAAAAAATTGACGAGGATTGAAAAAGGCCAGGCCCAAATAGAACTTAGCCAGGCCAAAATGGTCGTATCCAGGCCCAATAGTAACTAAATGTTGATTGGGAAAAAAAATGGTACTCACGTTACAATCTAAATAGGGATATGTGAATCTGCACATACTCGTGCTCAGGTCGCAATCTTTTATTTTTTGCGAAAGTAAATATATAAATGAAGTCCAAGGGCATCCATTTAACTAACATAACTTGGGCGCTCCTTTAATTTATGTAAATATGTAAATGTCTTGTTTCAAAATGAACCATATGTTGTTTGAAAATAATCAACCATCATAACGTTAACTTATTCTTCCTTTTGAGCTTTTCTAATTTCACTCATTTTATAATATTGCACGAGTATTATATGAGAACTTGTTTTTATGTCTTTTGTTTTATGCACTTGTTGTTTTGGGTGTTTTGACAAATGATAATACAATAAAACACAGATTACAATAAAACAAGGGGATAGATAATATATTAGATAACATTTATATTAGATAGCCCGATCGATAACATTGGGATAACATTACAATAAGAAGAAAAGGGTACAATAATATAGAAGGGAATAGGCGCCTGAACCCTGGGCTAGCCCCTAAACCCTAACCCTAGCTACCCTACTCCATCGGCGGTGGAGGCGGTGCCGGTGCCGCCGCCCACTGAGCCGCCGCCGCAGCATTCCACGCCGCCAGCCTCTCCCGCTGCTCCCGCTGCTCCTCCTAGAAGGCCCAGCGATTGGCCTCCCGTCGCTCCTCCTCCTCCCGTCTGCGCCTTTTCTTCAAGGCGCGCTTGGCCTGCTTCTCCTCCCACCTGGCGTAAGCAGCCTCCTCCTTTGCCTCCTGCTTCTCCGCCGCCTTCCAGTACTCTTCAGAGGGGCCGTCGTCGGGGAGGTTGCCGCCACCGGGGACAGGGTTGTGGACGAAGGGGCCCTCCACCCAGGGGCAGGGCGGGGCTTTGCGTCCCTTTTTGCCACGCTTGGGGCGCGTGGGCGCCTCCTGCTCCCAGACCTGCTTGTGGTCCGGGTGGTTGTCCTCGTCGCTAACTTCGGTGTCAGAAGGGAAGCGGAGGGGGGAGGTCGCCATGGTCTGGGGCTGGGAGGAGGCAAAGGGACGGGCTCGAGGTTGAAGATGAGGGGCAAGATGAGATGAGGAGGCAAAGGCGTTTTGCCTATTTATTGAGGGCGGGGCGTGAAGGACGGCGTGGGAATCCAGCGTTGCGTGTAGGCAGCGGGCGTAGCCGCGTGCGTGATCAATGCGGTGAGTGCAAATTGCTAGGATGCGACGTGACCCTGCACCGTCGCCCCCGCCCCTGCATGCATGCATGCATTAATGCGAAAGAGAGAAAAAACGTCCAAGGTAGTTGTTCATTGGCAGTAAAAAATAAAATAGAAAATACAATTTGGCCTTAATTTACTCGGTAATAAATGCAGGAATCTAGCACCAAGGTACTCGTTTGTTTTTACACACCGCATGCAACAAACTCGTTCGTTTTTACACATGCAAGAAAAATCGGTGGGAGTAATCATAGGGATGTCAATTGGAGGGAATAGAGGGAGTATGAAACTAAGTTTATAATATTTTAGATTTTGATTTTTTTTTCTTATATACGTAGTCAAAGTTGATATTTTAGATTTATAAATATTGACTTTTTTATGGCGCATGAAACAGATGGGAGTAAGTTTGACTAAAGAAAGTTGTTCGACGTACACTTATTTAATGCGACGGGGGAGTAAATACGCTGCAGCGTTGTTGCACGCAAAATAGCTAGACTGTGACGCGAGAGGCAGCTGCATAGCATGCATGCATGGTGCAGCCCGCCCCGCCCAGCGCCCTCGCATGCCACGCTCGGTCCAACGATCAATGGAGTGTGCCATGTTGTACGTTATATTTATTACATATTTTAGATTTTGATATTTTTTCTTAGGCTGGTCATAGTGACATGCATACTCCCTCTATCCACAAAAAGTGTACGTTTGGCTTTAAAATTTGTCCAAAAAAAAGTGTACATCTACCTTTCCAATGCACTTTAAAGTAGAAAAAAAGTTTTACGGAAATCAAGTTCAATAACATTTAGCAAATGGTCTCTTCAATTTATTTACGGACGGAGGGAGTATGTGAGAGTAACTTAGAGCAGTAACATGCATATGTTACTAGTCTAAGTTACTACTCCATAGTGCAAAATAACATAGATATGGTATCATGCAAGTCTCATTTATTACAATGTAGACTCATTCTGTCTTGAAATTTATGATGTTTATGGTAACATTGCTAGTTGACAATACATGTAGGACTATGTTACTATCCAAGTTACTCCCATTATGACTAGCCTTATATACATAGTCAAAGTTTATAAATATTGACTTTTTCTATGGCGCATGAACCTGAGGGGAGTAAGTTTGACTGAAGAAAGTTGTTAGACGTACACTTATTTAATACGACGGAGGGAGTAAATACGCTGCAACGCTGTTGCACGCAAAATAGCTAGACTGTGACGCTAGGGGCAGCTTCATGCATGGTGCAGCCCGCCCCGCCCAGCGCCCTCACATGCCACGCTCGGTCCAACGGTCAATGGAGTGTGTCACGCTGTACCTCATCTATTCATGGAAAAACGATGAAGCCAATCAGATTCCAGAATCATCCATCCCACGGATCGCCAAGAGCTAGCCGCGAAATCCTTCTAAGAGACGCCAACCAATCAGGTTGCAGAACAAGCCCTTCCACGGATCGCCCAGAGCCACCCGCGGAATCCTTCTAGAAAACGCGATCGGGCGGCCACAGTGTCACACTAGGGTTAGATCTACGTTCCTCATTAGGCCTTAGGGTTAGCTGGGTTTAGGATGCAGTCAACGGGGTTTCACAAGTTTGACCAGACATTCAAATGTGCATAACTAATTAAAAAATCAAAAAAATACAAAACCTTCACATGGTGTCATGTTATGTGACATAGTTGTGAGGAAAAATATCAAACTTGGTCTATTGATCATATTTCAAAAAACCCTTCACAAAATGACCTATCTCGTCCGAGGTTTTCTGGCTTTCGGGTCAAATGACCAATGATATGGCTAGAATCAAGGTATAGTTTGTGATAATGTGCCCATATTGGGCATGCATGTGTATAATGGTATGACTAACAATGTTGTAGCACAAAGTTTTCCTTTTCGACGCAAAGAAAATCCATTATCTATTTTCTGAGTGCCGAAAGAGGGGGGGATTTGTGAAGCAACCACCAAATTGAAGTTTCAAAATGGTAACATACTATTTTTCAAAAATACTAGACCACCTAGCATGTACAATTTCCCAACTTGAGTATCTCAAACCTTTTATTCCATTCCTGGTGAAAAAGACAAATCCTGCCGAATCGGTTGGAAGTGGGTAAGATATGAACTACAGGTACATGATTTCATGCTGATGATTTTTTGTAAAAATCATTTTTAGGTTCACAACATGCTATTTCATCAGATATCCAATGCTAGTTTTGTGAGCCTCAGACCCTAGCTAAGAATATTTATGAAAAACCTTCAAAAAGTTTGACCAGACATTCAAACGTGCATAACTAATTCAAAAAATCAAAAAATACAAAACCTTCGCATGGTGTCATGTTATGTGACATAGTTCTGAGGAAAAATATCAAAGTTAGTTTTAGAAATGGTCGAAAAAAACTTGCTTAGAAATGGGGTGGTTTACCCTAGCTTTGGAGCCCATTTCTACCACATTTTGGGTGAAGGTGAGTTGTAAAAGGGATCAAGGTGAGGATGAGTTGTATTGTACATATGAGAAAAACGTTGGAAGCTCATACAAACATAGAAAAGTGACATAGCTACATTTGTTGAAATTCAAATTTACCATCATATTTGAATTTTGTCCAAATTATCAACAAGTGACAAATTATTATAATAACAAATCTTTACAACAACAACAACAACAACTGCCAAATTATTACAATAACAATGTTTACAACAACAAGTGCCAAATTCAAAGTCTATTTCTTTTGGCTCTTCTTACCCCTCGTTTTCTTCTCCTTCACAAGTTTCACACCACACAATAGGTTTATGCTCTTCTTTTTCTTACCATTACCATCTGGCCTCCCCACAACACGTCCAAGAGTCCCCTTCACCTCCTGCACCTCCTCAACAACACAATCTGGCACGAGAGCCTCATCAACATGGTCACTTTGCACCAGAGCCTCAACAACATGGTCAGTTTGCACCAGAGCCTCAACAACAGGCTCATTTTGCACCAGAGCCTCAACAACAGGCTCATTTTGCACCAGAGCCTCAACAACAGCCTCATTTTGCACCAGAGCCTCAACAACATGCTCATTTTGCACTAGAGCCTCAACAACAGGCTCATTTTGCCCCTCATTTTGCACCAGAGCTTCCAAATCAGAAACGGTGTGCCCTAAAGCCTCAACAGTTTGCACATCATCCTCCAAAACAAGTTCAGATTGCACCTCAGCAGCACCAAACATGATCTGGTTAGTTCTCTTCTTTCTTTGGCCATTGATTCTTGCCCTTTCACTGGCCAACATTCGTCAACAACAAGAGGTGGGACTTTTTCTCCACGCTTCCTCCTGAAAACAAGCAAGTTAGCTGGGGGAGAAAAATCATCAACAAGAAATGGGATAGATTTTGGATGAACATACTTTGGCTTTTCAGCAGTGTATCTGCACTTGGTAGAGCCAGCTCGGTGTCCAAGTTCTTCACAGAGTTTGCATCTATTCTTGTTACCTTTCTGGGACCTTTTTGGCTTGGCATCTTTCTTTTCATCTTTCTTTCCCTTCTTGCTGCTCCCACCTTTCTCAAACCAAGCCTTGAATCTACTCTGCTTGGGCCTGCCAACCTTTCTTTTCATCAAAGGAGGACACAAGGAGAACTAAATGTCCACTTCAGGCCACTGAGACTGATCTGTAAGTGCTGGAATTGGTGTTCCATATGCAGCCTTGAATTTTGCTACAGAATAATACTCATGCAAATATGGGTGCATATTTAGCTTGTGTTTGGAGGCCAAGAAAAGTATGGCATGCTCACAAGGCTTCCCAGTGTGTTGCCACTCAAGGCATGTGCATTCATGCAATTGAGTGTCAACAACATGCCTCCTGCCAGTCTTTGTATCTCTGACTTCAGCACCCCACAATGAGGATTTCTCAACACGCAAATGTGCAAGATTTCTGCTCCTATTGACCACCTGTTGCACAACATCAGGAAGCTTATCTCCTTGAAGAACATCACCAAGCCTTCTTCTCAATTCCCACAACCTCATGATCATGATCCTGATCTGGTCAACCATGTCATGGACAGGCAAGTCTTTTAACTCCTTCACTTTGTTGTTGAAACTTTCTGCCAAATTATTGTTGATATGATCACATTTGATGGCAGTGTTAAAACCAAACCTGTACCATAAAATAGAATGGTAGGTTTCCAACCATGTACAAAACTTGACCCTATCCTCCTCAGAGCATGTCGCCTTAATCTTCTCAAGGTGATATGAATGTGTTTGCCTTGTGTAAGATCTTGCTGCTGGCCACATGCATCCAAAATCATCTCCTCTGAATTTTTTGGTCAAATTCATCCACATATGGCCGAAGCACTCCCTCTACTCAGCATGAGGGAAAACAATCTTCACTGCATTTTCTAAACCTTTACATGCATCTGTGTGCACTGCCAATGGAGAGACTGGCCCCATGCATCTTTTCAACTACATCATGAACCATGTCATGATGCCTCTGTCTCAGACTGAAACATGCCAATAGCTACAGGGAACATCCAATTGTGTCCATCTAAAGCATTGCATGCTTCTAGTTGACCATTCCACTTTCCAGTCAAGAAAGATGAGTCTATACTCAAATATGGACGGCACCCTGCTTTGAAGCCATCGATGCAAGGCTTTAAAGCCAGGAAGAATTTAGAGAAGAAGACTTTCCCATCAGCTGTTACTTCAGTATCTATCTCCACAACACTTCCAGGTGACCTCTTCTCTACTTCTGCTTTGAAGTTATAAAGCATTCTAAAGGTATTTTTCCAATCACCATATAGCTCTTTCATTGCCCTTTGCTTTGCCTTCCACACTGTAGTATAATTCAGCTTAATGGGGTACTTCTTTTCCAAGTCTATTTTCAGTCTCTTTGCAGTGCTGTTTGGTGTTGTGGCTAAAATGGGCTTGATCTTTTCTGCAACCCATAATTGTGATGTCATCTTTGTAACTGTTTGAGAACTTGTAATGCAAGTATGAGGTTTTGGAATTTGATTCACTCTTATTGTCCTTCCATCAGGTTGGCGTCTAGCAGATATATACCACTTGCAAGGCTGGGCACCACCATCATAACCTACGCATTTTGCATAGAACTTCTTTTTATCAGTCCACATAGTCTTGGTAGCAAACTCATGTTTGACTGCATATGTCCTATAACACATCCTGAATTCATCCATGCTTGGAAACAATCTCCCAACTTCAATAATTGGGTCCTCTTTGTCATAAAATGTTACTAGCTCATCATCATGTGCATCATCTACATGAACTGCAGCATTTCCCAACAACTCTAGATCTATATCTGCCTCTTCATCTCTTAAATGGTTGTCACCATCATTTGCAGCTTCATCCCTCTTCTTCTCCTTGTCTCTGTCATCTATAGGAATGCCAAAAAGCTTTGCCATTTTAATGGCATCTATTGGTGCAATGACCAAATCAGCCCGGTCATGTATCTCAACTGAATTCCAGTCAACAGTTACAATCCTTTGTGCATTAGCATCTGCAGCATCCCCTTGTGCATTAGCATCATCCTCCACTGTTAACACTTCCAACTCAGTAAGTATAGGCATTACTTGCCTTTGTGCATCCCAATCATCCTCGACCATCTGAGCAGCCAGCTTCGAGGCCACATATCCAACCCTCGAATCAGGTTTCAGATCAATGAGCTCTGCTAAAAACAGAACAGTTTTGCTTGTCGAACCGTTTCGCTCATTGATTTCATCAACTATATGTTCCCCTGTCTCAACCCTAACATAGTCACATTTGCAATCATCAAATCGTAACAAAGAAACTTCTTGCTCTGGCCCCCAAACCACACTATCACTAATTTTTTCCACCATTTTCCTCACCGCCTCCGCTCCCATGTTTATTAGCTCTTGGGGATCAACATGTTCTAATTCCACCTCCCATTTAACAATTGTGTCTCTCTCAATGAGCTGTGTGCTGCCATCAACTAAAACAGCCCTAGAGAGAAAGAAATTGATGCGAAATTCAAAGGTTTGGCGCGCAACATCGTCTCCCCTGTTTTTGGCGGGCACTGTGAGCTAGCAGAAGCGAACAAAGAGCTCAACCTTAGAGAAATTAAGTGCAGAGATACGGGATATACCGATTAGAAGTCCCCTCTCCATGCTCCATCTCGTTCCCCCTCGCCCCATTCAGCACACCCTCGCCTCCACAATCTAGCATCAATGGGCACACTCAGATCTCGAATTGAGAAGAATGGGAGAGGAATTAGCTTTCAAATGGCACTCACCACTTTCGCCGTCGAACGAAAGCGCCGCCGCCTAAATTAATTGTCGTGCCACCGGCGCCGGCGCCGAGAACGATGGGTGAGGTTCGCTGCCGCCGTCGGGGAAGCTACAGTCAGTGTGACGCGCGCTCTCGGTCGGAAGCGGTTGGTTTGACTGGCTTGACTGGCTGTCCCAACCGACTGGTTTGGCTTAACCCTAATCTTGGAACAAAGTTAAATGTGTCCTTAACGACCGTTTTATGGCCCGTGTGGCCCTGCGATATTAGCTGCCTCACAACCATCGCATGCGAGCTATTCTTTTCAACGATGTCGTGTTCCTTCCAATTCCGCATAAAGACGTCGCATAGGAGCTATAAGCCCCCAGCAGGAAGCACTACTATAGCTTGATGTGATCAGCACCGGTGGGAAGTGCAACAGGAGCTAGATGCACACGGAGAGAGAGGAGGCTGATGCGTTTTCAGCGAACCGGCCGGCCGGCCGGCAGTGCACGGTTCAGCAAAAGGGAGGCTTCGCCAAGCCCGACCTCGACGAGGTAGGCGCTTCAGGGAAATGAGGAAGGTGTCATCGTCACGCCGAGCTCGACCCGCGTGATTAAGGACGACCCCCACGGGCACTGGCGGACCGTAAGAGGGACCATATAGGGCCTTGGCCCGGTCTTTGCACACGACGTTTCTGTTATAGGCCATCAATTCCTGCCTGGTTTCAGACTCATGTAAACTATCGGCCATGTCTTACTTTTGGCTGACGTCCCGCCACTGCCCATGGGAGCCCTCCGATGGTGAGCAGGGTCAGGTGTGTCTACCGACGCGGGATCCCTCTGACGCGACTAGAGCGGTGGCGGACTGCATGGCGAGCGATGGACGCTAGAGACTACGGGGGGAGCGGCGATTGTGGGCACGACGACAAGACCTGATTTTGAATCGGCCAAATTTGAAACAATTTGACCGTATTAAAGACGTTTTTGCAAAACCTAATTTGAACTAGGAGGGAGAGGAGTTGCGACATATTTTCTGAGACGGAGGGAGTATATATACTTAAAAAAAGACCAAAGTGTTCCGTTTCCTAGCAAACACGTCATTTCGCTCGTGTTTCGTCCACTTCGTCGCTTCCGTTCCGCGAGGAGAAAAAGCCCAGACTTGCATATATAGTCATGCAGGTCATCCATCCACTCTTCCTCCCCCAAACCCCATGTTCACTCCTGATCCGAACTCCTTGTTGGCATGCTGACCCCAACTCCGTCCCATGGTTTGGCCACCAGAGGTGCCCTCCTCTCCAGAGCACCTGCGTCCGCTGTCCCCTTTCGGCCATTAGCGGAACCCTCACTTCTCGCCCCGCCACTGCACACACAGGCCGCATGTCCCCGGTTTGGTGGCCGTAGAGAAAACCTTCTCACCTTGACAAACCATTTCTCTCGACCCAGATAGAATGCCATATGTTCCTCTCCAATCCCCATCCGGATGCCACTCTCAATCTCAGGCGAGCAGCACCGTCTTCCTTGTTTGATGGAAGAAACAGAACTAACTGACGCGGACCCCCTTGCCCATTGGCGCCAGACCCTCCCGTGTCGAGCCACCCGTCTCTGATGCCTCCCGATTTGGCCGTCGCCACCCGATGGATTTTTCGCTGCCGTCGATTCGTCAGCTTCCCCTGATCCCCGATGCCCCCAGGTGCCAACCATGTCGTTCACAGCTCCCCTCCATCGACTGGTCGCAGCTGCGCCTCTTGCCACCTGCCCCGACCGAGCACCAGCGGGGGAATGCGATCATGGATCTTCTCCTACACCTCCCCGCACGTCGCCGGCCACACGACAGGCGTCTCCCCCAGCCTTCTGCTACGTGGCCTACTCTGACTCGGTCTGGCCACCAAGCCCAGGCCATCCACATACTGTGGCCAGAACACCACACTGCTGTAGTACATGGTCTGGAGTTCCTAACAAGGGCAACTACTTTTGAAATACAGGAATACCATGGTGGGAGGATCTACTGACTCAGGCTATCACCGCGCATGTGGTTCAGAGACGTTGGATCTAGATTGACGTTGTAATCTTACTACATATGCAACATCAGCTATGCTAATCTGCTATGAGTCAAAGAGATGCCTCTTTATACAACAATATTTCTATCTTAACATTTCCAGCCAGGCCATATAGGTGTATGTGCTTTTGATATGCAAAATCAAATTCCATGATGTTGAATAGATGATCAGTAACAAGTGAAGATCAAGTGTGAATGCTAAAATTGGTCATTATATGTACTACTCTACATGAAGCAGTAGTATATTGATAGCTTGAGTTGATTGTTGGTTTCATATGGGAAGAATAAAAATCAATTAAGAAGGATGTGACAGCAACATCGACAACACTAGAGTCAAAGAAGGTGGTTGTCATTGCTCAACGTGATGGCAGGACCTATTGTGCTGACAGCTCTATCTTGACGCGTCTTTATCACCGGATGCGTTGTTTAGGCCGAGGTAGAAGAAGAATGTCTATCAGACTGATTATAAGCTTGTTATCATACTAGAAAAGGAGGTTAGGTCAGCTTCTCCAAGTTGCTCTTTGTTGGCCTAGCCCCAAACACCGAGTGGAGTCCGGCGTGACGACGACGAAGTATTTCGGCGAGTTGCGCGTACGTATAAGAACCAGCTAACAACGATCAGCAAGCTAGCTATCTAGCCTGATCAAAAGAACTAGCTATCTTAACTCACACGAGTACGTACGGAAAAAAAATATGGCTACAGGGCCCTCTCGGTCCTTCTGTTTGTATTAAATCTCACGATTGTCTTACAAGGCTACTACATGGGTGTATATATACCCGGCAAGACGACGCAGTGTCAATACGAATAGCTGTTGGACTACTAGTCCTAGTCGGCTAGCTACACGGAACGCACACAAGACGAGACACACACACACGCACACGACACCGTACCGGTGTCCTAGTGATTACCGTGTCTAACAATTACCCCCTAAGCACGATGTGTCCGTCTTCACAGCTTGAATGCCGATCCTTTCTAGCATCTTCGCGAACTTCACTCGTCCCAAAGATTTAGTTAGGATATCCGCAAGCTGATCATCGGTGCAAACATAGTTGACTTCAATCTTGCTCTTCTCTACACACTGCCGTATGTAGTGATACTTCGTATCAATATACTTACTCCTGTCATGATGCACCGGATTCTTGCACAATGAAATTGTAGACTTGTTGTCAGTATTGAGAACCACTTGTTCCGCCTTCCGATTGGTGAGATCACCGAGTAGACTTCTTAGCCACACACCTTGACACGCCGCGGTTGCAGCCGCAATATACTCAGCTTCACAGGATGACTGTGCCACCACTTTTTGCTTTTGTGATAGCCAACTTACTATGCTTCTTCCCAAGAAATATGCCACGCCCGAGGTACTCTTACGGTCGTCAATATCTCCTGCCATGTCGCTAGCACTTTAGCCAAGTAGCTTCACCTCCTCCTTCTCTTTCGAGTAGACAATACCAAAGTTTGTAGTACCTTTGATATACCCGAGTATATGCTTCACGGCTGTCCAATGCTCCATTGTGGGTGCTTCCATGAAGCGACTCACATAGCCAACGGAATAGGCCAAGTCCGGTCTTGTGTTGATGAGATACCTCAAACTTCCGACCACACTCCTATACTCCATTGCATCAACCGCAGGTGCTTCACTCCTTTTGCTCAGTTTAAGACGAGGTTCCATTGGAACATGAGTTGGATTGCACTCTTCCATGCCACATTTCTCGAGTATCTTATTTGCATATGCCTCATGGGATAGCGTGATCTCACCCAGCTTTTGATGTACCTCGATCCCAAGGTAGTAGCTCAACAAGCCTAGATCACCCATCTTGAATAAATCCTTCATCTGTAGCTTGAACTTTGCAATCTCCTTTTCATCCGCTCCTGTTATCAATAGATCATCAACATAGATTCCAACTAGTAGATGATCCCTTCCTTTACCTCGCTTATACATCGCATGCTCCAGTGGGCTCTTCTCGAATCCGAGAGAGATCAATGTACGATCAAGCTTGATGTTCCATGCCCGAGGGGCTTGCCGTAGCCCGTACAACGCCTTGTGTAGCTTCAAAACCTTGTGTTCTTCTCCCTCTTTGATGTATCCCGGTGGTTGCTTCACATAAACTTCTTCTTCTAACTCCCCATTCAAAAACGCGGATTTCACATCCATGTGATGCAATTTCCAAGATTCTTGAGCTGCGAGAGCGATAAGTAATCTCACTGATTCCATCCTTGCAACGGGAGCAAACACTTCTTCGAAATCCACACCTTGCTCTTGCACATACCCCTTGGCAACTAGCCGAGCTTTGTGTTTCACCAACTTCCCTTCGGCATCCTTCTTGATCTTGTACACCCACTTGAGCCCTATGGCCTTGTGATTGTTGGGTAGATCGACAAGCTCCCATGTGTCGTTGTCTTTGATCGATCCCAACTCCTCATCCATAGCACGACGCCAACACTCCTCCGTATTAGCATCCTCGAATTTCGTCGGCTCCTCGGTGAGTAAACACCGACCTTGTCCTCTCCCTCGCGCACGTGCTGTACGAAGGGTCTCCGGCGGATACAACTCCAGTACACTTCGGAATTTTTCTAGAGTAGGTGGTCGTCTCCTTTCTCCCCGTGCACTTGGAGGAGACGTGGAAGCTCATGTAGTACTTGTTTCAGCGTCTACTGAATTTCCTGCAGTTTCTGTCGGTGTACTGCATGTTGGCGATGTGACATCGTCGCCCGCATCCACTTCTGGACTGCCGCTAGTCCCTCCTGGATGGGAGTGTGCAGCTGATGGGCCACTTGCGTCAGGGCTCTCGTCCGCGCGTGGACTGGATGGCGACTCCGAGCCTCCAGGTGCAGCGCGTGAGCTGCTGCTCGTGCCGGGACTCCCACGCGGAGAGACGTCTCCAGGCGTAGCGCTGCTACTGCTCGCTTCCGTACCTCCATCTTCTGAACCAGCGTCTAAATCCGTAACGCCACGGGACGCTGTTTCTTGATCATTTGCATGCGAATCACTGTAGACTATAGTAAATATTTTATCAGAAATTGATTGTACCGGTTCCGCAGAGCCCCAATTCCATGATTTCTCCTCCTCAAAGACGACGTCACGTGTCACCACCAACTTTTTGTTCACTGGATTGTACGCGCGATATGCCTTCGAACCGTATTCATAGCCGATCATGACCATTGGAGTACTACGATCCGCCAACTTGCTACTATGCCCGGTCACCGTCTTCACATGCGCCACGCACCCGAAAGTGCGAAGATGATCAACCGAGGGCCTGCGCCCGTACCATGCTTCATACGGCGTCATACCAACTACACTCTTAGTTGGCGCCCTGTTCAGCAAATAGACAGCTGTACTAACTGCCTCACCCCAAAACCTGCCTGGCATGTCTTTGCTCTTCATCATGCTGCGTGCCATGGCCAGCACGGTTTGGTTCCTTCTTTCCACAACACCGTTTTGCTGCGGTGAATATGGTGCGGTGAGATACCGCCGGATCCCATGAGCTTCACAAAACGCCTTGAATTAATTGGATTTGAACTCCCCACCCCGATCGGTACGGAGGGCCTTCAACTTTGCCTCGGACTCCACCTCGGCTGCCATCTTCACAATCCTGAATGCTTGCAAAGCTTGATCCTTACTCTTCAGCAACACAACCCACATGTATCTACTGAAGTCGTCGACGATGAGCAAAAAGTACTTGTTCCCAGCGGGGGTCGTTGGCGTGATTGGTCCACATAAGTCTCCATGCACCAACTCAAGAACCTTACTTGCTCGATATTGTCCCTCCCTTGGAAACGGGGCTCGCCTTTGCTTCCCAATGAGACAACCTTCGCACACCTGCTCAACATGATCAACACACGGTAAGCCACGTACCATCTCCTTCTGTCCAAGTTGTCGTAGAGCTTGGAAATTTAGATGTCCGTAGCGTGCATGCCACTACCACGCCGAGTCTTTCATGCTTGTCTTCAAACATACTAGATCCGCCCGATTGAGATTGAGGATGTAGAGTCTATTCTTCGACCTCTCCATTCATGATGAGTTGCCTTTGGCGGTCATATCCCCACAGGAACTCGTCCTCCAACACGATCTTGCATCCACGCTCCGCGAGCTGACCAAGACTGATGAAGTTGGTCTTTAGCTTGGGAATATAGTACACATCAGTGAGTACCTTGTGACCTCCATCCTTCAACTCAAACAGGAGTGTGCCTCGCCCTGCAATCTCCACCTTCGACCCATCGCCGAATCGAACGGAGCCTCCAACCGTGAGGTTTAACTCAGAAAACTGAGCCTTGTCGCCGGTCATGTGGTTTCTAGCGCCTGTGTCGAGGTACCAAACGTCGTGAGCCGTCTGCATCCTCCGCGGGAAGACCTTCTCTTCCACGAGCGTGACGATCTCCGTAGCGGACTCCTGAGGAGTCGATTCCTTGGTGGTCATTAACTCGCAAGCTTCGAGCATGAGCATCATCGGGCCATCATCTCCTTCCTTCGCCATGAGAGCCTTCTCCTTTGAACGGTTGGGACACTCCGATTTGAAGTGCCCGAGCTGATTGCACTTATGGCAGCGAAGATTCTTCTTGTCGAATTTCTTCTTTGGCTTCTTCGGCTTGTTGTCCGACTTCTTCGTCGGGACCGAACCATCGCCACTGCCAGATGCTTTATCGCTCTTCTCCTTGGCGACCATTGCCTGCCACTGGGCACGTGTAAGCATGAGGTGCTCATCTTGATTCGCGTCGCCGTAGGTGATCTTCATCCGCTTATCATGCGCCTTGAACCGTCCAACCAGGTCATCCATCGTGAGGGTGGTGAGATCAACGCATTGCTCGATTGCCGACACCACAGATATGTATCGCGGCGGCGCCGCGCGAAGGAGATGCATTACGACTGAGATATCTTCCAGCTTCTCACCTTGCGCGCGAATCCCGTTGACAATTGTGGCTACCCTCGAGGCAAAAGCGTCCAGCGTCTCATCTCCTTCCATCTCTAGGTTCTCGTACTTCTTCTGCAAGGTTTGTAGGGTCGCCCTGCGGACGCGCTCATGCCCAAGATTCAACGTCTTGAGTGTCTCCCACGCCGCCTTTGCAGAATCCTTCGAGATCAGGTGCTGCATCACGTCCGCAGGCACCACGGAGCCGATGGCCGTGAGTGCCTGTCGGTCCTTGCGGTACTTCGACGCGCCCTTCTTGAACTCGTCGCCGCCGGGGTCGACAGCCTCCCAGATGTTGTTGCCCTCCATGGCCCACTCCATCCGTTTCGCCCACGTCGTGTAGTTGCCGCGATCATACCGCGGGTACTGCGACGATACCGATGCACCCGCAGCCGCACCGGAGTACTCGCCTAACTCCTTGCCCGTCATGACCTCCCGTTACTAGGAGATCCTCCGCGAGGCTCTGATACCAATTGTTGGCCTAGCCCCAAACACCGAGTGCAGTCCAGCGTGACGACGACGAAGTATTCGGGCGAGTTGCGCGCACGTATAAGAACCAGCTAACAACGATTAGCAAGCTAGCTATCTAACCTGATCAAAAGAACTAGCCCTCTCAACTCACACGAGTACGTACGGGGAAAAACAATATATGGCTACAGGGCCCTCTCGGTCCTGCTGTTTGTATTGAATCTCACGATTGTCTTACAAGGCTACTATATGGGTGTATATATACCCGGCAAGATGACGCAGCGTCAATATGAATAGGTGTTGGACTACTAGCCCTAGTCGGCTAGCTACACGGAACGCACACAAGACGAGACACACACACGCACACGACACCGTACCGGTGTCCTAGTGATTACCGTCTCTAACACTCTTCTGGTCTCAATATAAGCTACTTCTGAATTCCACACTTGGTAATGTTTCTCCAAAATTATTGTTGAAAGTTGTTTTCTTTATGTGAGTTGAAGATTGGAATAGAACTATAGAACCGAAGAGAGCTTACTTTCTGTGTCTTCGCAGCACAGATTTTTATCTCTGTTGCAACTATAGATATACTCCTTCACAGCTAGCTGCAAAATATCCTATCTAGGTCTGCAAGATAGTACTATTTTGTGATAGAGTAGAGGAGGATCTTCGTGATCATAAATAAAGGAGGATATCCCCACAAGTAATGTTGTAGTGAGCTCGGTAACAACTGTGATATTTGTTCAGTTAAGTTTGAAATCAAGGTACAACGTTGGTGGGTTAGGTGCTTAAAAAGGGAGTTTATAAGCATTTCACACTTTGGTTGCAGTCATAAAGCTTGAATCACGTAGAAACATTTCATTTTCTGGTGGAAAAATATCATATTTTTTCCAATAAATTTAGTCTTTGTTGATTTTCATAGCCTGGACAGTACCAGGTTTGTAAACAGTTTTTTCTATAAACTCTTATGGACAGTGGATATGCCACTACATAATTTGTGTAGTAAGGGAAGGTATCTAATGTTGCTAATTGTCTATAGAGAATCAGTTGGCTCAAGCATGGCAGCGTCTGGTATGTCAACTTATGAAACGAACCAGGTTGTTCTCTGCCTCGTGTCACAATTTCTTATGATAAGGTGTCATAGTTTTCCTTTCTTGTATTTAACCCCACTATTATGAATGCAGCAGCAAAGAGATGCTCAAGTTCTTATTCCACCACATCGCTCATCACCAATTATACCTGGACGCGAGCCAGCTCGGTCTGGCTCGGGCCGAGTCAGAGAAAAGCTCGGTCTAGAACGGCCGAGCCCGAGCCAGCTCGACGCCGCTGGCGAGCCGCAAGATGGAGCTCGGCCTGAGCTTCCGACGAGCTCGGTTCAGCTCGGTGCAGCTCGCGAGCTGGACGGTGGTAGGCTACTGACGGGTGGGGCCAGCTGCCGGCGAGTCTTTCTACAGGGCGACGGTGGTGCGAGGCGGCGCAGCGACGGCAGTTCGGGGTGGCGCGGCCATGGTAGTGCGGGGCGGCGTGGCCACAATGGGCGAGGGAAGGCAAGCGGCAGTGCGGGGCGGGGCAAGAACGATACGACAGCGGCAGTACGGCACGGCGACGACGATGCTGGGCTAGTTTGGAGGCGGCGTCGTATGACCTAGCGCACATGTACCCGAGGAAGACGACGTGCGTCCGTTCATTTCTTGCTAGCTATTATCACGTGCAGACCAGCAGGCTCTAATTGTCCAGCCCATTGTGCTCAATTTGGCCCAGTTTTAATTTAGAAAAAAAAATTAACGAGCCAACGAGCCGGACCGGGCCGAGCCCGAGCCAGCCCGAACTCGCGGCGGGCCATGTTTGCTGACTCGGCTCGGTCCAGAGCCTCCAGCGAGACGAGCCCAGCTCGCTCCGAGCCCGCGAAGCTCGGGCCGAGCCCAAAAGCTCGAGCCCAGCGTCCAGGTATAACCACCACCAAATAAAGCTAGATATATGGATAAGTGTGTAGTGTACAACTCTAGCAATACTTCGGCCAGCACAATTAGTAGCTCATTCAAAATTAGGAGAGCATCAAATCTATCAGCAGATCACAATAGTACTCTTAGTTCAAATGTTGATGCTCATAAACCACGTCGCAAAGGAGACCAAAGAAGGAGAATAATCAAGGTATGAATTTGCATCTTCCTTCAATGGTTATTTTATCATGATACCTATATTTGGCCAAAATTAGTTGTGATAGTTCGATGTTATTTGGCCAAAATGAAGGTGAGGTTCATTACTAGGATTTTGCTCTAATGTATTTTCAAGTATAAAGTGTTATTTCTTAAGTAAATAATTAGTATCTTGTCGGGGGGATAACCCCCAGGTGAGGCAAGCCAGGCATCAGCAGGCCAACTCTAGAGGATGCAGGCCGCCTGCCCCCAGGAAAGACAACTCAAGCCGACTGGCAAGCAAGCCCGGCTGGGCTTATAACCTTCCCGGCTAGCCCGTCTAGCCGGTGGCCAGAAGAACCGGCTGGGTGGCCGTTCCCACCCGGCTCACCTCGGATTCGATGGAGAGCACGGAAGGACTGACGCTAAATGCGGGGTATGCTTCTGGCTCTCCCTCGTCATCAAGGAAGCTGGCATGCCGTCATGACCAGCGCTACCCGACGAAGATAAAGCAAGACGGTCGGCTGGACTGGCGAAAGCGGTCCGGGTGACCGTTAAAGCAAGGGTGACGCCCCAAAGGAAGCCCGGGTGACCACTAAAGAGAAGGATGGCGCTAAAAGAAGGGTGGACTGGGTCCTGGCCCACCGGCTGGGCCCTGCAGCTGGTCCTGCCCTGTAAACCCATATCCAAACAGTAAACCCTAGGACCCGATCTGTAATCTGCCCCCCAGACCAGTATATAAGGGAGGGCAGAGCCAGGGTTCTAGGTAGGCAACAATAGAAGGATAGAAGTGCTAACATCTAGCTCCCATCTTCCTCTAGCCATCGATAGTGGCTAAGGAAACAAATCAAGGAGCATCTGTACCGAGCATCAAGCTCCCGTACATAGTTCATCTTGCAGGAGTAGGGGTGTTACCTCGCCAAGAGGGCCCCGAACCTAGGTACGTCCCTATGTTTGCAGTGCACCGTGCCCAACCCGTTGCGTGAGCCACCGAATGCATCCGTGTGTCCCTTCTTTGCCATCCCCGATGGCTCTGTCGTGTTCCACACCACGAAGAGTTGGCGCCCACCGTGGGGCACAGCGCTTCGGCTGGGATCATCTTCCGCACGGGACTTCCGCTCGTCGCCGGCGAACGCGTGGCCTCTGGCCTCGTTCTCACGCTCGGTGCCTTCGACTGCGTCATCGGCAACGCAGCCTGTTTCGCTGGGAACACCTTCCCCACCGGCAGCTCCATCATGCATTTTGGAGACGTCCGCGTCTACGTCGCCACTGCCGCTAAGGGTTTTCCCAGCGTGATCACCCCCATCCTCGACGTTCCCCTCGCCCGCGTCCCAGCCGCACGGAGGGGTCGCGTCGAAGTCATGATGGTAAACGCTCGCGAAAATCATCGGCAGCCTCGAGAACATCGGGCAAGAGGAGAAAACTCCATGCTCGAGCAAGAGCAAGACCCGCTCACCGCCTCCATCCAGCAACTGCGTGCTCCGGTCGTCGTCGAGACGGATCCAGCGGCTGCGGCGGCAGCGCTCGAAGCTACATGCCAAAAGCTCCTGGAGGAAGACACCAAGGTCGCGGCTAACCAGCGTCGGCTGAACGCCACCGTGCACGAATACAACACGGCTCATGGCTTCGTCAGGAAGATCCAGCACAGAGGGCGCGACCTGGCGTCGAAACTGGACCGCGCCGCCGACTCACATGCAGGTGTGGCGCGGCCCGTCTACAGCACTCCCGCCAAGAACATGAGGGCAGCCGAGGCGGCGGCCGCGGAGCTAAAACACCTAGAGGGCGAGGAACTTCGTCGCCAGCAGGAGCGTGTGCAACTCCTCGTGGCCACTGCTAACAAGCAGCAGGCCAAGGGCGTCCCCAGCCAGGTGGGAAACTCCCGCGACATCGTCGTCCGCAAAGGCGCAGACCAGACGGCGCATGGAGGAAGCAAGCATCAACAAGCCTCTTCTCTAGGAGGGGTCGGGCAAAACAGTCGCCCGCGTGGCAAATATGGCAACCGCGGTCGACACAGCCGTGACGCCGCTGCCTCTAGCGTTAGTCACACAGGCGGAGCCTCCTAGGGGAAAAAGACACGAGCACCGGAGGAGGAAGCAGACGCGAACAAGGACCCTCCTGCGTCACGTTTGAAGGGTCGGCTCGGTCCCCGAGAACCAGCTGATGCGCGGGAGCGCATCGACCTCCTGGTGCAGTCAGGCACCTTGAAGGAGGAAAGTCCGGCTGGCCCAAAGTGTTTTGGCCCGCGCATCCGGAACGAGCCGTTTCCGAAAGGAATTTCGCTCCCAAGAGACACGCCAAAGTACAACGGAACCGTCAAGCCTGATGGTTGGTTGGTCGATTACACCACCGCGGTGGGAATCGCCAATGGCAACCTCTGCTTGGCCATCCGCTACGTCCCCCTCATGCTTGTCGACTCGGCGAGGACGTGGCTCAACAGCCTCCCCGACAAAAGCATAAACGCGTGGCTGGACCACAACTTCACCGAAACATACAAGCGGCCGGGTCGACCTCGCGAGCTCTCCCTCTGCGTACAAGGCAAGGACGAGTCGGATCACGCCTACCTCGCCCGGTGGACCAGCATGCACAATTCGTGTGAAGGGGTGCGTGAGCACCAGGCGATAGACTTCTTCACCAACGGCTGCCGAGACGGCACCATGCTGAAGCATAAACTCAGCCGGGCAGACCCGCAAACCATGTCTCAGGTCATGGCCGTCGCAGACAAGTACGCCACCACGGACGCGGCGATGAAGAAGCCCATCATGGTGGACGACCAGGGCCAAATCGTCACGGACGAGCAGACAGAGCGATGCCAGCTGGGCGACCATCATCCCAGGCGGCACGGTCATGACAACCACCACGGCAAGAGGAAAGACGACCAGCCGGATAGCCGGTACGGTACCAAACAGGTAGCCGCGGTGCATGAGGATCCGGCTGCAGGGGCAGTCGGAGGCAGAGGCCGGATGACAGCCCTCCTCGGCCTAAGTACACCATGGAGTCCATGCTCGACGGCCCGTGCAAGTTTCAGAGCGGCGGCAACAACTCCATGAACCACACAACGCCTCAATGCAGCTGGACAAAGAAAATGGCCGAAGTCGGTGGACTCCCACCACCACCTCCACTGCCAGCCGGAGGTCCACCGGAAAACAGGAAACGACGCAACCGCCGCGAGGATGACGAGGATGGTTACCCGCGGCAAGTGGGTAATTACCACATATTCCTAGCGGAGCCAAAAACGAAGCACGCCAAGAGGAGACGTGAGGCGGAGGTGAACACAATCATCCCACCCGTCCCCCAGTACCTACACTGGTCCGATCAAGCGATCACCTGGAGCAAGGAGGATCAGCCGGCCGTGTTACCAAGCCCTGGTAGCTACGCGTTGGTCTTGGACCCCATCATCATCTCCAAGAAGCATTCATGCCGCTTCTCTCGGGTACTGATCGATGGAGGGAGCAGCATCAACCTCCTTTACCGGAGCAGCCTCGAGAGGCTGGGCATTAATGAATCCCAGCTGGAACCCTCAAGCACTTCATTCCACGGAGCAGTGCCAGGGCCATCACACTCCCCAATCGGCAAGATCCGGCTGGACGTCATCTTCGGCAGCGAGAACAACTTCCGCCGCGAGCCAATTTGGTTCGAGGTCGTGAATCTCTCTAGTGCCTACCACGCCATACTGGGGCGCCCAGCTCTGACCAAGTTCATGGGAGTACCGCACTACGCATACCTCAAGATGAAGCTGCCGGGCCCAAAGGGGGTGATCACCGTCGATGGATGATACAACCGTTCGATCGAATGCGCCTTAGATGGTTCTAACCTGGATGAAGCAATGATCATCGCTGAAGAGATGCGCGTCATAATGCAAAACGTGGCGGCTCTACAGAAGGACATGCCGACTTGAGAGCCCAAACCGGCTGGAGAATCGCAGTTCAAGCCCTCGCAGGGGACAAGGAAGATCCTGCTGAACGAGGAGGACCCAAGCAAGTTCGTCCTGATCGGAGACGGCCTGGACAGCAAATAGGAAAGTGCACTCGTCGATTTCCTTCGTGAGAATCGGGACATTTTCGCATGGTGCCCCAAAGACATGCCAGGTGTCCCGAGGGAATTCGCCGAGCACTCCCTTCATGTTCGACCAGACGCGAAGCCGGTCAAACAATCTTTACACCGCTTTGCAGAAGAAAAAAGAAGAACCATTGGTGAGGAGATCACCCGGTTGCTCACGGCCGGCTTCATCATGGAAGTTTTCCACCCGGAATGGCTCGCCAACCCGGTGCTGGTGCTGAAGAAGAACAAGACATGGCATATGTGCGTCGACTATACCAGTCTCAACAAGGCTTGTCCCAAGGATCGTTTCGCCCTGCCGCGAATTGATCAGGTCATCGACTCCACTGCCGGGTGTGATTTGTTGTCTTTTTTGGACGCTTACTCGGGATACCACCAGATCAAGGTCAATGTAACCGATCAAATAAAGACATCGTTCATAACCCCGTATGGAGCATACTGCTACACCACCATGCCCTTCGGATTGAAGAACGCATGCGCAACCTATCAGCGCTGCATGCAGAAATGTCTGCAGACGCAGATTGGAAAGAACGTACACGCTTACATCGACGGCGTCGTCATCAAGACCAAGGAATGGCGCACGCTCCTTGAGGATCTGAAGGAAACGTTCGACAACCTCCGCCATTTCCAGATCAAACTGAACCCGGAAAAGTGTGTGTTCGGCGTCCCAGCCGGCAAGCTCCTAGGCTTTCTCGTCTTCGAGCATGGAATCGAGGCGAACTCGGAGAAGATCGGAGCCATCGAGCGCATGGAGCTGCCACGGAACCTGCGCGACGTACAGAAGTTCACCGGGTGCCTCGCTTCACTCAGCCGGTTCGTTAGCCGGCTGGGAGAGAAGGCTCTCCCCCTATACCAGCTGATGAAGAACACAGAAAAATTTGTCTGGACAGCTCAGGCGGATGAAGCTTTCCGAGACCTCAAGAGCATGCTCACCTCGCCACTCGTCCTGGCGGCGCCAGCCGCAAAGGAGCCCATGCTGATGTACATCGCTGCCACAAACAGAGTGGTCAGCGTGGTACTGGTCGTGGAGCGACCAGAGGAAGGAAAGGCTCAGATGGTCCAGCGCCCCGTATACTACCTGAGTGAGGTGCTCTCGCTATCCAAGCAGAACTACCCTCACTACCAGAAGCTGGTGTACGGCGTGTACATGGCCGCCAAGAAACTCAAGCACTACTTCCAGGAGCATTCCATCCGGGTGGTAGCATTGGCCCCACTTGCGGAGATCATCGGCAACAAAGACGCCACTGGCCGCGTGGCGAAATGGGCCATCGAGCTCGCTGCACATAACATCCAGTACGAGCCACACACAACAATCAAGTCGCAAGCATTGGCTTATTTCATCATCGATTGGGCGGAGACACAATACATGCCCCCAGTGCCAGACTCAACTTACTGTAAGCTACACTTCGATGGGTCAAAAATGAGGGGAGGACTCGGAGCCGGAATCGTGATAACCTCACCCAAAGGCGACCGACTGGAATACGTTCTCCAGATCCACTTCAAAGCTTCCAACAGCGTCGCCGAGTATGAGGCACTCATCCATAGGCTCAAAATGGCCAAGCAGATATGCATTTAGTGGGTGCTGTGTTTCGGAGACTCGGACTTGGTGGTACAACAAGTATCCGGCGAATGGGACGCTAGGGATGAGAACATGGCCCTTTACCGTTTCTTCGTCTAGCAGCTGTGCGCCTGCTTCGAAGGATGTGAGTTTCACCATGTACCCAGAGCCAACAATGAAGCCGCTGACGATTTGGCCAGGGTCGGATCAACAAGACAAGCCATACCGCTCGGAGTCTCCCTCGAGCACCTGCGCAAGCCCTCCATCACTCCCTCACCAGAGTGCGACTCCATCGTACTTGACGTGGATCCAGGAACAGCCGGTGCCACGACACACCCGGGGACTGCCGCACCGCACCCGGGGACTACCATGTCGCACCCGGGGACTGCCTTGCCGCATCCGGAAACTACCTCGACGCAGCCCGCGGTCGACATCAGCACCCTTCCACCCGGTAGACCTCCCGACGCTCCGGAGTCGGCCGTCCGCGAGGAGATCAAGCTCATCATACAGGAGGTGCACACCATACGGGAGGCACCCGACTGGGCAAAGCCGTTCATGGATTTCCTGGCCAAGGGCGAACTCCCAACAGAAGAGGTGGCAGCACGACAATTGCGACGAAGGGCAAGAGCTTACACCATCATCAACAACGAGCTGTACAAGCGCAGTGTCGGAGGCATCTACCAGCGATGCGTCAGTCGGGAGGAAGGAGCCAAGCTTCTAACGGACATACACCAGGGCGAGTGTGGCCACCATGCCTCCTCAAGGGCGATAGTGGCCAAGGCCCTTCAGCATGGTTTCTATTGACCGACGGCGCTGAAGGATGCCGAAGAAATAGTCAAGACATGCAGCGGCTGCCAGCGATTCAGCCAGTTGAAGCACACGCCGTCTACGGCGCTCAAGACAATACTGATCACCTGGCCGTTCGCGGTCTGGGGCCTGGAGATGGTTGGGCCATTCAAGACAACTCGATCCGGTATGACGCACCTACTCGTAGCCGTGGACAAGTTCACCAAGTGGATCGAGGCGAAGCCAATCAAGAAGCTGGATGGAGCGACGGTGATCAAGTTCTTCACAAACATCATCATCCGGTTAGGCTACCCGCACAACATCATTACTGACAATGGAACCAACTTTGCGAAAGGAGTCTTCGCCCGCTTTTATGGGGGAAAAGGGATCCGCCTGGATTTGGCATCGGTCGGACACCCACAGTCCAACGGACAATGCGAGCGCGCTAATGGTTTGGTGCTAGCTGGAATCAAGCCGAGGCTCATCGAACCACTCGTCAGGTCACCCGGCTGCTGGATAGAGGAGCTGCCAGCAGTGCTCTGGAGCCTGTGCACCACACCCAATCGCTCAACCGGCTTCACGCCGTTCTTCCTCGTCTATGGGGCAGAAGCCATTCTCCCCATAGACATCCAGTTCGACGCACCTCGCAAGCAGCTCTACACGGAGCAGGAAGCCAAGGAGGCAAGGGAGGAAAGCGTGGACTTGCTCGAGGAGGCACGCGAGTTGGCTCTGCCTAGATCAGCAATTTACCAACAAGACCTGTGCCGATACCACGCTAGCCGGATCCGGCCCACCTCTTTCCGCGAAGAAGACCTGGTGCTGCTCCTGGTCCAGAGCACCAAAGGAATGCACAAGATGTCCCCGCCATGGGAGGGACCATTCATCGTCAGCCGAGCACTCCACAATAATTCGTACTATCTGATCGACGCACAACATCCGACGAAGAACAAGGCAGATTGCTCAGACGAGAAGACGGAGCGCCCATGGAATGCCAGCGTACTCCGCTCATTTTACAATTAGAAAAGTGTATGTATCTTCCCTTTTTATGTAACAAGTGAACAAGATTGAGAGCCTTGGCGCAGCTCTAAGGATTTCGTCCAAATTCCGCGCACCATCTGCATTTTCGCACCAGCGAGTATTGGCCCTTAGAGTAACCTCTTCGGTTCCGGCTTCAGTACGCACGTCGGCTGTCGACCCGGCAAGAGCAGAAACTCAAAGCGCACGTGACAAGAAGATGCCGACATAGAAATCAAGGGCATCCAGGCGAACCGATTGCGCCCTAAAAAAGTTAAGCCAACAACAACGAACCGAAGTATCGCGAGGCACGCCAACATAGCAAGTCCTTCGGTTTCGGCTGCAGACCGCAACCCGGCTGACGGCCGACAAGGAAAAATGCTCGAAGGGCCAATACTCGCTGAGAAAAGGGGAGTTGCTAGCGGCCTAACTCGAAGGGGCGCATGTCCATTTTCCTCCTACGATAATTACGAACTAATGCATGAGCATATGCACAAGAAAACTAACCCAAAGCAACGCTTTGTCTTGCACGACCCGAGTCACAAGTTGGCAGGAAACAAGGTGGCAAAAGAGCTTCACCTCGGCTGGCTATCCCAGCCGGCCCGAACCTCGGGGAATACACCCAGTGGACGCGCTCCCGCGCACCCACAAACTCAAGTCAAGGTGGCAAATGAGCTTCGCCCCGGCTGGCTACCCCAGCCGGCCTGAACCTCGGGGACTACACCCAGTGGACGCGCTCCCGCGTACCCACAAACTCAAGTCAAGGTAGCCAAAAGAGCTTCGCCCAGGCTGGCTACCCTAGCAGGCCCAAACCTCGGGGACTACACCCAGTGGACACGCCCCCGTGCACCCACAAACTCAAGTCAAGGTGGCAAAAGAGCTTATCCCCGGCTGGCTACCCCAGCCGGCCTGAACCTTGGGGACTACACCTAGTGGACGCGCTCCGCGCACCCACAAACTCAAGTCAAGGTGGCAAATGAGCTTCGCCCTGGCTGGCTACCCCAGCCGGCCCGAACCTCGGGGACTACACCCTGTGGACGCGCTCCCGCGCACCCACAAACTCAAGTCAAGGTAGCCAAAAGAGCTTCGCACCGGCTGGCTACCCCAGCCAGCCCGAACCTCGGGGACTACACCCAGTGGACGCGCTCCCGCGCACCCACAAACTCAAGTCAAGGTAGCCAAAAGAGCTTCGCCCCGGCTGGTTACCCCAGCCGGACCGAACCTCAGGGACTACACCCAGTGGACGCGCTCCCGCGCACTCACAAACTCAAGTCAAGGTAGCCAAAAGAGCTTCGCCCCGGCTGGCTACCCCAGCCGGCCCGAACCTCGGGGACTACACCCAGTGGACGCGCTCCCGCGCACCCAAAAAACCAAGTCAGGACAACAAAAGAGCTCAAACCCGGGTGGCTATCCCAGCCGGCGCGAGCATAAAAGACCGCAAATGACGAAGACACAAACAAAGATAAGCAAAAGGCATCAAGCCATAAAGCAGAGCACGAAGGCTCCGCACAGATTCAAAAGTCGGCGACAGAAGTCAGCCGAAGTGTAGCACAGCGAAGTAGCAACTTTCACAAATACACCCGGCATCTCGGGGATCAAGAGTCAGGAGCTTGATACGTAGAAGGAGAAGGAGCTGGATCAATAGGGGCGGCACCGGCGTCAGTGGAAGGAGGCTGGCTGCTGGAGGCTACGTTAAGGGGATTCCAAGGCGCCGAGTCCCAGTGGAATGGCCGGGGCTCTCCGGGGGCGCTGAAGTCACGCTCCAAGTCCACGTAGGTGCCAATATTCACCCCGCAGGCCTGGAGCGTAGGAATGTTGGCGCGAAGACCCTCATAAGTCATCCCAAGATGGAAGCCACGGGTGAGCACGCTCAGGTCAACACCAGGGTACCACGACTTCACCAGAGCAAGCGCCATCTCCACTACGCCTCGAGCAGCCCACTATTTGTGCACGTCTAGCATGTCGATGCCCTTGGACAGCGCCACAGCTAGGCTGGCCATGTCGTGCACATCACCCGCGTCTGGCCAGATGTAATGGAAGAGATCATTGACAACGGCGCGCAAGCCATTGCTCTCCTCCGCCACCACCTTGACCAAGTCGAGGGCAGTCAGGGCACGACCAACCTCTTCCACCGATAGCTTCTCCACGGCCATCTCGGTCGCCTCAGGGTAATGAGTTGCAGCCAGGCGCAAAGCAGAATAAACGGACAAGATCGAGCAAGTCATGACACAATGGAAGAAGGAAGCGGAAGAACTTACTGATGACCATCTCCGAGACGTTCTGGAGGTGTTGATTAAGCTCCTCCTCCCTGCGGCGAAGAACCTGGATTGTCTCCTCCTGCTGGGTGGAGATCGTCTCAAAGTTCTTCAGCGCCTCCGCCCGGATGTCAGCCGTCTTCTTGCCCCGCTCCATACTGACCTCAACCTAGTGCTTGGCCGCGGCAAGTTGATTGAACTGTGCCTTTCGCGCCTTGTTCGATTCCTCCAGCCAGGCAACCTTGTTGGAGATATGCCCAAGAGGCAATAATAAAGTGGTTATTATCATATCTTCACACTTATGATAAATGTTTACATACCATGCTATAATTGTATTAACCGGAAACATTAATACTTGTGTGATTTGTAAACTAAAATAAGAGTCCCTAGTAAAGCCTCTTGTTAAACTAGCTTGTTGGTTAATATATGATCATGGTTTCCTGATCATGAACATAGAGATGTTATTAACAACAGGATCATATTGTTAGGAGAATGATATGGTGGACATACTCCTATAGATAAGCGTAGCATAAAGATCAAGTCATTTAAATAGTTCAATTGCTATATGCTTTCTGATACATAGTAACCTGATTCCTTCGACCATGAGATCATGCATATCACCTTTACCGGATGGATGCTTTGATGACATCAAACACCACACCGTAACTGGGTGGCTATAAAGGTGGCATTGAGTGTTCGGAAAGTATTGGTTGAAACACATGGATCAAGAGTGGGATTTGTCCATCCATATGACAGATAGATATACTCTGGGCCCTCTCGGTGAAATGTCATCCAATTAGCTTGCAAGCATGTGACTGGATCACAAGGGATCACATATCACGGGAACGAGAAAAGAGTACTTATCAGTAACGAGGTTGAACTAGGTATGCAGAGATACCGACGATCAAAACCTCGGATAAGTAAACTATCGTGAGACAAAGGGAAATTGGTATCGTATGTAAGTGGTTCATTCGATCGCAAAGTAATCGTAGAAATATGTGGGAGCCATATGAATTTCCAGATTCCTCTATTGGTTATTGTTCGGAGAAGTGTCTCAATCATGTCCGCATAATTCACGAACCGTAGGGAGACACACTTAAGGATTCGACGTTGTTTGAGTAGTTATGGTATTATGAGAAAGAGACCGAATGTTGTTCGGAGTCTCGGATGGGATCCGGGATATCACGAGGTGATCCGGAATGGTCCGGAGAATAAGATTCATATAAGGAAAGTCCCGTTTCGGAGTTCGGGAATGATTCCGGTGTTTTCATCGGGAATGTTCTAGAAGGTTCCGGATTGTCCGGCACTCCGGGGGGGGGGGGGAGGGTACATGAGTGTGTCATTGAATGATTGCATCATGTACTAAGTGTTCTTGCTGTTCCAAAAACATGAAAGTCAAATTGCCAGTTTGAAAGTCAAACGGCTAAAACAGGAAACTGTGGAAAACAGGAAAGTGTGGGAAACAGGAAACTGTAGGAAACAAGCAAGAGGAGGTTGAAACCAACTTGGAGGAGGAGTTCCTCTCCTCCTTGGCCGGCGCCCAGCCCTAGGCCGAGTTGGGGAGGGACTCCCTCCCTCCCTGGCGCGCCTAGCCCCTCCACCTATAAAAGGAGGGGCAGGGCTCCTCCTTGAGACACACAAGTTTCTACCTCTAATCTCCGGTTTAGAGCCGTTCTGGTTTAGAGCTTCTAATTGCTTTAGCCTGCGGTTTAGAGCCTTCTAATTGGTGTGTCTAATCTCTAGACCACTAATAGCCCTCTCTCATAATCCACCATACTCGCTCCGGCTTAAGGCGAAGCCCTGCGAGATCTCCCCTCTACTTCCGGTACCACGCCGTTGTGCTGCCGGAATCGCGAGGAGAGTGCTACAACCTCCGCTGCCTGCTGGAACAAGGGAGAGGAAGGTCTTCGTCGAGTACCGAACGTGTGACCGACTGCGGGAGCGCTGCCGGAACGTGGCGCTGGAAGGATCATCTACGCGATCTTGAGATCGGAAAGAGTACGACTACATCACCCACGAGAATCTGCTCTCGTTAACCGCTTTGGAATCTTCGAGGGTAAGTTATTCCATCGACTCGTTGCTACAATCTAGTAGATAGATCTTGGCTTGTTTGTTTGTATGCGATAGAAATTTTTTGTTTTCCATGCTACGAACCCCTACAGTGGTATCAGAGCCGTGTCTATATGTAGATCTGTTGCACGAGTAGAACACAATGGTCATTGTGGGCGTTGATGCTTTTATTGTCGATTGCTTCTTGTGTACTTTTCATCTTGCGGTATGTTGGGATGAAGCGGCCTGGGCTAACCTTACATGACATCATTCATGAGACTTGCTCCACGCTTGACATGCAACTTGTATTGCATAAGTGGCTTTGCGGATGCCTGTTTCTCCTAGCATAGTTAAGATCCAATTTACAACGGGTGATTAACAATACTAGTATCAATGTTGTGGTTCTTGTTCGTAAGTTAGAACGACACTTATTGAAAGCCCCAAACCACGTAAAATATGCAAAGAAAGTAGAGGCGTCTAACTTTGTTTTGCAGGGGTGTGCAGTGATGTGATATGGCCATGATTGTGATTATATATGATGTATGCAATGTTCCTTATTGTAAGTTGGCAACCGGCAGGAGCCATATGGTTGTCTTTAATTTATGTTAAGACCCGCGTGTCTATTCAAAGTAGTTGTAATAGTTGAAGCCGGTGGACGACAACCATGGAGAGGCGTCATTGACCTTGATGCAATGTCGGTGATGATGGAGATCATGTTCGTGCTTGAAGATGGAGATCGGAAGCACAAAGAAGAAAGGCCATATCATATCACATATTATGAATTGCATGTCATGTTAATCGTTTATGCATCTTGTATTGCTTAGTAGACGACGGTAGCATTATAAGATGATCCCTCATGCACATGAATTTCAAGTCATAAAGTGTTCACCCTTAGTTAGCACCGTTGCTAAATCTTGTTGTTTCGAAGCACCACGTGATGATCGGGTGTGTTAGATTCTACAAGTGTATACAACGTGAGCAAGCCAGATTTGCTCATGCGGAAACTAAGGTTTGATCTTGACGATCCTAGTATGTGCAGACATGGCCTCAGGAACACGGATTACCGAAAGGTAGAGCATGAGTCATATAGTAGATATGATGAACATGTTGATTGTTCGCCATTGAAGCTATATCAACTCTCGTGATGATCGGTTTTGATGTGGTGGATTTGGTTCATGTGATCACTAAAACAATGTGAGGGATATTGTTTTGAGTGGGAGTTCACCTAGATTAATTTAATTATTAATTAGAACTCAATTTATCATAAACTAAATCAAAGTGAATTTGCATAGTTGTTGTAGTCATTGGCATCCGTTTACCACCTTGCGCTTAGTTATAATTGAGATGATAGAACTATAGAATTCTGGTTAGTTACTTTACGAACTGGTATCGTATTGTTTTGAAGTGTTAATCTAAAGTTTAAAAGTCCTATTGAAAACTTTCAGTAAGTTCCGGTTACTCCATGAAGTTTAATAATTAGTATTAAATCAAGAGTAACAATTCCAAGTGTTAGTATCATGTTTGTTTCCATGATTCTTGATATTCAAAGGATTCTCTTAATATCAAGGTTATCTAGGATCTGAAAGAGTTGTTTCAGAAACCATGATGTGTGGAAGATATTGTGATATCTGAAACGAAGTTTTGGTTGCAACATGATAGAGTATAATATGGCTAAAGTCATGTTCTCATATTTGATGAGAATTTGCAAAAGGTTGGAGACACTTGTTGTCCTAATCCTCCAAAAGGTTTTGGATAGCAACATTATACTCATAATTCATCGTTATAAGCTAAAAGTAGCTTGATCATGGACGATTCCATGATAAGGGTGAATATTTGATGTAGGTAAAATGTTTACTACACCAAGAGATTACTAAAGAAAGGAATTTGAAAGAACACCAAACATTTGATGATGGTGATCTACTTCAAAGTGCAAGTCCAAAGACATTGGTATTTAACTATACACGCTTTGGACTATGTGTCATATGTATGACTCCACTATTGATGTTGACAGATTCTTTCAAACAGAAATGGAAATACTGAAAGAGAATCTCATGAATATATGGCAGAAAAGAAAAGACTAGAATTGTTCAGTTTGAGTATATAGATGATATACATGTTATGGCTATATTCTTTGCTTATTAAACAATGTGGTTCTTAAGTATTTGATACTGAATTTGTTGGTGTGAATTGTCATACGAAACAACACAATTCATGAACTACAATGGCCTAAGTAACTAGCAAAAGAATATGTGATGATGTTCATCGAGAACAAATAAAGGGTTATTGTGTTGCTCGTTAAACATCAAAGCTTGCCTTCAAGATTTGTTTTATCAGGTATTATGAGAACAAAAGGGTTGTTCAAATAATTGCCGTAATCCATAAAAGATGGATGGTTCACAAATCTCGTTGGAGAAATCACATCCATAAAACTAGTGCTAAAAATGTCGAAAGACAAATTGATTGAAAGATCACTTAGGAAGTGACATCGCCGTTTAAATTATACTGGAAAGAAAACATGAAGAAACTCCATATGGATGGAATTTTGGAGTCTATTTGATTTTGATAAAATGACGCTTGTGAAACTTTCCTAGAGATAATTAAAACTTCGTTCATAGGCAAAAAGGGAACGATAGACTAGCTTATTGGAACTTGTACATATTGTTGTATGAAGTCCATTATGTATAGTCAAGAGCGATGGATTTCAACTTCATGTGCTTTCTCCGAAAATTTGAGTGAATATATGAATATTTACTTAATAAGGATGAAGTGTGAAACATTTGAAAAGTTCAAGGACTTTCAAGATGAAGTGCAAAATCATTGTAACAAGAATATAAATAGTTTATGATAAGATCATAAAGGAAGATATTTGAGTTACAAGTTTAGCATAATACCTAAGATTTAAAGGAATCGTTCCGTGGATTTGCATTTTCTCGAAACACCATAAGAGTATGGAGCGTTCGAGATATGTAATTAAACCTTGTTTGACATGGTAAGATCAAAGGTATAATTCATAAAACTGCCATTATATTTTAAAGATTAAAAGCTTTAGAGATTACCGTTTTTCCACTGAAAAGAGCTTCATCATAATCCGTTGAAATGACACCATATGTTATGGTTTGGGATAAAACCCAAGTTGTCCTTTCTTAAACATTGGTATGCTATGCATAAGAAAGATGTTTGCAACCAAAGTCGGATGAACCTGTCTTTGTTAAGTATTCCTCCATAACACCGGAGACAAAAGTGTTTGTCACTTAGAACGTCAAGTTTCTTTTAGAAGGAATTTTTCGTGAAGAGATAAGTGGGAGGACAATATAACTTTGATAAGGTTAAAAGAACCTTAGCTATATGTGCAAAGTTGCGCAGCACCGAAAAGTGTTCCGGAGGCAGCAACAAAGCTCATGGCTCACGTACCTCAAAGGTTGTGGTCACGGAGATCCAAGTTCCTATTGAAACAAGTAGGTCGGATGAACAATCAAATACCAAGATTTGAGGGTTGAATCATTATTTGAGAATAATGAACCGACTACATGCAAAGAAGCGATGATGGGCCCTGACTCCGTCAAATGGCTTGAAGCCATAAAATCCGTGATAGTTCCATACACGAGAAATCAAGTTTTGAACTTGAAGGACCCTCGAGAAAGGTGTAAGACCTTACAGTTGTGTTTGGATCTATAAAGAAATAGACAAGGATGTTTCACATCTATGAAATAGTCGACATGTTGGGAAAGAGTTTTCAACAATGTTCAAAGGTTGACTATGACAAGATTTGATCTTTCATAGTGATATTTAGTCTAGACGGATTAATGTAGCAACCACTACATATAATTTGTTATATGGTAGTTGATTAAACAAAACAAGTTCTTCTAATAGAATCGTTACCTAGGACATGTGCATAACACGGTCCATAGGGTTTTGTTAATTCAAAAGGATGCTAAAAGTATATGCAAACTTCAATGGTTAAAGTGAGCATCGCGGAGTTGGAATCTTCACTGTGATGAAACTGTTAAAGGAGTTTAAAAGTTCATCAGAGACGATGGAGATGCTTGCATTTGCAAGAAATTAAGTGGGAGCGCTAAGACATGTTTCTAATACGTTATGTGGAAGACATATTGTTGATTGGAAATAATGTATCTTTTATTAACACATATTAAGAATTTCATACCGATGAAAGACTTAGGCAAAACCCAAATATTTGGCATCAATAGACGCTAATATGGTTGTGCCAGAAGTACATAGACAAGATATTGAATGAGTTCAATATAGAAAATACAAGAGAGGTTCTTGTCGTACAGAAAGGATTGAAAGAGTTCAATGTTGATGATATATTCAAGTGTATTGACATTTGGTAAAGTGAAACAAATAATCAAGTATAGATTGATACTTGATGTATGAAATCACAAAGAGTATTTATATCAATCATACTATGATATGTACAAATCCAGATATGTCCCATGCTCTAAATGTTGTGAGCATATACCAGAATGATTCATAAGATGATCATTGGACAATAGTAAGGATATTCTTATGATCTTTTGGAAGAACTAAGAGTATAATATTTGTAGAAGTGACAAATAGATGGTTAGTTCATTGTAAAAGTACTACATTGATACTAGCTTTGTCACAAAGTACAAATTAAGTTTATCTCAATCTAAACTAAGGGTGGCACAATATAATGGAAAGTGAGTTCCATAATGGATTTGGATGATTTCCAAAGTTAAGACATTGTGACAGATACTACAACAAAAGGCTAAGTATATGACTGCTACAATAGCAGCAAAAGAGGGCATTTGTGTCAAAGTAGTTTGTTATCAAACTAGGTGTAGTTCACAGTGGGATAATACTATGAAGATATATTGTGCGACAATATTATCAACATGTTTTAACCCCAAAGAGCTAAAGGTCACACCGAAAGACCAAATTTATACAAAGCCATCTCATTAGAGAATGAGTGATGCGTAGAGACGCAAAGACATGCAATTACACACGGACCTGGAAGTGTCAGATCCGGAGATCAGTTGACCACTAGCAATCGTGTACATACAACACCGGAAAGCCATAGGTGTTGAATACACAAAAGGTTTGAAACTAGATTATTGACTCTAGTGCAAGTGGGAGACTGTTGGAGATATGCCCAAGAGGCAATAATAAAGTGGTTATTATCATATCTTCACACTTATGATAAATGTTTACATACCATGCTATAATTGTATTAACCGGAAACATTAATACTTGTGTGATTTGTAAACTAAAATAAGAGTCCCTAGTAAAGCCTCTTGTTAAACTAGCTTGTTGGTTAATATATGATCATGGTTTCCTGATCATGAACATAGAGATGTTATTAACAACAGGATCATATCGTTAGGAGAATGATATGGTGGACATACTCCTATAGATAAGCGTAGCATAAAGATCAAGTCATTTAAATAGTTCAATTGCTATATGCTTTCTGATACATAGTAACCTGATTCCTTCGACCATGAGATCATGCATATCACCTTTACCGGATGGATGCTTTGATGACATCAAACACCACACCGTAACTGGGTGGCTATAAAGGTGGCATTGAGTGTTCGGAAAGTATTGGTTGAAACACATGGATCAAGAGTGGGATTTGTCCATCCATATGACGGATAGATATACTCTGGGCCCTCTCGGTGAAATGTCATCCAATTAGCTTGCAAGCATGTGACTGGATCACAAGGGATCACATATCACGGGAACGAGAAAAGAGTACTTATCAGTAACGAGGTTGAACTAGGTATGCAGAGATACCGACGATCAAAACCTCGGATAAGTAAACTATCGTGAGACAAAGGGAAATTGGTATCGTATGTAAGTGGTTCATTCGATCGCAAAGTAATCGTAGAAATATGTGGGAGCCATATGAATTTCCAGATTCCTCTATTGGTTATTGTTCGGAGAAGTGTCTCGATCATGTCCGCATAATTCACGAACCGTAGGGAGACACACTTAAGGATTCGACGTTGTTTGAGTAGTTATGGTATTATGAGAAAGAGACCGAATGTTGTTCGGAGTCTCGGATGGGATCCGGGATATCACGAGGTGATCCGGAATGGTCCGGAGAATAAGATTCATATAAGGAAAGTCCCGTTTCGGAGTTCGGGAATGATTCCGGTGTTTTCATCGGGAATGTTCTAGAAGGTTCCGGATTGTCCGGCACTCCGGGGGGGGAGGGTACATGAGTGTGTCATTGAATGATTGCATCATGTACTAAGTGTTCTTGCTGTTCCAAAAACATGAAAGTCAAATTGCCAGTTTGAAAGTCAAACGGCTAAAACAGGAAACTGTGGAAAACAGGAAAGTGTGGGAAACAGGAAACTGTGGGAAACAAGCAAGAGGAGGTTGAAACCAACTTGGAGGAGGAGTTCCTCTCCTCCTTGGCCGGCGCCCAGCCCTAGGCCGAGTTGGGGAGGGACTCCCTCCCTCCCTGGCGCGCCTAGCCCCTCCACCTATAAAAGGAGGGGCAGGGCTCCTCCTTGAGACACACAAGTTTCTACCTCTAATCTCCGGTTTAGAGCCGTTCTGGTTTAGAGCTTCTAATTGCTTTAGCCTGCGGTTTAGAGCCTTCTAATTGGTGTGTCTAATATCTAGACCACTAATATCCCTCTCTCATAATCCACCATACTCGCTCCGGCTTAAGGCGAAGCCCTGCGAGATCTCCCCTCTACTTCCGGTACCACGCCGTTGTGCTGCCGGAATCGCGAGGAGAGTGCTACAACCTCCGCTGCCTGCTGGAACAAGGGAGAGGAAGGTCTTCGTCGAGTACCGAACGTGTGACCGACTGCGGGAGCGCTGCCGGAACGTGGCGCTGGAAGGATCGTCTACGCGATCTTGAGATCGGAAAGAGTACGACTACATCACCCACGAGAATCTGCTCTCGTTAACCGCTTTGGAATCTTCGAGGGTAAGTTATTCCATCGACTCGTTGCTACAATCTAGTAGATAGATCTTGGCTTGTTTGTTTGTATGCGATAGAAAATTTTTGTTTTCCATGCTACGAACCCCTACAAACCTCAGCTTTGAGGCGTTCCACCTCCTTCTCCTTGTCCTGGATCATGGCTGTAGGAGGATACCCGATGGTCAACAAAAAATGGGAAAAGGGAGCCAATCGCCAAGACAGATCTGAAGAAGCAATCTTACGGCCAAGGTCCCGAGTGTTCTTCATAGACTCCATAAACGCTTTCTGCAAGCAAGAAAGCAAATGAGCAACAAAGAAGCAAGCCGGATGAAAAAACGGAAAACGTGTGTAGGGCAACGACTTACCTCCATCAAAACAGACAATTTTTTGGCCTCGCCAAGGCCACTTTCCATTCCCTCAACCAAGTGGCGAACCTAGGTGAGTGCGACGGACCGGGCGTCAGCATAGCTGGAGCTGGCCTCGAGCCGGTGACCTCGTCATCATCGGCAGCTACGCCCGAAGGCGCAGCCACCACCAACTCCCTCCCAGCCGGCTGACCACCATTCGGCTGGCCGGCCTCCGCCGCAGCCGCCTGCGCGGCCCCCGCTCCCTCCGTCACCTCCGTAATGATGGGCCTGGCAGAGCTGCTTGGAGCATCGCTCCAAGCCGGGTTCACGGTAGCCCCGGGATGAAGGAGGGGGGGGTCTCCGGGTCCTGTGCAGCCGCAAACAGCTGGCCAACCGCGTGGACGCAGGCGCCTGGTGCAGCAGCCCCGTCGTTGGAGAGCCCTCAGGCGCCCTGGGCGGAGATGGCACGGCTGACGCAGCCGGGCCAGCCGCAGCCGGCGCGGGCGCAGCCGGCGACCTCGCCACCTCTTGAACCGGCGAAGGAGGCGGAGGAGGCATGACGGCGGAACCTCCATCCCCAAGCACCATGGCCTCACTGCGCGGAACGAAGAGTCAAAGGAGAAACCAGCAAAACCGTAGAGTGGCAAGCAATGGCAAGAGAGACACTAACCCGGCGACGGACGGTGGAGCAACAACCTGACGCCCTCGGCGCGTCTTTTTCGTCTCAACAGGCACCGCCCTCTTTCCCCGGGCTCTCGTCGCGGGTTTTTCTCAGCCACCCTCCTCGTCGGTGACATCGACTGCAGCACAAGAAAAGAGTAAATACCATAACCTCAAGAACAAAGGGGAAAGAAAAAGCTGCGGTCAGCAACCTACCATGAGGATCCGAGGGGACGTCGTCCGCCCGGACGGGAAACCCTTTGGGTTCCGTCTAGGGTACTTCTTCGGCTTCCTGTCCTCCAAGAAGGGCGAAAGCGGGAAGTCACCCATGCCATCCTCGGCCAGCTGCGCCATGAACAACTAATCAAAAAGGGGGGCATAAGGCACCCAAGGAAAGCTAGCAAATACAAGAAGCAAGACGCAAAACAACTAGAGAAAAACTTACCGACGGCGGCAGGCGGCCGCGATGGTACGGGGGACAGGAGTACGCCCAGTTGGCCTCAATGTGGAACTTGGAGATCATGGAGATCCAGTTCTGCAGGTCCTGGTAGGGCACATCCTTCTACGACGTCCTCGTCGGATCGTTGGCGGTCGAAAGATGGCACATCTTGTGCGACCGCCTCTGCAGCGGAAGCACGCGACGCACCATCCACGACAAGGTGATGTCCCGGGCGGTGAGCCTCTCCGTCTCCACCATCGTCTCCAGCCGGGTGGCCATCCGATCGAGGTCCGCCACCGCGCCCATGCCCTTCGTCGTCCAGGCCTTCTACGTCGAGGGCACGTCGGCAAAGGGCGGAAGGCAGATCCAGTCAATCTCCGTGGCATTGCTCACATAGAAATATGTGCACTTCCACAGCTTGACGGTGTCGGGGATCTCGAACCGCATCATCGGCGAGGAGGACCGCGGGTAGACGGCACCGCAGCCCGTCCGCATCAGCGAGCCACCCTTGGTGATGTTCTGGGCCTTGAAGTGGAAGAACTTGAGAAAGTTCGCCACCTCGGGCCACACCCCAAGATATGACTTGCAGCAGGCCGTAAAGTGCGACAGCTGCGCCATGGCATTGGCGCCCAAGTGATGAAGCTGGAGGTCGAAGAAGAGGAAGAGCTGGAGGAGGAACGGGCTGACAGGGAGGCCGAAGCCGCGCGCTAAGTGCGCGAGGAAGACGACACGCTCCCCCGGCCGAGGGTTTGGCACCCGCTCCCCCTCTGGCACAAGCCGATGCTTCAAAAGAATCGACGAAGGAAGAAACCTCCCCCGCCGATACTTGTTTATGAGCTCATCGGTCACGAAGGACCCGTACCAGCCGCCGCGCTACTCCGGCAGCATCTCGGAAGAGGAGGAGGAGGTCGTGGCGGGCAGAAAGAAGGTGGCCGGCGGCGACAAGGAGAGGGCGCGCAAGAACAAGGAACGCTGAAGCACGAGGAGAAGATGAGCCGGAGGATGGACAAGTGTGGGAACCGATCACCCTCAGAGCCCTATTTATCCCCGCAAGCGGCAGTGTCGCCCCTTCGGCTTCTGCGCGACGTGTGGCGTCAAGGTGCCACAGCCGCGCGACGCTTCGGCTCCAGATCCTCTGCGCTGTCGTGACTGCCACAGAAGATCCCCGGGCTTCAGCAGGAGACGAGGCGTGTGTGCTTTCCCCGAGAAAACGCTGCGGCAAGTTTGCGTGCGTAGTTGCCAAAAACCGACGCAGCGATGCAGAATGCAAACTGACGCGACATGCGCCAGAGCCACAGGCGTGGGTGACGACATCAATGACGTCATCTAGCCAAACGTTTTGTCTTTAGCTCTGCCAGCCGGTACCTGCCTTCGCTGTTTACACCCAGTGGACGACCATTGATTTCGCAGCCGGTTAACTCCAGCCGGAAAGCAAAAGCAAAAGTCGCAGCCGGTGAAAATAAAGCAACCATCTCAGGACAAGAAGGAGCACGGAAGATCTTGCCCACCGTCCAAGCCCATACGTGCTCGGGGACTAGTGTTGGTGGGATAACCCCCAGGTAGGGCAAGCCAGGCATAAGCAGGTCGGCTCCAGAAGATGCAGGCCGCCTGGCCCCTAGGAAAGACAACTCTAGCCGACTGGCAAGCAAGCCCGGCTGGGCTTATAACCTTCCCGGCTGGCCCGTCTAGCCGGTGGCCAGAAGAACCGGTCGGGTGGCCGTTCCCACCTGGCTCACCTCGGATTCGATGGAGAGCACGGAAGGACTGATGCTACATGTGGGGTACGCTTCTGGCTCTCCCTCGTCATCAAGGAAGCTGGCATGCCGTCATGACCAGCGCTACCCGATGAAGATAAAGCAAGACGGTCTGCTGGACTGGCGAAAGCGGTCCGGGTGACCTTTAAAGCAAGTGTGACGCCCCAAAGGAAGCCCGGGTGACCACTAAAGAGAAGGATGACGCTAAAAAAGGGCGGACTGGGTCCTGGCCCACCGGCTGGGCCCTGCAGCCGCCCCTGCCCTGTAAACCCATATCCAAACAGTAAACCCTAGGACCCGATTTGTAGTCTGCCCCCCAGACCAGTATATAAGGGAGGGCAGAGCCAGGGTTCTAGGTAGGCAACAATAGAAGGATAGAAGTGTTAACATCTAGCTCCCATCTTCCTCTAGCCATCGATAGTAGCTAAGGAAACAACTCAAGGAGCATCTGTACCGAGCATCAAGCTCTCATACATAGTTCATCTTGCAGGAGTAGGGGTGTTACCTCGCCAAGAGGGCCCCAAAGCTGGGTATGTCCCTGTGTTTGCAGTGCACCGTGCCCAACCCGTTGCGTGAGCCACCGAATGCATCCGCGTGTCCCTTCTTTGCCATCCTCGATGGCTCTGTCGTGTTCCACACCATGACATATCTGATATGCTTTTGTCATTGAGAATACTCAAGAAAATACCTTTTATAGCATCCTTTGCGAGGTATGTGAGATTGATACCGTGATATTATATGATTTACTATGTGAATTTGGGCACGCTTGATTTGATACTACATATTGATGTGGTAAGATATCTATATACAATATTGGGATAGATGGAGTATGAAACATACAATATTGAGATTTATGTTCCAATTATTTTGGAGGCTTGAAAATCAGGTGAATGGATTTACATGCATTACCTATGTAGAGTTCTTTTAGAGGTGAAAGGAAAATTTTATTTTTGAGGAGAAACCATGGATATTAAATCTGGACAACATAAAGGTTCGAGGTAAACATACTTTACACTAAGCATGATGCTCATGCCACTTCCATTAGAACTTATCATTTGGATGACCAAGGAAGGAAGATATATCCTATGTATAACTGATTTATGCTTTCACAGACATGTCTTTTGTTTGACCTGGAAATGAAGAAACAATGCAAAGTCGATGATCACAAAGATCATGAGCAATACAAGGAGGGATTAAGATGACATCTTGTTGCGTAGCGAAAGTGAGGCGGATAGATTTTTTTTTGAGATACAGAACTTCCCTATATGTATTTGTTGCCTGTCACTTTATCATTTCAGGCAGCAACATGTTGACAATTACAATGATGTATTAATAATTGTCATGTACTTGTTTGTATGCTATTAAAGTTATCTTTCATAAAGCAAATCTAAACTCGTATTTGGTTGTTTAAAAATAGGAGAACAAATTTTCTTATGTCATTATTTTTTATGGGTTAGTTTAATCCCGAGTTAGGAGGTTTCTTGTGAGTTGAACTCTCTTATACATGAAAGAAAGAAATCACGGGAAAATGAAACCTTTATTGGGGCTTTTTAACCTTGCATAAATATTTTGGAAAATTGTATGTATTTCAGAACTTTGAGGTGAGACTATGAGAGTGTAAAGCACACCATGATTACTTTTGTATAAATGAAATGTTAATTACCCCATTCTCTTAAAATTATGGCATATAGAAATGACTGGCAATTTGTTAGAGTTGCATAAAAATGCCACTCAGAGCGAGTGATATGTTCTTGGATTGGGTGACTACTAAGAACAATGTGACTGATGTTGTAGTAGGATAACTTCTGACCAAAAGGGTTGACACAATGGTGAGGTTGAACTGAGGGGCCGTGGGAAAATAGAAGCGATGACAGATGCATCGTTGTCATGTATTCATGCTTCTATGTTTATAAGAGAGATGAAGAGAAAAGATAATGTAATGTGAAATAAAAGCACATTACTTTTACATGTATGAGAAGGCAATAAATGCTTGAGAGCCCCTAGCAACGCACGGGTATTTTACTAGTCTAAAGGAAAAATGTATCAAACTTTGAAGAGAGTGATTTATGTTCTTCCATGTGTGTTAGATAATCACGTGTCCTACTTGTATTGAAATTGTAGCCCGAATAGGTGTAGTGTTCAGGTAGTATATGTATATGTGTTAGACTATGTTTTGGAGTAGTACACCGACTCCTAGTTGATTAGGTCCTAGTAGTGCATATATATATGCACACACCTGGCCTTGTAATCTTGTACCGGACAACACCGTGAGTTGAGCAATACAAGAGAGAAAGCAAGGCTCGACAAGAGCCTTTGGCGATCAAGTTGTTTTTTGCGTGTGCTTGCGTGAGTATACTAGTTAGATCAAAAGAATCGATCGGCTAGCAGTACGTGCATCTCGGCGGAAGTTATCGGGTACGTGAGTGTCGTCTCGTTGGAATTTCCTCGTCGGTGTTGTCGGAAAGTACTCGACGGCAGGGGCTGTGCTAACAATTGGTATCAGAGCCAAGGTCATCGTTCGTGATCTGCTGAAAGTACTAGGAGGTCATGGCGATGGTGAAGTTTGACGAGAGCTCGACATCGGCACCAGCGTTTGAGACGGTGGGCGCGGAGTTATATCCGCGTCTAGATCGCAAGCACTACGGCTTATGGGAGTTTATGATGCAGTGCGCCATGGAAGGTCAACAGATTTGGGAGGCCATCGATCCCGGTGGCGATGAGTACGTCAAGGGAGGTGCGAAGTACGGAGAGGGTAGCCAAGCATTGATGGCGCTCTACTCGGTTATGCCGACGGACATGCTACAACACCTCGTCGGAAGGAAATCGGCGAAGGATGTGTGGGGAGCGATCAAGGTAGTATGCACAGGTGTCGACGACACTAGTGTTCACGTGGGGCAGCAGGAGACTGTCTTGAACGACGAGATGACATTGGTAGAACCGGAAGTGACCCCGGTTGGTTCGTCAAGTGTGGCGACGCCAAGTACGGCGACCAAGGTGTCAAAATAAGTCAGTGTGAACATGTTAAATTCTGAGGAGGAGTTCACCTCAAGCTCGGAAGCGCAACCGGAGAGTACTCGGACTACCGACGTCACCGAACACAACGTCCAGGATCGAGAAGACGTGGCGTTGCATGATGAAGGCAATGACACGACAGGATGGCCACTAGCAACAGTAGGCAGACGTGGCGCATGTATTCTGCTCAGCATCCCAGGAGGAGGAGCTTCACGTGTGGAGCCCGGGCCAAGGGAAGGTCCAGGGGCTGGTGGCCCAGAAACGCCAGAAAGAGGCGGTCCAAAAGAAAGTGATCCGCCGAGAGGGGCTTCGTCTGGAGACCTAGAAAATAGACCAGAGGATGGTCTAGGGGCTGGCAACCCAGAAACGCCAGAAGGAGGCGGGCTAAAAGGAAAATATCTGCCTCAAGGAGCTCCGTCAGGAGGTCTAGGGACGTCCATCCCAGAAGTTGGATCTGAAAAAACAAGTAGGCCAAACAGCGTGCGCGCTGTAGCGTCGAAAAAAATTGGCGGACCAAGAAAAGTAGGTCCAGTCAGGTCAGGGCTAGCCTGCCTAGAAAACAGGCAAAAAGCAAATTGGCCAAATGAAAGAATCACTGGTGTTGGTTCAATCAGGTCAGAAGAAAGGAGCATACTATTTCAGCTTACACCACCACGTGAAAGTCTAGAAGTTGCTTGGAGATTTAGCACAAGAAATCCATGCATGGTCTTCAAGTGTGATGCATTGAAGTCTACCAGTTTGGCGAGTGGAAGTTGGAAAGACAAAGAGACAATGGCGAGGTCGGACGTAGAAGAGTATGTCGTACAGCCTCCGATTGCACTTGAGCCGAGACGACTACGACCGAAACGAGCACGCATGCATGGCATGTTGGACTACTACCCAAAGGAGACACTTTGGATGGTAAATAATTCGGTGACGATGAACTACAAAAAGGACTGGTTGTTTATCAAGGAACCGATGAAGACCGAAGACACGAACAAGGAAGACGCGGACAAGGATTGTCGGCGTGAAGGCATGGAGAAGCCGACAAAAGCAAAGTTGATGACATGGGTGCTGAGAAAGGAAGCGGCAAAAGCAATGCCGTGGATGACGCCCGCGAGGAGAAGCTGGCGCATTTGGGACCCGGGTCGATGTAAATAAGCACATCGTGATTAGGGGGTGATTATTAGATAATCACGTGTCCTACACGTATTGGAATTGTAGTCCGAATAGGTGTAGTGTCCAGGTAGTATACGTATATGTGTTAGACTAGGTTTTGGAGTAATACACCGACTCCTAGTTGATTAGGTCCTAGTAGTGCATATATATATGCACACACCTGGCCTTGTAATCTTGTACCGGACAACACCATGAGTTGAGCAATACAAAAGAGAAAGCAAGGCTCGACAAGAGCCTTTGGCGATCAAGTTGTTTTTCGTGGGTGCATACGTGAGTATACTAGTTAGATCAAAAGAATCGATCAGATAGCAGTACGTGCATCTCGGCGGAAGTTATCGGGTACGTGCGTGTCGTCTCGTCGTAATTTCCTCGTCAGTGTCGTCGGAAAGTACTCGACGGCAGGGGTTGTGCTAACAATGTGCAAATTGCAATTCCAGGAGAACTCATATTGGGATAATTTAGATGACAGAAAGATTGGAGTATATGAGGATAATGTCGTATGGTTATGCATAACAGTGAAATATGGGGATTTGTAAACATGTTTCCTTCATATGAATTTTGAGGTCTTAACATGTACCGGTGATTTTGCTGGATGATGCTCGCTGACTTATTTTGTAAATTCGAGGATAATTTACCATACTAATCACTATGAACTATATATGATTTTATTACAAAAGTTTGCTATTTTTGTACCACACAATTGTTGTGCTTTTGGCTGATGATGGTTGTCAATGTGAAATTCTTATATGCCATGTGAACCCATTCCATTATGTGAGATTTATATTTTTAATGGATTATAATGTTTTTATTGCTATTTGTTTTAACAAAAGAGGAGATATTTTCCAAAATTCTATAGACAATATTAGAGTGCATATATATTCAGAATATAAAAAGAATGATTTTTTAATGCATATATTTATAGTAATTGAGATGTGCGTGCACATGCCAGCTTACTAGTATTGTAAGTGAAAGAGAATTAGGGCCTAGAGAAATGTGAAAATGCCCATATGGGCCCATTCTTATTCTTGACGTGTTGGGATTTATTCGTTATTTTCCTTTTCAGTATCCTGAATTAGTCTGTAAGATGGCAAAGCTAGTGGGCTACGTACACAACCTATCTATACTCTAGCTTTTTTTTGGAGCGGAATCTATACTCTAGCTCTGCAGAAAATTCTGGGCCCTGTTCACCTTGGGCCCTGGGCCATCGGCCTTCTTCCCTGGATGGAGAGCTTGTAGTATGTGAGGAAGGATAATCCTTCTGGCTGTCATGAATATCGAACAAACATCCAAGTACTCTCGAGAATAGCTGAAGTGAAGGCGCCCTTCAATGGAAATAGGGAGCAGGGTATCTGCAAAGTCGCTCCGGATCAGAACAGTGGCGGTCGCTGTTAGTATTAATTTTGATTAGGAAAGTGTTGGTCTTGACACTAGTGCACCCCCTCTAACACCGGTTTGGAGGGCCCTCTAACAGTGGTTGTAGAACCGCTGTTGAGGGTTCGGTGTTAGAGGGGCCCCTTTAACATCGGTTCTTATACAAATCGGTGTTAAAGGGTGGCGCACGTGGGGCTGGCGCAGCGCTCAGGGACCTCCCCTCTTTAACACCGGTTTGTAACACGAACCGGTGTTAAAGGTTTTCTGCCGCGGCAGGAAAACGGCATAAATCTCTGCCGCGGCAGAGTTTTGCCCCTGCCCCGTTCTGAGCGTATTTCTGCGGCGCGGCGGGGACGGGGAGAGGGGAGGGGGAATCGATCGGGAGCGGTATACACATACATCGTCATCGGTATATATGAGTACATGAATAATTAAGCAACTATTATTATACACAACATCGTCATTGTGTGGTATTCTCCGTAAACATTGAAGCATCAAGTACAAGACAAACACGTTCAAGCATATATACAACGTTTATTTTGGTGGATATCTAAAGAGTTCTTCGTCAGGCGTGACGACCTCATCAAGTATGAACCCCGCCAATTCCTCTTAAATGGCTCGTATGCGTTCAAATGGTAGGAGTTGGTCCCGCATCCGTTTGATCTGAATATATATGAAGAATGAGGTCAATATATATATATAAGAATAAAACTCAACACAATTGATGGTAATAAAATAATGTTGTGTACTTTGTTTACTTACTCTAAGTTGTTCTAGTGCGGCTTGGCCCGTCGCACATATCGTGTTGCGAATGAACTCGCAAACATAGTATCCACATAAGTTATTGTCGTGTCCCTGATGCGCGCACTTTACGAGAATAGAGAGTTCAATCAAAATAATAATCAATAAATCATGATATAATGGAATTGGAAGCAGAATCAAAGTGATACGCAGACCTAGCTAGCTAGTATTACTTACATTTTGGTCTACAAATTTTAGTTCTTCTGACCATTCACCAACGGCTCTGCCCGTGAACCTTTTCCAAACCCTGTCCGGCAAAGAAAATGGATAAAGGAGTAATTAATTACTTGTTGTCACGAAAGTTGCCGATCTAGTGCGATAATATGATTGAAATTACCTCTGGAGCATCTCTCTAAAGTCTGCCCATATCTCTTTTTCTTTTCGTAACGAGTCCATGACAAGGACTTTTCCCGAGTCGGGTTGAATGACTAGCAGAATAAAGTGGAACCTACGCACGCATAACTCATCATCAGTTACACTTAACATCAAGTAAGCCGAAACAGAATATGTACAAGAGAGGGTAACAGTACTAACGAGAAGTTGTAAGGCAATAGTATTTCCCTTTTGGTTTGTTGTCTCAGTAAAGACCTTAGCAAGTAATCTTCTGTTTGCCCCGGTTTGGTTCTTACCACTTCTTCATGAACTCTATTTGGGCCAACGAACCCAATGTCAAAAGGGCCTCCTTTCATGCATTTCATAACCTTTTTCATGCATAATAGTATATACATATATGGTGAGCATATATATATATATGCAATTAATGAAGTGAATGAGATGAGATAGAAATTACAGAAATAGTACTTACACACAATAAAGGCTGATGGCAGCTTTGTCGAGTTCCTTCTGATTGAATAGAAAATGCAAGTCTTGAATGTTGAAGTCGATCTCGTCGTCTCCGCACAAGAAAATCTCATCTCTTATATGCGCTGTGATCCATTCTTCCTTTCTCGTCTTGCAGAAATCAAGGTACCACTTGTGCAATCTTCGCATCTTTGTTGGTAGATTCTTGAGCTCCTCTTTCTTGACGAGATTCTTTCCATACTTCCATGGCTGTATGGGGTTGGCATCGCATTTGGGCAAGTTGTCTCCCATGATGTTCAAGTATGCAATGTAAGTCATCCCCATCTCATTGGCCTTTCTTTGTAGCTCTTCCTCGTAATCATTTACGGGAGGAGCGTCCCGTGTGTCGAACACTTGGAGCGGGGCACATGATTGGTTTTCCTGCTCTCCGAGCATGGGAACTATTTTCTGGGGTGCCGCACGACTGCTACTTTCAGTCTCCCTACGGAGCCTTGCAACCTCCTTCAAAATCTGGCGCTCGTAGTCCGGCACAAGTGGGATTTCAGGTTTCAAAAGATTATTGTAAAACTTCTCCACCACCGCCGGATCTATTTTCTCCTTTGGCTCGGCCCGTCTAGGTGCAAAGAATTTCTTGACCTCTTCTTCCGAGATCCTATTGGTCTCCTCGTCGCTGCGATTCCATGGTAAAACCGGCAATGGCTTGGCGGAAGGCTGCGGGACGTAGTTTTTTGAACTCTTTGGCGTACGGTTTCCTGCGGATTTCTTTGTGGCAGTGCTAGTGATGCTCTTCGTGGCAGTGCTCTTCCGCTTACGCTGAGGAGATGGCTGAAGCTCCGGAGATGGCTGACGGGCAGGAGATGGCTGACGGGCAGGAGATGGCTGGCGCGCCGGAGATGGCTGCCGCGCAGGAGATGGCTGAAGCGCCGAAGATGGCTGCCGCGCAGGAGATGGCTGAAGCGGCTCAGACTGATGACGCTGCGGAGATGGCGGGGGTGCCAGTGGCCTCCAATTTGGAAGCACGATGTGTTCCTTCTTCCAAAGAATGGTTGTTTTCACTGCAAATTTGAGTTGAGTTTCCCCTTCACCTGTAGCATGGTCAAGCTGTGCTTCCTCATATTCCTTCACAACCTCATCCACCCCGACAATAGCATAGCCATCTGGAATCGGTCGGCAGTGGTAAGTTCCACCAGCTGCAGGAGGTAAGGCATAGCCGACAGCCACCTTAATGGATAAGCCCATTAATCTCACATGCAGCTCAGCGTGTTCGCTCTCCGTGATATCATCCACGGGGTATCGAGGACCCACCATTTCAAGCGTGGGCTGCACGTTCTCCGTGGAAGCCACGCTGCTTTTCCGCGCAGAGTCTGGGCCGCCGGCAGCTTCCAATGCAGGCTCTTCGTGCCGCTGAGATGGGACAGTAGCTTGATGGCTCTGTTGTGCATTCACTTGCGCCTGCAGCGCCACAAGTGCATGTTCTATATGTGTCATCCGCTCTGTACGCTCTTTTTCTTTTCTGCCGCGCCATCTGTAAGAGTCGCTCCACTCGGCAAACCCATCCTTCCACGTCAGACCCCTGTGCCTCATGCATGTCCAGGGTGTTCTTTTTTACCGATGGCGCGTGTGAGCTGGTCATTCTCTCTGTCGGGATGGAAGGTCCTGGCGGCTGTTTCCTCGTATGCCGTGATGAGTTCAGTGATGGGTTTGGCAAGGAGTGTTGGGAAGATACACAATCCTGTTTCTGGGTCCAACCTTGCCCCGATTCCGTAGAACCAAGTCTTTGCACGTAGGTCCCACCCATCTGTTGGGTTGTGATCCCTCTAGCGCGCAGGGCCTTCTCAACTTCCTCCCACTTAGGCCTCTAAGATATGTAGCCACCTGACCCCGTCCTCTGGTGATATTCCTTCTTCTGGGCATTTAGCGTATTGGTTTCTGACCTCTTTTTAGCTATAGCACCTTCCTTATATGCCACAAATTCGGGCCAGTGAGGTCTTATCTTCGCATAATATGCGTCTTCGAAATTTGGAGTCTCGCGAGCTTTGACAAATTTTTTCAATTTTGTCTTCCAGTTGCGGAAAGTGTCAACCATCTTCTTTAGAGTCCACTCTTTGACCTTTTCCTTTATAACCGGTTTGTTTTCATCCTCCTCTGGCGGAAGGGTGAAATTTACCAACAACGAATTCCAAAGCGTTTCTTCGGATCTTTTATCGACAAAGGTACCGTCGCCCTTCTTTGGCTTATTCCAATATTCAATTATGATTGGGATTTGGTCCCTAACAAGAACTCCAGCCTGACGTACAAATTTGTCTGCGGCCTTCTTGGGCTCCATCGGCCTGCCATCAACACGGACTGCTTCGATCATGAACTTTGCACGATCTTTCAACCGATGGCTCGCGCCTCGCTTGCTCTTTTTCGTAGAAGAAGATGGTTGCTGGCTGGTTGATCCAGAGGGCTAAAAGAAGAAAGAAGCATTAATTAATACATGTAGAAGAAGATTGTTGGTGGAAGTCAGCAGAGGCTTAATCAATGCATATACCTCGCCGGACTTTGTAATCACTAAATTGCGTTCACCGGAGTCTTCATCTTCTCCATGACTACTTGAGCTGTCATCATGTCCCTCCAAGTTCAGATATTGTGAGGTGTCCTCATCGATAATGTTCTCCATTATTTCTTCTTCTTCAAGGTTTCTACTAAGTGGATCCATAGTTTCTAAAACAATAATATTATCTAGAGTAAGAGAGTAAACATTCAAGTGGACTTGGATTCATACACAAATATACATATTATTCATACAAAAATACACAAATAAATACACAAATGAAATTAAAACCCTAAGGATGCTTGATCATTTTAGACGAGTTTCGAGGGGTCCAAACCCTAATTCAAAGAAATCCCGGATGCATATGAGAGGGGTTAGCTACAGTGGCTGACCGGAGGATGCTCCAGAAAGCGGCGGCTGGCGGCGTTGAAGAGCGACCTAGGGCGCACGAGGTAGCGTGATGCGGCCTACCTAAAACGGGCGTTGTTCGAAAGAGGAGGCCGAGGCAAGCATTATAGTGGCGGCGCCGCCTCAGTATGGTCACTGGAGCGACGGCAGCAACGACAAACAACTTGGTAGAACAGATACAATGTGGAGGGGATATCCCTTTTATAAATCAGATCAAAATAAGCAAGAAAAACCGCGGAGAACCTAAACTTGCCACCGAAGTCAATGAGCCAAGATCAGGATGAGTCAGAGCTCCACAACGACGCCCCCAAGAGGGTAACGACCAACGAGACCTATGGTAAAGGGTTTTCACCCGGAGCCCTGTGACGAAGAAGGTAGCAGCATCGGCGGCCCCAGAGCGGTAACGGTACCCGCAGGCATCGCCGCCTTCGCCTGAAAAAACCTCCGTACCGCTCCTCGTCTTCTGCCCCGCCCGTTGTCCCCAAGATAGGCCCCAGACCGAGGGGAGAAGCCACGACGCTCGCCAAAGAGCTGCCCGCGCAGTCCACCTTCTAAGGCTGCCACCGACATCCGCGAACTCTAGCCACCACTCCGACGACCAACGACACATCGCATCGCCGAAGAGAGGGACGACGTGCTGTCGTTGCCAGCGGACACACCTGCAACCCGAGAAGGACCATGCATACCCCGACATCGCTGGCATACCGCCATGGCCATCACCGGAGCTCTGGTCGAGCTCGTCCGGAGCTCACACCACCTAGGCCGCCCCCGCTGCCGAAAGGGGAGGTCGTCCCCGTACCGCCTGGGCCTAGGCCATTCCCCACTGCTCTGGCGTCGCCCGCCGCCCAGACACCAAGGACCGCGTCGTCGGCACTGAAAATTGCCGGGAAACAGGCCGGCGCCACCGCGAGCTCCACCATCGCCTCCATGTGCAAGGTGCTCATCGATCGGGACAGCAACGCAGCGCAAAAGGGAGGAAACAGAGGGGACCAGGAGGTCCGCTAGCTCACCACGAGCATGACGGTGCGGTTATTGTAGGCGCCGGCGTTGTCGTCGGCTTCGGTGGCGCGCGCGCGGTGGCGGTGGCGGTGTTGGCGCGCGCGGGGGTGACGACGGCTCCGATCGAGTTGGCGGTGGCGGCCGACGCGAGGGCGGCGACGGCGAGGGCGAGGGCAACAAGGGCTGGACGGCGCCGGTGGCTCTCCTCTCTGTTTTTCTCTGCGCGGCTTTCGATCTGGCTCTGGGGGAAGAAGGAAGGGGAAGGCCCGCATTTAATACCCCCCTTTAACACCGGTTCATGGCTGGAACCGGTGTTGAAGGGGGGGAATTTGTTTCGCGCGCGCACCCCTCCCTTTAACACCAGTTCCAGCCACGAACCGGTGTTAAATGGGGGGGGGGGGTGTGCGCGCGCGAAACCAAAAAAATGCGCCCCCCTTTAACACCGGTTCGTGGATGGAACCGGTGTTAAAGGGGGGGCATTTATTTCATGCATTAAAGGGGTGGGGGCATTTATAATTCAAAAAATAGGATATGAATTTAGAAAATTCATATATTATTCATTTCAACTCAGAAAAATATGAATAATATATCATAATTTCAGAAAAATAATATCTATCCATTCATGTAAAAACATTTTATATTTACTTTAGATGAAAATTTTCAAAATGATTAAAACACTTACATATAAATTTTGATTATTCAATTCAAAAAAATTAAATTGTCAAATCCTAAAACTTTGAACATAAGAAATATTAAGCATCTAAAAAGGAATCTAACCCTATTTATTAGAGCAAATCATATTTTATTTTGTATTAACATTTTTGAATTGATTGGATATTTAAATGCCGCATCTTTTGTATACACTTGAATCTGGCAAAGCCTCGCTCAACTTGCATTGGATTTTTGATAAAATAGCATATTGTGAACCTAAAAATGATTTTTGTAAAAAATCATGAGCATCGTATTATGTACCTGTAGTTCATATCTAACCCACTTCCTGCCGATTCGGCAGAAATTTGTCTTTTTTACCAGAGGTGGACAGAAAGGTTTCAGATCCCCCTGTTGGTACATTGTCCATATAAGGTGGTCTAGTATTTTTGTAAAATGTGGTGGTGGTTTTTTGAATTAGCCATTTGGTGGTTGCTTCACAAAACCGTCCGTTTTTTATGCTCGGAAAATGGAAAATGCCTTTTTGGTGCGATAAAAAGGAAAACTTCCTCTTGCAACATTTTTTGCCATGCCATGATGCACATGTATGCACAATATGGCCATATTATCACAAACTATGCCTTGATTCTAGCCATAACATTGGTCATTTGACGCGAAAGCCAAGAAACCTCGAATGAGATAGGTCATTTTGCGAAGGAGGTAGAACTGGAATTAAAATACAGAATGCAACTAATAGTAAGTTACATAAAGCACGACTGAAAATTAAGATACATAAAAGAACTGAAAATTAAGATACATGGCCAGATTAAGTAACAATCGGCCGAACTTGTTTCGGAATGTTGGAGTGATTCAGTCATGCTCCTGCCTACACCTGTAATACTCGCCACTGTAGTCGTCGTACTCGCCGCCGCCATCATCGCTATCGTCGTCGAGGTCGCCGTAATTGAACCTTGAAGGCTGAGTACGCGTGGGCTGGACTTGAGGGTAGCGCAGACGATGGTTAGAGTCGGCGGCAGTGTCATAGGCCATGACGCTCTGGAGAGTCCGACCGCGCCACCATAGCCGACGGCCGGCCTCGTTGAAGTTCGGAGAAGGTGGGCCGTCCTCCTCGTGCCTGGCGAGCGCCCTCTCATGCCGATCCACGAAGAAGGCTTCCCAAGTAGGGAAATAGTCGGGATGCCATCTGGGATTTCTCCGCTGCTCCGGCGTGAGGTCGAAGTAGTAGTGGTTCGTGATGGCCATCCGGCGCGCCACACCTAGAGGGACAGGAGGAACCGGCACGCCTCTGGCGCTCAGCATCTAGCCGACAGGGACACAGTAGCCCGGCGGGCAGGGGTAGTTCGAGGCGCAAAGCGCCTCCGCCTCCATGGGGGTTAGTGCTACGGTGGAAGCCATGGGAAAGAGTGATGAGGTTGCAGATATGAGTCTAGATATGTGCAATGACAATGGAGGCCAACCCTACATATATATATAGTGAAGAACTGGCGGGAAGAACTGGAGGGAAGAACTGGCGGGAAGAACTGGCGGGAAAAAATGGCGGGAAGAAAAATGGCGGGAAAAATGGCGGGAAAAAATGGCGGGAAGAAAAATGGTGGGAAAAAATGGCGGGAAGAAAAATGGAGGGAAGAAATAGAAGGAAGAAAAATGGCTCATTTTATACATATACTGTTAACAGAAGAAATATGACATTGTTCTAAAAATGGGACGGTTGGAGGCATTTCAGGCTGGGCCAGGCAGCACTAATGATAGGGGTGAGTGTCGACATTATGTTGTGCGGCGTGTACCTTGTCCCGAATGGTGTCACCAACCGGGACTAAAGATGAACCTTTAGTCCCGGTTGGAGACACCAACCGGGACTAAACACGAGTCAGCACTAATAATAGGGGTGAGTGTCGACATTATTTCGTAAGTGTCGACACTATGCCGAGCTGCTTGTACTATAAATAGGCATCCTTGTGAGTCCAGTCCTCCAGCCAGTTTGAGGCATCTCCAAGATGGTTTTCGAGAGCAGGAACACCACTACGGCCAGTTTTAGGGAGATGCCGACGGAGTCCAGTCCTCCGGCATCTCCGAGAAACTGGTCATAGAGGCACTCCCTAATATGTGAAATTAGTTAGCTCCCAGGTGTATTGATCTAGTTAGAGAAGTTACAAGCTGCAAGATGGTTTTTGAGAGCAGGGACACCACTACGGCCAGTTTTAGGGAGATGCCGACGGAGCCCAGTCCTCCGGCATTTCCAAGAAACTGGTCATAGAGGCACTCCCTAATATGTGACCGCGCGCGTTTGGAGATCAGATCTTAATGGTAAGTACGAATCGGGACAACTTCTTCTCATAGTCTCGGTCCAGCCACAAAACAAGACTAACACTCAAGACATTTATTAATATTAAAAACTGAGACTACAAAACCGGTCCCCCTATATATAGTCCCGGTCAATCCACACACCACGAAAGATATCCTTCGGTCAAGCCACAAACCGCGAAAGACATGAACTAGAGTTACATAATATGAGCATGAACTTCTTGGCATATGTCCTTCCTTATGATCGCTTCAGACGTAACCATGGAGCATCTTCTTTACTTAACGGAATGCTTGGGTCAGTTTTCACTGTGAAGGGCGGAATTTCATCAAACTTATTATAATCTTCTAACATGTCTGTCTTGTCCTCAATTCCCACGATGTTTCTTTTCCCTGAAAGAACTATGTGACGCTTTGGCTCATCATATGATGTATTCGTTTGCATATTTTTTCTTTTTTTTGGTCTGGAGGACATGTCCTTCACATAGAAAACCTGAGCCACATCATTGCTAGGACGAATGGTTCATCTAAGTTCTTGTTTACCTTCATAAGATTGTTTAGATCCACCGTTGTCATTCCGTACTTCTTGTCTACCTCAACCCCTCCTCCTGTTAGCTTGACCCATTTGCATCGAAACAAGGGGACCTTAAAATTAGGTCCATAGTCAAGTTCCCATATCTCCTCTATGAACCCATAATACATGGTCTTTTGCCCATTGTCTTCTGCTGCATTGAAGCGGACACCACTATTTTGGTTGGTGCTATTTTTATCTTGGCCTATCGTATAAAATGTATTCCCATTTATCTTGTACCCTTGGAAAGTACATATAGTCGAAGATGGTGTCCTGGCCAACAAGTACAACTGATCCCCAACAGTGGTGTTATTCGTGAGAAGTCTTTGCAGCCAGCCGCCAAAACTCGCCATGTGTTCACTTATAATCCATTCATTAGACTGCCCCGGGTGTTTGAGGCGTATTGAATTCTTGTGTTCATTGATATACGGGGCAACCAAGATAGATCTTTGTAAAACCGTGTAGTGTGCTTGATTGAGAGAATGCCCGTCCCTACATATCATTGCTTTACATCCTAGGGTGCCTTTTCCACGCAGTCTCCCCTCATGTCGTGATTCTGGAACACCAATCACCTTAAGGTCAGGAATAAAATCAACACAGAACTCAATGACCTCCTCGGTTACATAGCCCTTGGATATGCTTCCTTCTGGCCTAGCACGGTTATGAACATATTTCTTTAAGACTCCCATGTACCTCTCAAAGGGGAACATATTGTGTTGAAATACAGGACCGATAATTGCAATCTCTTCTACTAGGTGAACCAGGAGATGCGTCATAATATTGAAGAAGGATGGTGGGAACACCAACTCAAAGCTGACAAGACATTGGGCCACATCTGTCTGTAACCCTGGTAGGCTTTCTGGATCGATTACCTTCTGAGATATTGCATTGAGGAATGCACATAGCTTCACAATGGGTACTCGAACATTTTCAGGTAGAAGCCCCCTCAATGCTATCGGAAGCAATTGTGTCATAATCACATGGCAGTCATGAGACTTTAGGTTTTGGAATTTTTTCTCTGCCATATTTATTATTCCCTTTATATTCGATGAGAAGCCAGATGGGACCTTGATACTGCTCAGACATTCAAAAAAGATTTCCTTCTCTGCTTTGGTAAGAGCGTAGCTGGTAGGAGTTAGGTGGCATCATTTACCCTTCGCGTTCTTAGGATGCATAGGCTCTTCAGGGTCTTTCAGACATTGCTGGTCCTGCCGTGCTTCTGGTGTATCTTTTGTCTTCCCATACACTCCTAGGAAGCCTAGCAGGTTCACGCAAACATTCTTCGTCACGTGCATCACGTCGATTGAAGAGCGGACCTCTAAGACTTTCCAATAGGGTAGGTCCCAAAATATAGATTGCTTCTTCCACATGGGCGCGTGTCCGGCATCGTTATTCGGAACAGATAGACTACCAGGACCTTTTTCAAAGATTACTTCTAGGTCCTTGACCATACCAAATACCTCCTCACCGGTACGGAGGACATGCTTCCTCCGGGGTTCTGCCAGACGTTTGAAATGCTTGCCTTTCTTTCTTACTGGATGCAGGGTCGAAAGAAATCGGCGATACCCTAGGTACACAACCTTCTTACATTTATCCAAATATACACTTTTAGTCTCATCTAAACAGTGTGTGCATGCATTGTATCCCTTGTTTGTCTGCCCTGAAATGTTACTAAGAGCAGGCCAATCATTGATGGTTACGAAAAGCAATGCTCGTAGGTCAAATGGCTCCCCTTTGTGCTCATCCCACATACGTACACCTGGTTTGGCCCACAGCTGTAAAAGTTCTTCAACTAATGGCCTTAGGTATATATCAATGTCGTTGCCGGGTTGCCTCGGGCCTTGGATGAGCACTGGCATCATAATGAACTTCCTCTTTATACACAACCAAGGAGGAAGGTTATAGATACATAGAGTCGTAGTCCAGGTGCTGTGACTGCAGCTCTGCTCACCAAAAGGATTCATGCCGTCTGTACTTAGACCAAACCTTAAGTTCCTTGCGTCACGTGCGAAGTCCGGGTACTCTTGCTCGACTTTTCTCCACTGTGACCCATCAGCGGGGTGTCTCAACATTGCGTCTTTCTTACGGTCTTCCATGTGCCATCGCAACAACTTGGCATGATCTTTATTTCTGAAGAGACGTTTTAACCGTGGTATTATAGGAGCATACCACATAACCTTGGCAGGAACCTTCTTGCTAGGGGCCTCGCCCTCAACATCGCCAGGATCGTCTCGTCTGATCTTATACCGCAGTGCAGTGCATACCGGGCATGCATCCAAATTCTCGTACTTCTCACTGTGGTAGAGGATGCAGTCATTAATGCAGGCATGTATCTTCTGCACGTCTAATCCTAGAGGGCAGACAACCTTCTTTGCTTGGTATGTACTGTCGGGCAACTCATTATTTCTTGGAAGAAGATTCTTCATTTTTACCAACAACTTTGAAAATGCGCTGTCAGTCACACCGTTCTCTGCCTTCCATTGCAGAAAATCCAGTGTGGTACCTAGCTTTTTGTGGCCATCTTCGCAAGTTGGATACAACAATGTTTTGTGATCCTTTAACATCTGCTCCAGCTTCTCCTTCTCCTTTTCAGTTTCACATTCTTCCTTTGCATCAGTAATGGCCCGACCAAGATCGTCATCAGCGGGCCCATTTTCTGCCTCTTGATCTTCATTATCTACCCCCGTTGCAGTATCATCATATTCAGGATACATATTATGATAGTTGTCATCATCCTCTTCTTCTTCGTTGTCTTCCATCACAACCCCTTTTTCTCCGTGCTTGGTCCAACAATTATAGCTGGGCATGAAACCGGATCGAAGCAGGTGGGCATGAATGGTTCTGGTATTTGAGTAGTCTTTCTTGTTCTGACAGTGAACACACGGACAACACATAAAACCATTGTGACCACGGTTTGCATTAGCCACAACGATGAAATTTTGGAGGCCCGTAATGTACTCGGAAGTGTGGCGGTCACCGTACATCCATTGCCGGTTCATCTGCATTAATATATAGTATATATCAAAAATTAATAGAGAGATGACCATTTATATATATAGTACATCAATGACACATGAAAGGATAGTTGCCGACCTCGACCGAGAAGGAAAGAGCAACGAGAAAACTTATTTTGAGCTCTCGGGAATTTCACCGAACACCTCTTGTGCATATGAAAAAAACACAAACTAGCACTCTTCACACCCTCTTTATAGGCTCCAAAATGAGATAGTGAAAAAATGGAAGAGTGGGGTGTGGGCTGCGGTGTCTTATATAGCCCCCCTTTAACACCGGTTCAAGCCACGAACCGGTGTTAAAAGGGGGGCTGCGCGGGCCACTGGTGCAGGGTCCTTTAACACCGGTTCGTGCCACGAACCGGTGTTAAAGGGGGGGCTCCTTTTTTCCGCATGGGCCACGCTGGTACGACCCCCCCTTTAACACCGGTTCGTAGAAGAACCGGTGTTAAAGCCCTTTTCCAGGATCAACAAAAGGCCTCATTTCCACTAGTGTGAGTTTCTGTGTGTGGCAGCCGTATACACCAAGTTTGAGTCTAATTAGGTTTCTTAATTAGGTATTTTCTAGTCTAGTTCTAGTCGGTTTGGCTTGCGTGCCATATACGTGAGTCCTAGTACGAGTCTTGGTCGTGTAGTATGTACTACTATATTGAGTGTGTCCTAGTACGAGTAGATATAGGACATCGGGTTAGTTGGCCGTGTATATACACGCCGGTGTACCAAAGTTGTGTACCGTGAGAGTTTGAAAAAAAGAAGAAATAAAGAAAATCCGAGGGCACGATACGTGCCCGTGGCCACAAGTTTTTTGTGTGCGTGTGTTCGTCTAGTTTGATGTAGTCGATATGTGGGCAAACTCCACCAATTGGTATCAGAGCGAGGTCGAAGATTTGAAGCCACGCTTGCCCCGGGGAGGCAACCCTACTAGCGCCTCGGGGCGAGCGACCAGGTGGAGGCGATGAGAATGCCGTCATCGATGAGGCGGCGGGCGGTCATCGCTCGGAGGAGCGACAAGGAAGAAGAAGGCGGGCGAGGGGTCCTCAGAAAGGTGATGGATGGGGATGATCGTTGAGGAGTGTGGTGGTACCGGGGTGCGGTGCTGGAGAATCTTGTCAAAGATCGTCGTCCGGGAGAGTATGAGTCAAGGAATCAAGTATGTGCAAGGTAGCACGCCCGGTCGGTGTTGTCCGTGAGTCGCTGTCGTGTCCAAGTGCTTGTCTCTGTGAGGATCCGTTGCAGTTGAAGCGTGTCACGTCGTGTTGCTGTCTGGTGCTAGGTGCGACCAAGGGCCTCGACGGAAAGGATGATGCTCAAGCGTATAGTGGGACAATGACCAGTGAAGGGGAGTCTCTTCAATGAGGACATGTCTTTACATGGGGCGGTGTGTGATCCGTTGGCATGTATGCGTCTGGGGTGGCCTATGGTGTCTGCCTGATAGCGGCGCGACTGGGAGTCTGGATCATACGTTGAGTTGAGTCAAGATGTCGTGAAGCTGCAAGGAGTCAAGATCAGGGGGAGCGCGAGGAGACGGCAATTCAAAATTAGGAGGAGATTGTTAGCATTAATTTTGATTAGGAAAGTGTTGGTCTTGAGTTTCTGTGTGTGGCAGCCGTATACACCAAGTTTGAGTCTAATTAGGTTTCTTAATTAGGTATTTTCTAGTCTAGTTTTAGTCGGTTTGGCTTGCATGCCATATACGTGAGTCCTAGTGCGAGTCTTGGTCGTGTAGTAGGTACTACTATATTGGGTGTGTCCTAGTACGAGTAGATATAGGACATCGGGTTAGTTGGCCGTGTATATATACATGCCGGTGTACCTGAGTTGTGTATCGTGAGAGTTTGAAAAAACAAGAAATAAAAAAAATCCAAGGGCACAATACGTGCCCGTGGCCACAAGTTTTTTGTGTGCGTGTGTTCGTCTAGTTTGATGTAGTCGATCTGTGGGCAAACTCTAACTGTCGCTAACTTGCTTCTATTGGGAGATTACAAGCCCAGACCGCTTGTTTCCTGGGGAATTGTCAGATAGATTCAAACCTTTCTGAGTGATATAATTTCCACAAGTTGTAGCACATGTTGATTTATAGAGGTAGCTGTGTACAGAGTCATCATTGGATTACAGAGCTTCAAAATGGCACTTAGGGTTTTCCCTGCAACTCACACAGGATATTTCACCTCTTCATGTAACACAAGATTACAAGAGTTTGAGATTTTGATCCCCAACCCGACCCCGCGTTGCTCCCGTACGGGGCGACTCGGGGCAACCCTAGCCGCCGCTGACGGCGGGCTCCCCCGCGCGACCCCCTCCGCCGCCGCTGCCGCAGGTCCCTCTCGCGGTGGTGGCAGGCGCCCTCGCCGCCGAAGGTTGGAGAGGGGGGGCTGCCGTCAAGGCGTGATGGCGGGTCGGGGCGACGGCGCGGCCTGCTCTGGAGGTCGCGGGCGGCGCATGGTGGCTCGGCGGAGGCGATACGGGTGGTGTAGGGACGGGCCTCGCTGCGACGACGACCGTCTGCGGGTGCGTCGCGTGGGCTAGATCTAGGGCCATCTAGGCCAGGTCAGCCCTCGGCGGGGACGTCGTGGTAGGCAGCGGTCCAGGCGTGGCGCTGGGATCTTGCTGGGCGGCAGCTCCGGCGCTGCTGCAGTGGTTCTCGGTTTGTGTCTCTTCCTTTTGCCTGCTCGATCCGTCCTCCGGGAACCGGCCGGCGGTGTGGGGATCGCTGTGTCGGATCTAATAAAGGTGGTGGTCCTTTGATTTCTTTTGCACGAAGACAAAGATCTGCTTGATGTCAGCCCTCCTTGATCTGGTCTGGAGAGGCGGATTCCGGAAGGCTCCGCCGGCGAACTCCCATGGGCGTATCATGCCTGGAGATTGCTGGATCGGAAGGTATTCGGTCACGCGCACCTTGTTTTTCTGGCCGATTGGTTTCAGCGGGAGCGGTGCAAAGGTCTGTTGTTTGTTCCCACCAAGTACCATGCTTTAAGACATGGTGATGTCAGATGCGGAGAATGTCAGGAAAGCGGAAATTTGAGGGTAGCGATGGTGATTTTTGTTCTTGTGGTGATGGAGATCTGGCTGCGTGATCTGAGACTCGTTGTAGCTACTGTTGGTGCGGGAAGACAACACAAGGGAGTTTCCAGTCTTATCTTGCAGGGTGAAAATCTAAGGTCTATCCTTAGCTGATTGTGCCTGGCAATGATCTTGTTGAAGACATTGTTTTGTGAGTAAGGACTTTCTCCAGGGTGAAAACCTATGGCCTTTGGTCGGGCAACGACGGCGCTTGGGCACTGTTTCCTTTTTGAAGGCGTTGTTATTGGAGTGGAGGACTACTGGTGTTGTTCTGATGGTGTCACTATCGTTTCTTTGAGAATTAGGTCTCTGTAGCGGGACTTTTCTTTTTTATAATTTCTCTTTCTTTTTTCTGAGCTGTGTGCATTCGTAGAGCCGCTAGGGCATGCGTTGTTGCAGAGGCTGAGTGTAATTGGTGTCCTTGTGATATTAATATATTCTATTTTCCAAAAAAGAAAAGATTACAAGAGTTTACATTGGTTAGGGATTCTGAAATCAAATGTTTGACACATTACCACTTTACCAGCATGATATAGGATTCATTAGGAGACAATCCTGGATCTACTATATCTCAACGAACATCGATATTTGGCTGCCTCTGTGCCCCATGACCCAAGAAATTAATCGTTTAGTATGAACTTTTAAAATATAAGATATTTTAGCTTTATGAAGTGTCAACACCCGGATTTTTAATCCCAGATGCCTGTTATGCCATACATCGCAATCCCAGGATTACCATTTTTGCGAGACATAACAGAATTGGATACCATAGTACATCATCCATTACAAACGATACATAAGTTCTTACACAAATAGGGATCTCATGATCCAGTTCTTAATACAACATCAAGCAGCGGAATACGTAATAATAACGGTTGCATAGGCGAAGCTCCATCTTCGGGGTCACAGGCAATGCTGACGATGGGAGATGATCCTAGTTGTTGTAACCTTCCTGGGGTCCATCCTCCAGGTACTCCTCTTCATAGTCTGGCCATGGGAATAGCCAGGGACAAAGCCATGAGTACTCTTTAAGTACTCGCAAGCTAATACTAACAGGTAAAGGGGTTTTTGGATAATAGGACACTAGGCTCTAGGGTTGGTTTGCAAAAGCCAGATTTATCTCTACTAAGTTCCAAAGCTAGTCACAATTTTATAACTCCTAGGTGGGATCTTGTAACTCAGGTCACAACTCTGTTGTGGTCAAGTCAAAGTCTCAATTCATTTCACAAGTCATTTTGAAAAGTTTGACGGTGGAACAGTATGGCCACTCCAACTGTCCATAACCGCGGACGCGGCTATTCGAATAGTTTGACACTCTGCAGAGATTGTACACTTTCACCACAACATTCGATACATCCGTCAGGAACAAATCCTGAATTCACCATACTCAGTATGCGGATAATCAATCCTAACCTTTCAATTACACGCCCTAGTATAGGTACCTCTCCTGTGAGTCTGGCCTCCCAACCATGACCAACTGTCATCTTGGGTACTGCACAGGTGGACAATCTTCACAAGGTAGCCTCAGCTCAGACCTTGGCCGTGAGGGAACTAATACTAAGGTATATAAGTTTCCAGTCAAGCCCTACCCAACATTCGGGTATTGTGGTTGTACGATAAAATTGGAATGGTATCGCATCCAGACAACCATCAGTTTTATAAAGGGATAAGGCTCATGCCTCAACATTTTCATCTCACCAAAATCATCAAGTGATCGGAAACACATGTCCAAAACATTTTAATAGAATGATCCATCATTCCAAGGTTTTCATAACCATTTTTCCACCAGGTAAACCCATCTAAAGTTGATCAAGTTTTATGCTTAGCACTAGCCTCTACAAGTGGGGGTAATCACTGATGAGGGGTGGTAACTAGTAGGGGCTAACTAAGTTCTATCTTACGCCTTGGGATGATATCAAGGTTATTTAGCTTAGGCCAAATTTTATGCTCTTTATGCAACCTTCAAATATCTTTCTAGTATCTATAATTCACTTAAGTAACTCTAAGTAGGTAGATTTGATAAAGAAATAAAGTAGAAAGCTTGCAAATAAAACTAGGATTAGTTTATCAAGTGGGTATGATCACATATGCTTAAGGCATATAGTAGGCATGGTAACAAGTAAGGGTTTGTTGCATCGGTTGGGTACTTTGCAAGAGTTAACTTGCATCAATATCAGTATAAGCTTGCATAGGTATAGCATCAGCTTGCCTTGTGCAGAGCAGTGGTTGAAGTTCTCCTCGGCTTCTTCTTCGTAGTATCCTCCTTCCTCCTCGTATCCTTGGTTGGTACTATCGTCTATGAATAAATACGAGGTACACAATCACCAAAAAATACTTAACTACTTGCAATCATCACACACAAGGGTCCTATAGATGATCTAGCATCATCTCTAACATTACAAGGTTAAGGCTTGATTTAATTCCTTTTATTTTTAGAAAAGTAATTTCTACTCATTGAAAAACTACTTAAGATTTAATATTCTCCAACCAAACATGGGATCATGTTGACACATGTCATCACCACATATTTTAGTCCATGGGAATGTGATTTAAAGTGGTGTCACAATTTAATAAGGTTTTACCCTTTTATTCTAATTAATTAAAGTGGCTAGAAATGCCTATGTAGCATTCTTTTATTACTTGAACATTATTTCTGCAAGTAAACCTATATATTTTTATATATTCTGAAAGGTATGGTTAAATGTGATTTTTGAGAGTTGGAATCAACTCAAAAGCTATTATGGTTTAAATTTGAAAAATGTTTGAATGCAGAAAAGCTTCGGCCTTGTTATTTTTACCAAGGATGATCTACAGATCCAAATGACTGGAATCCAACGGGCTTGGATTCAGCATTCACAGACCTTTCCAACAAAATTGGTTTCATTCAAATTGGTGCTCTGAATCGATCTGGGTTGATTTTTGAAAATGGGTACAGAAGTGTGTTTGAATTAAAATAGAAAAGATTTCATTCAAATCACTGGGCTGCGCGGGAAAAGTTAACGGGCCGGCCTGCTAAGCGCGGTGCTCCCGCAGGCTGCTTAAGTGGGTGTCGCCACTCGTCAGTGACACGGGGATGGGCAAAGCGGTATGGGGCAACGTGGGTCGTTCGATCTAATTCTAATCCAACTGCTGGGAGTCATCGTCGATGCGAGACAACGCCGGCGAGAACGAAACCTAGCGCGGCCAGTGGGGGGTGCTGGGGGCTCACCGGGGTGCAGGCGAGGGTCGGCGAGGCGGGAGAACGACGAAGTCGACGACGGCGAACTCAGGGGTGGTCGCGACAGCTCCTGGGGTGGACGAAATCGATGGCTCCCTTCTTCTCCAGAGGCGGCGGGCTCCGGTGAAATTCCAGCGGGGTGGTGCTCGCCTTGCTCTGGGAACGGTGTGACACGATCAGTGAGGAGAGGGCAGTGAGATGGTGTGAAGAAATCGAGCGGGGGTGGCCTCTATTTATAGTCGAGCGAGGGGACCGTCGGGGCGCACGGTGAGCTCGTCTGGGGCGATGTTACAGGCGGCTATTGGCATGGGCAAGGGTAAGGGACGGTGTGGTGTCTCCTGGCGATGCTCAACGACATGGTTTCGAGGCATGGGGCGGTATGGCTTGGTCTGGAACGGGCGATGCTCTGCGCGGCAGAGGCTGCGTCTTCGACGGCGAGTGGTGGCTATGCTTCACGGGGCGGCGAACAGGGATGTCTGGCGGTCTCCTGGGTCGGTGGGGATTGTGTATGCACGCGGCGAGGGAGGCGCGCGGTCTGTGGGCTTCGGTCGAGAGTGGCGCTCTGGCGCACGCTCGGCATGGTCGCTGGCGAGGTTGGCATGGTTCGTGCGTGTGGTCCAGGGCTTTGCAACGCTCGCGGCTGGGACAGTGAGTGGCGGTGGACGGTGGGCTGCCTCCCAGACATGCTAGCTAGGCTTGCTGCTGCTCCTAGCTTGCTGTCGACTATGGGGTGGCAAGGGTGTGCTTCGGCTATTCACCATTGATGGTAATGCCAAGCTCACAGTGGTGCTAGTGTTTAGTTAATCTTGCTAGATGATCTACTAAGCTGGTTGTGAGCTAGAGAGGGAACAAGTTAGGCTTCAATCACTGCTCACAATAGTGTTTGATGTTTGTTTGATTTGTGTCTGCAACCTGTTTGATGAAATGGCCGCATGAAATCAAGTTTTGAATTTTGAAAAGATTTTTGGTGGGTTTGCTAGATATGTGCTGGTGAGTATCCAGATGCTTGGGTTTTGAAAGTTGAGCTTGTTTGAGTGGTTTTTGAAAAAGTGGGATCTCCCCATATGATAAAGATTCAATTTTGAATTGTCATTTAAATTATGCATTTGAAAGTTTCTGGATGATCACAAAGTGGGCCTTGATAATTTGTTATGAGTACATTCAAGGGGTGCAAAGATCCAGAAAGGTTTCAGTTAGATTTTGAAAGTTTGAGACAGCCAAAGTAGGCATGAGAGTTAAATTGGTCAAAGTGACCATTCACTTAATATATGTGTTTTGATTTACTTGTCTTTAGGAAAAGTGTGGAAAATGTTTTAGATGATGTTTATTTCACCTAAGAAACATTTTACAAGCAATGACACAATCAAACAAGGTGGTTTAAAAGAATTTCAAAATCAATGCATACACATATGTATGCATTCATAATTTTAATTAGAAAGTTTTTGTTAACCCTAATTTTGATGATTAGAAATTGATGATCCAAGTTTAGTATTTTTGGGATGTTACAAACCTTCCACCCTTAAACAAAATCTCGTCCCGAGATTTGAAAAAGGATGAAAAGATTACCTAGGATTTGAAGAGATCGGGAAACTCCGTCCTGATGTGATCTTCGCGTTCCCAGTTAGCTTCCTCTTCTGTGTGGTTGCTCCACTGAATCTTGAGAAACTTGATGCTTCGGGTTCGGGTAGTTCAAAAAGCTTCTTCCAAAATGTGGATGGGTACTTTGGGATAGGTCAGGTCATCGTTAATCTCTATGGTCCGGTGGTCGATATTCTTGAATACTTCGGTCTTCTCGGGGACTTCGAGACACTTGCGAAGTAATGAGATATGGAACACATTGTGCACGGCTGACATCTCTTCGGGTAGCTCCAATTGGTACGATACTTCTCCTCGACGGTTCAGAATCTGGAAAGGTCCGATATATCTGGGGGCTAACTTTCCCTTGAGTTGGAAACGCTGCATTCCCTTCAATGGCGACACTTTTAGATAAACAAAATCTCCTATGTTGAATGCGAGGTCTCTACGTCTCTTGTCGGTGTAACTCTTCTGTCTGGATTGGGCGGTCTTGAGGTGCTCACGAATCTTGTGAACCTTCTCTTCTGCTTCTCGTAGGATGTCGGGTCCAAAAATCTGACTCTCTCCTACTTCCGACCAGTTCAAATGGGTGCGACACTTCCTTCCGTACATGAATTCAAATGGGGCCATTTGCAAACTGGCTTGGTAACTGTTTTTGTAAGAAAATTCTACGAACGGCAGACAGTCTTCCCACTTGGATCCATATTCTAACACACATGCTCTCAGCATATCTCCGAGTATTTGATTTACTCGCTCCGTTTGTCCATCGGTCTGAGGGTGATACGCGGTACTGAAATCTAGGCGGGTTCCTAAACCTTCTTGAACTTTCTTCCAGAATCTCGAGGTAAACTGAGTTCCTCGATCCGATACTATGTTCTTAGGGACTCCGTGCAAACTGACGATTCTAGCGATGTACAACTCCGCTAGTTTCGAACTCTGATATGTGGTTTTGACGGGCAAGAAATGGGCGACTTTGGACAATCTGTCCACTATGACCCAGATAGAGTCATTTCCCCTACTAGAAGTAGGTAGTCCAGTGATAAAGTCCATTCCTACAGAATCCCATTTCCATTCCGGAATCTGCAAAGGTTGCAACAATCCAGCGGGTCTTTGATGTCCTGCCTTGACACGCTTACATATATCACACTTGGCGATATAGCTTCCGATTTCTCTCTTCATCTTATGCCACCAAAATTGCTCTTTTAGATCTTGATACATCTTAGTTCCTCCGGGATGGATAGAATAAAGAGTATCATGAGCCTCCTTCAAAATAACTTCTTTCAATTCAGAATCTGCTGGTACACAAAGGCATCCTTTGTACCACAACACTCCTTCTTCGTCCTCGGTGAATCCGGGTACTTTGCCTGTATCGATACGATGCTTGATTCCGTCGATACTAGCATTTTCCTTCTGCGCCTCCTTAATCTGACTGATCAAAGTGGGCTGGAGCTCTATGCTAGCCAAAAATCCTTCACTTACTAATTCCATTCGAAAATCTTCCATCTCCTTGTGCAAACTTGGTTGCTCCTTCAAAATCATGGAGTTCAAGCGGCACGACAATCTGCTAAGGGCATCGGCTACCACGTTGGCTTTACCAGGGTGATAGTGAATGTCCAGGTCATAATCCTTGATTAGCTCAATCCATCTTCTCTGCCTCATATTCAGCTCCTTCTGAGTGAATATATACTTTAGGCTCTTGTGATTCGAATAAATCTCACAACGATTTCCCATCAGGTAATGTCTCCATGTCTTTAGGGCTAGAACTATGGCTGCGAGTTCGAGGTCATGGGTTGGGTAATTTTTCTCATGTTGCTTCAATTGTCGGGATAGGTAAGATATAACTTTGCCTTCTTGCATTAGCACACATTCGAGACCAATCTTGGATGCGTCACAATACACATCGAAGGGCTTCGTGATATCAGGCATGATCAAGATTGGGGCTGAAATCAATCTCCTTTTGAGTTCTTGAAAACTCGCTTCACATTTGTCGGTCCATTCAAACTTCTTGTCCTTCTTCAGCAATTGGGTCATGGGTCTGGCGATACTCGATAATCCTTCTACGAATTTGCGGTAATATCCCGCCAATCCGAGAAATGCACGAACTTGGGTTTGAGTGGTTGGGGCTTGCCAATCTTCTACATCTTTCACTTTGGCAGGGTCAACGGCAATTCCTCCGGCTGATACAATGTGACCGAGGAATCCTACCTCCTGTAACCAGAATTCACATTTGCTAAACTTCGCATACAACTGATGCTCTCTAAGGGTTCCAAGAATGGTCCTTAGGTGTAGCTCATGTTCTTCTTCTGATTTGGAATAAATCAGAATGTCATCAATGAAAACAATGACAAACTTATCTAGGAAGTACATAAAAATCTTATTCATGAGGTTCATGAAATAAGTGGGGGCATTGGTTAATCCGAAAGACATGACTGTATACTCGTACAATCCATATCTGGTGGTAAAGGCAGTCTTTGGAATATCCTCTACACGAATTTTGAGTTGATGATAGCCAGTTCTAAGATCAATCTTAGAAAATACTTTGGCACCGGTCAACTGATCAAACAAATCTTCTATCTTGGGCAAGGGGTACTTGTTCTTGATGGTGACATCATTCAACTTCCGATAATCCATACACAAACGGTTACCTCCATCCTTCTTGTCCACAAACAAGACAGGTGATCTCCATGGTGACGCACTTGGTTGAATCAATCCGATTTCCAACATGGAATCCAGTTGCTTCTTCAGTTCTGCGAGCTCTGACGGGTTCATACTATAGGGTCTCTGGGCTATGGGTCCGGTTCCGGGGATTAGTTCAATGATAAACTCGATATCCCGATCTGGGGGCATACCGGGCAAAACATCTGGAAATACATCGGGGTATTCACAGACTGTCCGGACTTGGTCAATGGTAGGTTGAGATATACTCTTATTGCATTTGAATTGACAAGGTAAGGTTTCAGATATATGCTCGACTGATATTCCGGCGGTACTGGTCATAGTGATGGCTTCCTTGGCACAGTTAATCAATCCTTTATGTTTGGACATCCAATCCATTCTTAGTACTACTTCCAAACCTTTAGTTCCGAGTACTATTAGATTAGCATAAAAATCTATGCCATGGATTCGGATAGGGACGGCTTTGCAAATTTGCCTAGCCTTGGTGGTTGATCCGGGAATTTGAACAATCATAACATGCTTTAGTTTGGTTGGTTGAATTTTACTAGTGCATGCAAATTCTTCGGTGACAAATGAATGCGATGCACCAGAATCAAACAACACTCTTGCAAGTACTGAATTAACAGAAAACATACCCAGCACGACATCTGGCGCTTCCTGAGCTTCTTCAGCATGCATGAGAAAAATACGGCCATTGCGGTTGAGTGAATTCCCTGGGGCAAATCTTCTTCCTGGCTGAACACGATGCTGCTGCTGAGCTGGGGCATTGGCATTGGGGGCTGTAGCATTCTTCTTATTGGGCCACTCGTTGGAATAGTGGCCCTTATTTCCACAGTCATAACAGGTCACTTGCGACTTGTCCTTGGCTGCTACAGGCACAACATTGCTTCCAGTCCTCGGGGCAGTGTTGGTGTTGGCGGTAGCATTGTTATTGTTGAACTTGGGTGGGGCACGATTGAAATTGCTAGAGTTGCCGGGGTTGTTATGATTTCCTCCGGGTCTAGGGTTTCCACGGTTGGGATAAGTTGGACTGTTCATCGGGGGTCTGTTGGTTCTCGGGGCAAATCCTGGAGATGGGTTGGGGCGATACTTTGGGGTCTAATGGGTTCCTGGCTGATGCATCATACGACGCTTGCGGTTCTCATTGGCTTGGTTGATCTTTCCTTCCATCTGGATGGCAGAGTCGACAAGGGCTTCAATATCCGCAAAGGGGATATTGACTAACACCGTCTGCATCTCGTCATGTAGACCATTCAGGAACCTCTCCTTCTTCTTGGCTTCCGTGTCTATCTGTCCGGGCCATACCTAGCTAATGACAAAAATTTGTCACGGTATTCCACTACAGTCATCCTTCCTTGCTTCAGCTCTCTGAACTCGTCTCTCATTCTCTTAATCAAACTCGGTGGCACATGGGTTCTGCTGAACTTGACCTTGAATTCCTCCCAGGTCATCATCTGGCCTCCGGTCATTGCGCGAACACTGTTCCACCATGCCCTGGCATCTCCGGCTAGATAATGGGTGGCAAACAGAACTTTCTCGTTGGCTTCTACTCCAGCGACTTCTAAGTTATTTTCCATGGTTTGCAGCCAATCATCGGCGTCTAGGGGTTCTTCTGACTTAGTGAAAATAGGTGGGTTGGTATTCTGGAAATTCTTGAGCTTAGATCCATGGTTGTCCTGATTTCCGTGGCCTTGGTTATTGTGGGCTATCTGTTGCAGAGTAGCTGGTTGGCTTGACGTTCCGCTCTTTCAGCTTCACGGTCAGAAGTCAACATTTGCAGAATCTGCAACATCGGGTCCGGGGCTGAACCACTTCCTCCACGTGGCATCTGAAGATTTAGATAGATCATGAGAAAACAGGGAAATTTCTAAGGTTTTTAGGTCTTTGAACAATTTTTAAAGTTTGACTCAGATTTTTCTAGCAACTTGCTTTTTCATTCATTCATTCATAGCACACAGTACAACACAAACCACAACAAAGAAAAACAGATGGTTTTAAGAACCATTCTGAGAACTACGATACAGTGGGACCGAATACTACTCACTACGCTAGTGCTCAAGTGCTACTACTCCTCGGAGTCTGTGGCTTCATCATCTTCATCATCATCAATGAAGGCGAAATCATCCTCATCGGTGAAGAAGTCCATGGCCTGATCCTCCAGAAAATCATCGTCATCGCTGAGATAGGAGTAAGGGTCTCCACGAAGATCCTCTCCGGCATTCTCCCTTTCCTCCAACTGCATGTCTCTCTCGTGGATGGTCTCCTCCAAAGATGAGATGCGATGGCGAAGACGGGCAATAATGCGCTCCTTCTTGTCGAGCTGACGGCGGCGAGACTTGCGATTGTCACATCCCAAATTTAGATTTGGTTCTGCATATCATTCATATCATTGCATCCTGCTTTTCCATGCAAAACCGTCGAGTGAAAAGGTTCGGCGAAACGCCATTTGCAAAACCCTATTCTATTTTGCTACGAGGTTCCTACGGGAAGCTTTAGTAGGACTAGTGTTGACCACCCTTGTAGATTAGTGGTTCCGCTCAAACCTTGACGCTAGATTGTTCCCCTCGACCATACGAACCCGTAGGCGCAAGAATCGCTCAAATCGGAGCTCGTACGGAGAAGTTGCGGCCGTTTTAGTAAACCGCCGGAAAACGGTCCGAAAATTTGGACCGATTTCCGAGTTCTAATCTAACTCCGAACCGAATCAGTTTAGGTTTTTGTGAGAGGGCCCACTTAACAGGCACCCGACTGCCTCGGTTCCCGCAATCGCCCGCCTCGATCGCCTCCCCCGCGCGCCTCCCGAGACCCGGCCGCCTTCCCGCCTCGCCGCCGGCCACCGCCGCCGCCTCCAGGTGCGCCTCGCCGCCGCTCCTCTCCTCTCTCTCTTCTCTCTGCGCCGCCGCCGGCCACCGCGCCGCCAACCGCACCCGCCGCCGCGCCACCCCGCCCCGGCCACCGCCTCGCCGCCAGCGCGCCGCCCGCCGCCGCAGCAGCCGCCGCCGCTGCATGCCGCCGCCGCACCGCCACCTTGTTGCGGCCGCCACAGCGCACCGCCTCGCTGCCGCTGTTGCTGCGCGCGCCGCCACTGCCGCTGCCTCGTTTCGCGTGCTCGCATGCATGCATACACGTACCCGCTCGCGCGCCGTTTTGCGTCGCGCCGTTTCGTCCGTACCGCGTCGCACGCGCGCCGTCTTGCGCGTCATGTTGACGATCTTGGACCGTTGGTTGACCGTCCCCTCCGTGCAGGAAGAACCCCGACGCCGGAACCGATCGACACCGCCGTCCGGAACTCGCCGCACCGTCCGGAGTCCGTTTCGTCGCTTGTTTCCGGTAAGACAGCAGCCACCGTCAGATCTCAGATCAGCGGTTCAGATCAGTCGTTGACCGGTCAGACTCGGGAGTTGACTAGTCAGACGCCCAGTCAGCGCCCAGTCAGCAGACGCTTTGACTAGTCAACAGACACAATTGACTGGTCAACTTCGTTAATCCTTTTAGTTGACAGATTTCGGTAGAATCTTGTAAATTGCGTAGAAATTAAACCGCTTGGCCAAAAATTGCAAATAAAATATGTGTGGATTCAGTGAGTCGTGTAGAATCTCGCTGTACCTTTGGTTCAGGCTTTTGCAGCAAGGTTTAGTACAGTTTAATCAAACTAGTTAATGGCCTTTTCGGAGTAATAAATTCGTAGAAAAAGATTCGTAGCTCCAAAAATCACGTATGATATGTCCCTGGATTCAGTGGAACAAGGGGAATCTCATCGTGAATTAAAAAGATAGGCTTACAGTAAAAACTTCTGCAGAAACTGTCTATTGGCTTTCTGCAGTGTTTTAATTACTCGGGGAGTTTTATTATTCCTTTTTGAGTAATTCCAATTGGTACTGTTTCTAATCAGCGATGCCTATGCGGTATAATTATCCCAAGATTTTACAAACAGTATACTACCGGTAGTGAATTAATTGAGTTCTAGCTCTAGTTTGGAGCATTACTTTTGCTTAATAGTTTTCCTAGCACTAAAACTATTTTCCATGCATGCAATCGGTAGTATTATGATATAGGATGTTGTGGTACAGCTGTAGCACCAATTCACTTGTCGTTCTTGCATTCATGCATCATATTTGTTGCATATGCTTGTGGATTGTTTGTTTATGATTGCAATTGTATCGTGTAGATTGTGACGAGTGCAACGCTTGCTCGTGTGTGGATTGTTCTTCCGACCGATACAACCAAGGCAAGTAGATGCTACTTTGTTCATGATATCGTCCTACTATTTTTAATGCATTGTCGTGTATTTTGTAGATGCATGTGTAGGATGATACTATCGCTATGCTATGTCCTATTATGTGGTAGGGCCTTCCTTGTAGATGAACCACCGTTGGTATATGTGCTTAGCCATGCTATGTTTAACGAGGGCTGGGTTGCATCATTGAGACTTGTTTCTAAAAGTATTGGTTTGTGAAAACTAAAACAACTTAATCAATGAATCTCCTGGGTGTGATGGTATTGATAATTTTTGGTGGTTTTATTGCGGAAAGGCACCCAGGTATCAAGAGAGAATGATTGGCTTCTTTATTGTGTAGCTTACGTGTACAACCATGTTCCAATAATGGAATGGGCGGTTGGTTGGACTTAGTAGGTTGTGGTAACTCGAACCCGCGTATCCAGAGATGTAGAATTTTGGTAGGTTGGACCGGTGCGCGTCGGGATTGAGGAGCTACTTCCCGAACAGTCTCTTCTTGGACTTCTCCCTATCATCACCCAAAATGAGAGTGATGGTACAAGCTGGGCTGGACAAGTCACATGGGTAAAGTGTACAAACCTCTGCAGGGTGTATAATCTAATCGATTAGCCGTGTCCCCGGTTATGGACAACTGAGTTGCTAGATATTGATTCCATGACATGTTTCTCGCTCATTCTAATTTCATAATTGTTTCAATATTGTTGGGTTAACTTAATTGGGATCTTTTCAAAGAAAATCCAAAAACTGTTTATGAAAGTAGGACAAATGTATTTGCAAATGCAAGCCAGACACAACTCCACTTGCCAAACATGCATGTAGATGTTAGAACTATTGTCTCCATTACTAGCTCTACTTGCCATACATTCCATGTATTGACCCTTCGGGGCTGCTATGTTTCATGTTGCAGGTTATTCCGATTCTGATTGATCGTTATAGGCCACGGTACTCCACTCGGCACTTGTTCACTTGTGGGCAATTTGAAGAATGGAGAATTTATCTTATTTATGTTGCTACCTGAATAATTTGAGCTAGCCTTGTGCTAAGCTTTTATTGTAATAATGGTACTCTGGATCTTCGTTATTCATGATACACGGATATTTTGCTATGTTATCTATCTTACTCTATTGTGGGCCAATGAACCGATCCAGGGATTGGCATGTCACATAGAGGCCACGGTCTTTTCAGAACCGGGGTGTTACAGGATGGTATCAGAGCCCGTGTGTCGACTGTAGGATCATGACCTAGGATTGGATTAGGAAGCCATAGAAATTATTAAAGCCTATATTAACTCTGTCTTTCCTCTTATGCCTTTCACCCTCGTAAAATTCTTACCATATGCTATTCTCACACTTTCCTCTTTTACTTGATAGATGGGAGACGTCAGGACTGAGTATGTCACCATGGAGTCACCAAGGCCCTTTGCAAGGCAGTTAGCTCAGCTCTCGCAGTCATTGGGATTGCCACTGCCCATGTTCAAGGGAAGAACGTTGTACACCTATGGATATGGAGAGGATGCATGGGAGATCACTACCTTCGTATTCAGAGATGCCGCCTTGCCAAACCCCGTGCACTTGATCTACACCAAGACATACTGCAACTGGGGACTTGGAATCAACTTGGCCATACATGAAGCCCTGTCTCGCCAGTGCCATTATGTCCGACACCTACTGCCTGCAGATTCACCCTACCGTGACTATGGAAGGCGTGATGAAGATGGGAACATTGTGGTTACCCCGGGTGATAGGAACAACATGCCGCCCCGTCGGAGGCACATAGAGGACATGGAAAGGGAGAATGGAGCTCTAGCAGAGAAGGTGAGGATGATAAAGGAGATTGCAGATTTTACTAGCAACGGTATGATGGTCCAAGGACAGGAGATTGACACTTTGCATGAAGCTGTGGGAGTTCTGGAGAATGTCCTGATAGCCAGAGATGAAACCATAGCTCATCTTCATGGTACGGTGCAGGAGAACACCCAGAACATACAACAGTTGCAAGGGACCGTCCAGAAAAGGGACCAAACTATTGAAGCTATGACAGTCCAGCTTGCCGCTCTCCAAGCACAGCTGAATCCACCCTCTGATGATGACAATGGAGATGACGCCAACAATGGGGATGATGATGACAGTGGAGACGATGATGATGATGATGAGGACGAGGATGATGACGATGGAGACGATGATGGTGGAGGAGATGAAGTTGTTGCTGTTGCAGCTGAGAATGGAGAAGAAGAGGAGGATCCAGAAGAGGTGGAGTTTAAGATCTCAAGTGATGATTCAGGAGAGGTGTACACTCCGCCGCCATGGTTGTACTGCGAGCCGAAGCGCCAACGCATGACAGCAAGGACCTACTGCAACCTCTTCAAGAAGTAGATAGAAGTCCACCAATTAGTCCACGTTAGGAGAATTCGTTAGGATTAGTCTCGATCGATGTGAAACTTAGTTAGTGTTAGTTTAAGAGTGTTTAGTTGCTTATTTGTGTACTCCAATATCCCAGGAATTATTTGTGCGAATTTTATGAAAGAGTTATGGCAATTTGGTTATCATCTGTGTTATTTTCGCTACAGTTTTTCTGCTGATACATCAGTACAGCGCGATTTTTCATATTTTTCTGGTAACTCGGAAAAATCTGAAAAAAATTGGGCTGATGAGAAACTCTCTGTACTATATGTACAAAAATCAGCTAAATTTTCTGACGAGTTTAAGTCAGGCGGAAAAATTCGTGAACGCTGCTGGACTGTTCTGGCAGATTGCTGTTTTTGTTGTTTAGTTGATCTACGGTTTGGTTAACCATTGCCAACTCTTGTAAAACTATTTCAGTAGTTATATACTGCTAGGATAACCCCTGGGATGTTTCTGGATCTCTTGTTTGTTGATGTGTTGCTTGCTTGTGATTGTCTGCTATTGTTTGTTGTTGTTTGATCATATACATGGGTAGAATCCTATTGTAGTAGTTGATTCTTTCTAAACTTACCTGTTCTGAACCGCAGATGCCTTCCCGCCATCACCCCACTGAGATGGAGCAGCTCATGGAAGCTCAGGCACAGCTAACCCAAGTGATGACTCAGTTCATGGCAAATCAGAACAACAACAATGGAAACAATCAGCCTCAGGGAGATGCTCCCACCAGATTTCTGAGGCTAAGGCCAGCTAAGTTCTCTACTGCAACGGAACCAATGGTTGCTCTCGACTGGTTGCGTTCAGTCAACAAGGATCTAGTAACTGTTGGATGCACCGATGCTGAGAAGGTGAGGTTTGCCGCTCACCTACTGGAGGGACCGGCCGATTATTGGTGGGACACATTTCAGATCACCCACCCGCTGGATACCGTGACTTGGGCAATGTTTGAGGAAGGTTTCAGGACCAACCACGTGTCTTCAGGAGTTCTGAGCCTGAAGAGGAAGGAGTTCCGCAACTTGCGCCAAACCAATCGCACCGTGGCCGAGTACATTGAGGAGTTCAACAACTTGTCCCGTTATGCACCTGAGGATGTTGACACTGATGCAAAAAGGAGGGAGAGATTCCTGGATGGCCTCAGTGATGAGCTTTCAGTGCAGCTACTTGTGGTTTATTGCCCCACTTTCCAGGAGCTTATGGACAAGGCCAGGATCTTGGAAGGGAAGCACAAGCAAGTAGAAAGCCGCAAGAGGAAGAGCAACAATCACCACTCTGGTTCACACCACAAGTCTCGCACTTCATATGATGGATACTCCAAGCATGGGGGAAGTGACCATGGGAGCCATGACCGCCACCACCATGGGGGCGATGGGCATCGTCATGACAACCATAGGAGCAGTCACCACAACCACAAGGGAGGACACTCTCACCACTCCGGTGGACATGACCGCAATCGTGAACGCAACTTCGTGAAGAAGGATCTGAGTGAGGTGACATGCTTCAAGTGTAAATAGAAGGGACACTATGCTGACAACTGTCCGGAGAGGAAAGGACTGAAGCCAACCAACAACGAGAAGGCCATAGTGAACCACATGAATGTGGAGGAGATTCCAGATGAGCCTGACCTTGTGATTGGTAAGTTCCCAATCAACACTTACCCTGCACTTATACTTTTCGATACTGGTGCATCGCATTCATTCATATCAAGGGAATTTGTGGATAAGTATAAGTTACCTACTGAGTCTATGAAAAGGTCTATTAGAGTGAGTTCACCTGGAGGAGATATGATAGCTAGCGCGGGATGTCGCGACTTGACTGTGAGGATTGGAACACACAACTTCATTGCACATTTGGTAGTGTTGGATTCACAGGGATTAGACGTTATTCTGGGTATGGATTGGATGTCTATGCATGGGGGACACATAGATTGTGCACAACGAGCTGTTTCACTAAAGACCCCGGATGGTAAGAGGATTAGATTCAAGTCGGCTGCACGACCGAGAAGGTGTAAGTTGAATTCTCTTAAGGGGGTTAGCATGGATACTGTGCCAGTGATTAGGGATTACCCCGACGTGTTTCCGGAAGAACTGCCAGGGATGCCACCTGACAGGGAAGTAGAGTTTCTTATCGACCTGATGCCGGGAACAGGACCTATAGCAAAGAAACCATATAAGATGGATGTGGATGAGCTGAAGGAATTGAAGAAGCAATTGAAAGAGCAGCTGGAAAAGGGATTCATTCAGCCTAGTGCGTCTTCATGGGGAGCACCTGTTCTGTTTGTGGAGAAGAAAGACAGCACCAAGAGATTAGTGGTGGACTACCGCTCGCTGAATGAAGTGACTATCAAGAACAAGTACCCTCTGCCGAACATAAATGATTTTTTTGACCAACTGGAAGGAGCAGAGATGTTCAGCAAGATTGATCTGCGATCAGGCTACTTCCAATTGAAGATCCGAGAGGAGGATGTACCAAAAACCGCCTTCACCACTAGGTATGGTCTATATGAGTATACGGTTATGTCATTTGGACTAACGAATGCCCCGGCATATTTCATGACCATGATGAACAAGGTATTTATGGAGTACTTGGACAAGTTCGTGGTGGTGTTTATTGATGACATACTGATATATTCCAAGGATGATGCTGAGCATGAGAAGCATCTGCGACTGATTATGGAGAAGCTGAGGGAACACAAGCTGTATGCCAAATTCAGCAAGTTTGAATTCTGGCTTAACACTGTTGGATTTCTTGGACACTTAGTGTCAGGATAAGGAGTCGCTGTTGATCCAAGCAAAGTGACTGCAGTAACTGAGTGGGAAGCACCCAAGAATGCGGGAGAGATTCGAAGCTTTTTGGGACTTGCTGGATATTACAGGAGGTTCATTGAAAACTTTTCCAAGATTGCTAAGCCGATGACTGAGCTTCTGAAGAAGGAGAGGAAGTTTGAGTGGTCAGACGTATGTGAAGCCAGCTTTCAGGAACTGAAGCGTCGACTAGTGACCGCGCCCGTTCTGTGTTTACCTGATCTTCAGAAAGATTTCCAAGGGTACTGTGATGCTTCTCGACAGGGACTTGGGAGTGTGCTGATGCAAGATGGGAGAGTAGTATCATATGCCTCGCGACAACTCAAGCACCATGAGCGGAATTACCCCACTCACGACTTGGAGTTAGCGTCAGTGGTTCATGCGCTCAAGGTATGGAGGCATTACTTAATGGGAAAACACTGTGACGTGTACACCGACCACAAGAGCCTGAAGTACATATTCACACAGAAGGAACTGAATATGAGACAAAGGAGGTGGTTGGAGCTTATCAAGGATTATGATATGAATCTACAATACCACCCAGGAAAGGCCAATGTAGTAGCAGATGCCCTGAGCCGGAAGGTTTATGCCAATGGTTTGACAATTGGTGAACTGCCTGAGGATTTGTGCAAGCAATTCAAGGACCTTAGACTGGAGGTAGTATCTGAAGGATATTTGGCTACAATGGAAGTCCAACCGACGCTACAGGACAGGATCGTAAAGGCTCAAGTGGGAGACAAGGAAATAGAAGAGATACAGGAAAAGATGAGGGAGAATCGGGAAAAGAATATTCGCGAGGATGAGCATGGTACCTTGTGGTATGGAGATCGTTTGTGTGTGCCCAGCGATCCGGAGATAAGGGAATTGATTCTGCAGGAGGCTCATAACTCGCCGTACTCCATACATCCCGGCAACACAAAGATGTATATGGATTTGAAGAGCAGATTTTGGTGGAACAACATGAAGGGAGATATCGCCAAGCATATTGCTCTATGTGATGTATGTAGCCGAGTGAAGGCAGAACACCAGAAGCCAGCAGGACTGCTATAGCCATTGCTTGTGCCGGATTGGAAGTGGGATAGAGTGGGAATGGACTTTATCACAGGATTGCCCAGGACCAGGTCAGGATATGACTCTATTTGGGTAGTGGTCGACCATTTGACCAAGGTAGCCCACTTTATACCAGTGAAGACAACCTATACAAGTGCAAAGTTGGCCAAGATTTACATGGACAAGATTGTGTGCCTACACGGAGTTCCTAAGAGTATCGTATCTGATAGAGGCACCCAATTTACCTCACACTTCTGGCGCCAGCTGCACGAGTCACTTGGTACTAGATTGGAGTTTAGCACAGCGTTTCACCCACAGACTGATGGGCAGACCGAGAGGGTGAATCAGATTTTGGAGGACATGCTGAGAGCTTGCACCTTGGCTCATGGCTCTAGTTGGGATGAGAATTTGCCGTATGCGGAGTTTTCCTACAACAACAGCTATCAGACAAGCATCAAGACGTCACCGTTCGATGTGCTATATGGGAAACGGTGCCGGACACCATTGCTATGGGATGGAGTAGGAGAACGTCAGTTGTTTGGGCCCGATTTGATCAAGGATGCTGAGGAGAAGGTCGCCTTGATTAGGGACAGGCTGAAGGTAGCACAATCAAGGCAGAAGAGCTACGCTGACGCCAGGCGCAAGGAAGTGGTGTATGAGATAGGTGATAGAGCATACCTCAGAGTGTCGCCACTTCGTGGAATCAAGAGGTTTGGAATTAAGGGTAAGCTGGCACCTCGATTTATTGGACCGTACAGGGTCTTAGCACGCAAAGGAGAAGTTGCTTATCAGTTGGAGTTGCCAGAGGCTCTGTCCGCTGTTCACAACGTGTTCTACGTGTCCCAGCTGAAGAAGTGCCATCCGGAGATGGTGGATACACCATTGAGAGACACCGTACCGCTAGAGGAGGTTCAGCTGGAGAATGACTTGACCTATGAGGAGAAATCGGTCAAGATTCTGGAGACAGCGGAGAGGATTACCCGTACCAAAAAGATCAGGTTTTGCAAAGTACAGTGGAGCCACCACATCGAAGAGGAAGCCACTTGGGAGCGTGAGGATGACATCCGAGAGGACTACCCACACCTATTTGCTAGCCACGCCGAATCTCGAGGACGAGATTCATCTTAAGGGGGTTAGTCTTGTCACATCCCAAATTTTAGATTTGGTTCTGCATATCATTCATATCATTGCATCATGCTTTTCCATGCAAAACCGTCGAGTGAAAAGGTTCGGCGAAACGCCATTTGCAAAACCCTATTCTATTTTGCTACGAGGTTCCTGCGGGAAGCTTTAGTAGGACTAGCGTTGACCACCCTTGTATATTAGTGGTTCAGCTAAAACCTTGACGCTAGATTGTTCCCCTCGACCATACGAATCCGTAGGCGCAAGAATCTCTCAAATCAGAGCTCGTACGGAGAAGTTGCGGCCGTTTTAGTAAACCGCCAGAAAACGGTCCGAAAATTTGGACCGATTTCCGAGTTCTAATCTAACTCCGGACCGAATCAGTTTAGGTTTTTGCGAGAGGGCCCACTTAAGAGGCACCCGACTGCCTCGGTTCCCGCAACCGCCCGCCTCGATCGCCTCCCCCGCGCGCGCCTCCCGAGACCCGGCCGCCGCCCGCCGCCTTCCCGCCTCGCCGCCGGCCACGACCGCCGCCGCCAGGTGCGCCTCGCCGCCGCTCCTCTCCTCTCTCTCTTCTCTCTGCGCCGCCGCCGGCCACCGCGCTGCCGCTGCCCGCGCGACCCCGCGCGCCGCCAACCGCACCCGCCGCCGCGCCGCCCCGCCCCAGCCACCGCCTCGCCGCCAGCGCGCCGCCCGCCGCCGCAGCAGCCGCTGCCGCAGCCGCCGCCGCTGCTGCATGCCGCCGCCGCCGCCTTGCTGCCGCCGCCACAGTGCACCGCCTCGCCGCCGCTGCCTCGTTTCGCGTGCTCGCATGCATGCATACACGTACGCGCTCGGGCGCCGTTTCGTCCGTACCGCGTCGCACGCGCCGTCTTGCGCGCCGTGTTGACGATCTTGGACCGTTGGTTGACCGTCTCCCTCCGTGCAGGAAGAACCCCGACGCCGGAACCGATCGACACCGCCGTCCGGAACTCGCCGCACCGTCCGGAGTCCGTTTCGTCGCTTGTTTTCGGTAAGACAGCAGCCACCGTCAGATCTCAGATCAGCGGTTCAGATCAGTCGTTGACCGGTCAGACTCGGGCGTTGACTAGTCAGACGCCCAGTCAGCAGACGCTTTGACCAGTCAACAGACACAATTGACTGGTCAACTTCGTTAATCCTTTTAGTTGACAGATTTCGGTAGAATCTTGTAAATTGCGTAGAAATTAAACCGCTTGGCCAAAAATTGCAAATAAAATATGTGTGGATTCAGTGAGTCGTGTAGAATCTCGCTGTACCTTTGGTTCAAGCTTTTGCAGAAAGGTTTAGTACAGTTTAATCAAACTAGTTAATGGCCTTTTCGGAGTAATAAATTCGTAGAAAAAGATTCGTAGCTCCAAAAATCGCGTATGATATGTCCCTGGATTCAGTGGAACAAGGGGAATCTCATCGTGAATTAAAAAGATACGCTTACAGTAAAAACTTCTACAGAAACTGTCTATTGGCTTTCTGCAGTTTTTTAATTACTCGGGGAGTTTTATAATTCCTTTTTGAGTAATTCCAATTGGTACTGTTTCTAATCAGCGATGCCTATGCGGTATAATTTTCCCAAGAATTTACAAACAGTATACTACTGGTAGTGAATTAATTGAGTTCTAGCTCTAGTTTGGAGCATTACTTTTGCTTAATAGTTTTCCTAGCGCTAAAACTATTTTCCATGCATGCAATCGGTAGTATTATGGTATAGGATGTTGTGGTACAGCTGTAGCACCAATTCACTTGTCGTTCTTGCATTCATGCATCATATTTGTTGCATATGCTTGTGGATTGTTTGTTTATGATTGCAATTGTATCGTGTAGATTGTGACGAGTGCAACGCTTGCTCGTGTGTGGATTGTTATTCCGACCGCTACAACCAAGGCAAATAGATGCTACTTTGTTCATGATATCGTCCTACTATTTTTAATGCATTGTCGTGTATTTTGTAGATGCATGTGTAGGATGATACTATCACTATGCTATGTCCTATTATGTGATAGGGCCTTCCTTGTAGATGAACCACCGTTGGTAGATGTGCTTAGCCATGATATGTTGAACGAGGGCTGGGTTGCATCATCGAGACTTGTTTCTAAAAGTATTGGTTTGTGAAAACTAAAACAACTTAATCAATGAATCTCCTGGGTGTGATGGTATTGATAATTTTTGGTGGTTTCATTGCGTAAAGGCACCCAGGTATCAAGAGAGAATGATTGGCTTCTTTATTGTGTAGCTTACGTGTATAACCATGTGCCAATAATGGAATGGGCGGTTGGTTGGACTTAGTAGGTTTTGGTAACTCGAACCCGCGTATCCAGAGATGTAGAATTTTGTTAGGTTGGACCGGTGCGCGTCGGGATTGAGGAGCTACTTCCCGAACAGTATCTTCTTGGACTTCTCCCTATCATCACCCAAAATGAGAGTGATGGTACGAGCTGGGCTGGCCAAGTCACATGGGTAAAGTGTACAAACCTCTACAGGGTGTATAATCTAATCGATTAGCCGTGTCCCCGGTTATGGACAACTGAGTTGCTAGATATTGATTCCATGACATGTTTCTCGCTCATTCTAATTTCATAATTGTTTCAATATTGTTGGGTTAACTTAATTGGGATCTTTTCAAAGAAAATCCAAAAACTGTTTATGAAAGTAGGACAAATGTATTTGCAAATGCAAGCCAGACACAGCTCCACTTGCCAAACATGCATGTAGATGTTAGAACTATTATCTCCATTACTAGCTCTACTTGCCATACATTCCATGTATTGACCCTTCGGGGCTGCTACGTTTCATGTTGCAGGTTATTCCGATTCTGATTGATCGTTATAGGCCACGGTACTCCACTCGGCACTTGTTCACTTGTGGGCAATTTGAAGAATGGAGAATTTATCTTATTTATGTTGCTACCTGAATAATTTGAGCTAGCCTTGTGCTAAGCTTTTATTGTAATAATGGTACTCTGGATCTTCGTTATTCATGATACACGGATATTTTGCTATGTTATCTATCTTACTCTATTGTGGGCCAATGAACCGATCCAGGGATTGGCATGTCACATAGAGGCCACGGTCTTTTCAGAACCGGGGTGTTACAGCGATCCTTTTCTAGCATGGCGATGGTCTGATCCTTCGTTTTGATGATGGCAGACTTGTGGTTGCAGTAGTCACGGCAGTTGTCCAACTCCTGCTGATGATCGTACATCATGAAGCTAAGGTGGTCCAATTGGGTCTTCAGCTCGGGGTGGTATGGGGCTTCCAGTGGCTGTCCATTCGCATCACGCCTTGGGCAAAACTCAAAGCGAGTACCCTTGATCTGATTGATGCTCTGCCCACACAGACGGGAAAGAGCTTCCTGCATTGCTCTAGCAAGTCCATCGAGCCAGTTGTTTTCCCTCAAGGTAAACTGAATTCCCTCCGCAGTGGTAGGTTCAATCTTTCCTCGGAGGCTTGCAACAATTAGCCACTGCAGGTCTTCTCCTCCTTGATCATTAAGTTGAGCTCCGAAGAACTCGGGGTGCGGACGCTCCAGAAGTTCCGAAAGCTGGTCCAAATCCCTCTCAAAGATAAGGTCTCCTCCATTCCCAAGTTGGTAAAACTTGCTGTACTTCACGTCCATCTATAAAAATAGAGGATGCGTAAGTTAGCGGAGTGATCAAGTGTGTCAAAATTTTATGTATTTTGCAAGAGTTTTTGAGGAACATGAATTTTTATGAAAGAATAAAAGGGATAAGAATTAGAATAAGTTTTTGTAAATATTTGTTTTCTTTGGTTTTGAAACTAAGTTTTTGGTTCAAACGTCCAGTCTAACTAGGGTCTCCTATGGTCAGGATGGCTCTGATACCAACTTGTCAACACCCGGATTTTTAATCCCAAATGCCTGTTATGCCATACATCGCAATCCCAGGATTACCATTTTTGCGAGACATAACAGAATTGGATACCATAGTACATCATCCATTACAAATGATACATAAGTTCTTACACAAATAGGTATCTCATGATCCAGTTCTTAATACAATATCAAGCAGCGGAATACGTAACAATAACGGTAGCATAGGCGAAGCTCCATCTTCGGGGTCACAGGCAATGCTGACGATGGGAGATGATCCTAGTTGTCGTAACCTTCCTGGGGTCCATCCTCCAGGTACTCCTCTTCATAGTCTGGCCATGGGAATATCCAGGGACAAAGCCATGAGTACTCTTTAAGTACTCGCAAGCTAATACTAACAGGTAAAGGGGTTTTTGGATAATTGGACACTAGGCTCTAGGGTTGTTTTGCAAAATCTAGATTTATCTCTACTAAGTTCCGAAGCTAGTCACAATTTTATAACTCCTAGGTGGGATCTTGTAACTCAGGTCACAACTCTGTTGTGGTCAAGTCAAAGTCTCAGTTCATTTCACAAGTCATTTTGAAAAGTCTGACGGGGGAACAGTATGGCCACTCCAACTGTCCATAACCGCGGACGCGGCTATTCGAATAGTTTGACACTCTGCAGAGATTGTACACTTTCACCACAACATTCGATACATCCGTCAGGAATAAATCCTGAATTCACCATACACAGTATGCGGATAATCAATCCTAACCTTTCAATTACACGCCCTAGTATAGGTACCTCTCCTGTGAGTCTGGCCTCCCAACCATGACCAACTGTCATCTTGGGTACTGCACAGGTGGACAATCTTCACAAGGTAGCCTCAGCTCAGACCTTGGCCGTGAGGGAACTAATACTAAGGTATATAAGTTTCCAGTCAAGCCCTACCCAACATTCGGGTATTGTGGTTGTACGATAAAATTGGAATGGTATCGCATCCAGACAACCATCAGTTTTATAAAGGGCTAAGGCTCATGCCTCAACATTTTCATCACCAAAATCATCAAGTGTTCGGAAACACATGTCCAAAACATTTCAATAGAATGATCCATCATTCCAAGGTTTTCATAACCATTTTTCCACCAAGTAAACCCATCTAAAGTTGATCAAGTTTTATGCTTAGCACTAGCCTCTACAAGTGGGGGTAAGCACTGATGAGGGGTGGTAACTAGTAGGTGCTAACTAAGTTCTATCTTACGCCTTGGAATGATATCAAGGTTATTTAGCTTAGGCCAAATTTTATGCTCTTTATGAAACCTTCAAATATCTTTCTAGTATCTATAATTCACTTAAGTAACTCTAAGTAGGTAGCTTTGATAAAGAAATAAAGTACAAAGCTTGCAAATAAAACTAGGATTAGTTTATCAAGTGGGTATGATCACATATGCTTAAAGCATATAGTAGGCATGGTAACAAGTAAGGGTTGTTGCATCGGTTGGGTATTCTGCAAGAGTTAACTTGCATCAATATCAGTATAAGCTTGCATAGGTATAGCATCAGCTTGCCTTGTGCAGAGCAGTGGTTGAAGTTCTCCTCGGCTTCTTCTTCGTAGTATCCTCCTTCCTCCTTGTATCCTTGGTCGGTACTATCGTCTATGAATAAATACGAGGTACTCTGTAAGATCCCTCCTTTATAAAGGAAAAGGATCCCTGTGATTGCAATGCTAGTCCCTGGATCAATGCTAGCATCCACAGTTTAAGATGAAGTACACAGAAACAAAGGTCATTATTACAGTCATTCCAGAGACAAACATAGTCTTTACAACTCCAAGGCCACAGGCCTAGTACAAGAGTTTGAATAAGTAAATAAATAAAAGTCTTCATCTTCATGTGCCACAGGCAAACATGTTGAGTGTAGACTCATGACTCCTAATCCTCATCAGAGTAACCTGCAACATCACAAGTTACAGCCACAGTGGGTCAATACATTGGAATAGTATTGGCAAGTGATACCTTAGTATAATTTAGGTGGACTAGATACTATATGCAAATTTGGCTAAGTGTAGCTTGGCTTGCTTTGCTCAAAATAGGTTTTGCCTATTAGTTGAAATCACTAAGTTTTTCTTTGTCAAAACTTTTCCCAAGGAACCACCAATAGACATTGAGGTCCTTCACCCTTGTTCACCCACAAGTTTTTACTTAGAAATTGGGATGAGGATATTCTTGATAGCTTCCATGTCTTGATGCTCAAGTTGTCCTTTTCCAGGGACACGGCTAAGTACTTAGATTCTTCCATCTGCAGAGGTTGTGCACTTTCCCCACCAGACTTGATTTTCACCAAGACAGGACCTTTCAGAAGCCTTACCTTAGACCAAATGGACGCGTTCCAACCTATCATCCCACTACCACCAACTGTCCAAATGGCTAAGTTCTAGTAACCTATTTGATCCAGGCAGAGCCCATATTGCCAAGTGGCTGCACTAAAAGCTTCTTAACACTTGGCCTCTAAAATCTCTTTGTTCCTGGGTGGCTTTCCACAAGTGAGATACACAAGGTAAACCATAGAAATGGGCCTTGTGTAACCACTCAACATAAACCATTCCTTCCCTTCCACCCAGGTGTTTCATTTACTTAGTTGTTTTATTAGGCAAAACACAAGTCCAAAAGACTTAGAAATATTTTCATCATAGCATGTATATTTTACCAACCCTTGGTTGCTACTAGCTAGGCTAAGCATGGCATAGATAAGCATCTTAACTTAGAAAATTTCCAGCAATTCTACAACTACTAGGATTTCCCAACATGGCATATAAGCAAAATATAGCATGCAAGACTAGCAAAATATTTATAATGCATAGGAGAAAACATAGGGATAAAAATATTCATGAAGCACCACTTGCCTTGGTAGTTTGGAGAGTAGCTACACTCCTCACAATCACAATCACTAGCACCAAAATCTACACAAAGAATCATATCGACAAATCTATACAAAAAAATATATGAATGCATGCACTATGATATGTGATGATTTTTAAAACTCCACAAAGCAGGTGTACTGTACTGGTTCATAAACAAGTTAAAAACTTGCCAAACAACATTTATTTAGAGCCTAAAACATTTCTTAAACAATTCATATACTCAAATTAGCCCTACACAAGTTTCTGCAAATAAAACCATTTTAACAGAAACAAAACATTAAACACATTGCATATTTAGAAAGGGCTTGCTCTCCTGATTCCATTTATATAAAATTTGTCAAATTCTAACGTAGGGATCAAAAGTTATAGCCAAAACAAAATCAAACATCTAAAAGATTCAAATTCTGTTTTTAAATCTAATTCCTGGCCACGCGTCTTATTCTGATTGGCCCGTACCGCTTCGCGTTGGATCACTCTTCCGAGCCGCAGGATCTGACTTAATCTCATGGCTCAGATCTAAACTTAACGCTTCGCTCGCGTTCTATCCTACCCGCAAGATCTAGATCTAATGGCGCACAGCACCTTGACCATCCAGTGGCGGCGCTGGCGGCGGCGCCTCTGTCAGAGTAGCTGCCGGCATTCTGGGCGCGCGGGAGAGGGGGAAGGGGCTTACCAGAATCGCAGTGTGCTGCTGGTGCTCAAGGTGGCGGTGGTTTGGCAAGGGGCGCACGGAGTTGCTCGCTGGAGCTCGTCGGAGTTGCGGGCGGCGTATGTTGCTTGTTGTCGAGGTCGTTGCCGAGGCTCTGTGTCGTCCTAGCACAAGCCAGAGGGTTTAGGAGATGCGCAAGGGTCTGGCGAACAAGACAGTACCAAAGAGGAGGCAAGGGGCGCTCGATTCTTACCGCTATTCCTCGTCGGAGTCGAGCGGCGGCTTTGGTTGTTGCGGGCATGAACGAAGACGGCGACCTGGGTCACGAGCAGGCAAACCAGGGGTGTTAGGAGATGCACAAGGACGTGGCAGTCACGCTCGTTTGAACCAGAGGCAGAGGGGTGGTCGGAGCTTACCAGAATCGCCCGCCGGAGTGGCTCGGTACAGCGGCGGCGCAAGTGCGATTGTGGGCAGCCTGGTGGCCATGTGGAAGCGCTGAGTGAGGGGAAATGGTCGCAGAGAGGTGGGGGTTAAGTAGGCGGAGGAGGGGCGAAAATCTCGCGAGCAATCAACGCCAATTAAGCGCATTTGCGTCGGGGAAGAAACGGCCACGGCGAGCAGGTCTTCAGCGCGAGATTGACGACGAACTTGACGTGGCAGTGGGTCCACTTGTCAGCGAATCAAACAGAGAGGGGGGTGGGGTCCTGGCGTCAGTGACCTGTTGGGGTTCGTTCGCGAGTGAGAAGGAGATAGGGGGAACCCGGGTGGGCTTAGTGGGCTGCGTCGGTTGCTGGGCTCAAATGCTGGCGCTGGCCTTTTTCTATTTCTTTTCTCCTTTTCTTTTTCTATTTTGATTTTCTGAAATGATTTTCAAATCCAAATTAAATGAGTTTGAATTCAAAACTTCTCTAGGTTTTTATACTACAAACCTTGCACTCATATGTGTGTCAAACACCACTGTTTAATCAAAACACTTTGCCTAAATGTAAATAAAAATAAAACTAAGCCTTCTTGATATATATTCAATAGGCATAAAATTGGTTTTATTTACTTATTTTGTTTTGAAATTTTGTTCAAACTTTGATGGTGCCTAAATTTGAATTTCTAACCTTACTGAATCAAAACAAGTACTCTTATCATTGGAAGATAGCACTAAGGCTAGAGCAAACTTACATGAAATAATAAGCATAAATGCTTCTGTTTTGAAATGATTTGTTTGAAATGAGATTCATATAATCATGGATGCATGGATGATATGCATGATTTTGAAACATGATTTTAGGGATGTTACGAATCTAACCCCCTTAAGGTGAATCTCGCCCTCGAGATTCGGATTGGCTAGCAAATAGGTGAGGGTGGTCTTTCCGAAGATCATATTCTCTTTCCCAAGTTGCTTCCTCTTTGGAATGATGATTCCACTGCACTTTGCAAAACTTGATAGTCTTAGTCCGTGTGACACTTTCTGCAGTCTCAAGAATCTTGATAGGTTTCTCCTCATAGGTAAGATCGCTTTCCAACTGAACCTCCTCTAAAGGTATAGTATCCTTCAAAGAAGTTTCTTCCATTTCTGGATGATATTTCTTAAGCTGACTCACATGAAACACATTATGAACGGCTGACAGAGACTCTGGCAATTCAATTTCATAAGCAACTTCTCCTTTACGACTCAGAATCTTGAATGGTCCAACATATCTTGGGGCCAACTTTCCTTTGACTCCAAACCTCTTCACTCCACGAAGTGGTGACACTCTAAGATAAGCTCTATCACCAACTTCGTAGGTGACTTCTCTACGCTTAGGATCTGCGTAGCTTTTCTGTCAGGACTGTGCTATCTTCAATCTGTCCTTAACCAACTTGACTTTCTCTTCAGCTTCTTTGATAAGTTCTGGTCCGAACAAACTTCTTTCTCCCACACCATTCCATAACAATGGGGTGGTACACTTTCTCCCGTAGAGAAACTCAAATGGTGCCATCTCAATGCTGGCTTGATAGCTGTTGTTATAAGAAAATTCTGCGTAAGGCGGACTTTCATCCCAACTGGCTCCATAGTCTAGGGCACATGCCCTCAACATGTCTTCAAGGATCTGATTAGTCCTTTCGGTTTGTCCATCAGTTTGAGGATGAAAAGCAGTACTGAATTCCAACCTCGTTCCCAATGATTCGTGTAGCTGTCTCCAAAAATGGGAAGTGAATTGAGTTCCCCTATCAGACACAATATTCTTGGTCACTCCATGTAGACATACAATTCTACTCATATAGATTTTGGCCAACTTAGCACTTGTATAGGTTGTCTTCACGGGTATGAAATGGGCCACTTTAGTTAGGCGATCCACTACTACCCAAATAGAATCGTATCCTGACCGGGTCCTTGGTAATCCAGTAATGAAATCCATACCAATCTTGTCCCACTTCCAATCAGGAATAGGTAGTGGTTGAAGCAAACCTGCTGGTTTCTGATGTTCCGCTTTCACTCTACTACACACATCACACAAAGCAATATGTTCGGCGATGTCCTTCTTGAGATTATTCCACCAAAATCTTTCCTTCATGTCCATGTACATTTTGGTGTTACCCGGATGAATGGAGTACGGAGAGTTGTGTGCTTCTTGCAAAATCAGTTTCCGAAGCTCCGGATCTTGTGGAACACAGATACGTTTCCCATGCCATAAAGTACCCTGTTCATCTTCATGGAATCCTTTGGCTTTTCCTTTACCAATCTTTTCCTTAATTTCTTCAATTTCCTTATCAATCTTCTAGGCTTCTTTGATCTTGTCCAACAGAGTGGGTTGAACATCCAAAGACATGAGATGTCCTTCGGGCATAATCTCCAATCTGAGATCTCTAAATTGGGCACACAAATCATCTGGCAATTCTCCTTTGGTAAGGCCATTCACAAAAACCTTACGACTTAGAGCATCTGCTACAACATTCGCTTTACCGGGGTGGTATTGCAAACTTAAGTCATATTCCTTGATGAGTTCTAGCCATCTTCTTTGTCTCATATTAATTTCCTTCTGGGTGAAGATATACTTCAAACTCTTGTGATCTGTGAACACTTCACAACGCTTTCCCAAAAGATAGTGTCTCCATGTTTTGAGTGCATGGACAACAGAGGCTAACTCCAAATCATGAGTAGGATAGTTCACTTCATGAGTTTTGAGTTGTCTCGAGGCATAAGCCACAACTTTTCCTTCTTGCATAAGTACTACACCCAAACCATGATGAGATGCATCACAATATACTTGGAAATCTTTTTCCAAGTCTGTTAAACACAATACTGGTGCTGTCACAAGTCTCTTCTTCAATTCCTGAAAGCTGAGTTCACAACCTTCAGACCAAGCAAATTTCTTGTCTTTCTTTAGCAGTTCTGTCATAGGCTTAGCTACCTTGGAGAAATTCTCAATGAACCTTCTGTAGTAACCTGCTAAGCCAAGGAAACTACGAACTTCTTTCACTGACTTGGGAGATTCCCATTCAGTTACAGCTGAAACTTTAGCAGGATCAACTGCTACACCATCTTTTGTCATAACATGTCCAAGAAATCCAACTTCATTCAACCAGAATTCACACTTGCTGAATTTGGCATACAGTTTATGCTCTCTAAGCTTCTCAAGTATCAAACGCAAATGTCCTTCATGTTCCTCTTTGCTCTTGGAGTAGATCAAAATGTCATCGATGAAAACGACAATAAACTTATCAAGAAACTCCATGAACACCTTGTTCATCATATTCATAAAGTATGCTGGAGCATTGGTCAATCCAAATGGCATCACGGTATACTCATACAATCCATACCTTGTGGTGAAAGCTGTCTTAGGTATGTCTTGTTCCCTTATCTTGAGTTGGAAATAACCTGACCGAAGATCAATCTTCGAGAACACACAGGCTCCTTCTAGCTGATCAAACAAGTCATTGATTCTAGGCAAAGGGTATTTGTTCTTGATAGTTACCTCATTGAGTGAACGGTAATCTATGCATAACCTTTGACTTCTATCTTTCTTTTCCACAAACAACACTGGGGCTCCCCAAGATGAAGAACTTGGTTGAATAAATCCTTTCTGCAACTGCTCTCCGAGTTGTTTCTTGAGTTCTTTCAGTTCATCAACTGACATCTTGTATGGTCTCTTTGCTATTGGTCTAGATCCTGGTAGCAAATCAATAAGAAACTCCACATCTCTATCTGGTGGCATTCCCGGCAATTCTTCTGGAAACACATCCGGATATTCACTCACAATTGGCACACTGTCTATGCTAACCCCCTTAAGAGAATTTAGCATACTCCTTCTTGCTTCAAAATTGGTCTTGAATCTGATCCTTTTATTTTCTGGAGTTGTGAGTGAGAGAGTATGGTTGGCACAATCTATCACTCCCTTATGTTTAGTCATCCAGTCCATTCCCAAAATGACATCCAATCCTTGGGAATTTAGGATTATCAAGTTAACGGGAAACTTATACTTCCCAAACTCTATGACTAGATCATGACATCCTGAATTCACTATCATTTCTCCGCCAGGAGAACTTACTTTTATAGGACACCCAATAGTTTCTACCGGCAGTTCATTTCTTTCAACAAATGCTCTTGATATGAATGAATGAGATGCACCAGTATCAAAGAGAACAAATGCTGGAACAGAATTAAGTTTGAACTTACCGGCAACAGCATCAGGCTCCTCATAAATTTCCTCCACATTGATGTGGTTCACTTGTCCCTTCTGAAAAGGGTTGGGCTTGTTGGGTCCTTCAATTTTCTTTTCTGGGCACTCATTTGCATAATGCCCCATTTTCTTGCACTTGAAGCATTGAACCTGACTAATGTCCTTCTTGACAGGCTGGCTTCCACTGCCACTTCCATTACCACTGTGGTGGCTCTTATATCCACCCTTGTGGTTCTTGTACTTGTCATTGTCATGACTACGGTGATGCTTGTTGTCATGACGGTTGTGGTTGTGGTGCTTGTTGAATTTCCCATGCTTGTGGGATCCTGAGCTTCCACTATCATCATAATGGGAACGTTTGTGAGACGATCCCGAGCTGTGCTTGTCTGAGTGCTTCCTCTTCCTGCTTTCAACTTGCTTCATTTTGCTCTCCAAAATAGCAGCCTTATCACAGAGAGACTGATAGGTGGGAACATAGGCCACGGATAGTTGCAAGTTCAGTTCATCATTCAGGCCTTCAAGAAACTTTTCCTTCCTCTTGGCATCAGTGTCAACTTCATCCGGTGCATAACGCGCCAGATTGTTGAACTCCTCAATATACTCAGCCACGCTGCGGTGGCGCTGCTTCAGATTATGGAACTCTTTCTTTTTCAGACTCATCACTCCAGATGATATATGAGCAGTACAAAAGCCATCCTCAAAGATAGCCCATGTCACATCTTCTATGGGAGTGGTGATCTGGAAGTTGTCCCACCAAGTGGCGGCTGGTCCTTCCAGCAAATGTGCTGCAAATCTGACCTTTTCTGCATCAGTACAGCCCACAGTTACCAAGTCCTTGTTCACAGAAGGTAGCCAGTCATTGGCCACCATGGGATCAGTTGTTCCTGAGAACTTTGCTGGCCTCAATCTCAAGAACCTGGTAAGCATGTCAAAACCCGGTGGGTTGTTGTTGTTGTTGTTGTTGTTGTTGTTGTTGTTGTTGTTGTTGTTGTTGTTGTTGTTGTTGTTGTTGTTGTTGTTGTTGTTGTTGTTGTTGTTGTTGTTGTTGTTGTTGTTGTTGTTGTTGTTGTTGTTGTTGTTGTTGTTGTTGTTGTTGTTGTTGTTGTTGTTGTTGTTGTTGTTGTTGTTGTTTTGGTTCTGGATGAACGTCGTCATCATTTGCATCAGCTGAGTCTGAGCTGTCATCATTTGTTGCATTTCTGGAGTGATGTTGTTGTTGTTGTTAGGGTTGGGGTTGGCACGACGGGGAGGCATCTGTGGTTTGTTCAGTAGAGATAAGAATGATATACCCATAGATGTTTTCATGCACAATACATCACATAAACAATCACAAAGCATGCAACATAATGATAAAGGTTCAACAACCAGATAACAAGTTCGCAAAGTAAAACACACACAAATAACAAGCCATCCACATGTTGGATGGTCAAATAACAAGTTCCCAACAACAAGTATGATAATAAATGATAAATGAGTAGTCAAATCTACTCCTCGGCATCAACCTCCTCCTCGACAAAGGTAAGACCTGTGTTCTCCATCGCGGTCTTGTATTCCTCGACGCTGGTGGTCAAGGTCTCTATCTTGGCTTTGAGAGCCCTCTTCTGGGAACGAAGCCTCTCAAGCACCGTCTGCTGATGCTCGAGCTCGAAGTCCTTGGCCTGCAGTTCTTCAGTCATGTCCCGAATCCTCTTGTTCCTATCCTGGACTCGCTTCTCCTGACTCTTGAACTTTCTGTCCTGGCTCTCGAACTTTGCCTCCATCTCCTTGACTATTTCATCTTTCTCCGCGAAGAGCTTGTCCTTCTCGCGAAGCTGCACCTGGAGTTCGTCATTGTTGAGCATGACGTTGGTCCTATCAGAGTCCACGTGCCTAATGAGAGCCTCTAAGTCCTGGAGGTATAGGCGAATCGGCTCCGCTGTCTCCCTCGAAGTGTCCTCGAAGTCGATGGACTCTCCATCCTCATCACGTCTACCGAAGACGTGGAAGTGAGTACCTCTAACCTGTCGAGAGTGTCTCCCTAGTAGACGTCCTATCAGATCCTGCATGACTACCTCAAGGCCTCTCTCCTTGTCATTGTGCATGAGCTTGAAGATGATAGCCTCCGAGGTAGGCTCAGTCTGGCGTCCGGGCTGATTGACCTTGAAACCCCAGAGGTCTTTCCTCTCAAACTTGGTGAGGGGAAGCACCATGATGGTAGGAAGAGGGAGATTGAGCAAAGTAGTAAGCTCAACAATACGAGGACCAAAGCGAGTTCCCTGGAACTCCTCAACAGTGATGATGGTAACAGTAGGCATCTATTTATAAGATAGAAAAAGTTAGAACAACACAATTCAAGATAAAACACAAGGCAAAACATCACATACATATCCTTGGAAATCAAAACACACAAGTCATGGCATATATGGATCCATTACAACAACCAAGGTTCAACTTATTTTAAGCAACATTTGGAAAATAGGGTGATAAGTGGTGGTCCAACTAACGAAGTACGTTTACAATCCACCAGTACTCAACTCCTTCATACATCACAGGAAAACCTTTGTACATAGCTGCACCATGTATTTCAATTGCAACCATGAGGTCCTTGAGAGCCTTGGGGAATTCTGTCTCACACTCCAAAGTCATTGTCATGAGTGGTCCTTTCCTCACGGCTTCGTTGATGGAGTTCATCTACAATTAGAGATGAGAAAGAAGATTAGAAAAGTTTACAAGAAGAATAGACAAGTGTAGAAGTTGTTGAATTTTTTTTCCCTTAGTGGTTTCCAATCCTAGGGTCATAATCCTACAGGAAACACAGTGCTTTGATACCATCTGTAAGATCCCTCCTTTATAAAGGAAAAGGATCCCTGTGATTGCAATGCTAGTCCCTGGATCAATGCTAGCATCCACAGTTTAAGATGAAGTACACAGAAACAAAGGTCATTATTACAGTCATTCCAGAGACAAACATAGTCTTTACAACTCCAAGGCCACAGGCCTAGTACAAGAGTTTGAATAAGTAAATAAATAAAAGTCTTCATCTTCATGCCACAGGCAAACATGTTGAGTGTAGACTCATGACTCCTAATCCTCATCAGAGTAACCTGCAACATCACAAGTTACAGCCACAGTGGGTCAATACATTGGAATAGTATTGGCAAGTGATACCTTAGTATAATTTAGGTGGACTAGATACTATATGCAAATTTGGCTAAGTGTAGCTTGGCTTGCTTTGCTCAAAATAGGTTTTGCCTATTAGTTGAAATCACTAAGTTTTTCTTTGTCAAAACTTTTCCCAAGGAACCACCAATAGACATTGAGGTCCTTCACCCTTGTTCACCCACAAGTTTTTACTTAGAAATTGGGATGAGGAGATTCTTGATAGCTTCCATGTCTTGATGCTCAAGTTGTCCTTTTCCAGGGACACGGCTAAGTACTTAGATTCTTCCATCTGCAGAGGTTGTGCACTTTCCCCACCAGACTTGATTTTCACCAAGACAGGACCTTTCAGAAGCCTTACCTTAGACCAAATGGACGCGTTCCAACCTATCATCCCACTACCACCAACTGTCCAAATGGCTAAGTTCTAGCAACCTATGTGATCCAGGCAGAGCCCATATTGCCAAGTGGCTGCACTAAAAGCTTCTTAACACTTGGCCTCTAAAATCTCTTTGTTCCTGGGTGGCTTTCCACAAGTGAGATACATAAGGTAAACCACAGAAATGGGCCTTGTGTAACCACTCAACATAAACCATTCCTTCCCTTCCACCCAGGTGTTTCATTTACTTAGTTGTTTTATTAGGCAAAACACAAGTCCAAAAGAGTTAGAAATATTTTCATCATAGCATGTATATTTTACCAACCCTTGGTTGCTACTAGCTAGGCTAAGCATGGCATAGATAAGCATCTTAACTTAGAAAATTTCCAGCAATTATACAACTACTAGGATTTCCCAACATGGCATATAAGCAAAATATAGCATGCAAGACTAGCAAAATATTTCTAATGCATAGGAGAAAACATAGGGATAAAAATATTCATGAAGCACCACTTGCCTTGGTAGTTTGGAGAGTAGCTACACTCCTCACAATCACAATCACTAATCTACACAAAGAATCATATCCAGAAATCACATACAAAACATATACAAACAAAAATATATGAATGCATGCACTATGATATGTGATGATTTTTAAAACTCCACAAAGCAGGTGTACTGTACTGGTTCATAAACAAGTTAAAAACTTGCCAAACAACATTTATTTAGAGCCTAAAACATTTCTTAAACAATTCATATACTCAAATTAGCCCTACACAAGTTTCTGCAAATAAAACCATTTTAACAGAAACAAAACATTAAACACATTGCATATTTAGAAAGGGCTTGCTCTCCTGATTCCATTGATATAAAATTTGTCAAATTCTAACATGGGGATCAAAAGTTATAGCCAAAACAAAATCAAACATCTAATAGATTCAAATTCTGTTTTTAAATCTAATTCCTGGCCACACGTCTTATTCTGATTGGCCCGTACCGCTTCGCGTTGGATCACGCTTCTGAGCCGCAGGATCTGACTTAATCGCACGGCTCAGATCTAAACTTAACGCTTCGCTCGCGTTCTATCCTACCCGCAAGATCTAGATCTAACGGCGCACATCACTGTGACCATCCAGTGGCGGCGCTGGCGGCGGCGACAGGCGGTGGCGCCTCTGTCAGAGTAGCTGCCGGCGTTCTAGGTCGCGCGGGAGAGGGGTAGGGGCTTACCAGAATCGCAGTGTGCTGCTGGTGCTCAAGGTGGTGGTGGTTTGGCAAGGGGCGCACGGAGTTGGTCGCTAGAGCTCGTCGGAGTTGCGGGCTGCGTCTGTTGCTTGTTGTCGAGGTCGTTGCCGAGGCTCTGCGTCGTCCTAGCACAATCCAGAGGGTTTAGGAGATGCGCAAGGGTCTGGCGAACAAGACAGTACCAAAGGGGAGGCAAGGGGCGCTCGATTCTTACCGCTATTGCTCGTCGGAGTCGAGCGGCGGCTCTGGTGGTTGCGGGCGTGAACGAAGACGGCGACCTGGGTCACGAGCAGGCAAACCAGGGGTGTTAGCAGATGCACAAGGATGTGGCGGTCACGTTCGTTTGAACCAGAGGCAGGGGGTGGTCAGAGCTTACCAGAATCGCCCGCCGGAGTGGCTCGGTACAGCGGCGGCGCAAGTGCGATTGTGGGCAGCCTGGTGGCGATGTGGAAGCGCTGAGTGAGGGGAAATGGTCGCAGAGAGGTGGGGGTTAAGTAGGCGGAGCAGGGGCGAAAATCTCGCGAGCAATCAACGCCAATTAAGCGCATTTGCATCGGGGAAGAAACGGCCACGGCGAGCAGGTCTTCAGCGCGAGATTGACGACGAACTTGACGTGGCAGTGGGTCCACTTGTCAGCGAATCAAACAGAGAGGGGGGTGGGGTCCTGGCGTCAGTGACCTCTTGGGGTTCGTTCGCGAGTGAGAAGGAGAGAGGGGGAACCCGGGTGGACTTAGTGGGCTGCGTCTGTTGCTGGGCTCAAATGCTGGCGCTGGCCTTTTTCTATTTCTTTTCTCCTTTTCTTTTTCTGTTTTGATTTTCTGAAATGATTTTCAAATCCAAATTAAATGAGTTTGAATTCAAAACTTCTCTAGGTTTTTATACTGCAAACCTTGCAGTCATATGTGTGTCAAACACCACTGTTTAATCAAAACACTTTGCCTAAATGTAAATAAAAATAAAAATAAGCCTTCTTGATATATATTCAATAGGCATAAAATTGGTTTTATTTACTTCTTTTGCTTTGAAATTCTGTTCAAACTTTGATGGTGCCTAAATTTGAATTTCTAACCTTACTGAATCAAAAAAAGTACTCTTCTCATTGGAAGATAGCACTAAGGCTAGAGCAAATTTACATGAAATAATAAGCATAAATGCTTCTGTTTTGAAATGATTTGTTTGAAATGAGATTCATATAATCATGGATGCATGGATGATATGCATGATTTTGAAACATGATTTTAGGGATGTTACATACACAATCACCAAACAATACATAACTACTTGCAATCATCACACACAAGGGTCCTATAGATGATCTAGCATCATCTCTAACATTACAACGTTAAGGTTTGATTTAATTCCTTTTATTTTTAGAAAAGTAATTTCTACTCATTGAAAAATACTTAAGATTTAATATTCTCCAAACCAAACATGGGATCATGTTGACACATGTCATCACCACATATTTTAGTCCATGGGAATGTGATTTAAAGTGGTGTCACAATTTAATAAGGTTTTACCCTTTTATTCTAATTAATTAAAGTAGCTAGAAATGCCTATGTAGAATTCTTTTATTACTTGAACATTATTTCTACAAGTAAACCTATATTTTTATATATTCTGAAAGGTATGGTTACATGTGATTTTTCAGAGTTGGAATCAACTCAAAAGCTATTATGGTTTAAATTTGAAAAATGTTTGAATGCAGAAAAGCTTCTGCCTTGTTATTTTTACCAAGGATGATCTACAGATCCAAATGACTGGAATCCAACGGGCTTGGATTCAGCATTCACAGACCTTTCCAACAAAATTGGTTTCATTCAAATTGGTGCTCTGAATCAATCTGGGTTGATTCTTGAAAATGGGTACAAAAGTGTGTTTGAATTAAAATAGAAAAGATTTAATTCAAATCACTGGGCTGCGCGGGAAAAGTTAACGGGCCGGCCTGCTAAGCGCGGTGCTCCCGCAGGCTGCTTAAGTGGGTGTCCCCACTCGTTAGTGACACGGGGCTGGGTGAAGCGGTATGGGGCAACGTGGGTCGTTCGATCTTATTCTAATCCAACGGCTGGGAGTCATCATCGACGCGAGACAACGCCAGCGAGAACGAAACCTAGCGTGGCCAGTGGGGGGTGCTGGGGGCTCACCGGGGTGCAGGCGAGGGTCGGCGAGGCGGGCGAACGACGAAGTCGACGACGGCGAACTCAGGGGTGGTCACGGCAGCTCCTAGGGTGGACGAAATCGATGGCTCCCTTCTTCTCCAGAGGCGGCGGGCTCCGGTGAAATTCCGGCAGGGTGGAGCTCGCCTTGCTCGGGGAACGGTGTGGCACGATCAGTGAGGAGAGGGGAGTGAGATGGTGTGAAGAAATCGAGCGGGGGTGGCCTCTATTTATAGTCGAGCGAGGGGACCGTCGGGGCGCACGGTGAGGTCGTCGGGGGCGATGTTACAGGCAGCTATTGGCATGGGCAAGGGTAGGGGACGGTGTGGTGTCTCCTGGCGATGCTCAACGACATGGTTTCGAGGCATGGGGCGGTGCGGCTTGGTCTGGAACGGGCGATGCTCTGCGCGGCAGAGGTGGCGTCTTCGACGGCGAGTGGTGGCTATGCGTCACGGGGCGGCGAACAGGGATGTCTGGCGGTCTCCTGGGTCGGTGGGGATTGTGTATGCACGCGGCAAGGGCGGCGCGCGGTCTGTGGGCTTCGGTCGAGAGTGGCGCTCTGGCGCACGCTCGGCATGGTCGCTGGCGAGGTTGGCATGGTTCGTGCATGTGGTCCAGGGCTTTGCAACGCTCGCGGCTGGGATAGTGAGTGGCGGTGGATGGTGGGTTGCCTCCCAGACATGCTGGCTAGGCTTGCTGCTGCTCCTAGCTTGCTGTCGACTATGGGGTGGCAAGGGTGTGCTTCGGCTGTTCACCATTGATGGTAATGCCAAGCTCACAGTGGTGATAGTGTTTAGTTAATCTTGCTAGATGATCTACTGAGCTGGTTGTGAGCTAGAGAGGAAACAAGTTAGGCTTCAATCACTGCTCACAATAGTGTTTGATGTTTGTTTGATTTGTGTCTACAACCTGTTTGATGAAATGGCCGCATGAAATCAAGTTTTGAATTTTGAAAAGATTTTTGGTGGGTTTGCTAGATTGGTGCTGGTGAGTCTGCAGATGCTTGGGTTTTGAAAGTTGAGCTTGTTTGAGTGGTTTTTGAAAAAGTGGGATCTTCCCATATGATAAAGATTCAATTTTGAATTGTCATTTAAACTATGCATTTGAAAGTTTCTGGATGATCACAAAGTGGGCCTTGATACTTTGTTATGAGTACATTCAAGGGGCGCAAAGATCCAAAAAGGTTTCTGTTAGATTTTGAAAGTTTGAGACAGCCAAAGTAGGCATGAGAGTTAAATTGGTCAAAGTGACCATTCACTTGATATATGTGTTTTGATTTACTTGTCTTTAGGAAAAGTGTGGGAAATGTTTTAGATGATGTTTATTTCACCTAAGAAACATTTTACAAGCAATGACACAATCAAACAAGGTGGTTTAAAAGAATTTCAAAATCAATGCATACACATATGCATGCATTCATAATTTTAATTAGAAAGTTTTTGTTAACCCTAATTTTGATGATTAGAAATTAATGATCCAAGTTTAGTATTTTTAGGATGTTACATGAAGTATATGTATTTAGACTTTTTTTTTAGTATGTAGGTTCACTCAAGTTTGGAGTGAATCTATACACTAAAAGTAGTCTAGATACATTTTCTTCACAAACATAAAACATCATCTTATAAATTGGAAAGGAGGGAGTACTATCTTTGTCTAAAATATATAACGTTTTGGTATACTATTTTAGCCTAAAAATTTCTTTTATTTAGTAACGAAAGAACTCCTTCCGTTTCATCAAAATATAAAATGGTTTATCATTTTTCTAAAACACATGTATCTAAACGTTTTTAATTGTATATGTTTACTCATTTTATTCTAAACCTACACACTAAAATAGTCTATACTCATACGTTTGAAAATAAGTTAAGATATCTTATAATTTAGAACAGAGAGAATGGTACTTTATAAAGGATAGTCATCCATGACAAGAGGGTAATTAACTCATCTGAGAAAACATTGTGAGTTAACTTCTTTTTTTTGGAACGTCTGCACCATTCCTTGAGATTTTAAAAGTATTTCATAATTTTTAAAACCCAAACAACTTAAATGTATCAAAACCATTACACATAGGCTTTTTTAGTCGGTACCATTACTTTGAATAATTTTAAACTGTCTTTTTCCTCTTACAACAATTTCTAAGACCATTTTTACCACATGTTTAGAATCTACGGAGAGTAGTTCTTCATTTTAAACATCTACTAATATATAAATTATAATTGTTTGTTACTCATATTTTACTTGTGAGATGGGGCCTCGTTTTACAACTATGCACGGGGCCCTAGATTTTGTCGGCCCGGCCCTTCTACATATCCTTGTAGAACACGAGTGGAAACGTTTTATCAAACATAGTTGATGTAGTCGTTCCCTCACGGTCCAACCAAACTAACACCGCAACGAGCGGCGCCTCCGAGCTATGCACACCTACAGTGCAGCAATGACTCCGTCTTCTCAATCCAGTTAGAGAGAGGGAGTAGTAGATGGTATCTAGGCCATGACATGGTGGTGGCTATGGTGGAGATCTCACGCGCATGCCAGCACGCTGAGGGACACTGATTCCAAGCAACAGGAGAGGAAGCAGTAGCTAGTGTCGTGGTATTGCCGACGAGTACGCCATGGAGGGGTCCTCACAATGCGTGTTTAGAGACGTGGGGTAAGATGGACAGTTGGCGGGTACGAGGTAACACAGCTTACCCAGGTTCAGATCCCACAACGGTGGCGGAATCCTACTCCTGCTATAAATCACTATAATGGCAATACGTCGAGTTACAGGATCGGTTCGTTGTGCGAAGTATGAGTTATGTCTTGCCCTAAAGGCTCTCATAGGCCCGACTTATATAGTCGCCAGGTCCTAGGATGACAGGGAAAGTCCTAGCTAGACAGGTTACAGATTCCTACATGGTACACAACTAGTCTAACATGTCTTGCACTCCAAGGCTCCGAGTACGTCGATGATTCCACTGTAGCCTTCCTTTATTCGACATGGGCCTCCCTTCTGGATCCATCTAACTGGACCGCTCAGCAGGCCATGGGCCATGCTACCAACTGTGGGCCACCCGGGTTATCCGGATAGGAGACATGCTATGAGGATACCCATATAGTATATCCCCAACAGTAGCCCCCGGAGAACTCCGAGATCTTGCGCCGTCTTACCCCTTTTGTTTGAATGCTCCGTGTAGATGGATGTCGGCAAATCGTCAAGAAATACCTTGTAGTCCTCCCAAGAACCCTGCAATATTCTTCGTATTCAACTTGCAAGTCGGAGAAACGCTGAATCTTCCTTCGTACTCTTCTCGTAGCTGGACTGGATCCGTCCATGACAGAATATTCCGATGTGATGGTTCATCTGCTAGTGACAGCTAGGGCGACGTAGACATAGGTCAGCAACGCCTCGTAACTCACACATGTAGAGAACACAATCATGTCCATTTTTCCCATGCGAAGGATACGAACCGTTGGCGGCGGCGGTTGGGAACATGGTGAAATTTCCGCGCACGCGCCTGCACATGTCGCCCACGTGTCGACCATTCGATCACTTTGCACGAATCTTGACGCCGGGGGGTATAAATTACAACTACGGTGGATTTTTACTTTTCACCTCATTCTTCCCCTGCGCCTTCGTCTTCCTCCTGCGATCACCTCCTCGAGCCCTCCCCGTGCATGCAAAAAACCCTAGCCTCCCAATCTCTTCAGTCACCACACTCCCAATTCAATGGCGAGCAGCAGCTCTACTCCCTCCATGGCGGCGTCGGGCGATGCCGCGGCGAAGACGGCGGGCTCCATCCATGTGCCCCCAGAGGGCTTGGTGCTGCCCAAATCCGCGGTGGTGGAATCCACCGGCGGCGACCAAATTCTAGCGATGCTAGACCTGCTGGAGGAAGAAGGCGACTCCCACAAGGGAGATTGGCGCGGCTCAGATATCACAGTAAGTGATATCAAGGAGCTGGTCGTCGAAGGCTATCTCCCCTCGACGGAGGGACTGGTCTGGCGGGTAGTGCCGGCCGGCAAGGTCACCCCTTCTCCCCAAGCCGGAGAGAAGGTGTACCTCAAAGCGCAATTGGTACGCGGCGTTTCCCTGCCCATCTCCAATTTCTTCCTAGTTGTCCTCAACCATTACCGGGTTAAACCTCAGAACCTTTCCCCCAACAGCATCCTCACGCTTAGCAACTATGAGGCGCTTTGTGAGGGTTACCTAGGGATTAGGCCTAGGTTAGACTTGTTTATATACTTTTTTACCGTCAAGAGGGAAGCCGGATCCAGCAAGGATGAGCTTAGGAATTGTGGCACAATTAGTTTTAAGATCCGGTCTGGCCGACGGTTCCCCGACATCGTCGGCCACGAGTTTTGTAAGAACTGGCAACGGACATACTTCTACGGCCCAGATATCCCTCTGTCTGGCCAAGAAGCAACGTATCCAGACTTTGTCGATGGAGCCGCCGCCAAAGCCTTAACATGGAGATCCATGGCCACCCTTCCCTCCGACAACGACGCTTCCCGCGCCATAAGGCGGACAGAATGGTTCGTGGAGATGGGTGTAACCGGATTGGACCTGGCCATATGCTGGTTCGTCAGGCGGATCCAGCCTCTGCAGCACCGCTCGAAGTTGATGCATGAGTACTCTAAGGAGAGGAAGGATAGTCTCCGCATCTCCGAGGACAAATTTTCCAGCGACTCCGTCAAGCTCCGCCTCAAGGACATCGTCAAGGTGAAGGATAGGAAGCGTGGCTTCACCATCACCTACGACATGTTCGAGGAGGGCAAGTGCCTAGAGGTACCTGTTTATTTTCCGTGTATGACATTTGCTCCAGTTCTTCCGTCTTGCCTTTATCATCTTATCTAACACCTTGTGATTTCACTTAATAGCTTAAGAGCCTAAAGGAGGACGACATGGCTGTCCAAATTTATGACCCAAAGATGAAGGAAGCCACTGTCGTGTCCAACGACGATGTCCCATTGGCGCAAAAGCGGAAGATCTCCACCTCTGACGCTGCCGACGGAGGTAAGAAGAAGAAGACGGAGGGTGGAGCCTCCAAGAAGTCCACTGCCGCCCTGGAGGCGGAGAAAAGAAAGATTACCGGGATCCCTTTTACCAAATCACCCACTATTGTGTAAGCTTCTTTTCCTCTAACATTTTCCATTGTTTGTCTTTTTCCTGTACTTATACTTTTGCACGTTTTCAGGAAGAAAGATGGCTTGAGTTTGAAGAAGACCTCCAAAACATCAGGGGCTTCTAAAAACATTAAAGATATGTTGCAACGAGATGTGTCGCACCAAGCATCTCCCGCCATCGCCCCTTTCACTCCCAGCGTCCAGCCCACACCTGCCCCGACAAGCTCTCAGGCTAAGGATGCATCTGGCCCTTCCGCCATGGAAGTGGACTCAGCTGCCTCCATGGATCTCATCATTGCCAGCGAACAGGCGACGCAAGAAAGCACCGCAACCAGAACGGCTGAAACTCCGGCTTAGTATGCCATCGGTAGCGGCAAGGCGGTGGTGGTGGGTGGAATGTCCATCGAAGGCGGCGCCTCTGCACCCAGGATAACCACAGAGCTTCCGAAGATAGTCTACTCGGCGCTTGCGTCGAGTAGCTCCACTTTGGCTCCTGGTGCAGCGCCGACATCTCCAACCTACGGCCTTGAGGAGCTTCTCCGACAAGCAGATATCTTGCAAGGAAACAGTATTTGCTTTAGCAAGTTGTTTGCCAAGAGCGCTACTAACCTCAAGATCATCGCACTTGTAAGTTTTATTTGCCTTTTGCATTTCATATGAGTATCCCACTGTAGCTCACGAGGATTTAGACGGAAAACCATAGGTCTTTGCATCTGAATGCTCTAAGAGTAACTATGCTAGAAAACTTCTCATTGTAGCCCCCAAGTATTTAGTTTGAATGAATTATTCCGACTAGATACTTTTAGAGTAGCATACGTAGTGTTTGTAAATTTCGATACTGTAGCCCCCAAGCTTCTAGTTGAAAACTGAATTAGTTCCGACTAGATGCTTAAAGAAAGACTAAGTATATGACTGAGTTAAAAAACTTTATACTGTAGCCCCCAAGCTTCTAGTTGAAATCTGAATGAGTTCTGACTAGATGCTTAAAGAAAGATTAAAGCATATTGCTAAGTTTAAAAACTCTCACTGTAGCCCCCAAGCCTCTAGGTGGATAGTTATCCGGCTAGATACTCCAGGTAGACTAAACATCTTTAAATGTTCTTTTCACAAAATGAGAATGCGCAGAGAGGTGTCACCAACGAGAAGTTCCACAAGATGCGCGCGGAGTTGGAAGCTGAAAAGGGTAAAACTTCCTTCTTGAAGGAACAAATGACCAAGAGCAAGAGTCTGTTTTTCCTTTCGATTTCGTACTCTAGCTTGGTCTTGTGCCGCCATTCTCCGACTACTCACTGTGTATTGTTCTTTCTCCGACTTGCAGAAACCATAGCCAAGGCCAAGGATATTGTCGAGCAATCCAAGAACATTGAGTTGCTGGATAGCGAAAACAAGATCCTTAAGCAGGAGAGAAAGGATACGCTGAAGATGCACGAGGACTCCATGAAGGCCCTGCAGGAGTCCGCTAACACGGATATGAACCGCTTGAAGGAGGAAATTGCGATGCTGAAAGAGCAGAAGAAGGCTGCCGATGATCAAAATCAACGCAATCTTGAAGCATACAAGATCCTCCGACAAGAATGGGACTCCATGTCAGAGAATCTCCAGCAAGCCGAGGCGAGCATCTTTGGTAAGTGATTCTCCGTCTTGTACTTCTGTAAGTTATGTAATTCAAACTTTTGTTTTATTGAACTCATGTGCTCCCTTGTCGGAATTGCAGCTCCTATTGGTTTAACCCAATCGCCTCCTCCGCCTAAGGAATGCATGGTCCTTGCTGGCAACTGTTGGAGATATGCCCAAGAGGCAATAATAAAGTGGTTATTATCATATCTTCACACTTATGATAAATGTTTACATACCATGCTATAATTGTATTAACCGGAAACATTAATACTTGTGTGATTTGTAAACTAAAATAAGAGTCCCTAGTAAAGCCTCTTGTTAAACTAGCTTGTTGGTTAATATATGATCATGGTTTCCGGATCATGAACATAGAGATGTTATTAACAACAGGATCATATCATTAGGAGAATGATATGGTGGACATACTCCTATAGATAAGCGTAGCATAAAGATCAAGTCATTTAAATAGTTCAATTGCTATATGCTTTCTGATACATAGTAACCTAATTCCTTCGACCATGAGATCATGCATATCACCTTTACCGGATGGATGCTTTGATGTCATCAAACACCACACCGTAACAGGGTGGCTATAAAGGTGGCATTGAGTGTTCAGAAAGTATTGGTTGAAACACATGGATCAAGAGTGGGATTTGTCCATCCATATGACGGATAGATATACTCTGGGCCCTCTTGGTGGAATGTCATCCAATTAGCTTGCAAGCATGTGACTGGGTCACAAGGGATCACATATCACGGGAACGAGAAAAGAGTACTTATCGGTAACGAGGTTGAACTAGGTATGCAGAGATACCGACGATCATAACCTCGGATAAGTAAACTATCGTGAGACAAAGGGAAATTGGTATCGTATGTAAGTGGTTCATTCGATCGCAAAGTAATCATAGAAATATGTGGGAGCCATATGAATTTCCAGATTCCTCTATTGGTTATTGTTCGGAGAAGTGTCTCGATCATGTCCGCATAATTCACGAACCGTAGGGAGACACACTTAAGGATTCGACGTTGTTTGAGTAGTTATGGTATTATGAGAAAGAGACCGAATGTTGTTCGGAGTCTCGGATGGGATCCGGGATATCACGAGGTGATCCGGAATGGTCCGGAGAATAAGATTCATATAAGGAAAGTCCCGTTTCGGAGTTCGGGAATGATTCCGGTGTTTTCATCGGGAATGTTCTAGAAGGGTCCGGATTGTCCGGCACTCCGGGAGGGAGGGTACATGAGTGTGTCATTGAATGATTGCATCATGTACTAAGTGTTCTTGCTGTTCCAAAAACATGAAAGTCAAATTGCCAGTTTGAAAGTCAAACGTCTAAAACAGGAAACTGTGGAAAACAGGAAACTGTGGGAAACAGGAAATTGTCGGAAACAAGCAAGAGGAGGTTGAAACCAACTTGGAGGAGGAGTTCCTCTCCTCCAAGCCGGCGCCCAGCCCTAGGCCGAGTTGGGGAGGGACTCCCTCCCTGGCGCGCCTAGCCCCTCCACCTATAAAAGGAGGGGCAGGGCTCCTCCTTGACACACACAAGTTTCTACCTCTAATCTCCGGTTTAGAGCCGTTTTGGTTTAGAGCTTCTAATTGCTTTAGCCTACGGTTTAGAGCCTTCTAATTGGTGTGTCTAATCTCTAGACCACTAATAGCCCTCTCTCATAATCCACCATACTTGCTCCGGCTTAAGGCGAAGCCCTGCGGGATCTCCCCTCTACTTCCGGTACCACGCCGTTGTGCTGCCGGAATCGCGAGGAGAGTGCTACAACCTCCGCTGCCTGCTGGAACAAGGGAGAGGAAGGTCTTCGTCGAGTACCGAACGTGTGACCGACTGCGGGAGCGCTGCCGGAACGCAGCGCCGGAAGGATCGTCTACGCGATCTTGAGATCGGAAAGAGTACGACTACATCACCCACGAGAATCTGCTCTCGTTAACCGCTTTGGAATCTTCGAGGGTAAGTTATTCCATCGACTCGTTGCTACAATCTAGTAGATAGATCTTGGCTTGTTTGTTTGTATGCGATAGAAAATTTTTGTTTTCCATGCTACGAACCCCTACAGTGGTATCAGAGCCGTGTCTATATGTAGATCTGTTGCACGAGTAGAACACAATGGTCATTGTGGGCGTTGATGCTTTTATTGTCGATTACTTCTTGTGTACTTTGCATCTTGCGGTATGTTGGGATGAAGCGGCCCGGGCTAACCTTACATGACATCGTTCATGAGACTTGATCCACGCTTGACATGCAACTTGTATTGCATAAGTGGCTTTGCGGGTGCCTGTTTCTCCTAGCATAGTTAAGATTCAATTTACAACGGGTGATTGACAATACTAGTATCAATGTTGTGGTTCTTGTTCGTAAGTTAGAACGACACTTATTGAAAGCCCCAAACCACGTAAAATATGCAAAGAAAGTAGAGGCGTCTAACTTTGTTTTGCAGGGGTGTGCAGTGATGTGATATGGCCATGATTGTGATTATATTTGATGTATGCAATGTTCCTTATTGTAAGTTGGCAACCGGCAGGAGCCATATGGTTGTCTTTAATTTCTGTTAAGACCCGCGTGTCTATTCAAAGTAGTTGTAATAGTTGAAGCCGGTGGACGACAACCATGGAGAGGCGTCATTGACCTTGATGCAATGCCGGTGATGATGGAGATCATGTTCGTGCTAGAAGATGGAGATCGGAAGCACAAAGAAGAAAGGCCATATCATATCACATATTATGAATTGCATGTGATGTTAATCCTTTATGCATCTTGTATTGCTTAGTAGACGACGGTAGCATTATAAGATGATCCCTCATGCACATGAATTTCAAGTCATAAAGTGTTCACCCTTAGTTAGCACCGTTCTAAAGCTTGTTGTTTCGAAGCACCACGTGATGATCGGGTGTGTTAGATTCTGCAAGTGTATACAACGTAAGCAAGCCAGATTTGCTTATGCGGAAGCTAAGGTTTGATCTTGACGAGCCTAGCATGTACAGACATGGCCTCAGGAACACGGATTACCAAAAGGTAGAGCATGAGTCATATAGTAGATATGATGAACATGTTGATTGTTCGCCATTGAAGCTATATCAATTCTCGTGATGATCGGTTTTGATGTGGTGGATTTGGTTCGTGTGATCACTAAAACAATGTGAGGGATATTGTTTTGAGTGGGAGTTCACCTAGATTAATTTAATTATTAATTAGAACTCAATTTATCATAAACTAAATCAAAGTGAATTTGCATAGTTGTTGTAGTCATTGGCATCCGTTTACCACCTTGCGCTTAGTTATAATTGAGATGATAGAACTATAGAATTCTGGTTAGTTACTTTACGAACTGGTATCGTATTGTTTTGAAGTGTTAATCTAAAGTTTAAAAGTTCTATTGCAAACTTTCAGTAAGTTCCGGTTACTCCATGAAAGTTTAATAATTGGTATTAAAACAAGAGTAACAATTCCAAGTGTTAGTATATAAGTATCATGTTTGGTTCCATGATTCTTGATATTCAAAGGATTCTCTTAATATCAAGGTTATCTAGGATCTGAAAGAGTTGTTTCAGAAACCATGATGTGTGGAAGATATTGTGATATCTGAAACGAAGTTTTGGTTACAACATGATAGAGTATAATATGGCAAAGTTCATGTTCTCATATTTGATGAGAATTTGCAAAAGGTTGGAGACACTTGTTGTCCTAATCCACCAAAAGGTTTTGGATAGCAACATTATACTCACGATTCATCTTTATAAGCTAAAAGTAGCTTGATCATGGATAATTCCATGATAAGGGTGAATATTTGATGTAGGAAAAATATTTACTACACCAAGAGATTACTAAAGAAAGGAATTTGAAAGAACACCAAACATTTGATGATGGTGATCTACTTCAAAGTGCAAGTCCAAAGATATTGGTATTTAATTATACACGCTTTGGACTATGTGTCATATGTATGACTCCACTATTGATGTTGATAGATTCTTTCAAACAGAAAAGGAAATACTGAAAGAGAATCTCATGAATATATGGCAGAAAAGAAAAGACTAGAATTGTTCAGTTTAAGTATATAGATGATATACATGTTATGGCTATATTCTTTGCTTATTAAACAATGTGGTTCTTAAATATTTGATACTGAATTTGTTGGTGTGAATCGTCATACGAAACAACACAATTCATGAACTACAATGGCCTAAGTAACTAGCAAAAGAATATGTGATGATGTTCATCGAGAACAAATAAAGGGTTGTTGTGTTGCTCGTTAAACATCAAAGCTTGCCTTCAAGATTTGTTTTATCAGGTATTATGAGAACAAAAGGGTTGTTCAAATAATTGCCGTAATCCATAAAAGATGGATGATTCACAAATCTCGTGGGAGAAATCACATCCATAAAACCAGTGCTAAAAATGTCGAAAGACAAATTGATTGAAAGATCACTTAGGAAGTGACATCGCCGTTTAAATTATATTGGAAAGAAAACATGAAGAAACTCCATGTGGATGGAATTTTGGAGTCTTTTGATTTTTGATCAAATGACGCTTGTGAAACTTTCCTAGAGATAATTAAAACTTCGTTCATAGGCCAAAAGGGAACGAATGACTAGCTTATTGGAACTTGTACATATTGTTGTACGAAGTCCGTTATGTGTAGTCAAAAGCGATGGATTTCAACTTCATATGCTTTCTCCGAAAATTTGAGTGAATATATGAATATTTACTTAATAAGGATGAAGTATGAAACATTTGAAAAGTTCAAAGTTTTTCAAGATGAAGTGCAAAATCATTGTAACAAGAATATAAACAGTTTATGATAAGATCATAAAAGAAGATATTTGAGTTACAAGTTTAGCATAATACCTAAGATTTAAGGAATCGTTCCGTGGATTTGCATTTTCCCGAAACACCATAAGAGTATGGAACGTTCAAGATATGTAATTAAACCTTGTTTGACATGGTAAGATCAAAGGTATAATTCATAAAATTGCCATTATATTTTAAAGATTAAAAGCTTCAGAGATTACCGTTTTTCCACTGAAAAGAGCTCCATCATAATCCGCTGAAATGACACCATATAAAGTTATGGTTTGGGATAAAACCCAAGTTGTCCTTTCTTAAACATTGGCATGCTATGCATAAAAGGATGTTTGCAACCAAAGTCGGATGAACCTGTCTTTGTATTACTGTTAAGTATTCCTCCATAAACACCAGAGACAAAAGTGTTTGTCGCTTAGAACGTCAAGTTTCTTTGAGAAGGAATTTTTCGTGAAAAGTTAAGTGGGAGGACAATAGAACTTTGATAAGGTTAAAAGAACCTTAGCTGTATGTGCAGAGTTGCGCAGCGCCGAAAAATGTTCCGGAGGCAGCAACAAAGCTCATGGCTCACGTACCTCAAAGGTTGTGGTCACGGAGATCCAAGTTCCTATTGAAACAAGTAGGTCGAGTAAACAATCAAATACCAAGATTTGAGGGTTGAATCATTATTTGAGAATAATGAACTGAATACATGCAAAGAAGCGATGATGGGCCCTGACTCCGTCAAATGGCTTGAAGCCATAAAATCCGTGATAGTTCCATACACGAGAAATCAAGTTTTGAACTTGAAGGACCCTCGAGAAAGGTGTAAGACCTTACAGTAGTGTCTGGATCTATAAAGAAATAGACATGGATGTTTTACATCTATGAAATAGTCGACATGTTGGGAAAGAGTTCACAAAATGTTCAAGGGTTGACTATGACAAGATTTGATCTTTCATAGTGATATTTAGTCTAGACGGATTAATGTAGCAACCACTACATATAATTTGTTATATGGTAGTTGAATAAACAAAACAAATTCTTCTAATAGAAGGGTTATCTAGGACGTGTGCATAACACAGTCCAAAGGGTTTTTTGTTAAAATTCAAGGGATGCTAAAAACATATGCAAACTTCAATAGTTGAAGTAAGCATAGCGGAGTTGGAATCTTCACTATGATGAAACTGTTAAAAGAGTTTAAATTCATCAGAGATAATGAAGATGCTTGCATTTGCAAGAAACTAAGTGGGAGCGCTAAGACATGTTTCTAATACATTATGTGGAAGACATATTGTTGATTGGAAATGACGTATCTTTTATTAACACATATTAAGAATTTCATATTGATGAAAGACTTAGGCAAAACCTAAATATTTGGCATCAATAGATGCTAATATGGTTGTGCCAGAAGTACATAAACGAGATATTGAATGAGTTCAATATAGAAACTACAAGAAAGATTCTTGTCGCACAGAAAGGATTGAATGAGTTCAATATTGATGATATATTCAAGTGTATTGACATTTGGTAAAGTGAAACAAATAATCAAGTATAGATTGATACTTGATGTATGAAATCACAAAGAATATTTATATCAATCATACTGTGATATGTACAAATCCAGATATGTCCTATGCTCTAAATGTTGTGAGCATATACCAGAATGATTCGTAAGATGATCATTGGACAATAGTAAGGATATTCTTATGATCTTTTGGAAGAACTAAGAGTATATTATTTGTAGAAGTGACAAATAGATGGTTAGTTCATTGTAAAAGTACTACATTGATACTAGTTTTGTCACAAAAGTACAAATTAAGTTTATCTCAATCTAAACTAAGGGTGGCACAATATAATGGAAAGTAAGTTCCATAATGGATTTGGATGAGTTCCAAAGTTAAGACATTGTGACAGATACTACAACAAAAGGCTAAGTATATGACTGCTATTATAGCAGCAAAAGAGGGCATTTGTGTCAAGTAGTTTGTTATCAAACTAGGTGTAGTCCACAGAGGGATAATACTATGAAGATATATTGTGCGACAATATTATCAACATGTTTTAACCCCAAAGAACTAAAGGTCACGCCGAAAGACCAAATTTATACAAAGCCATCTCATTAAAGAATGAGTGATGCGTAGAGACGCAAAGACATGCAATTACACACGGACCTGGAAGTGTCAGATACGGAGATCAGTTGACCACTAGCAATCGTGTACATACAACACCGGAAAGCCATAGGTGTTGAATACACAAAGGTTTGAAACTAGATTATTGACTCTAGTGCAAGTGGGAGACTGTTGGAGATATGCCCAAGAGGCAATAATAAAGTGGTTATTATCATATCTTCACACTTATGATAAATGTTTACATACCATGCTATAATTGTATTAACCGGAAACATTAATACTTGTGTGATTTGTAAACTAAAATAAGAGTCCCTAGTAAAGCCTCTTGTTAAACTAGCTTGTTGGTTAATATATGATCATGGTTTCCGGATCATGAACATAGAGATGTTATTAACAACAAGATCATATCATTAGGAGAATGATATGGTGGACATACTCCTATAGATAAGCGTAGCATAAAGATCAAGTCATTTAAATAGTTCAATTGCTATATGCTTTCTGATACATAGTAACCTAATTCCTTCGACCATGAGATCATGCATATCACCTTTACCGGATGGATGCTTTGATGTCATCAAACACCACACCGTAACAGGGTGGCTATAAAGGTGGCATTGAGTGTTCAGAAAGTATTGGTTGAAACACATGGATCAAGAGTGGGATTTGTCCATCCATATGACGGATAGATATACTCTGGGCCCTCTCGGTGGAATGTCATCCAATTAGCTTGCAAGCATGTGACTGGGTCACAAGGGATCACATATCACGGGAACGAGAAAAGAGTACTTATCGGTAACGAGGTTGAACTAGGTATGCAGAGATACCGACGATCATAACCTCGGATAAGTAAACTATCGTGAGACAAAGGGAAATTGGTATCGTATGTAAGTGGTTCATTCGATCGCAAAGTAATCGTATAAATATGTGGGAGCCATATGAATTTCCAGATTCCTCTATTGGTTATTGTTCGGAGAACTGTCTCGATCATGTCCGCATAATTCACGAACCGTAGGGAGACACACTTAAGGATTCGACGTTGTTTGAGTAGTTATGGTATTATGAGAAAGAGACCGAATGTTGTTCGGAGTCTCGGATGGGATCCGGGATATCACGAGGTGATCCGGAATGGTCCGGAGAATAAGATTCATATAAGGAAAGTCCCGTTTCGGAGTTCGGGAATGATTCCGGTGTTTTCATCGGGAATGTTCTAGAAGGGTCCGGATTGTCCGGCACTCCGGGGGGGAGGGTACATGAGTGTGTCATTGAATGATTGCATCATGTACTAAGTGTTCTTGCTGTTCCAAAAACATGAAAGTCAAATTGCCAGTTTGAAAGTCAAACGGCTAAAACAGGAAACTGTGGGAAACAAGCAAGAGGAGGTTGAAACCAACTTGGAGGAGGAGTTCCTCTCCTCCAAGCCGGCACCCAGCCCTAGGCCGAGTTGGGGAGGGACTCCCTCCCTCCCTGGCGCGCCTAGCCCCTCCACCTATAAAAGGAGGGGCAGGGCTCCTCCTTGACACACACAAGTTTCTACCTCTAATCTCCGGTTTAGAGCTTCTAATTGCTTTAGCCTGCGGTTTAGAGCCTTCTAATTGGTGTGTCTAATCTCTATACCACTAATAGCCCTCTCTCATAATCCACCATACTCGCTCCGGCTTAAGGCGAAGCCCTGCGGGATCTCCCCTCTACTTCCGGTACCACGCCGTTGTGCTGCCGGAATCACGAGGAGAGTGCTACAACCTCCGCTGCCTGCTGGAACAAGGGAGAGGAAGGTCTTCGTCGAGTACCGAACGTGTGACCGACTGCGGGAGCGCTGCCGGAACGCAGCGCCGGAAGGATCGTCTACGCGATCTTGAGATCGGAAAGAGTACGACTACATCACCCACGAGAATCTGCTCTCGTTAACCGCTTTGGAATCTTCGAGGGTAAGTTATTCCATCGACTCGTTGCTACAATCTAGTAGATAGATCTTGGCTTGTTTGTTTGTATGCGATAGAAATTTTTTGTTTTCCATGCTACGAACCCCTACAGCAACTTTATCAACTTTATCAGGCAGGCCAAGGAGATAGCCAAGCCCCTCCAGATCAATATCAAAGCAGTGGGTTCCATGATGAAGTTCTCGGAGATCCTACGCCAAGCCCCCGAGCGTATTTTAAGCTGGAAAGCTTCATGCACACGGGCTGGTGCAAGGATGGCACTATCGATGGTCAAGGCGCATTATGAAGATCCGACATCAACGTGGTAACCTCAGGTATTCCCGATGTAGACGATGACGGCCAGAAGATTGACCATAAGTCTATCTGGGAATCTTTCGCGGGCTATGACACAAGGGTTGCCGAGTTGGTCGACCACAATGTCTTCGTGCCGCTCGAGATCATTGACAGCGATCATCAAGGCTCCTTCGAGTCCCTCAAGACCACCGAATTCAAAGAGGATGGTTCTCCTGCCGCCGATAACGCTGCTTCCAAGTCTCCTACGCCAGAGGAATGAAAAAACATGATGTAATATTTGTTTCCTCTGGTTTGATGTATGCGGAAAAACTACTAAGTTATCTTAATGCGGAAAAACAATAGGTGTAATTTCCTACTACTTAAGCACTGGTTCCAGCATGTAATTATTTTTTAAGCAAGTGCTGGCTTATCCATTACTATGTTTTTATGCTTGAACTTTCGTGAGTCGGAAGACTCGTAGTCGGAACCATGCGCTCAGGTGATGATGCCCAATGACACCGTCAAAAACCTAAGCACAAAATAGCCGACAACAAGTGCCAAAAGTCACTACTCCAGAATCCACATAAAAACAACAAAGAACATGTAGACCAGAAAACTTGAGCTAACGACCGGGGGCAGAATTTTCACAAGTGCAAATGCAAACTTGCGCATAAAGGTTTTATACGATCCAGAAATGAACACTAAAGGAGTTAAAAAGACTCAGAAATATGAGTGAACTAGAGGGCTTTATTCCATTGATCATATAAGAGGTACACAGTAGATAAAAAATATGCTAAGTGTAAAAAGGACGTAGTTGTGCTATGTTTCATGGCCGATCAAGCTCCGGGTAGTCATCATCCGGGTCATGTCGCTTACGCTTATGATCTTTGCTGGGTCTATCCTTAAGTTCACGATTGTCAACAAGGTAGTAAGACCCATTGAGAAGCGCCTTGCTTATGATGAACGGTCCTTCCCATGGCGGGGATAATTTGTGTGACTTCTTCTGCTTAAGTCGGAGCACTAGATCCCCCTCTTTAAACGAGCGATGCCGAATGCGGCGACTATGGTAGATACGTAGCGTCTGCTGGTAGATGGCGGATCTTTGGCATGCCAAAACGCGCTCCTCCTCGAGAAGGTCCACACCTAGGCGTCTGGATTCTTCAGCGTCATCTTCGTCGTAGGCGGCAACTCTTGGTGAATCGCGAAGAATGTCGGAAGGCAGGATGGCTTCTGCTCCATATACCATGAAGTAAGGGGTGTAGCTGGTGGATCTGTTGGGTGTAGTTCGTAAACTCCACAACACAGATGGCAATTCTTCTGCACAAGCTCCAGCTGCTCTATGTAGCGGTGCTTCTAGACGTGGCTTGATTCCCTGCAGAATTAATCCATTGGCTCGCTCAACTTGGCCATTGGACTGTGGGTGTTCCACAGACGCTAGGTCAAGTCGGATGCCCTTGTCCCAACAATAAGCTTCCACTTATCCGAGTGACAAGTTGCTGCCATTGTCGGTGATAATGCTATGTGGGAAACCAAATCTTACCACTAGATCCCAGACAAACCTAAGGGCAGTTTCCCCATCAAGCTTTCTAATGGGTTTAGCTTCTATCCATTTGGTGAATTTATCAACTGCTACTAGCAGATGCGTAAACCCACATGGTGTCGTCTGTAATGGACCAACAATGTCTAGCCCCCAGACTACAAACGGCCAAGTTATTGGTATTGTTCGCAATTCTTCAGTTGAACATAGGGTTGTCGGGCATAATACTGGCATCCCATGCATGTCTCAACCAGCTTGTCGGCGTCCGCCTTAGCGGTCAGCCAGTAGAATCCTTACCGGAAGGCTTTGGAGACCAATGATCGAGGAGCGGCTTGATTCCCGCAATCTCCGAGATGGATCTCACGTAGGATCTCAATACCTTTTTGCTAGGAAACACACTTAAGGTATACACCAGTGGTGCTTCTTTTGTAGAGTTGTCCATTGATTATGGTATAGCCCTTTGCTCGACGTACTATTTGCCGTCTTTTGACTTCATCGACGGGCAAAGTTCCGTGTACGATATATTCCATGAACGGTTGTGTCCAAGCCGAAGGGACCTTTGGCACTGCATGAACGAAAGAGTCAACTCTATCTGAGTTGTCGACGTCTGCTCCCTTCACGGATGGTGTCCGTAGATGCCCTAGGAAAACGCCAGGCAGAATTCGTTTGCACCCTGATCCAAGCTTAGATAGTATATCGGCCACCTCATTTTGATCCCTAGGTACATAATTCACTTCGTAGCCCAAGAAACTCTTGGCTATCTTGCCCACTTCGTCTCGATATGCCGCCATCATAGGGTTTCGCGTGTTCCAGGTGCCAGCCACCTGCTGGGCAACCAAGTCGGAATCTCCACAGCAAACTATACGCTTGATGCCAATATCCTTGGCTACGCGTAGTCCGTGAATGAGTACTTCATACTCCGCCATGTTGTTCGTAGCCTCGAAGTGGATCTGCAGAACGTAGTGTATCTTTTCCCCTGTTGGTGACTGTAACAGTACACCAGCCCCCGAGCCATTGAGTATCTTTGATCCATCAAAGTGCATCACCCAGTATTCTAGCTCCGGCATTGGGGTAGCATCTGGCATCTCCGTACAATCTGCGATAAAATCCGCCAAGGCTTGTGACTTGATAGCGTCGCGTCTCTTGTAGGTGATCTCGAAGGCGGAAAGTTCAATGACCCACTTCGCGACCCTTCCTGTAGCATCGTTGTTGTTGATGATGTCAGACAGTGGAGCTTTGCTCACAACTATGATAGGGTGCTCCTGGGAGTAGTGCCTTAGCTTCCGAGAAGCAAGGAACACTCCATAAGCTATCTTTTGGTACTGCGGGTAACGCTGCTTGGACTCCGTCAACACATCACTTACATAGTAAACTGGTCGTTGAACTCCGTACTCATGCCCTGGTTCTTTCTGCTCTACCATGACGACGATGCTGATTACTCGGTTGGTGGCCGTCATGTAGATTAACATAGGCTCCCCAGGCTCGGGTGCTGCAAGGATAGGCGCCAAGGATAATATCTCATTTAGCTGCTTCAGTGCTGCATCTGCCTCATCCGTCCATGTAAACTTGTCCGCCTTCTTTAGCAACTTGTATAGTGGCAGAGCCTTCTCTCCAAGTCGGCTGACGAACCGACTAACTGCTGCAACGCAACCTATTAGTCATTGTATGTCCTTCACGCATGTCAGACGGTTTATGTTTAGGATGGCCTTGATTTTCTCCGGGTTGACCTCGATTCCATGTTGGGAAACAATGGAGCCCAAATTGCCGGCTGGAACCCCGAAGACGCACTTCTTAGGGTTAAGCATCATGTTGTATTTCCGAAGATTATCAAAGGTTTCTTTTAAGTTGAAGATTAGGTCGTTTGACTTTTTAGACATCACCGCTATATCTTCCACATAGGAGTGAACGTTCCGACCAATTTGATCGTGTAGGCAGCACTGCATTGTCCGCTGGTACGTAGCACCTGCATTTTTTAGCCCAAAGGGCATTGTGACATAGAAAAACGTGTCGTAAGGTGTGGTGAACGAAGTGGCCAATTGGTCTGACTTCCTCATCTTAATTTGGTGGTATCCTGAGTATGCATCGAGAAAACACAAAAGTTCCGAGCCAGCCATCGAGTCAATGACTTGGTCAATGCGAGGCAAAGCGAACAGATCTTTTGGACACGCTTTGTTCAAGCCGGTGTAATCAACGCACATTCTTAATTCTTTGGTTCCCTTTCTGGGGACAAGTATAGGATTGGCCACCCATCGGGTGTGAAGGACTTCTCGGATAAAACTATCCTTAAGTAACCTAGCTATCTACTTGCCTATGGAGCGTCTCTTATCGTCTCCGAAGCGTCGTAGAGGTTGTTTCACCGGTTTGCATTTTGGATAAATATTCAAGCTGTGCTCGGCAAGTTCCCTAGGTACACCTTTCATGTCGGCAGGTTGCCAGGCAAAGATGTCCCTATTCTCACGGAGGAACTCGACGAGCGCGCTTTCCTATTTGGGATCCAGGTTCGTCCCAATGGCGGTGGTCTTGGAGGCATCGCCTACCACAAGTTCCACCGGCTTGGTTTTGATGGCAGCCTTGAAAGCTGGGGCGGAGTCGGAAATCTGCTTCTTCGACGCCGGCATCTCCAAGGCATCGACCTTGCTCTGGATCTCCTTGAATTCTTCGATGTAGAGGACATCTTCCGCAAAGGCTGCTTCTCCAATCTCGCAGTCTGTTGCCTTGGTAAAGCTTCCGGATACGGTGATGACACCATTTGGTCCGGGTATCTTGAGCTTTTTGTAGACAAAGCATGGCTTGGCCATGAAGGCGTGCAAGATGTCGTGGCCGAATATGACGTGGTACACGCTCTTGAAGGGGACCACCTCAAAGGTCATGCGTTCTTGGCGGTAATTATTAACATCGCCAAAAGCGACCTGAAGCGTGATGCACCCAAGGGACTGAGCCTCCCGACCAGGAACTACGCCATGGAAGATGGCGCTGGTCCGCCTTAGGTTAGCCTCCGTCAAGTTCATCTTGTGTAGTGAATCCAGGTACATGATTTTGATGTTGCTTCCACTATCCACCATACATTTGGTGAACTCATTGCCGTCAATCAGGGGGTTTATGACCATGGTGTACTGGTTCTCCGTAGGGATGAGGTCTGGGTGATCCTTCCTGTCCCAAGTAATTGGAATCTCTAACCGGCGCAGGTACTGGGGAACTGGGGATAGAGTGGACATCAGTATCCTCATAGAGGTCTTCTATTGTCGGACAGTGGGGTGCCAAGGAAAGTGTGGAAAACTGCCGCCTTCTTCTCAAAGGGGTTCTTGCCCTTGCCATCGCTCTTGGTGGCGTGCTTGGGGTCAACATCCTCATCCATTTCACTTGAATCCTTGGACTCCTCTTCCTTCTTATTCCCCTTGCCCTTGCCTCGCGGTCTGTTCTTCCGACTTTGCTTGTAGCCGAACTCCGGGTCCTCCTTGAGATTGTTGACGAACTTGCAATGGCGATTGGTGTGAGTGGTTTTGCCGTTGGCGTCGAGGTGTATGAAGCACGCCATATCACGGTACTCTTCGTAGGTTTGGGGAACACGGAGCACTGCCTGATACGTCGGAAACGTATCTATAATTTTTGATGCTCCATGCTTGTTTAGTATCTACTTTGCTTTGCTTGTCTACACTTTGAGGTGCTTTTTACATGTTTTTTGGTACTAACCTACTAACAAGTTGCAACAGTGTCAGATGCCTGTTTTCTGCTGTTTTTGGTTTAAGAAAAGTTAGTAAAGAAATATTCTTGGAATTGGACGGGACAAACGTCAAAGTCAATTACTTTCTGTGGGGAACAAGAAGTCCAGAGGGGAGACGAGGAAGCGGGCCAGGGCAGCCAAACCCCCAGGCGAGGACAAGGGTGGTCCCGCTCCTGGCTAGGGTTTGGCCCCCTGGTCGCCTCCTCGGCCTCCCCCTTCGCCTATAAGAAGCCCCCAATGTAGAAACCCTAAGCACCCGATCAAATCTCCACAAAACCGTCTATAGCCGCCGCCACCATCGTCCCTAGATCGGGGGGATCTGAAGTTCTTCCCGGCACCTTGCCGGAGGGGAGATCATCCCGGAGGCCTTATCTCCGGTATGATGCGTGAGTAGTTCCACCTTGGACTATGGGTCCATGTAGTAGCTAGATGGTGTTATCTCCTCCTTTGTGCTTTCATGTATAGATCTTGTGAGCTCCGTTCATGATCAAGATCTAATCTGTTTGTAATCATGCATCTTGTATTTGCGGGGATCCGATGGATATTGAGATTATTATGTTGGTTTGATTAATGGTTTTGTCTCTAGGATTCTATCATGTCTGTGTTTTCTGTGATCTTGCATGCTCTTTGTTGTTAGTAGCTATCTTAGCCAAGTAGTTGCTAGTGACTCCAAGAGGGGTATTTATGCTTGATAGTGGGTTCATGCCTCTAGTTTCGAAGGGAAGTGACAGAAATATCTTCAGTTGTAGATGTCTTGTTGCCACTAGGGAGAAAACAACGGTCTCTTGTTCATGGAATATGTGGACTGTTTACCTTACACACTTTGCTTAAAGTAGTTGTATGTTGCTTGCAACTTAATACTGGAGGGGGTTCGGATGATAACCTAAAGGTGGACTTCTAGTCATAGATGCAGTTGGATGGCGGTGTATGTATCTTGTTGTATTGCCCAATTGAATCTCATAGGATCTTTCTGACTAGTAATTGCATTATTATGCCTTGCTCAGTCCTGTCAATTTCCCTGTTGTAATTTGTTTACCCTTCATGCCACGTTGTTTATCTATGGAGAGCACCTCTAGTGAACTATGGACCCCGGTCCAATCTTTACGATTGATACATCTTCCACTGTTACCTGTTTACTTGCTGCAAACCATTACCTTCCACACCATTCGTTTAATCCTTTGTTACAGCAAACCGGTGAGCTTGACAACCTCACTGATTCGTTGGGGCAAAGTCTTGAGTTTGTGTTGTGCAGGTCTCCGCGTTGCTTGCAACACATGTGTGACGTTTCCTTCCTCCTTCTGGTTCGATAACCTCGGTCTCAACTGAGGGAAACAATAGTGTGTGTGATACGTCGGAAACATATCTATAATTTTTTATGCTCCATGCTTGTTTTGTATCATTTGTCTTATGTTTTGTCTACACTTTGAGGTATTTTTATACACTTTCTGGAACTACCCTATTGAAAAGATGCCACGGTGCTAGTTGCATGTTTTCTTCTATTTTTGGTTCCAGAAAGGCAGAAAATCAATATTCTCGGAATTGGACGGGACAAAAGCCAAATTTATTATTTTTCCTGGAGCAACACGGAACCACGAAGCAGAGCTGGAGGGGGGCCACAGGGTGGCCGCACCCCCTCCCTAGGCGTGGGCAAGCCCTGGAGGCGCCTGGAGGGGGTGTGGGTCCCCTGGACCCCCACCGACCTTGATTCCTACGCCTATAAGAAGCCTCCGACCCAAAAACACTTGGGAATCCAGAAGAAATCCACGAAAACCTCTATAGCACCGCCGCCACCGAAGGGGAGATTCGGGGGATAGAAAGTCTCTATTCTGGCACCCTGCCGGGACGGGGAAGTGCCCCCGGTGCCATCTCCATCGATCTCCACCACCATCTCCATCATCGTTGCTGACTCCCATGATGAGGAGGGAGTAGTTCTTCCTCGAGGGCTAACGACTCTATTGGTAGCTATGTGTTCATCTCTCTCTTTGCATGATCTTGTGGTCATGAGCTTTGTAATCAAGTAGATCTACCTTGCTACTCAAGTGCTTCATTAGATCTATGCTCTCCCCATGTGTGTGAAAGTGCTAGTGTGCATGCCATGGTGGTACTTAGGTTTGAGTCTACATAAATACTCTTTGTGCTTTAATAGATCTATGCTTTTCCCCACGTGTGTGAAAGTGACAGCGGGCATACCATGTGTGGCACTTTGGCTAGATTGAATATTTGTTATGAGTTATATTTGGAGTTGGATGTCTCTATGAAATTGTGGTGTTTGTTGGAACCATCTAGTGCTCAAGGTGACAGTGTGGGGTTATCTAGATTGGGGAAGGCGGACTTTGAGGTGTGCTGTTATAGCCCTACTGTGGCATCCCGCAAAACCACTACTAGAAAATCGCGTTGTTTTTGTGCATTGCATCGTCATCATCATGCATTGTTGCTTAAAACTATTTTCGCAAAGCCCGTTTTGTTTTATAAAACGCCCCACCTTTATTCAAAAATCAAACCGGGTCGCCGGAATATTTTACTTTGTCTGCTAGTAGTTTGCAAAAGGCTTGTTGGAATTAAATAAAACATTTAATTGTTTTTAGTGGGGCAGTCGAACGGGCCGAATGACCCGAACGACCGCCCCCGTACAAACAGATCGGTCCACCCCGTTTTCTTTTCCTACCCATCCTAATCTACCCCCCAACCAGCCACCTCACCCCACCCAACGCCCTGCTGACACCTCACCTCTCCTTCCTTCCCCCTCCAATCACCCCCTGCCACGTCAGCCTCCCTCTCTCTCTCCCTCCCTTTTCTCTCCCCCAATCAGCCCCAGCCCCAGCACATCCCCACGCTTCCCACGCACGCGCCTGACCCACTCCCAGCCGCGGACACTCCCTCCCCCTGCCGACAAACCGCCTCGGGATCCGTCCCGCGGTCCCACCTTCCCCGGTCCACCCCGCCTGGCCTTCCTCTTTCCCCAACCTCCCGCACCCTCCCGTCGCTCCCGAACCTCCCCTCCTCCTCCCTGGCGCCTCCTCCTCCCGGCCGCGTCGCCCCGCTGGACCACCTCCTCCGCCCTCGCCGCCGAGCGCCGCCGCTTCCGCTCGGTCTCCCTCCGCCCCGCACCGGCGCCTCCCTCACCGGCCGTCCCCGCCTCGCCCCTCTGCGTCTCGCCGGCGACGCCCCGCGCCCGATGCCCTCGAGCTCCTCACCCGCCTCCCGTCGCCGCCCTCCGAGCCGTGCCCCGTCCTCCTCCAACCTCCGGCACCGCCCCCGCGAGCTCCCTCCGCCGACGCAGCCGCATCCCCCCGCCTCCGGACCTCACCCTCCACCTCCGCGTTCGCCGGCGCCACCTCGCCTCCGACCGCTGCCAGCGCGGCCCCGCCGTTCGCCCCCTCGCCTCCCCGTCGAGCCGCCATGCGGACCAGAAGCAGGAAAACGATACCCCGTGTCGGTTTCAAGTCCACACCGACAAGTGAAGTTGAGACGCCAAGATCGCTTTCCCGAAGACTGAAACCTCGACGCACCTAGCTCGCCTTCCCGGACGCCATGACCTCCTTCACGGAATCCCAAGGCCGTTGCGCCGAAGACCGATGCCGCCCGTGCGACAAGATCTTCACGCATCCGGAGACCGAACCCGACCCGCCAAGTTCTTCAATCGGATCCGAGGGCACCGAGACCCCGGTGCGACAAGTACTCCGACCCGGACACCAAGTTCTTCATCCCGAACGCCATGACCGTCAACATGACCCAAAGACCCCGGATGCGCCAAGCCCTACCCCGTTATCCGAGAACGCTTCCGTCGAACCCTGGACCCTGAGACCAAACCCCGGAAACCCCAAGATCTGCCGAACCCTAATGTGTGAACCTCTTATCCGAGAACCCTATTTTATAATATAATAACAACTTGTCGCATATTGAATTGTTCATCCTGCATGCATCTTGTCATATGGTTTGGGGGCCTTATGCCGATTCACCTCTAATTAAATATGGGGCCCATATGCTGGCAAATCTAGTCTTATATTGGCCTCATTTAAACTTGTGTAGCGAACCGGTGATATATTCTGCCTTGTTAAACAACATTTAATTTGCGGGGTAGATAAATAACATGAACCATTTAATTCTCTGTCGGGACCCCGGTTCCGCTTAATCTTGCCTAATCGCATTGCACCCTTGCCATGTCATACATCATACATGCATCATGCCGACCTTCTGCCGTTGTATTAAATAGCGCATCCGGTGTTTCTTCTAGTGTTTTGCTTCTTCGCGGATAAGGCCGTTGAGTTGATGTGAGCTTCGCCCGATCTTCGGTTGACCCTTCGGCAATGTTTTTCAGGCGAGCATCTCCCCCCTTTCTACCTATCTTACTTTTATAGTATTTATTCCCTCCTGTTGATCTATTGCTATCTGTGTTGCGATGCTTTAGTTTCCGTACCTGTGATATCCCTTGCAGCCTTATATTGCCTTGGACACATCCTATTACCTGTTGTTTGGTAGATAGTTGGACTTGCGCGTCGTAGTCGCTTGCTCAAGTGCTGTTGTGTGTCGTCAAGTGCCACAGTTGTTGATGTATTGCCGCATGTTGATGTTGGACATGGCCCTAGTTTTACTTATCGTTCACTTTAATTCCTGTTTAACAACTAAAATTGAAATAAGCAGAGGCATCGGTGGGTGATAGATAATATTTGGTTTCCGAACGCCCACTTGTGTCCCGTAAGACCCCGAGTACTTGATACCTGTTCCTTGATTTATCGCGCTATCCACATCCGGGAGGTATATGGGACCCCCCTGAGCCAGAGCTTGATTCAGTCTTATTTCTTGGGGCCACAAACTAGTTTGAGGTTTTATTTACGATCCTGTACTTATGCCATGTTTTACTGCTTTATTTATTTTGTGCGATGGATAGCACACTGTACTGTTTAGGATCGGGACACGATTCCGCGGTGTCGACAAGCCCAGTTTTGGGTTCCCAGTCGTTCACAGCCGTATACCCAGACCTTGAGTCCGTCTCGGAGCTAGCTTACTTCGTTGCGGGTAGCTTAATGGGGTGGCCCCCTGAAATATTTCTGAATCCTGTGATTGCTTTGTCGTGAAGGCCTCGTTGGGTTTTGATTTGGTTTTTCCGAGGTTGATCGAGTGTGTGTTGCTATTGGTGCACCCCGGCCGGGTAAAACTTTTTGAAAGCCGTGTCCGCGGTTATGGACGACTTGGAGCACAGTATCTCGACCATAGACAAGCATAACTAAAGTTTACTGCTATAAATTTGACTTTATAATGACTAGTAATCAGCTTCACTATAATGGAATGGCTAAATAATACTGCCCACAAATGCTTGTTTGGATTGTCGCTTGCGACCATTGTACCTGACTAGTAAGTATGACAACTATAACGGAATGGCTAAATAAAAGTGCCAACAACTGCTGGGTTATGGGTTGTCTCATGCTAAATGAATCTGACTAGTAAGTGTTGCCACTATCACGGAATGGTTAACTAAAAGTGCCCACTGCTTATTTTATCAGGATGATTATCTATACCTGACTAGTAATTGCTGCAACGATAACGGAATAAATAAAACTGCCAACCGTGTGAGTTCCTCGGTTGACTTCCTCGTTTGGCCTCGAGGGGGAAATACCAGGATGGGTTTGTTTGGCGTTAGGGTCAGGTTGGTTCCGGATAGGTCCTTCTTACCCCTCTCTGATAACCGCTAGTTGTATCGAGTCTCTATAGGTTGTTTAGCGCATGCTGCCGCTGCCGCTCAGTCCACCATACCTATGTAGGCGAGGACCGCCGAATTATAGTCTCGCCGTGTACTGGCCTCAGTACTGACGCTCCTCTTTTTCCTTTGCCCTTTGTCGGCACCCCTTTTGTTTAAGCAGGTTTTGAGATCGACGTCGTTAGCAGGGTTACCCTTCCGGCTTGGCCTGGGCAGGGTTATGGTCGCCATTGGTTATTCTTCAGGGCTCTTAGCCCCATTTGCATCTTGTCCGTAGTCGGACGCTCTATCATTTTCAAGGTGATTTGGATCTTTGTATATTATATCTGTATTCTTGACTCTTTGAGTCGCTGTTGTATATATATCTGTTCTGTGGGTCCCATCGAGGACTGTTGTGTAATGTTATTACTTCGTTTTCCACCCGCACGAAAGTGCCTGGTGGGCACCTTTGAATCGTTCCTATGGGGGTTTGGCGAATTTCGCTAAAATTTGCATAGGTCCGATTCTGAGGGTGTTACACCTACCATGGATTAGAGTGTCCAACCAGAGAGTAGTTAAGAGTAGTACCATGAAGAGAGGATATTTATATGAGAGAGTGTTCACTAGTGAAAGTATGATCCCTAGGCCTTGTTTCTAAACATTGAAACACCGTTTGCTACTAGATCTGTTGCATGTTGCTTGCTTCCTTCAGTTTGCCTTTAGACTGTTCCTCCATGCCATCAGCTCTTTTCTGGCACCGTTACCCCACGTCAACAACAAGTCAGAAGCTATTTTATGGCACCGTTACCACTTGTATTTCACGATCTCTTCACCGAAGTAGTGCACCTATACACCTGACAAGTGTATTGGGTGTGCTGGGGACACAAGAGACTTCTTGTATCTTGATTGCAGGATTGCTTGAGAGGGAATACCTTTGACCACTTCCTCCCTGAGTTTGATAAACCTTGGGTAATCCACTTAAGAGAAACTTGCTACTTTTCTACAAACCTCTACACTTGGAGGCCCAACAACTGTCTACAAGAATAGAAGTGCGTAGACATCAAGCTCTTTTCTGGCGCCGTTGCCGGGGAGGTAAGGTGAAAGGTACTCACATCCTCCGGTGTGAGTGCTCGAAGTTATTTCCTTTAGATTCTGCAATTTTGTCTTTTGTTTCTTGTTTTCACTAGTTAGGCTTAATGGAAAACAACACCAACAAAATTAGAGTGCTCTATAGAATTTATCTTGAGTTAGGACATGAAGTGTTTGGAGAGAAAATTAAAAAACCTATGGAACTTTATTTGCATTCCAATAGCAATGTTATTAGTATGAACTCTTTGGACACCATTATTGCTAATTACATGGAAAAGTCTAAGCTTGGGGAAGCTAGTTTTTATGAAAATGATCTTTTTAGTCCTCCAGCTTTGGAAGATAGCTATTCTATTGCTTATGATGATACCAAGCCTCCAATATATGATGATTACAATGATGAGTATGATATTTTCAGTCCACCTACTATTGAGGAGGAAATTAATTGTGATTACAATATGCCTCCTATATTTGATGATTATGGTGATGAGAATAACAATGATAGCTATTTTGTTGAATTTTCTCCCACTACAATTAATAAGAATGACTATGCTTATGTGGAGGGTAATAATCATTATATGCATGTGGCTCATGATAAGAATGTTTTATGTGATAGTTATATTGTTAATTTTATTCATGATGCTGCTAAAAGTTATTATGAGAGAGGGAAAAATGGTCTTATGTATCTCAACAATATTAAGTTTCCCCTCTTTATGTTGAAAGTCTTGAAGTTGCACTTGTTATGCTTTCGTATGCTTGTTGCACTTGTTCTCCTTTCCTATGCTTGTTGCTTTGTGCTTTCATGACTTGTTTCTTTACAAGATTCCTATGCATAGGAAGTGGGTTAGAATCAAATGTGTTTTCAATTTGCTTATTGATGCTCTCTTTTAATTCAATTCATATTTCCTATGTGTAAGGTTCCCAACCTTTAATAAGGTAGAGATCCCTGTGTTTACAATGCTAGTCCCTGGATCAATAGCTAGCATCCACAGTTAAGATGTATTATCAAGAAACAAAGGTCATAATACAACTTTATAACCAGGAAAAAAATAATTTATTACATCTTACATAGCTCATTTGGCTATCTCATTACAATGCAGCAGAATATAACAATAGCATGGGGTCCTTCATCTTCAAAGTGCCACAGGCAAACATGTTGGTTGTAGACTTGTAATCCTAATCAACACATCTTACTAACATCAATCAAACCTGCAACATAACAGGTTACATCCACAAGGGTCAATACATTTGAATTTTATTGGCAAGTGATACTATGGTAGTATAGTGGAGTCTATCATCTATATGCATTTGGCTAAGTGGAGCTTAGGCTTGCTTTGCTCAAAATAGATTTTCCTTATCAGTTGAAAACTCTAAGTTTTTGTTTGTCAAAATCACCCAAGGCATCTCCCAATAGAAATTGGTGATCCTTTAACCCTTGTTCAACCACAAGTTTTAACTTAGAAATTGGGATGAGGAGATTCTTGATAGCTTCCATGTCTTAATGCTCAAATTGTCCTTTGCCAGGGACATGGCTAAGTACTTAGATTTTACACTCTGCAGAGGTGGTGCACTTTCCCCACAAGACTTGGTTTCACCAAGACAAGATCTTTCAGAAGCCTTCCCTTAGACCAGAATGGACGCGTTCCAACCTATCATCCCCTACCACCAACTATCCATTTGGCTAAGTTATTGCAACCTATATGATCCAGGCATAGCCCATAATGCCAAGTGGCTGCACTTGAAGCTTCTCAACATTGGACATCTCAAATCTCTTTGTTCCTGGGTGGCCATCCACAAGTGAGATACACAAGGTAAACCATAGAAATGGGCCTTTGTGAACCACTCAACACAAACCATTCCTTCCATTTCACCCAGGTGATTCATTCACTTAGTTGTTTTATTAAACAAAACACAAGTCCTTGACTTAGAAATATTCCATAGTATGAATATATATTCCACCCTTGTTATCTACTAGCTAAGCTAAGCATGAAAGTAGTAGGAATCTTAACTTAGGAAAATTCTACTAAGGTTTCATCTACTAGGATTTCCCATGGCATAGTTTACACTTAGCAAAATTCCATGCAAGTCCTACTTAGAAATATCACTAATGCATAGTGAAAATAATGGGACAAAAGTATGAAGCATCAATTGCCTTTTTGTTAGAGAATATAAGTTCACTCCTTGATCTTGCAATATTCACACTCTTCAAATCACTACAATTCAATCAAGCAAGCAATAATTCAAATCTACCATTCAAGCAACATAAAATAATAGAAACAAAGCAATGCATGCAAGCATGCTAAAGATGGTTTATTTGTAAAAGTGGTTCTAATGGGTCACAAATATTGGAAAATACCTATTGGTCATTTTATATAAGTGGCAAAATCATTTGCAAAAATTTTTACTTATAAATCATTTTTAAACCAAATCATTATTTTATGTGGTTGAAAATGCCTTTAGCAAAGCAACAATCTATAGGGTTCATCAAAATATATGTTTAAATCATAAAATCTTGTGTTTAGGGTCAGAGAGTTTAAATCAAAACATTTCCCAAAGGTTTTTCTCCAAAAGCATTTTTAATAAATAATCATTACTTTTATTTGACTAGTATTGCTTTAAATCAAAGATTTACTCCTTAGCTTTACCAAATACATTTTCAAATCCATGAGTTGGTTTCTAAGGTCAGTAGGTTCAAAACAAACCATTTGCCAAAGGTTTTATCTCAAAAATCATTTTAGAACAATTTTTATATTCCAAATATGCCTACACAAGTTTCTGCAAAAACAACCAATTTAACATAAGCATTTTACTAAACAAAGTGCATGGTTGGGTAGGATTTATCTTTCAGATTCCATTGATATAAAGTTTGAAAATTTTGGACGTGTGGTTTGAAAGTCATGGATTTTACAAAATTGAACCACAAATAGATCAAATCTGTTTTTATTAAAACAGACAAGGCCACGTGTCTGCTTACTACTGGTCCATACCGTTTCGGTTGGATCGACCATAGACAGCTGTTGGATTTAAGTGGGATTGCACTCCTTAGGTGGATACATACCCCTTCGGGTTAGTTCTAATCTCAATCGTCAGATCAAGATCATACGGACCTAAATGCTTTGACCAAGAAGCAGCGGCGCTGGCGGGGGCGACTGGCGGCGGCGTGTCTGGTGGCGGTGGTTTGGTGAATCCAGGAAGCGATGAGAGGAATGGAGGGGCTCACCGGGTTCGCGGGGTCGTGGTGATGCTCAAGGTGGTGGTAGCTCGTCGAGGGGCGCACGGTGGTGACGGCAATCGCTCGCCAAAGTTGCTCCTGGCGACGCGTGCGCTCAGGCGTCGTCAGGGATGGGTGTCTGGGGTGCAAGCGAGCAAGGAAACGTGTCAGGAGGGTGTGCAAGTTCATACAGGTTGATATGGAACTCACCATAGGGCAAGGGGCACACGGAGTCGACGACAGTAGCTCGCCGGAGCTGGTGCAGACGACGGTGGTTCCCAGACGAAGACGAAGGCGCGGCTATGGGGCACAAGCAGGCAAGTGGGAGCTACTGGAAGAAGCGCACAGTGATGGTGAACGATCTCGTAGCATCCAAGGGGCAAGGGGAGGCAGGTACTGGCCGGAATTGAAGAAAATGCCCGCCAGAGGAGGGAGAGGTTTCGGGTGAAATCGGTGCGGCCTGGTGGCGTTTGCGGAGTGAGATCTGGGGGCAAAGTTAGAGGAGGCGCGAGCGATTAAGTGTGCGTGGTCGGGGGACGGTTTCACGGCGTCGTTAAAGCGTATTAACGCTGGCATTCATCGACAGTAAACATGGCCAGGGGGGCACGATCAGCGGCGGGGTGAGGAAGAAAGGTCTGGCGGGTGGGGTTGTGCGGTCCACGAGAGAGAAAAAGAAGTGGTGGGGTCCGGCAGTCAGCGAGTGAGTGGGTGAGAGTAGTGGTGAGAAAACGGTTCGCTCGGGGTGAGAGGGAGAGGTGGGCTACTGGGCTTAGTGGGCTAGCTGGGCTGGGCTGCTCCGTTTCATTTTTTTTTTGTTCTGAATGTTTTTCTCTTTTTCCATTTCTAATTTCTGTTTTGATTTTGTTTAATTATTTCAAACATCAATTTGATTTCAAACCTCAACCAAAATTTGTGTAGATTCAAATACTGATTAATAACACATTCCAAAGTCAAATTTAGAATAATATATTTATTCTTTTTACGGTCTTTTAATTATTTAAAATAGGCTCTAGTATTAATTAAATAAGAATTTAATAATATTTTTCAATCTGCATTTGAATTCAAATCTCCACCAAACTTTGGGTGAATTTTAATTCTGTTTATCAACATATTTCAAAGTCCAAAATAGAACAATTATTTTTAGGGTTTATTATTTATTTAAAAAGAATAATTAAATAGACTTTAGTCTTTAATTCAAAAATAGGATTCAAATATGTTTAAAAACTCTATTTGACTTTCTAAATTTTTCCAAAACCTTTTTCAGTAGGTTTCAATTGAAATTATAAAACACTTTGGAATTTTATTTAAAACACTTTAATAAGTTTTTAATGTTTATTTTAAAATGGAAAAAGCCTTTACTCAAATATAATTGGGTATAATAAATCCCTATTATTTTATTCAAATAATCCTTTACTCTTTTTATCAAATAGAAATATTTTATTTCATTTTTTTAGCCAAGATTTAATTTGGCCCTTTCAAATAGTCCTTATTTATTTTTCTACCTTTGCTTTTGAAAACCATATCTTTTTATTAAAAGATCCAAAAATAGTGACTCCAACTATTATAATTTTATTTATTATTTGTTTTTTGTTTTTAAATCTCTTTAGGATTTTTATTTGATCAAAATAGGTTTTGATGTTTCCAATTGGAATCAAAAAGTTTCTTCTCACCCTAAATTTCAACAATTATTTATTTTTCACATTACAAGATTTGGAAAATCTTGGGATGTGACAGGCTACCACCCTTAAAATAAATCTCGTCCCGAGATTTGGGAAGGCTAGGGTTACAAGTTGGCTCAAAGCAACTAGGGTACTACCAACCTTAAAATTTTTCCAACTAGATTACTTCTTGGCTTGCTTGGAATCTTGTTGAAACCTCTCTGGGCAAACATCTGCATTGTGTCCTTTGTTTCCACACTTGAAACATGTGACAAGCCTGAGATCCTTCATAGGCTTGTTTATCTTGTGCTTCATCTTTTCTGGACAATTGCTTGCATAATGTCCTAGTTCTTTGCAATCGAAACACATCACTTGGCTGATATCTTTCTTTTCCTTTGGTATCATTGCCTCTTGTTTGTTTCCTTAGTTCTTCTTCTTTTCTAGGCATTCATTGGCATAGTGTCCCATCTCTTTTGCAAGTGTAACATTGCTCTTGGGTAATATCCTTATTGCTAGGGTTGGGTCAATTCTTCTTCTTCTTGGGTCTCTCCAAAGCTAGGAGTTCTTCTAGTTCATGCTCTTCATACTTCACTACAAAGGTGGGAAATCTTTCTCTCTTATTGGGACAGTTACTAGAGATATGACCTTCTTCTCCACAAGAGTAGCAACACTTTGTGGTCACTTTGGGTTTGTCCTTATGATGCATGGTTTTGACTTTGCCTTCATCCTTCTTGGCAAAAGTTGTTCCTTTATGAGGGTTTACAAACTGTTGATGCACTCCATCTTGTTTCCTTTGGTGAACTATGGAATAGATGGGGCATTGGATAGGGACATGATTATTTCCTTCACATAGGAAACAAGTAGCCTGAGATGTGGGGCATTGATTAGTTGGATGTTTCTATTCACAATTGGGGCATTGATCTTCATGTTCCTTGGAAGTGTGATCCTTGTCTCCACAAATATTGCAAGCTTGGGTTCCTTCTAGAATATCATCCTTGACATCCTTGTTGTCACAAACTCCTTGGGAAGAGTTGTCTCCCATGTTGATCATTTGATCTGTCACCTTATGCAACAATTGGGTTTGGGTTTCTAAAAACCTTTGCATGGTTGGATATACCTCACTGGTGTTGGCTAAAAATTGAGCTGTCACTTGGTTCAACTGGGTTTGAGTTACTATGAGTTCTCTCATGTTGGCCTCTTGGTTGTTGTTGTGGTCACCATCCTTGATGTTGGAGTTTCTTGGAGTAGTCATCTGTTTGGGTTGGATTGGGATTAGAATAGGAAAAATATTTCTAAGGGATAATTCTAATCACACACATCACAATTCACACAAGCAATATGCAAGCAATTCACAAACAAACATTCCACTCTAACCACAAGTTACAATCACATTTTTTAGGCAATAAAATATTTTTTTTCTACACCACATAAGTTGGTGGGTTTGACTTAAACTAAATATGGTGGTCCAACTATATGGTTCACTTGAAATCATTCCATCCTTCTTAGTTGATTCTTCTTGAATGAGATCATGGTTTCCTTCGGAAAATTTTTGGTGTCTTGGTCACAAAACTTCAAAGTTGATGATGTTTCCTTCTAAGTTGTGTTTCCTTAGTCTTCAAGTCTTGAGCAATATTTATTGTCTCACTTGTAGTCCTTAGTGATATCCAAAGTTGAAGTCCTTGGTGAAAATAAAGTTGAAGTCTTTGGCCATGGGAAAAGGCTTTATCCATCAAGTTGAGATAGACAAGATGTAGAATCAAAACCAAAAATGGTTGAGGAAAGAGTTTACAAGATTGTTTGTAAATAAGTTTTGGAACAAATACAACTCCTATTTTTCTAAGGGTTTTTGTCCAATCCTAGGGTTACAATCCTACAGGCAACACAATGCTCTGATACCATCTGTAAGGTTCCCAACCTTTAATAAGGTAGAGATCCCTGTGTTTACAATGCTAGTCCCTGGATCAATATCTAGCATCCACAGTTAAGATGTAATATCAAGAAACAAAGGTCATAATACAACTTTATAACCAGGAATAAAATAATTTATTACATCTTACATAGCTCATTTGGCTATCTCATTACAATGCAGCAGAATATAACAATAGCATGGGGTCCTTCATCTTCAAAGTGCCACAGGCAAACATGTTGGTTGTAGACTTGTAATCCTAATCAACACATCTTACTAACATCAATCAAACCTGCAACATAACAGGTTACAACCACAAGGGTCAATACATTTGAATTGTATTGGCAAGTGATTCTATGGTAGTATAGTGGAGTCTATCATCTATATGCATTTGGCTAAGTGGAGATTAGGCTTGCTTTGCTCAAAATAGATTTTCCTTATCAGTTGAAAACACTAAGTTTTTGTTTGTCAAAATCACCGAAGGCATCTCCCAATAGAAATTGGTGATCCTTTAACCCTTGTTCAACCACAAGTTTTAACTTAGAAATTGGGATGAGGAGATTCTTGATAGCTTCCATGTCTTGATTCTCAAATTGTCCTTTGCTAGGGACATGGCTAAGTACTTAGATTTTACACTCTGCAGAGGTGGTGCACTTTCCCCACAAGACTTGGTTTCACCAAGACAAGATCTTTTAGAAGCCTTCCCTTAGACTAGAATGGACGCGTTCCAACCTCTCATCCCCTACCACCAACTGTCCATTTGGCTAAGTTATTGCAACCTATATGATCCAGGCAGAGCCCATAATGCCAAGTGGCTGCACTTGAAGCTTCTCAACATTTGACATCTCAAATCTCTTTGTTCCTGGGTGGCCATCCACAAGTGAGATACACAAGGTAAACCATAGAAATGGGCCTTTGTGAACCACTCAACACAAACCATTCCTTCCATTTCACCCAGGTGATTCATTCACTTAGTTGTTTTATTAAACAAAACACAAGTCCTTGACTTAGAAATATTCCATAGTATGAATATATATTCCACCCTTGTTTTCTACTATCTAAGCTAAGAATGAAAGTAGTAGGAATCTTAACTTAGGAAAATTCTACTAAGGTTTCATCTACTAGGATTTCCCATGGCATAGTTTACACTTAGCAAAATTCCATGCAAGTCCTACTTAGAAATATCACTAATGCATAGTGAAAATAATGGGAAAAAAGTATGAAGCATCACTTGCCTTTTTGGTATAGAATATAAGTTCACTCCTTGATCTTGCAATATTCACACTCTTCAAATCACTACAGTTCAATCAAGCAAGCAATAATTCAAATCTACCATTCAAGCAACATAAAATAATAGAAACAAAGCAATGCATGCAAGCATGCTAAAGATGGTTTATTTGTAAAAGTGGTTTCTAATGGGTCACTAATATTGGAAAATACCTATTGGTCGTTTTATATAAGTGGCAAAATCATTTGCAAAAGATTTTACTTATAAATCATTTTTAAACCAAATCATTATTTTATGTGGTTGAAAATTCCTTTAGCAAAGCAACAATCTATAGGGTTCATCAAAATATATGTTTAAATCATAAAACCGTGTGTTTTTTAGGGTCAGAGAGTTTAAATCAAAACATTTCCCAAAGGTTTTTCTCCAAAAGCATTTTTAATAAATAATCATTACTTTTATTTGACTAGTATTGCTTTAAATCAAAGATTTACTCCTTAGCTTTACCAAATACATTTTCAAATCCATGAGTTGGTTTCTAAGGTCAGTAGGTTCAAAACAAACAATTTGCCAAAGGTTTTATCTCAAAAATCATTTTAGAACAATTTTTATATTCCAAATATGCCTACACAAGTTTCTGCAAAAACAACCAATTTAACAGAAGCATTTTACTAAACAAAGTGCATGGTTGGGTAGGATTTGTCTTGTTGATTCCATTGATATAAAGTTTGCAAAATTTGGACGTGTGGTTTGAAAGTTTTGGATTTTACAAAATTGAACCACAAATAGATCAAATCTGTTTTTATTAAAACAGACAGGGCCACGTGTCTGCTTAGTACTGGTCCATACCGTTTCGGTTGGATCGACCGCGGACAGCCATTGGATTTAAGTGGGATCACACGGCTCAGGTGGATACATACCCCTTCGGGTTAGTTCTAATCTCAATCGTCAGATCAAGATCCTACGGACCTAAATGCTTTGACCAAGAAGCAGCGGCGCTGGCGGCGGCGACTGGCGGCGTGTCTGGTGGCGGTGGTTTGGTGAATCCAGGAAGCGAGGAGAGGAACGGAGGGGATCACCGGGTTCGCAGGGTCGTGGTGATTCTCAAGGTGGTGGTAGCTCGTCGAGGGGCGCACGGTGGTGACGACAATCGCTCGCCAAAGTTGCTCCTGGCGACGGGTGCGCTCAGGCGTCGTCGGGGATGGGTGTCTGGGGTGCAAGCGAGCAAGGAAACGTGTCAGGAGGGTGTGCAAGTTCGTACACGTTGAAATGGAACTCACCATAGGGCAAGGGGCACACGGAGTCGACGATAGTAGCTCGCCGGAGCTGGTGCAGACGATGGTGGTTCCCAGACGAAGACGAAGGCGAGGCTGTGGGGCACGAGCAGGCAAGTGGGAGGTATTGGAAGAAGCGCACAGTGATGGTGAACGAGCTCGTAGCATCCAAGGGGCAGGGGGAGGCAGGTACTGGCCGGAATTGAAGAAAATGCCCACCGGAGCAGGCAGAGGTTTCAGGTGAAATCGGTGCGGCCTGGTGGCGTTTGCGGAGTGAGATCTGGGGGCAAAGTTAGAGGAGGCGCGAGCGATTAAGTGTGCGTGGTCGGGGGACGGTTTCACGGTGTCGTTAAAGCGTATTAACGCTGGCATTCATCGACAGTAAACATGGCCAGGGGGGCGCGGTCAGTGGCGGGGTGAGGAAGAAAGGTCTGGCGGGTGGGGTTGTGCGGTCAGCGAGAGAGAAAAAGAAGTGGTGGGGTCCGACAGTCAGCGAGTGAGCGGGTGAGAGTAGTGGTGAGAAAACGGTTCGCTCGGGGTGAGAGGGAGAGGTGGGCTGCTGGGCTTAGTGGGCTAGCTGGGCTGGGCTGCTCCGTTTCATTTTTTTTTGTTCTGAATGTTTTTCTCCTTTTCCATTTCTAATTTCTGTTTTGATTTTGTTTAATTATTTCAAACATCAATTTGATTTCAAACCTCAACCAAAATTTGTGTAGATTCAAATACTGATTAATAACACATTCCAAAGTCAAATTTAAAATAATATATTTATTCTTTTTAGGGTCTTTTAATTATTTAACATAGGCTCTAGTATTAATTAAATAAGATTTAATAATATTTTTCAATCTCCATTTGAATTCAAATCTCCACCAAACTTTGGGTGAATTTTAATTCTGTTTATCAACATATTTCAAAGTCCAAAATAGAACAATTATTTTTAGGGTTTATTATTTATTTAAAAAGAATAATTAAATAGACTTTAGTCTTTAATTCAAAAATAGGATTCAAATATGTTTAAAAACTCTATTTGACTTTCTAAATTTTTCCAAAACCTTTTTCAGTAGGTTTTAATTGAAATTATAAAACACTTTGGAATTTTATTTAAAACACTTTAATAAGTTTTTAATGTTTATTTTAAAATGGAAAAAGCCTTTACTCAAATATAATTGGGTATAATAAATCCCTATTATTTTATTCAAGTAATCCTTTACTCTTTTTATCAAATAGAAATATTTTATTTCATTTGTTTAGCCAAGATTTAATTTGGCCCTTTAAAATAGTACTTATTTATTTTTCTACCTTTGCTTTTGAAAACCATATCTTTTTATTAAAAGATCCAAAAATAGTGACTCCAACTATTATAACTTTATTTATTATTTGTTTTTCTTTTTAAATCTCTTTAGGATTTTTATTTGATAAAAATAGGTTTTGATGTTTCCAATTGGAATCAAAAAGTTTATTCTACCCTAAATTTCAACAATTATTTATTTGTTTATTTATTTTTCACATTACAAGATTAGGAAAATCTTGAGATGTGACACTATGTGAGCATCTTTGAAACTATCTTGCCTAACTTAAAGGCATTAAAGAAAAGTACTTGTTGGGAGATAACCCAAGAGTTTTCTTGAGTCTTGGAAGTTATTACTTCTGTAATGACCTCTCCTTATCCTTTTTTTTCCTTTTTGTGCCAAGAATAACCTCTAATGAGAGGGAAGTAAGATTTGGGGAGTTGCTGTCCCGAAACAGATTTCTGTCCTCCACCAAAATAATTAGTGAGGAGTCTTTGTAAGTCGGATTGTGCTAAGAATTTACAAATAAATCCCCCAGTATGTTAGATAACTTTAGTTAGTTCAACACTTTTTTATTTGAGCAACATAATGTCTTCGAAAAAATCGGTTTCTACCTGCTGGTCTGTTTTGACAGATTTCTGCCATTATTTGCATTTGCTTCTTATTGATTCCTTTTTGGTTCTTTTTGGGAAATTGAGCTTTTTGAAGGAGTTTCTACAGTAGCTTGTGTTTTTAGTGAAAAGTCTTTCTGTTCCAAAGCTTTGCCTAAGGTCTAATATCTTTTGAATACAATAATGTTGCTAATGAAGATTGTGTGAAGTTTTGTATGAAGGAAAATTTTCAGGTGTAGAGAAAGAATGATATAATGAGATGAAGAATGGACAAAATCTCAATCTTGTGGATGCCACCGTGGTGTCACCCCTAGAAATATCCAAGAGGTACAAGCGTCAAATCTTGGGGATGCCCAAGGCATCCCCTTCTTCATCATTAAAAATCTCAGGTCTTTCTAGACACTTCGTTTTTATTGTTTCATGCATTGTTGTGTTGTTCTTGGAGCGTCTTAGTTTTCTTTTTGGTTTTTGTTTGGTTAGTTTGATTGAGTAAGTTGGTTGGTTATACCACACTTCTTTTGGAGAGAGACACACTCTGTTTCCATTGCCTAGAACACTCTAGTTTTCACTCTTATTGTTTTGTGAGTGTTCTCTTTTGCTAGCACTGTGTTTAGCCTTAGTTTTCTTGTTCTTGTAGCTTAGAACTTTTTAGTTCTTCTTTGTGTATTTGTGAGACAAACTCACTGATCTATATTGATTATTATCTCTGTGAGTTGTTTCAAATAAGTTGATTGGTGTTGGAAAAGAGTAGAAAGTTTCATGCTTATAGTGATACAAAAGGGAGCTTGTTTTGACTATGGCTTAGACTTTATCATGTCATGCTAGATCTTGTTTTGACCTTATGCTTAGTGATTATTTCTGTAGCATGACTTGTTCCAAACAATTAGGATTGCTTAATGTGCCTTGAAGGAATCATGCGTTGTTTTAGCATACAAAAGGATAGTATTGCGGTATTCTCCTTTGATATTTTGTTTGGGTTGATTTGGCACATGCTCACACCATGTTATGACTTTGAACAAGTCACGATAGGCTCTATGATCATTTAGTCCTTGACTTGTACTACAACTCCATGCTTTGATTAGCAATGCTTTGTTGCACTGCATGATTATGGCCATTATTGCTCTCTTAGTTGGTTGCTCCCAGTATTTTGCTAGCCTCCACTTGTATGAGTAAGCTCTACTCATGCTTCCAACTCCCAAGAAACCAAGTTATTCCAAAGTGTCCACTATAAACTCCTATGCATGGTGTGTTACACCATTCCAATTATATTCTTGTTTTCAACTATCTTCCAATTAAAAACTATTTTGTTATGTGAAAACTTAGTGATTAAAGCCCTCACGAACTTGATGGCACATTTTATATCCTTTGCCCCTAATAAACTTGAACCATTGTGACAACTTTGTTGTATATGCTTGCACTTATAAGTTGAATTAGCAGAACCGTGCTGTCACGGGGAACGTTTTCAACATTGCACTTGTACTTTGTACTTAGTTGATATCATGCTCTTTTGTCTATGGATGTCACCGGTGTGAAATAAAAAGGGAACTTGTAAGTCCATGGAGTTTGTATCATGTGTTAGAGAAACGCCTGGGCCGCTAGCCTAATCCATGCCTAATCATGGTGGAAACTTGCAGCATCACCATAATGAGCTATCTATGAAGCATCATCAGTAAAAATATATGCATATGGTAAATAAAAAGATTGCTGAGATGCTCATTGTCTGCTTGCCTTGCCATTTTGGTTATGGGAAAGCGCATGTACCATGTGCAAGGGGTACCACGTTGGCGGTTCTCTATGATATGCATGCACTTACAATGACAAGAACTTACAGATGACTAAAGTTGAGTAGAATGAGGTGTGGCCCTCGTATTCAAGGGACTTGAGATTGACAACTTATACTTCGTCAAGCATATACTCCATCTTTGTTCACTTTAACCTTAATCACTTCAAGATGCTTATGATAGGGGCAATGAGGGTTGTAAGATAACAAGTACCATAATTTTTGGAAGCTCTTTTTGAAACTTGAAATCCCTACTTCCTTTACAAAAGGCCTTTCTTCCACCATTATTTGAGTCTCCACCTTCTACCTTTAGGCACCATTAAGAGAGCATAGTTGTCATTCTGTGTGCAGTGTCCCAAAACTTATTGATTGATTCATATGGTCATATTACTTGTTCTTGTGCTACTTGTTTCTAGTCACCCTTGTGAACTTTGAAGGTGTCCTATGCATCTATTTGCTACTCTATGAGGGACAAGCTGAATGCCACTATGCTATGTTTTCTGTATGTCAACAAACAAACGTTTTTCAATGCACGTAATTCATGATCTTTGTTTGTAGCCTTTCATGTTTCATGCATAGTTACTATGTCCTATTGTTAGAACTCCATCTTTCATGCACATGTTTAGAGTTCTTTGATCCCATCTTTCAATGCTTGAAAATGGTTGGATCTTTATTGTGAGGGTGCATGTCACCTCAAAAATTATTCTTTTTATCACTTACCTACTCGAGGACGAGCAGGAGTTAAGCTTGGGGATGCTTGATACGTCGGAAACGTATCTATAATTTTTGATGCTCCATGCTTGTTTTGTATCATTTGTCTTATGTTTTGTCTACACTTTGAGGTATTTTTATACACTTTTTGGAACTAACCTATTGACAAGATGCCACAGTGCCAGTTGCCTGTTTTCTTCTGTTTTTGGTTCCAGAAAGGCAGAAAATCAATATTCTCGGACGGGACAAAAGCCAAAGTTGTTATTTTTCCCAGAGCAACACGGAACCACGAAACAGAGCCGGAGGGGGGGCCACAGGGTGGCTGCACCCCCTAGGCGCGGGCAAGCCCTGGAGGCGCCTGGAGGGGGTGTGGGTCCCCTGGACCCCCACTGACCTTGATTCTTGCGCCTATAAGAAGCCTCCGACCCAAAAACCATAGGGAATCAAGAAGAAATCCACGAAAACCTCTATAGCACCGCCGCCACCAAAGGGGAGATTCGGGGGACAGAAAGCCTCTATTCCGGCACCCTGCCAAGACGGGGAAGTGCCCCCGGAGCCATCTCCATCGATCTCCACCACCATCTCCATCACCGTTGCTGACTCCCATGATGAGGAGGGAGTAGTTCTTCCTCGAGGGATAAGGGCTCTACCGGTAGCTATGTGTTCATCTCTCTCTCTCTTTGCATGATCTTGTGGTCATGAGCTTTGTAATCAAGTAGATATACCTTTCTACTCAAGTGCTTCATTAGATCTCTGCTCTCCCCATGTGTGTGAAAGTGACAGCATGCACGCCAAGGTGGCACTTAGGTTTGAGTCTACATAAACACACTTTGTTATTTAATAGATCTATGCTTTTCCCCTCGTGTGTGAAAGTGACAACGGGCATACCGTGTGTGGCACTTTGGCTAGATTGAATATTTGTTATGAGTTATATTTGGAGTTGGATGTCTCTATGAAATTGTGGTGTTTGTTGGAACCATCTAGTGCTCAAGGTGACAGTGTGGGGTTATCTAGATTGGGGAAGGCGGACTTTGAGGTGTGTTGTTATATCCCTACCATGGATTAGAGTGTCCAACCGGAGAGTAGTTAAGAGTAGTATCATGAAGAGAGGATATTTATATGAGAGAGTGTTCACTAGTGAAAGTATGATACCTAGGCCTTGTTTCTAAACATTGAAACACCATTTGCTACTAGATCTGTTGCATGTTGCTTGCTTCCTTCAGTTTGCCTTTAGTCTGTTCCTCCACGCCATCAGCTCTTTTCTGGCACCGTTACCCCACGTCAACAACAAGTCATAAGCTATTTTCTGGCACTGTTACCACTTGTATTTCACTATCTTTTCGCCGAACTAGTGCACCTATACACCTGACAAGTGTATTGGGTGTGTTGGGGACACAAGAGACTTCTTGTATCCCAATTGTAGGATTGCTTGAGAGGGAATAACTTTGACCACTTCCTTCCTGAGTTCGATAAACCTTGGGTAATCCACTTAAGGGAAACTTGCTGCTATTCTACAAACCTCTACACTTGGAGGCCCAACAACTGTCTACAAGAATAGAAGTGCGTAGACATCAGTGTGCACCATCACCACTAAACCACAAGTAGTCCCTATTCCTCCTCCTACTATGACTAAGCCTATTGAGCCTACTACTAGTGATGCTAAGTTTGACTTTGATATTGATGGTTGCAATATTTCTGAAGTAACTATGTTCTTGCAAAAGATTGCTAGAAGTCCTGATGCTAGTGATATGCATGTTGCTTTCACTAAACACATTACAGATGCTCTTGTTAAGATCAAAGAAGAGAAGATAAAACACAAAGCCTCTATTCCTAGGAAAGTAGAAGATAGTTCGGAACCCATTATTAATATGCAAGTGAATGACTTTGATCTCAAAGCTTCATTTGATCTTGGTTCTAGTGTCTCTATTATGCCTAGGAAGATTTATGAAATGCTTGATTTGCCACCATTAGAACATTTGTTATTTGGATGTTCCACTCAATGATAATGCTAAGAAGAAAGTCATGGGGAGTATTAATGATGTTCTCATTATGGTTAACAATGCTTATGTCCCTGTGGATTTCTATATTTTGGATGTTGAATACAATGCTTCTTGTCCTATTACTTTGGGAAGACCTTTTCTTAGAAAAGTTGGTGCCATCATTGATATGAAATAAGGCACCATCAAATATCATTTTCCATTCAATAAAGGTATTGAACACTTCCCTATGAGGAGAGAGAAGTTTCTCTTTACTCCCCCTTTGAAAGCAAGGTTTGATGTTAATGATTCTTCATTTAAAAATACTTGATTCTTCTTGCTTTGTTGTGCCTAACTTAAAGGCGTTAAAGAAAAGTACTTGTTGGGAGATAACCCAAGAGTTTCCTTGAGTTTTGAAAGTTATTACTTCAGTAATGACCTCGCCTTATCCTTTTTGTTTGCTTTTTTGTGCCAAGAATGACCTCTCCTTATCCACTTGTATGAGTAAGTTCCAGTCATGCTTCCAACTCCCAAGAAACCAAGTTATTCCAAAGTGTCCACTATAAACTCCTATGCATGGTGTGTTACACCATTCCAAGTATATTCTTGTTTTCAACTATCTTCCAATTAAAAACTACTTTGTTATGTGAAAACTTAGTGATTAAAGCCCTCACGAACTTAAAGGCACACTTTATATTCTTTGCCCCTAATAAACTTGAACCATTGTGACAACTTTGTTGTATATGCTTGCACTTATAAGTTGGAATTAGTAGAACCGTGCTGTCATGGGGAACGTTTTCAACATTGCACTTGTACTTTGTACTCAGTTGATATCATGCTCTTTTGTCTATGGATGTCACCGGTGTGAAATAAAGAGGGAACTTGTAAGTCCATGGAGTTTGTATCCTATGTTAGAGAAACGCCTGGGCCGCTAGCCTAAGCCATGCCCAATCATGGTGGAAACTTGCAGCATCACCATAATGAGCTATCTATGAAGCATCCTCAATAAAAATCTATGCATATGGTAAATAAAAAGATTGCTGAGATGCTCATTGTCTGCTTGCCTTGTCATTTTGGTTATGGGAAAGCTCCTGTACTATGTGCAAGGGGTACCCCGTTGGCGGTTCTCAATGATATGCAAATACTTACAATGACAAGAACTTACTTGGACCCAAAGTTGAGTATGCATGGGGTGTGGCCCTCGTATTCAAGAGACTTGAGATTGCCAACTTATACTTCGTCAAGCATATACTCCATCTTTGTCACTTTAACCTTAAACACTTCAAGATGCTTATGATAGGGGCAATGAGGGATGAAAGCTAACAAGTACCATAATTTTTGGAAGCTCTTTTTGAAACTTGTAATCCCTGCTTCCTTTACAAAAAAAAGAAGGCCTTTCTTCCACCATTATTGAGTCTCCACCTTCTACCTTTAGGCACCATTAAGAGAGCATAGTTATCATTCTGTGTGCAGTGTTCCAAAGCTTATTAATTGATGCATATTGTGATATTACTTGTTCTTATGCTATTTGTTTCTAGTCACCCTTGTGAACTTTGAAGACGACCTATGCATCTATATTGCTACTCTCAGGTACAAGTTGATTGCCATTATGCTATGTTTTCCGTATGTGAAACAAACAAACGTTTTTCAATGCATGTTATTTATGATCTTTGTTTGTAGCTTGTCATGTTGCATGCATAGTTACTTTGTCCTATTGTTAGAACTCCATTTTTCATGCACATGTTTAGAGTTCTTTGATCCCAGCTTTCAATGCTTGCAAATGGTTGGATCTTTGTGAGGGTGCATGTCACCTCAAAAATTATTCTTTTTATCACTTACCTACTCAAGGACGAGCAGGAGTTAAGCTTGGGGATGTTGATACGTCAGAATCATATCTATAATTTTTGATTCTCATGCTTGTTTAGTATCTACTTTGCTTTGCTTGTCTACACTTTGAGGTGATTTTTAAATGTTTTCTGGTACTAACCTAGTAACAAGTTGCAACGGTGCTAGATGCCTGTTTTCTGCTGTTTTTGGTTTCAAAAAAGTTAGTAAAGAAATATTCTCGGAATTGGACGGGACAAACATCAAAGTCAAATACTTTCCATGGGGAACAAGAAGTCCAGAGGGGAGACGAGGAAGCAGGCCAGGGCAGCCAACCCCCCCTCCCCCAGGCGCGGCCCACGCCTAACTAGGGTTTGGCCCCCTGGTCGCCTCCTCGGCCTCCCCCTTCGCCTATAAGAAGCCCCCGATGCAGAAACCCTAAGCACCCGATCAAATCTCCATGAAACCGTCTGTAGCCGCCACCACCATCGTCCCTAGATCAGGGGGATCTGAAGTTCTTCCCGGCACCCTGCCAGAGGGGAGATCATCCCGGAGGCCTTCTCTCTGGTATGATGCGTGAGTAGTTCCACCTTGGACTATGGGTCCATGTAGTAGCTAGATGGTTGTATCTCCTCCTTTGTGCTTTCATGTATAGATCTTGTGAGCTCCGTTCATGATCAAGATCTAATCTATTTTGTAATCATGCATGTTGTGTTTGCGGGGATCCGATGGATATTGAGATTATTATGTTGGTTTGATTAATGGTTTTGTCTTTATGATTCTATCATGTTTGTGTTTTTTGTGATCTTGCATGCTCTCTGTTGTTAGTAGCTATCTTGGCCAAGTAGCTGCTAGTGACTCCAAGAGGGGTATTTATGCTCGATAGTGGGTTCATGCCTCTAGTTTCCAAGGGAAGTGACAGAAATCTCTTCGGTTGTAGATGTTCTGTTGCCACTAGGGAGAAAACAACGGTCTCCTGTTCATGGAACATGTGGACTGTTTACCTTACACACTTTGCTTAAAGCAGTTGTTTGTTGCTTGCAACTTAATACTGAAGGGGGTTCGGATGATAACCTGAAGGTGGACTTCTAGTCATAGATGCAGTTGGATGGCGGTCTATGTATCTTGTTGGATTTCCCAATCGAATCTCATAGGATCTTTCTGACTAGTAATTGCATTGTTATGCCTTGCTCAGTCTTGTTAATTGCTCTGATGTAATTTGTTTACCCTTAATGCCATGTTGTTTATCTAAGGAGAGCACCTCTAGTGAACTATGGACCCCGGTCCAATCTTTACCATTGATACATCTTCCACTGTTACTTGTTTACTTGCTACAAACCATTACCTTCCACACCATTCGTTTAATCCTTTGTTACAACAAACCGGTGAGCTTGACAACCTCACTGATTCATTGGGGCAAAGGCTTGAGTTTTTGTTGTGCAGGTCTCCGCGTTGCTTGCAACACCTGTGTGACATTTCCTTCCTCCTAGTTTGATAACCTCGATCTCAACTGAGGGAAAACTTGTTGCTTGATCTTCACACCCTACGCTTGGGGTTACCAACGAAGTTCCACGTCGAGCATCATCACTGCCGAGGTAGTTTCACTGCCTCGCTGCTGCCCACGACCAGCTCCCCATCCTCGGCCACGTTGTCCGCCATCACCTCGTCCTGCTAATGTCAGAGCGACCATGTCGGAGGTTTGCTTTTCTTCTGGCGGGGTCTTCCGCTTGGTGCTGCTGTTCCTCCGAGCTTGAGTTGGAACGGCCGTTGTTGGCAGGGATCCCCGAGCATCATTGTCGGCATACGCGAACTCACTGGCCAACTGAATCATCTGGTTGAAATCTAACTGGTGATTGTCCTGCAGGCGCTTCAACTTATGTCGGAGCAACATGCCCTTTTCCAACCCATCAATGAAGGTGGCCATGGCGGTCTGAGCGTGCACTCCTGCGCAGGAATTCATCATATCCATACAGTGAGAGAGGTAGGCGCGAGATGTCTCGTCTTTCTCCTGCACGCACCGCTGTAGATCGCCAACAGTACATGGACGTTTGTACGACCCTCAAAATTCTTAGTGAATGCTTATTGCATGTACAACCAATTGCAGATGGATCTCTCCGGCAAGTCATCAATCCATTGTCGAGTTGTGCCCGCCAACATCAATGGGAGGCACTTGACGGCGACGTTGGTGTTACCCCTGGTGATCTCCACCGCGTTACCGTAATCCTGCAACCATGTAGTTGGCTTGGCGGTGCCGTTATACAGCTTGATGGTCTTGTCAATCAGGAAACCTTTGAGGTAAGTTGCGGACCGTATCATAGGTCCAAAGCAACATGGTCCCAGGTATGGTCCTTCCCGGGCCTCGTGGATCTAGTCCAGACGCGAATGTGCATCGTATGGCTCCGGGCTTATTTTTTTCTTCTTGCCATCAGGGGATGGGATGCGTGAATGATGTGGGCCTCCTCCGCCATAGTGGATGCTGGATGGCGACAGAGGCAGAGGTGGCAATGGGTTAGCCTTCTTGATGTTACCCTCCTTTGACGCCTCACGCTTGTCGCGGTTGCTTGTCGGACGCGGAGGATCATGGCGCGACCTGCTCTTGTGTCCTTGGTTGCGCTCCCCGTCATGACAGGTCTGCTCCGTGTTGTCACGGATGACGATGCTGCTCTGCCTTGGCGGAGGCATATCCGTACGACGGTTGACGACTGTCTACGCACAGCCTGTTGGGAACCCCAAGAGCAAGGTGTGAAGGAGCAAGCAGCAAGTTTTCCCTCAGTTGAGACCGAGGTTATCGAACCAGAAGGAGGAAGGAAATGTCACACAGGTGTTGCAAGCAATGCGGAGACCTGCACAACACTAACTCAAGACTTTTCCTCCAATGAACAGTGAGGTTGTCAAGCTCACCGGTTTGCTGTAACAAAGGATTAAACGTATTGTGTGGAAGGTAATGGTTTGCAACAAGTAAACAAGTAACAGTGGAAGATGTATCAATGGTAAAGATTGGACCGGTGTCCATAGTTAACTAGAGGTGCTCTCCTTAGATAAACAGCATGGCATGAAGGGTAAACAAATTACAGCAGGATAATTGACAGGAACTGAGCAAGGCATAACAATGCAATTACTAGTCAGAAAGATCCTATGAGGTTGGTTGGGCAATACAACAAGATACATAGACCGCCATCCAACTGAATTTATGACTAGAAGTCCACCTTCAGGTTATCATCCGAACCCCTCTAGTATTAAGTTGCAAGCAACATACAACTTTTTTAAGCAAAGTGTGTAAGGTAAACAGTCCACATGTTTCATGAACAAGAGACCATTGTTTTATCCCTAGTAGCAACAGAACATCTACAACCGAAGAGATTATTGTCACTTCCCTTGGAAACTAGAGGCATGAACCCACTATCGAGCATAAATACCCCCTCTTGGAGTCACTAGCAACTACTTGGACAAGATAGCTACTAACAACGGAGAGCATGCAAGATCACAAACAACACAGACATGATAAAATCATAAAGACAAAACCATTAATCAAACCAACATAATAATCTCAATATCCATCGGATCCCCGCAAACACAACATGCATGATTACAAATAGATTAGATCTTGATCATGAACGGAGCTCACAAGATCAATACATGAAAGCACAAAGGAGGAGATACAGCCATCTAGCTACTACATGGACCCATAGTCCAAGGTGGAACTACTCACGCATCATACCGGAGAGAAGGTCTCTAGGATGATCTCTCCTCCGACAGGGTGCCGGGAAGAACTTCAGATCCCCCCGATCTAGGGACGATGGTGGCGGCGGCTACAGACGGTTTCGTGGATTTCTGATCGGGTACTCAGAGTTTCTGCATCGGGGGCTTTTTATAGGCGAAGGGGGAGACCGAGGCGGTGGCCAGGGGCGCGAAACCCTAGCCAGGCGCGGGGTGGGGCCCACCCGCGCCTAGGGTGGGTCTGGCCCCTCTGGCCGGCCCATCCGGCTCTCCTCCGGACTTCTTGTTCCCCACGGAAAGTAATTGACTTTGTCCTTTATCCCGTCCAATTCCGAGAATATTTCTTTACTAACTTTTCTGAAACCAAAAACAGCAGAAAACAGGCATCTGGCACTGTTGCAACTTGTTAATAGGTTAGTTCCAAAAAACATGTAAAAAGCACCTCAAAGTTTGGTCAAGTAAAGAAAAGTAGAAACAAAACAAGCATGGAGCATCAAAATTATAGATATGTTTCCAACGTATCAACAGTGAGCCTTTTCTTGTTGCCCGCATCCCTCCGTCTTCGTTCTAACGCACCTGTCTGTGACCCGACATCATGAGGAGATCTGTCCCTTGGCGGCTTATGCTAGCTACACTGGCAGAACGTTGGGTCACACTCAAGCCTCTGAGAGGTGGCCTTTTCCTGCTGTTTCACCGCCTTGGCCACTAGGTCATAGACATGATCCACAGCTGCGGGTAATCTATCCTGCTCCAGAAGGGTCTTGGTGACGGCGAGGTTGAGAAGAGGAGTGGGAATCACCTACCTGCCTTCACTGTCAATGTATGTCTTGGCCTGTGCCGGCTTCGAGGGAGCCCATCCTAGGTTTCATCATATACCAGGATCATTGATGACGCGAGCTGGAGCTTTCTTAGCCTTCTACTGTTGTAGCAGATTCTTGTACTCGGCCTCCATTGCTCTAGATTTCTCTATTGACTTCTGCGTGTTGGCCAGATCTCGATCTAGCTTAGAGCCTTGCTTCGCGATGGCATGCGCTTCCTCCAGTAGCTGCTGGCGCTTCTCGTCAAGCTGGACTACATTGCAAATATGAGCCACGGTCATGGGCTCGACGAGGAGATTACCATACATCACTCTATCATCTGGAGTGACTTGGGCAGTAGCAGACATAGATGCCGGAGGCGGCAGGTTTGCGGTGTTATTGTTGCTCAGACCGGTGTCGAGTTCCTGCGGCTGCTGCACTGGGTTAGGCGGAGGGGGCATGGCCTTTGAGCGATCATTGTTGGCAGCAAAAGGTGGTCCCTTCCCCTTATACAGTGCTGTAGGCGGAGCTTGTCCGGGTTGATCTTCGTCCATCGCCGTCCCAATGGCGACGAACACCTCTCGGGACGTGATGGCGTTGTTGGCCTGCACGTCGCGCTTGTAATCCTCCTCCATCTCCTGCATGGCAGAGTCTAGCTCCTCCGGGCTGAAGTCTATCTCCTCTAAATTTACGCTGATGTCGGCGTAGAGCGCGTTAAGCACGGAGTCAGAGGGTGCCGCGCTTCCTCGATGACGGGGGGTGGAGTGGCAGCAGCAGCAACGACGATGACTGGTGGAGGTGGCGCAGCAGCGGCGATGACCACCGGAGGAGGAGGTGGCGGTGGCTGAGGCGGAGGGGCTCCGCCAATAAGCGCAAGTTCTGTCTGAGCTTCCTCCTCAGCCCCCGCATAGCTGTTGACGGTGTTCACCATGCTTTCAAAAGTGAGGCGTCCTGAAGCCTGCTACCGCCTTAGTGTATGCCGGAGAAGCGTACCTTGGTCCAGTCCTTCCACAAAATGATACATAGCATCATCATTGGGGTAATGAGCCAGATCGGCCCGTATACGGAGCCACCTGGCAAGGTGATCGCGGGGGTTTTCGCCCTCTCTCTAAATGCAACGCGCCAAATCGAAGATGGTCACCACTCCGACGAACTTGGATCTCTGTTGTCCTGTTGTCCAGACGCGCGGACGAAGCCGGCGGACTTGCAGCAATCTTCCACCATTATATCCTGCATAGGGTCGGTTTGGGTGGGCCTTGAATTTTTCTGATATTTGCCGGCTAACTCCAAAGAGAGATCCGACATTGATCCTTCCGTGAACGTATCCTGCCTATAGGCGGTCCGTGTGGGTCTTGATGCTCCTCCGACTCCTAGGGAACTAGTGCCCGAGTCGGTTTCGCCGATGAAGAGGTGGATATCTCCGATGGGGACGATTGAGCACCACGTAGGGTTTGTCTTTGCCAGGATCCAGAACTCGTCGGGAGGGACGATCGGAACATTGCCGGAGAAGAGAACATGACCGATGGCTACAGTTTCGCCGATTCCCCAGAAGATCTTGGACCTCGCCCGCTGTAGAGTCTGAAGCGCCTCTTTCCCCATGGTGGGCGCCAACATTCGTGGTATTGCCGACGAGTACGCCATGGAGGGGTCCTCACAATGCGTGTTTAGAGACGTGGGGCAAGGCGGATGGTTGACGGGTACGAGGTAACACAACTTACCCAGGTTCAGATCCCACAACGGTGGCAGAATCCTACTCCTATTATAAATCACTATAATGGCAATACCCCAAGTTACAGGGATCGGTTTGCTCTGCGAGGTATGAGTTATGTCTTGCCCTAAAGGCTCCCATAGGCCCAATTTATATAGCCGCCAGGACCTAGGGTGACATGGAAAGTCCTAGTCGGACAGGTTACAGAGTCCTACACGGTACACAACTAGTCTAACGTGTCTTGCACTCCAAGGCTCCAGGTACGTCGATGATTCCACCATAGCCTTTCTTTATCCGGCATGGGCCTCCCTTCTAGATCCATCTAACTAGGCCTCCCAGCAGGCCATGAGCCATGCTACCAACTGTGGGCCACCCGGGTTATCCGGATTGGAGACATGCTATGAGGATACCCATATAGCATATCCCCAACAGCTAGGGTCATAATGTGTTCTGCAGCCAGCCCTCCCTCTCTTTATATAGGGGCTAGGGTGGAAATCTTGCCCCTCCTCCAAGCCCTAGGGTGGTGGCTAAGTGAGAGGGGGAAACTCCCCCTTTTCGAGGCACCTCCCTACGGTTTACCCCTACTAAAGGTGCATGGGCCTCTAGGGCTATGGTTCCCTTGACCATGTAAGCTGGTGTGCCCCCTCTCAGGCCCATGTGACCCCCCATGTAGGTGGTGTTGGGCCACGCAGAGATAAAACAAAAAATTTCCTCTAACGTAGTGATCCCAAGAACTAGCTGAGGTAGAAGGCCACGAGGTTTACCACTAGACGCGCGGTTGCGGATTACTGATGAAGCGCGTCAGTTGATGCAGTGCAGTCCTCACGATCCGATCGTCCTGGTGCTGATCGCACAACACCTCTGCTGGTATCCACACGTACAAGGAGGAGCGCCGGCGGCGAACTGCTAGGTTCGTTACGACGGCAGGACTGCTGTGGAGCTAGGGTTTCCAACACATGGAATGACCTAACCGAACAACTATTAACCTTTCTGGGTTAAGGTGCTCCACTATATATAGGGAGTGAACGTGGGCTCTGCTCGCGCGACCCATTCACTAAAGCCCATATAACACTAGTCACCGTGAGTCCAACTCACTAACTCAGTCCTAATCCGGTTTAGGTCCAACCCAACCAGATTACAGGTTTAGATCCAATCCGAACTTGATCTCGCTCTTAAGTGTGTGACCCCGCAGGCTCATGGCTACTTGGACACGATTGGAGTCCGACTCTCAATCGATAGTCGGTAGCGGCTCCTAGCAGAACGTGCCGACTCCCAAGTACCAAAGAGTCATGATGACTTGCCTTTCCAATGTGACTTACATCCGAGTCTCTTTTGCCTCATGATATACCTTGTCAGACTATAGGCAAATATATGTCATCCCTTAAATAGTCCGACTCTCTTCTCGATCCGAGATAAGTGATTCACCCGACTAACTCTTAGTCGATTGCCTCGGTTAACACTTAACCGAGTCGTGCATGGCCATGCTTTCCGATTCATATCTCACGAGAGGGCCCAGAGAATATCTCTCCGAGTGGAGGGGCAAAATCCCATCTTGGTTATTCACATCACGCAGCTTGATTCTCAGTCGACCCGAACCCTGCCTTTATAACTGCCCAGTTACGGATCAGCGTTTGACAGAACTAAGTCGGTGATCCTCAACTCGGACTATGCAACAACCTCAGGTCTAAGGATTACATTGATTGAGATATACAAATGACAACTTGTTCGTTGTACCTCAATATGGGTCAATCTGACTCGCTAAACTCTTTAGCCTAGTCTGTGTAAGTTGGAATAGCATCTCCATGCCCATGACAAGTGGAACTGAGTCATCAAGCCAACTTTCACATTGGTCTAAGTTGTGTGTCCAACACGACCTCAATGACCAAGGATATTTAGTACAAACAACATGAATGCATAGTTCCACAACTGAATCACATATTCAATGATACACATCTGATGTTTATACAAAGACTAATTAATATCTTTATGAATACAATGGGAAATCTCATCATACATGATTGCCTCTAGGGCATATTCCCAACAGGTGGTCCCCACTTGTGGACCTCTAAAACTTCTAGAACCTTCCAAGTATGATATCAGAAAAATCCCATACTTCTCTGGAACCCTGAAATCTACTTCCCATGTATGAATTATCTCCGGACCATTCTAAAGCTTCTTGTGATGTCCCGGATCATATCCTATACCCCGAATCAATATTCGGACTCACCATTACAAGTATCCCACAACTACCTTAGCGTTACCAAACATTAAGTGTGTGACCCTACATGTTCGTAATATGCAGACATGATCGAGACACCTCTCTAACCAATAATCATTAGCGTGATCTGTATGCCCATAATGACTCCCACACATTCAATGAAGATCATTATTGGTTGAACCAATGTCAAGGATTCCATTCTCTTTGTCTTGTGATATTTTACTTTCTTGAGATTCGATCGTCGGTATATCCATAGCTAGTTCAATCTCGTTCCCGCTAAGCACTCTTTACTTGTTCCGTAACACACCGTTCCTTGTGATCAAAACTCATTGGTCACATGCTTACAAGTGATATGGAATGTGCCTTACCGAGTGCTCCTAGAGAATATCTTTTCGTCACATGGCTAGACAAATCACAGTCTTGATTCATGCAACTCAAAAAATGATTTACGAAATACCTAAAAGACACCTTTATGATCACCTATTTATGAAGTAACAGTTGATTCCCCCAAAGTATTCTTCTAGTACTCGGGAGTAACATAGTCTCATGGTCCGAGGAATAGGAAAACTAGAAAATGAATGACTTTGCAATTTACACATTGTGACACGATCTAATTGATTTTATTAGTTTGGGTATCTCCATCTTGTCATTATCCTAATGGCATGATACTGTTATTAATCGACAACTCCATGGTTAAAAAAATGTAACTATCATTAATCAACGAGCTATCCTAATAGAGGCTTGCTAGGGACTCGGTGTTGTTTATGTAACTACACAAATATTATGTTTCATTCCTGTTAATATATTATAGCATGGAATATAAATATTTATCATGAACAAAAAATATGATACTAACAACTTTATTATTGTCTCTAGGGCATATTTCCAACAATCCCTATTCATACCAAAGGCAAAGAGTGGTGGATCATCAAAGGCATACATTGATGAGAACAATGATGATGACTTCTGTAGGGGTTCGTAGCATGGAAAACAAAATTTTCTACCGCATACAAACAAACAGGCCAAGATCTATCTACTAGATTGTAGCAACGATTCGATGGAATAACTCACCCTCGAAAATTCCAAAGTGTTTAACGAGAGCGGATTCTCGTGGGTGATGTAGTCGTACTCTTGCCGATCTCAAGATCGTGTAGACGATCCTTCCGGCGCTGCGTTCCGGCAGCGCTCCCGTAGTCGGTCACACGTTCGGTACTCGATGAAGACCTTCCTCTCCCTTGTTCCAGCAGGCAGCGGAGGTTGTAGCACTCTCCTCGTGATTCCGGCAGCACGACGGCGTGGTACCGGAAGTAGAGGGGAGATCTCGCAGGGCTTTGCCTTAAGCCAGAGCGAGTATGGTGGACTATGAGAGAGGCCTTGGCGATCTAGGGTTTAGACACACCAATGAGAGAGGGCTAGGCCGGCGGCTAGGGCTTGGGGAAGCCCAAGTCGGCGGCTAGGGTTTGCCCTAGGCGGCGGCAGCAGCAGGAGGTGGTGGCGCCGGCGGCTTAGGGCTAGGGTTTTGGTGAGGCAAGGTGTAGTCTTGGAGGGGCAACCCTGCCCCTCCTTATATAGGTGGGAGGGCGCGGCCAAGGGGAGGGGAGTCCCTCCCCAACTCGGCCTCCTTGGCCGGCGGTGGAGGGAGAGGAACTCCTCCCCAAGTAGGTTTCCTACTCTCCCTCCACCAAGCAAACTTGCCGTTTGACTTTTCAAATTGGCGTTTGACTTTTCAAACTAGGATTTGATTTATCCCTTTATTTTGCTCAGCAATGACACCTAGTACATGATGCAATCATTCCAACTTGTTATGACACATTCATGTACCCTTCCCCTCCGGAGTACCGGACCTTCCGGAACCTTCTAGAACATTCCCGATGAAAACACCGGAACCATTCTCTAACCCGAAACAGGACTTTCCTTATATGAATCTTATTCTCCGGACCATTCCGGATCTCCTCGTGATATCCCGGATCCCATCCGAGACTCCGAACAACATTCGGTCTCTTACTCATCATTCCATAACTACTCAACAACATCGAATCCTTAAGTGTGTCTCCCTACGGTTCGTGAATTATGCGGACATGATCGAGACACTTCTCCGAACAATAACCAATAGAGGAATCTGGAAATTCATATGGTTCCCACATATTTCTACGATTACTTTGCGATCGAATGAACCACTTACATACGATACCAATTTCCCTTTGCCTCATGATAGTTTACTTATCCGAGGTTTTGATCGTCGGTATCTCTACATACCTAGTTCAACCTCGTTACTGATAAGTACTCTTTTCTCGTTCCCGTGATATGTGATCCCTTGTGAGCCAGTCACATGCTTGCAAGCCAATTGGATCACATTCCACCGAGAGGGCCCAGAGTATATCTATCCATCATATGGATTGACAAATCCCACTCTTGATCCATGTGTTTCAACCCACACTTTTCGAACACTCAATGACACCTTTATATCCACCCAGTTATGGTGTGGTGTTTGATGTCATCAAAGCATCCTTCCGGTGATGGTGATAAGCATGATCTCATGGTCGAAGGAATTAGGTTACTATGTATCAGAAAGCATATAGCAATTGAACTATTAAAATGACTTGATCTTTCTGCTACGCTTATCTATAGGAGTATGTCCATCATATCATTCTCCTAACGATATGATCATGTTGTTAATAACATCTCAATGTTCATGATAGGGAAACCACAATCATTTATTAACCAACAAGCTAGTATTATGAAGAGGCTTTACTAGGGACTCTAATTTAGTTTACAAATCACACAAGTATTAATGTTTCCTTGTTAATACTGTTATAGCATGAATGTAAACATTTATCATAAACACAAAGATATAATAATAACTACATTTATTATTGCCTCTAGGGCATATCTCCAACAGTCTCCCACTTGCACTAGAGTCAACTAATCTAGATTACATGGTAATATACCGAACACCCATGGCAGTTTGGTGTTGGTCATGTTTTGCCCTCGGGAAAGGTTTAGTCAACGGATCCGCCACATTCAGATCTGTGTGTACTTTACAAATCTTTATGTCACCATCTTGGACATGTTCTCGAATAGCGTGAAAACATAGCTGGATGTGCTTCAGCTTCTTGTGTGACCTAGGTTCTTGTGCATTGGCTATGGCGCCCATGTTATCACAGTAGATAGACATTGGGTCCAGCGCACTTGGAACCACACCGAGCTCTATAATGAACTCCTTCATCCATATCGCTTCTTGTGAAGCCTTCGAAGCAGCTATGTATTCCGATTCAGTTGAAGATCTTGCCACAACTCTTTGATTTGCACTCCTCCAGCTAACTGCTGCACCATTCAAAGTAAATACGTATCTAGATTGAGATTTAGAATCATCCGGATCGGTGTTCCAACTAGCATCGGTGTAACCATTAACAACGAGTTGTTCATCACCTCCATAAGAAAGAACCATATCCTTAGTTCTTCTCAAGTACTTAAGGATGTTTTTGACCGTTGTCCAATGATCCACTCCTGGATCACTTTGATATCTGCTAGTCAAACTAACAGCATATGCAATGTCGGGTCTAGTACATAGCATGGCATACATTAGAGATCCTATGGCTGAGGCATAGGGAGTCTTACTCATCCTTTCTCTATCTTCTGTCGTTGCTGGACTTTGAGTTTTACTCAAGGTCGTATTGGGCAACATGGGCAAGAACCCTTTCTTGCTATCTTCCATTCCAAATCTCTTTAGAACTTTGTCCAAATATGTACTTTGTGACAATCATATTAGGCGTCTCGATCTATCTCTATAAATCTTTATGCCTAATATGTAAGCTGCTTCGCCAAGATCTTTTATTGAAAAACTATTATTCAAATATTCCTTGACACTATTAAGAAGGTCTACATCGGTCCCAATCAACAATATGTCATCTACATATAGTATTAAGAATGCTACAGAGCTCCCACTCACTTTCTTGTAAATACAAGCTTCTCCATAAGTTTGTATAAAACCAAAACTTTTAATCACCTTATCAAAACGTTGATTCCAACTTCGGGATGCTTGCTTCAATCCATATATGGACCGTTGAAGTTTGCATACCTTGTTAGAATCTTTAGGATCGACAAAACCTTTGGGTTGCATCATATACAACTCTTCATCAATGTCTCCATTGAGGAATGCTGTTTTGACATCCATCTGCCATATCTCATAATCGTAGTATGCAGCGATTGCTAACAAAATCCTCACAGATTTTAGCTTCGCTACTGGTGAGAAACTCTCATCGTAGTCAACTCCTTGAATTTGTCGAAACCCTTTAGCGACAAGTCGAGCTTTATAGACAGTAACATTACCATCAGCATCTGTTTTCTTCTTGAAAATCCATTTGTTCTCGACAGCCTTCCGGCCATCCGGTAAGTCCACCAAAGTCCATACTTGGTTTTCATACATGGATCCAATCTCGGATTTCATGGCTTCTTACCATTTATTGGAATCTGGGCTCATCATCGCTTCCTCATATGTCGCAGGGTCATCAGTGTTGTCCACCAACATGACACTCATAACGGGATCATACCAATCAGGAGTGGTACGAGTTCTCGTTGACCTGCGAGGTTCTGTAGGAACTACAACCGAAGTTTCATGATCATCATCATTAGCTTCCTCTCTTATTGGTGCAGGCACCACAGGAACTTCTTCCGGTGCTGCGCTACTCGCAAGTTCGAGAGAAGGTTCGACAACCTCGTCGAGTTCTACTTTCCTTCCAGAAACTTCTTTCGAGAGAAATTCCTTCACTAGAAAGGATCCATTCTTGGCAACAAAGATTTTGCCTTCGGATCTATGATAGAAGGTATACCCAATAGTTTCCTTTGGGTATCCTATGAAGACGCATTTTTCCACTTTGGGTTCAAGCTTGTCCGGCTGTAACTTCTTTACATAGGCTTCGCAACCCCAAACTTTAAGGAACGGCAATTTAGGTTTCTTCCCAAACCATAATTCATACGGTGTCGTTTTAACGGATTTAGATGGTGCCCTATTTAAAGTGAATGCGGCTGTTTCTAATGCATAACCCCAAAATGATAGCGGTAAATCTGTAAGTGACATCATAGAACGAACCATATCTAAGAGAGTTCGATTACGATGTTCGGACACACCATTACGCTGTGGTGTTCCCGGCGGTGTCAATTGTGAAAGTATTCCGCATTTCTTCAAATGCTCGCCAAACTCGTAACTTAGATATTCACCTCCACGATCAGAACGTAGAAATTTAATCTTCTTGTTACGTTGATTCTCCACCTCACTTTGAAATTCCTTAAACTTCTCGAAAGTTTCGTACTTATGTTTCATGAAATAGATATACCCATATCTACTCAAGTCATCCGTGAAGGTAAGAACATAATGATAACCACCGCGCGATGCTACACTCATTGGACCACACACATCGGTATGTATGATTTCTAATAAGTCCATAGCTCGCTCCATCATCCCAGAAAATGGAGTCTTAGTCATTTTACCCATCAGACATGCTTCGCATCTTTCAAGTGATTTGAAATCAAGTGATTCAAGAAGTCCATCGGAATGGAGTTTCTTCATACGCTTCACTCCAATGTGACCAAGACGACAGTGCCACATATAGGTCGAGTTATTGCTCGATTTCAAACGTTTAGCTTCAATGTTATTAATATGTGTATTTCCACTATCGAGATTTAATAAGAATAGACCATCTATCAAAGGTGCATGTGCATAAAACATATTACTCATATAAATCGAACAACCATTATTCTCGGACTTAAACAAGTAACCGTCTCGCAATAAACAAGATCCCGATATAATGTTCATGCTTAACGCAGGCACCAAATAACAATTATTTAAGTATAAAACTAATCCCGATGGTAGATGAAGAGGTAGCGTGCCGACCGCGATCACATCAACCTTTGATCTATTTCCCACGCGCATCGTTACCTCGTTCTTCGCTAGCTTCCGTTTATTCTGCAACACCTGTTTCGAGTTACAAATATGAGCAACCGAACCAGTATCAAATACCCAGGCACTACTACGAGTACTAGTGAGATACACATCAATAACATGTATATCGGATATACCTTTCTTTTTGATGTTGCCGTTCTTCAAATCCGCCAAGTACTTTGGGCAATTCCGCTTCCAGTGACCTTCTCCCTTGCAGTAAAAGCACTCAGTATCAGGCTTAGGTCCAGCCTTGGTCTTCTTCGTCGGTGCGGTAACTTTCTTACCACCCTTCTTGAAGTGTCCCTTTTGCTTAGACTTGCCTTTCTTGAATTTGGTGGTCTTATTGACCATCAACACTTGGTGCTCTTTCTTGATCTCCACTTCTGCAGATTTTAACATGGGGAAGAGTTCTGGCAACTTCTTATTCATGCTTTGCATATTGTAGTTCATCACAAAGTTCTTGTAACTTGGTGGTAGTGATTGGAGGACACGGTAAATCCCCAAAGCATTAGGAATCACTATACCCAAGCTTTGGATTTTGTTTGCGTGCCCAGACATCTTAAGCACATGCTCACTGACGGAGCTCCCTCTTCCATCTTGCAGTTAAAGAACTTTTCAGAAGCCTCATAGCTCTCAATTGCCGCGTGAGTCTCAAAAATCAATTTGAGTTCACGGACAATATCATGTGGGTCTGAATTCTCAAACCTTTTATGAAGCTCCGATTTCAAACCATACAAGATATCACACTAAACTGTGGAGTACTGATTCTTCCGAGCGAGGTAAACATTCTTTACTTCATCGGTAGCATCAGCTGCAGGCGGGTCACCCAGCGGTGCATCCAGCACATAGGTCAAATTACCAGCATTGAGGACAATCCTCAAATTGCGGAACCAATCCGCGAAGTTGCTTCCATTGTTTTTCAACTTTTCTTTCTCTAGGAACGCATTAAAATTGATGGTAGGGGCCGCCATTGATCTACAACATATTTGCAATAGTTTAGACTAAGTTTATGACAAGTTCTAATTAATATTTCAATTAATCTAGGTGAACTCCCACTCAAAACAATATCCCTCACATTGTTTTAGTGATCACACGAACCAAATCCACCACATCAAAACCGATCATCACGAGAGTTGATGTAGCTTCAATGGCGAACAATCGACATGTTCATCATATCTACTATATGATTCATGCTTTACCTTTCGGTGATCCGTGTTACGAGACCATGTCTGTACATGCTAGGCTCGTCAAGATCAAACCTTAGCTTCCGCATGAGCAAATATAGCTTGCTCACGTTGTATACACTTGCAGAATCTAACACACCCGATCATCTTGTGGTGCTTCGAAACAACAAGCTTTAGCAACGGTGCTTACTAAGGATGAACAATTTAGAACTTGAAATTCATGTGCATGAGGGATCATCTTATAATGCTACCGTCGTTAACTAAGCAATACAAGATGCATAAAGGATTAACATCACATGCAATTCATAATATGTGATATGATATGGACTTTCTTCTTTGTGCTTCCGATCTCCATCTTCAAGCACGAACATGATCTCCATCATCACCGGCATTGCATCAAGGTCAATGATGCTGCTCCATGGTTGTCGTCTACCAGCTTCAACTATTACAACTACTTTGAATAGACACGCGGGTCTTAACAGAATTTAAAGACAACCATATGGATCCTGCCGGTTGCCAACTTACAATAAGGAACATTGCATACATCAAATATAATCACAATCATGGCCATATCACATCACAACACACGCCTGCAAAACAAAGTTAGACGCCTCTAATTTCTTTGAATATTTTACGTGGTTTGGGGCTTTCAATAAGTGTCGTCCTAACTTACGAACAAGAACCACAACGTTGATGTTTGAACTATCAAGTGCCCGTTGTAAATTGGATCTATACTATAATGGGAGAGATAGACACCCGCAAAGCCACTTATGCAATACAAGTTGCATGTTGAGCGTGGAGCAAGTCTCATGAACGATGTCATGTAAGGTTAGCCCGGGCCGCTTCATCCCATCATACCGCAAGATGCAAAGTACACAAGAAGCAATTGATAATAAAATCACCACCGCCCACAATGACCATTGTGTTCTACTCGTGCAACAGATCTACATATAGACACGGCTCTGATACCACTGTAGGGGTTCGTAGCATAGAAAACAAAATTGTCTACCGCATACAAACAAACAAGCCAAGATCTATCTACTAGATTGTAGCAACGAGTCCATGGAATAACTCACCCTCGAAGATTCCAAAGTGTTTAACGAGAGCGGATTCTCGTGGGTGATGTAGTCGTACTCTTGCCGATCTCAAGATCGTGTAGACGATCCTTCCGGCGCTGCGTTTCGGCAGCGCTCTAGCAGTCGGTCACACGTTCGGTACTCGATGAAGACCTTCCTCTCCCTTGTCCCAGCAGGCAGCGGACGTTGTAGCACTCTCCTCGTGATTCCGGCAGCACGACGGCATGGTACCGGAAGTAGAGGGGAGATCTCGCAGGGCTTCGCCTTTAGCCGGAGCGAGTATGGTGGACTATGAGAGAGGCCTTGGCGATCTAGGGTTTAGACACACCAAGGAGAGAGGGATAGGCCGGCGGCTAGGGCTTGGGGAAGCCCAAGTCGGCGGCTAGGGTTTGCCCTAGGCAGCGGCAGCAGCAGGAGGTGGTGGCACCGGCGGCTTAGGGCTAGGGTTTTGGTGAGGCAAGGTGTAGTCTTGGAGGGGTAGCCCTGCCCCTCCTTATATAGGTGGGAGAGCGCGGCCAAGGGGATGGGAGTCCCTCCCCAACTCGGCCTCCTTGGCCGGCGGTGGAGGGAGAGGAACTCCTCCCCAAGTAGGTTTCCTACTCTCCCTCCACCAAGCAAACTTGTCGTTTGACTTTTCAAATTGGCGTTTGACTTTTCAAACTAGGATTTGATTTATTCCTTTATTTTGCTCAGCGATGACACCTAGTACATGATGCAACCATTCCAACTTGTTATGACACATTCATGTACCCTTCCCCTCCGGAGTGCCGGACCTTCCGGAACCTTCTAGAACATTCCCGATGAAAACACCGGAACCATTCTCCAACCCCGAAACAGGACTTTCCTTATATGAATCTTATTCTCCGGACCATTCCGGATCTCCTCGTGATATCCCGGATCCCATCCGAGACTCCAAACAACATTCGGTCTCTTGTGATATGTGATCCCTTGTGAGCCAGTCACATGCTTGCAAGCCAATTGGATGACATTCCACCGAGAGGGCCCAGAGTATAGCTATCCGTCATACGGATTGACAAATCCCACTCTTGATCCATGTGTTTCAACCCACACTTTCCGAACACTCAATGCCACCTTTATATCCACCCAGTTACGGTGTGGTGTTTGATGTCATCAAAGCATCCTTCCGGTGATGGTGATAAGCATGATCTCATGGTCGAAGGAATTAGGTTACTATGTATCAGAAAGCATATAGCAATTGAACTATTAAAATGACTTGATCTTTATGCTATGCTTATCTATAGGAGTATGTCCATCATATGATTCTCCTAACGATATGATCCTGTTGTTAATAACATCTCAATGTTCATGATAGGGAAACCATAATCATTTATTAACCAACAAGCTAGTATTATGAAGAGGCTTTACTAGGGACTCTAATTTAGTTTACAAATCACACAAGTATTAATGTTTCCTTGTTAATACTATTATAGCATGAATGTAAACATTTATCATAAACACAAAGATATAATAATAACTACATTTATTATTGCCTCTAGGGCATATCTCCAACAACTTCATGGCTCCTAGATGAGCCCTAGTCGGGAGCAAGGAAAAGAGTGATAGATCATCAAAGGAAATTGTTGATGATAATAATGATGATTACATCATGATATGTGGGTAGTAGTATAATAAATTTAGTTGTATGTATTAATTTCATGATGTACTATGGTTGAAATGCATCTTAGTTTACATAATCGAGAATAATGTGTGCAAGAATTTTTGTGTCTCGAACAAACATAGATATAGTTATGTCTCCTAGATAGATAAGAATCGTAAACAAACATAGATAGATATAAAAATGTCTCATCAGAACAAAGATACGAATATGTCCCATACATAGGTAAAAATCTGAAACAAACATAGATATATAGACATGTATCAGTCACAAAGAGAAGTGTCATTGGTCTCGTACAACACGGTACAATGCTCTTAGGTGACGAGGCCATTGGTTAGAAAACTCCAAGCGTGGCCTCGGTCCATGTGGTTGACGATGTCCTTGACCGTACTCCGGTTGTGTATCCTGTGTGGGTTGCGATGGTGAAGTCTGAAATATGTTGTCGAATGTATGCTGGCTAATGTACTCCTCTAGGTTGATTTTAGCATCATTCCCCAACACATTTCTTGACGAAGCATCGTGATGTGCATCACCTATGGTGTTCAATAGATTTGTATTACCGAATTACAAATTTTAGAATCGAAGTGGGACAAAAACATAGAACAATACATACCAGCGCCCATACAAGTAGGGAACATCTTCTATGGACGCGAACCCTTAGGTTGTTGCTGCAACGCGGGACCTCCAGTGTTGAAATGAGGTTGCTGCTACCATGTGGGACCTCTATTGTCGAAATGAGGCCGCTCCTGCCACGCCAAACCTCCATCCTAGTTAGGAGGTGGTGGTTTGGGCATCGCTTGTGGTGTAAGATGTGTCCACGGCTCCTATCAGTGCAAAGAGTGATGCGGGGGTGATACTTGTGGAAGTAGATAATGTCGGTGCATGTAGGGACACATGACGGGGGAGGGGCTGTCCTACACGGTGATGCACGTTGTACGAAGAGTTGGTGCACGTGATAACCGTACAAATACCTTGTATCTTGTCCTCCATACACTTGAGCCAGAAGACATGCTCTAGCCGTCCTAGAAGAGGTGCGGTCTCAACCCAACATGCTCGATCAACGACCTCATCCTGAAGAGCTAATGTCAAATGTGTGAAATTGATAGGAAGAATATTAAATAGGTATGACAAAGAATGTAAAAACTAGATATATTGGATATACAGAATATACTTACCGCGTGGTGTCTCACGCCCACAGTTGACTCAGTTGGATACATATCTCATGTAGTCGGGGCATGCATATCCTCGGATAAAGCACTCGGGACCAAGTATAGTTGTGTCGCCTACATGTACCTCTGCAGATAGGCATGGAACAGACCTGACTGAAACGCATCATCTGTGCCTAAGAACAAACTAAACATTTGCTGTAACGCCTTATATTTATCCCTCCAAGCCTTTGCATAAGAAATTGTGTAGTTCAATCTAACCTTAACTTTATTCTGGATAGCCTACACTATCACCGCTCTGCCCTCCATTATCGCACTGAAGAACAATTGTACAACAAGAGTTGAAGTATAGTTCCAATGATCTACTAGTATATTTGGAATGACACAAGTGTGGGGCACTAAGTCGCTCACTTTCCACTTGACATCGTACTTAGGAACATAGTCATGTACCTTTGTCGGACAACCATCGTTGCTACATGTCATGGTCAAATATTTTTGAATTGACACCTCTGTATTGAAAACCCTTTGCATGGACATTGCCTAATGCATGAATCATGATTGCTTTTTTCATATACTTTGGGGGATATACAGCCCCTACTGCGTTGTAGTTCTGGTAATGCTCCTAGGTAAAATTATGGCCATATCTGACGGTCAGTAAAACCGAGAAGTCCTCATTCTATGAAGCAGGAATCGACACCTCCTCGTCGTTCCCTTCAACTTCTTCAACCGAATCATTGAAATCAAGATTATCCTCCTCCATCTATATCTTCTTATTTCATCAGGTCCTACATATCCCCATCAGTCTCATCCCCATCAGCCTCGCCGCTATCAGCATGTCCTGCTGCCTGACTACTTTGCTCTGTTTTGTAACCACGACCTCTAGCGTGCGACATAGAATCTGACACAGATACATCCATTTCACTAGTTGGTTTACTTCCCTGGCCAGGATCATTACTGTTGGATATATTCCCTAGAGGCAATAATAAAAGTAGTTATTATTATATCTTTGTGTTTATGATAAATGTTTACATTCATGCTATAATTGTATTAACCGGAAACATTAATACTTCTGTGATTTCTAAACTTATTAGAGTCCCTAGTAAAGCCTCTTTATAATACTAGCTTGTTGGTTGATAGATGATCATGGTTTCCTGATCATGAACATTCAGATGTTATTAACAACAAGATCATATCATTAGGAGAATGGTGTGATGGACATACTCCTATAGATAAGCGTACCATAAATATCAAGTCATTTCAATAGTTCGTTTCCTGTAAGCTTTATGATACATAGTTACCTGATTCCTTCAACCATGAGATCATGCTAATCACCATCACCGGATGGATCCTTTGATGACATCAAACACTACTTCGTAACTGGGAGGTTATAAAGGTGGCATTGACTGTCCAGAAAGTATGTGTTGAGGCACATGGATCAAGAGTGGGATTTGTCCATCCATATGACAGATAGATATACTCTGGCCCCTCTCGGTGGAATGTCATCCAATTAGATTGGAAGCATGTGACTGGCTCACAAGGGATCACATATCACAAGAACGACTAAAGAGTACTTATCGGTAACGAGGTTGAACTAGGTATGCAGAGATAAGTAAAATTTCGTGAGACAAAGGGAAACTGGTATCGTATGTAAATGGCTCATTCTATCACAAACTAATCGTAGAAATATGTGGGAGCCATATGAATTTCCAGATTCCTCTATTTAGGTTATTGATCAGAGAAGAGTCTCGATCATGTCTGCATAATTCACGAACCGTAGGGAGACACACTTAAGGATTCGATGTTGTTTAGTAGATATGGAATATGAGTAAGAAGACTGAATGTTGTTCAGAGTCTCGGATGGGATCTGGGATATCACGAGGAGATCCGGAATGGTCCGGAGAATAAGATTCATATAAGGAAAGTCTAATTTTGGAGTTCAGGAATGATTCTGGTGTTTTCACCGGAATGATCTAGAAGGGTCTAGAAGGTTCACCAATCTGGAAGGAGAAGGGTACATGAATGTGTCATGACTAAGTGGAATGATTGCATCATGTCCTAGGTCACTTGGCTGGACGTTTGAAAGAAAGAAATTAAACTTCAAAATTGAAAGTGAAAACGCAAGTTTGAAAAGTCAAACTGGGACAATGTTTCCCGGTGGAGGGAGGAGAGGAAACCTCCTCTCCCTCCACCACGTGCCAAGGAGGAGAGGGAGTTGGGGAAGGTTTCAAATTCCGCTCCCCTAGCTGCCCCTGCCTCTCATAAATAGAGGGTTGGGGGTGCCCCAAGGCCACAACAAACCCAAGACTCCCCAAGACGCCGTCGGCCCCACCTCCTCCTCTCCGGCTTCTAAGCCCTAGACGCCAGGGAACCCTACTACTCCACCATAACCCGCTCCGGCTTAAGGTGAAGTCCTGCGGGATTTCCCCTCTAACTCTAACACCACGCTGTCGTGCTGCCAGAATCGCGAGGAGAGAACTACAAACGTTGCTGCCTGCTGGAACAAGGGAGAGGAAGGTCTTCATCGAGTAGCGAGCGTTTCACCGACTATGGGAGCGCTGCTGGAACACGCTGCCGGAAGGATCGTCTATGCAATCTTGAGATCGGCAAGTGAATGACTACATCACCCACGAGAATCTGCTCTCGTTAACCGCTTTGGAATCTTCGAGGGTGATTAGTCTATCGACTCGTTGCTACAATCTAGTAGATAGATCTTGGATTGTGTGTGTTCATGTGGTAGAATTTTTTTGTTTTCCATGCTACGAACCCCTACAATGGTATCAGAGCCATGTCTATATGTAGATCTGTTGCACGAGTAGAACACAATGGTCATTGTGGGCGGTGGTGCTTTTACTATCAATTGCTTTTTGTGTACTTTGCATCTTGCGGTATGGTGGGATGAAGCGGCCCGGGCTAATCTTAAATGACATCGTTCATGAGACTTGCTCCACGCTCAACATGCAATTTTTATTGCATAAGTGGCTTTGCTGGTGTCTGTATCTCCCATCATAGTAAATATTCAATTTACAACGGGCACTTGATAGTTCAAGCATCAACATTGTGGTTCTTGTTCGTAAGTTAGAACGTTAATTATTGAAAGCCCCAAACCATGTAAAATATGCAAAGAAAATTAGAGGCGTATAACTTTGTTTTGCAGGGGTGTGTTGTGATGTGATATGGCCATGATTGTGATTATATATGATGTATGCAATGTTCCTTATTGTAAGTCGGCAACCAGCTGGAGCCTTATGGTTGTCTTTTAATTTCGTTAAGACCTACATGTCTATTATTCAAAGTAGTTGTAATAGTTGATACTGGTGGACAACAACCATGGAGCGGTGCCATTGACCTTGACGCCACGCCGGTGATGATGGAGATCATGTTCGTGCTTGAAGATGGGGATCGGAGGCACAAGAAGAAAGGCCATATCATATCACATATTTTGAATTGCATGTGATGTTAATCCTTTTATGCATCTTGTATTGCTTAGTTCACAATGATAGCATTATAAGATGATCCCTCTCACAAAAATATCAAGTTATAAAGTGTTCGTCCTTAGTAGGCACCGTTGCCAAGACTCGTTGTTTCTAAGCACCACATGATGATCGGGTGTGTTAGATTCTGTATGTATACAACGAGAGCAAGCCAGATTTTCTCATGCGAAAACTAAGGTTTGATCTTGACGAGCCTAGCATGTACAGATATGGTCTCAGAACACGGATCACCAAAAGGTAAAGCACGAGTCATATAGTATATATGATGAACATGTTGATTGTTTGCCCTTGAAATTACTCATCTCTCATGATGATCGGTTTTGATGTGGTGGATTTGGTTCGTGTGATCACTAAAACAATGTGAAGTATGTTGTTTTGAGTGGGAGTAAACCTAGGTTAATTTAACCATTAATTAGAACTCAATTTGTCATAAACTTAGTCTAAACTATTGCAAATATGTTGTAGATCAATGGCGGCCCCTACCATCATTTTTAGTGCGTTCCTAGAGAAAGAAAAGTTGAAAAACAATGGAAGCAACTTCGCGGATTGGTTCCGCAATTTGAGAATTGTCCTCAATGCTGGTCAGTTGACCTATGTGCTGGATGCACCGCTGGGTGACCCACCTGCATAAGATGCTACCGATGATGAGAAAAATGTTTTTCGTACTCGAAAGAATCAGTACTCCATGGTTCAGTGTGCTATCTTGTATGGTTTGGAATCGGAGCTTCAAAAGAGATTTGAGAACTTTGACCCACATTATATTGTCCGTGAACTCAAAATGATATTTGAGGCTCACGCGGAAGTTGAGAGTTATGAAGCTTCTAAAAAATTCTTTAACCGCAAGATGGAGGAGGGAAGCTTTGTCATTGAGCATGTGCTTAAGATGTCTGGGCATGCTAATAAGCTCCAGAGCTTGAGCATAATAATTCCTAATGCGTTGGGGATTCATCGTGTCCTCCAATCACTACCACCAAGTTACAAGAACTTTGTGATGAACTAAAACATGCAGCGCATGGATAAGACGTTGCCAGAACTCTTTTCTATGTTGAAATCTGCAGAAGTGGAGATCAAGAAAGAGCACCAAGTGTTGATGGTCAATAAGACCACCAATTTCAATAAGCAAGGCAAGCCTAATAAAAAGGGAAACTTCAAGAAGGGCGGTAAGAAAGCTACCGCGCCGGTGAAGAAGACCAAGGCTGGGCCTAAACCTGATACTGAGTGCTTTTACTTCAAGGGAGAAGGTCACTAGAAGCGGAATTTCCCCAAGTACTTGGAGGATCTGAAGAACGGCAACATCAAGAAGAAAGGTATATCCGATATACATGTTATTGATGTGTATCTTACTAGTAGTCATAGTAGTGCCTGGGTATTTGATACTATTTCGGTTGCTCATATTTGTAATTCGAAACAGGTGCTGAAGAATAGACAGAAACTAGCGAAGAACAAGGTGACGATGTGCGTTGGAAATGGATCAAAGGTTGATGTGATCGCGGTCGGCATGCTACCTCTTCATCTACCATCAGGATTAGTTTTATACTAAAATAATTGTTATTTGGTGCGTGTGTTGAGCATGAACATCATAAGTCCGAGAAAAATGGTTTTTCGATTTATATGTGTAATATGTTTTATGAACATGCACCCTTGATAGATGGTTTATTCTTGTTGAATCTCAATTGTAGTAATACACACGTTAATAATATTGAAGCTAAACTTCTGAAATTAAGCGATAACTCAACATATATGTGACACTGTCGTGTTGTTCATATTGGAGTGAAGCGTATGAAGAAACTCCATTTCCATGGACTTCTTGAATCACTTGAACGATGCGAAGCATGTATGATGGGTAAAATGACTAAGACTCCATTTTCTGGTATGATGGAGAGAGCTATGGACTTGTTGGAAATCATACATACCGATGTGTGTGGCCCGATGAGTGTAGCATCGCGCGGTGGTTATCTTTATGTTCTTACTTTCACGGATGACTTGAGTACATATGGTTATATCTATTTCATGAAACATAAGTCCGAAACTTTCGAGAAGTTTAAGGAATTTCAAAGTGAAGTGGAGAATCAACATAACAAGAAGACTAAATTTCAAAGATCTGATCATGGAGGTTAATATCTAAGTTACGAGTTTGGCGATCATTTGAAGAAATGCGGAATACATTCACAATTGACACCGCCGGGAACACCACAACGTAATGGTGTGTCCGAACATCGTAATCAAACTCTCTTAGATATGGTTCGTTCTATGATGTCACTTACAGATTTACCTTTGTTGTTTTGGGGTTATGCATTAGAAACAGCCACATTCACTTTAAATAGGGCACCATCTAAATCCGTTGAAATGACACCGTATGAATTATGGTTTGGGAATAAACCTAAATTGTCGTTCATTAAAGTTTGGGGTTTTGAAGCTTATGTAAAGAAGTTACAACCCGACAAGCTTGAACCCAAAGCGAAAAAATGCCTCTTCATAGGATACCCGAAGGAAACTATTGGGTATACCTTCTATCATAGATCTGAAGGCAAAATATTCATTGCCAAGAATGGATCCTTTATAGGGAAGGAGTTTCTCTCAAAAGAAGTGGTTGGAAGGAAACTAGAACTCGACGAGGTTGTCAAACCTTATATCGGATTTGAGAGTAGCGCAGCACCGGAAGAAGTTCCTGTGGCGCTTACACCAATAGGAGAGGAAGCTAATGATAAATATCATGAAACTTCGGTTGAAGTTACTACGGAACCTCGCAGGTCAACGAGGACTCGTACCACTCCCAATTGGTATGATCCCGTTATGAGTGTCATGTTGGTGGACGACACCGACGACCTTGAGACATATGAGGAGGCGATGATGAGCCCAGATTCCAATAAATGGCAAGAAGCCATGAAATCCGAGATTGGATCCATATACGAAAACCAAGTATGGACTTTGGTGGACTTACCGGATGGCCGGAAGGCTGTCGAGAACAAATGTATTTTCAAGAAGAAAACAGATGCTGGTGGTAATGTAACCGTCTACAAAGCTCGAATTGTCGCAAAAGGGTTTCGAAAAATTCAAGGAGTTGACTACGATGAGACTTTATCACCGGTAGAAAAGCTAAAGTCTGTGAGGATTTTATTAGCAATCGCTGCATATTATAATTATGAGATATGGCAAATGGATGTCAAAACAGCGTTCCTCAATGGAGACATTGATGAAGAGTTGTATATGGTACAACCCAAAGGTTTTGTCGATCCTAAGGATGCTAACAAGGTATGCAAACTTCAACGGTCCATTTATGGATTGAAGCAAGCATCCCGAAGTTGGAATCAATGTTTTGATAAGGTGATCAAATGTTTTGGTTTTATACAAACTTATGGAGAAGCTTGTGTTTACAAGAAAGTGAGTGGGAGCTCTGTAGCATTGGTAGTACTATATGTGGATGACATATTGTTGATTGGGAATGATATAGATCTTCTTAAAAGTGTCAAAGATTATTTGAATAATAGTTTTTCAATGAAGGATCTTAGCAAAGCTGCTTACATATTAGGCATAAAGATTTATAGAGATATATCGAGACGCCTAATATCATTGTCACAAAGTACATACTTGGACAAAGTTCTAAAGGGGTTTGGAATGGAAGATAGCAAGAAAGGGTTCTTGCCCATGTTGTCCAATACGACCTTGAGTAAAACTCAAAGTCCTTCTACGAGAAAAGATAGAGAGAGAATGAGTAAGACTCCCTATGCCTCAGCCATAGGATCTATCATGTATGCCATGCTATGTACTAGACCCGACATTGCATATGCTATTAGTTTAACTAGCAGATATCAAAGTGATCCAGGGGTAGATCATTGGACAGGGGTCAAAAACATCTTTAAGTACTTGAGAAGAACTAAGGATATGGTTCTTTCTTATGGAGGTGATGAGTTGTTAATGGTTACACCTATGCTAGTTGTAACACCAATCCGGATGATTCTAAATCTCAATCTGTATACGTGTTTACTTTGAATGGTGCAACTGTGAGATGGAGGAGTGCAAAGCAAAGCATTGTCGCGAGATCTTCAACTGAATCGGAATACATAGTTGCTTTGGAGGCTTCACAAGAGGCGATATGGATGAAGGAGTTCATTACAGAGCTCGGTGTGGTTCCCAGTGCGCTGGACCCAATGTCTATCTACTGTGATAACATGGGTGCCATAGCCAATGCGCAAGAACCAAGGTCACACAAGAAGCTGAAGCATATCAAGTTGTGTTTTCACGCTATTCGAGAGCATGTCCAAGATGGTGACATAAATGTAACATCCCAGCATTTAGGTACCAACGAAGGGTAGATTTAGGAATTTATGATATTTCATGCATCCATCTGTAAAAATGTGGGTAAATCTTTCGCCAAATAAAAACTTTAAAGTGATCAAAGTTTCTTTCATGCTTTGAGATTAGGTATAGTCTTGAAGGATGATTGTTATAAACTTTGATATGATCTTTGAGGATTGGAGTGTTTTGGGGGATGAAATTTGAATTTAAAACTTGAATGTTTGAATTATTATTCAAAAGGATTAAGAATTAGGTTTGAGTGATTTTATTTAGTCAAGAGAAGATGATTAGTAGCTCAAACCTTAAATAAATAACATAATCAATAAAATGAATATTAATTTATTCAACAAGTAAGTTACACAAAGGTAACTTATGTAAATGAGCAACAATCTTTGCAATAGTAATTAAACAGCAGAATAATATTTCTTTATTGAAACATAGTACAATATTTATTATAAAAGAATAAAAATAAAATTACAAAAGAATAAAGAAATATTACATATGAATATTCTACAAAGAAAAAGAAAACCTAGACTAAAGTCTTGAATTTCCAAGTCGGGTACCTGCAATACAAACACAAACAAAAAGAAAGAAAGTTAAGGTTAAAAGTATATTACTCTCAGAATTGAAGTGCACTGTTCAAGATTTCATCATTGAGTAATCTTTTGAAGAGGCAAATTTCACCAATATGAAAGAATAAATCCTTCATAAATTTCAAGCCATAAGCCAAATAAACAGTAGGGGAGGGGCAAGTTTCACCAGCCAAGTAAAAGGTAATCTGATAAAAGTAACTTTCAAATTCACAACATATCCACAAGGTGTGCAGCAGGCACACAGGCAGCACACACACCAAACTGCATGGTGTGTGTGCTGTCAGCACCACAGCAACAGCTCAATCACACAAAACTGCTCAACACAGCCGTGGGAAGCAAACCCCACACCAATTTCTTATTCTTACACACCAAGCACAGCAGCCCACCAGCTAAACCAAGCCAAAACCAAGCAAGATCACACCAATCAAAACCTGGATCACATCACCAAAATGGGGACATAAGGAGGGGGTGAATCAGGTGGATAGCAAGACCAAGATCAAGCCACCAGGACCAGGAGGTGAAGGGCTAGATCAAGGACAAGCCAGAAGCTGGGAATACCAAGAGATCACCAGATCAAGTACCACAAGATCAACCACTGGCAACCCCAACATCAAATGAGTGTGGTGAGTAAAATAGACCACCACATGATCTATCTGTCTAATATTAGACAAGTATTCATGATTTGTCTCTTACTCAAATTCTCAGAAAACACCCAAGTGGGATGAATCCATCACTGAAGTTTTAAAACACTAAAAGCAATCAGAAAACTATAAAGATCCAACTAAGATCTCAGGACAACATCATTGATCTAAGCTATCAAGCTATATTTCAATTCAAGAATGAATATAGCCAAGATCTAAACTTCTAGGCACATCTCTTAAATAGGATTAGCACCTTGGAATTTAATCTTATGGATCTATATAAGTTATCAAGCCTACAATCAATTTTTCCCAACTTTGATTCAAGAAACAGTAGCTGGTATCACTACCAGAACCAATCCATGAGAATCAACAAGCTACAGGCTTAATCCCTAAACCTCAGACCAACATCATGGGTCTTAGGGATTTAAGAAAAGAAGCTTCTACTTATCTTTAATGCCAAACTCATCTCAAGCTTGAACAAAACCAAGCTAAGTAATAGAATCTAGCCTTGTGTGCCATATTAGAATGGTGTCACAAGAGCAGATCTAAACTAAGTAGGTTAAGCATCCAATCTTCACAGATACAACCAACCAACTATAAATCATTTTCCTGACATCACAGGAATCATAATCGGGAAAATTCATATACATATCTTTACTATAAGAGACCATTTGATCTCAAGTTATATATGAATTATTAAGCCAACAGTACTAATACAGTGAATTCATCACACAACACTCACTGTCATTAACCAAGTAATGACAGTGGTGAGCTATTAAACCACTAGATTTTCCAAGTATTGCTTCTAGAGCAACCTTACTATTTGAACGCACCTCTGCAGAGTGTAATAATTATAACTTGTTACAACCTATTCCGGGAAGGAGCTACGAACGCGGCAGGAAAGGAACTCCATGAAAGTTCTGGTCAACCTGTGAAGGCTGATGGTCATAGATTTTTTTTATAATAAAATCAACCTTTAAAGAAATATTTATGAAAATTGCATAGTACCAAAGACTGATAGTCCGAGGTGGTAGATAGAGCATCAAACTTCCTACCTTGCATATAATGAATTTGCTGGGTAACGCTGTTACTCATCCTTTCCTTTGAATCCTTGCTTAGACTCTGAGAATCCTGAAGATACTCCAATGTATGCATATGAGAGTCAAGAGGAGGTCTTCTATGAAGAGCCCAACCTATATGGAGCCGTAGAAGGGGAGGACTACGACATCATCTATGGAGGAGAGTTCTAAGAGTCCGAATAATTACTATAGTTCTAGTTGCGACTTGAGTCGAGCAACATGAACAATATATAGCAATAAGTTGTTGAGCTCAATTTGGAGTTTAAGTTTTAAATTTGAAACTTCTGCTGAAACACTTATATTTTGGTTTGTAAGTTGAATCTTTTGGAAGTCTTGTATTTCTAGTATCGTAATAATAATAACGTGTGTATGTTTATAATAAGGACCCGCAATGTTTCTGTTGTACCACTCTGAGGGATGTGATATTTACGGAACGATGTTCTGTGGATATCATGTCAACGACTATAATGTACTACACATGCAGTGGTATGCTGGGTCACCGCAGTTGGTATCAGAGCAAATTGCTATGACCTTAGGTCGGAAACCTAGTAAGGGTATTACATGTAGGAGAGTTTAGCAACGATAAAGAATTCTCTAAAAGAAATATAATGGGTATTCAAATGAGAATATTTTGTTATATGTTTTAGTGCGATAATTCTTTGTTATGATGCAATATATTATTGGTTACTAATAAAAATTATTTTCTTGATATACAGAGCTATGGCACCAAAGTTTCCAAAACAGACTTTGGTAAGGAAAGAGGAGACTCTTGATGATTATCAAGGATCATTCACAGACCAACTTCGTCAGCTTTTAAAGATTTTTAGTTGTCCAACTAGAATTCCAGTGAACACTATAACTTACCATGATGGCCGGATGTTATCCAAGTATCGTGTGAGTATCCAACTTCCAGAGGATCTTGGATTATATCACGATCTACCCATAGGTGAAGGTAGGATTCACTTAGCAGCATATCATGTTGCCGTTGTGGAGGCGATAACTAATATCTGGGAGCATAAAGCCAAGGAGTTAGAAGGTAGCACATTTTCTGTGATATCTCATGATTCTATAGACTCGGAGCCCGTACCGGATCATCTTACTTTGGTTAAGAAGCATCCTAAGTTAGCTTCCAAGTTTATGGATAGATACCGAACACTTGTTGCGTCTTTTTATAAGACACATCAAGTGATTGTCAAAGATAAAAATGACATGTTAGAGGATCTAACTGATCCAGAAAGGATGAAACAGTTAGCAATCTAGTTAGAGAAGGAAGCAAGTAGTAGTGCAACACCTATTTTAAAGGATATACCTATGGATCCTAAATCTTTTATACCATATCTTATTCGCCAAGTCCTGGACCTATACATGATCCTACTATGGATACGAGGTATGCAATACCACAGGGTTCAGAGGATGGTTCTGATTCAGAACTTCCTATTGAGAATTCTGATGGTTGGAGAAGGGGATCATATGAAGGATCTCATGAACACCAGATGTCCATAGATGGTTCTGACATAAATGTTGGAAAATCTAGCTGGATGGGTGCAAGAATTAACCCTAGTAACAGTAGTAGAAATGCCATGTCGATAGATAATCAGGATGAAGAAGAAGATCCTGAGGAGAGAGTGTTTGAATCATCAACAACTTCTCAAAACCCAGGGAATATACATTATCTGGTGTTTAAGTATCTTTCCCAAAGGAGCACCTGGGGATCAGCAGGATCTGCGTATTTTGTTGACAACTCAAGGAATGAAGCTCAGGAGATGCAAGCGGGAGATAATGTTGAATATGTTTTTGAAGACTTTTCAGCTAAGCTGGAGGGAGTCAATGCGCTCAGGTTGACTAATGACTCAAGTCCTGACACTTCAGATACTGAGTATGTTCCTTCGGGAAGGCCATTTGTTCCACAAACTGTGCGACGAATGACACGTCATCACGGTTGGACATCGGGCATGTATGATGAGCGTAGTTACTACTAGAAGTAGGAAACTATTTAGAGGTGTCACGTACCATGTATTGTACTCCAAGAAATAAGATAGTTTGATAAATAAGGTAGGGTTGTGATTATACCTATATGGTATATGTTGTAGTGACTTTGTATTATTATGATATTATGTATAATATGTGAAATGCATATTTGGATTTTCTTTGGATCTTCATTGTGTGACTAGTTCTGTGCGTAAAGTCAAGCTCAGAACACATGTGCATGATGTAATTATGAGTATTCGCTTTATGTTGCAGGACTAGAGGGTCATGGATACGGGTGTAGAAACCGAATCTGAGCAGCAGCGGATGGAACGTGAGGCCAAGGAGAAGGCCGATGCAGATACAGCAAGTCAGGGAGCATTACCACCACCACCACCACCAATGAGGTCGTTAATTGAGCAGAACTTTATGCAGTGTATGCAAATGATGCAAGAGACCCAGAACAAGTTCATGGAGGAGTTGCTGGGACGAGCAAATCAGAGGGAACCTGAAGGTGGAGAAGTGAGTCTATCTGATTTCCAGAATGCAAATCGGTTACCTTTTGCATCAGCTCCTGAACCAATGGATGCAAAAGATTGGCTAGCAGATACAGAAAGAAAGCTGAAGACTGTAGGTTGCAATGAGGAGGATAAATTGAGATATGCAACTCATCTTCTGACTGGACCTGCAGCATCTTGGTGGGAGAATCAGTTGGCCATGCAACAACCAGGAAGGGAGTACACTTAAGAAGAGTTTAAACAGAGATTCCATGAATATCATGTTCCAGAGAGTGTTATGGAGTTGAAGCGGAGAGAATTTGAGGAGCTGCAGCAGGTATATACTAGTGTTATGAAGTATATCCGGGAGTTTAGTCAACGGTCTCGTTATGATGAGGAAGAACTTAATATGGAGGAAAAGAGGAAGAAGCGTTTCCTACGTGGATTAAATCCATTTGTGAGGATGCAGTTGAGGTTGGCTAATAAGCAAACTTATCAGCAGTTGCTATATGCATCTATTGCCTTCGAAGATGACTACAAGAATGTCCAAGAGGATAGAAGGAAGAGATCTAAGAAGGAAACAAAGAGGATACAAGCAAGCAAGCCCAATCTGGAATTCAAACCAAGGAATAGGCCCTATAACAACAACAATTCCAATCGGAGTGCAAATCCAAACGTAAAGAATATTATATGCCACAATTGCAAACTCCCAGGGCATATGCGCAGGGATTGCCCGAAACCAGTAATTTTATGCCATGCTTGTGGTCAGAGAGGTCACATCAAGCCCAATTGTCCAAGCAAACCACAAGGAGGTTGGCCGGTTCGAGATGGAAGGCAAGCCAATGGAGGAAATGGACAGCCCAATAAAGGGGGGAATAATGGTAAGAACAACAATGGCAAGAGGAACATACCTACCAGGAAGCTGAACTGTGCAACCCTCGAGGAGGTGGATAATTCGGAGCATGCAGTGATAGGTACGCTCAATATCCTTACCAATCCCGGCAAAGTTCTATTTGATACTGGTGCAACTACTTCATTCATTTCTGAATAATTCTGTGATAAATTCGGGATTAGAAGGGCAACATTAGAAAACCCTATGATCGTAGTTACGGCAGGGGGAATGTGATTGTACGCCACATTAAACAAGATCAGGTTATCTCGATCTGTGGTTGTACATACTTTGCAGACCTTTATGTGATTCCTTTGAAGGGAATTGCAGTAGTGCTGGGGATGGACTGATGATGGAACATGGAGCTCAGATAAATTGTGAGGAGAAAACCGTCTCAATCAAAACTCCAAGTGGAGCAAGGATAGTTTACCAAGCAGATAAGCACAGTCATATCATGGTGGATCTGCAGTTGAACTCGATGAAAGAGGTCAAATTACAAGATATTCCTATAGTAAATGAATTTCAAGATGTTTTTCCAGCAGAGCTACCTGGAATGCCACCAGATCGGGAGATAGAGTTCACTATTGATCTAATTCCCGGTACAACACCAATAGCTCAAGCACCATATAAGATGGGACCAAAAGAATTAAAAGAACTCAAAGAGAAAATTGATGAGTTAGCCAGAAAAGGGTTTATCCAGGAAAGTGTATCCCCATGGGGAACACCAGTTACCTTTGTGGATAAGAGGGATGGTGGAAGAAGGATGTGTGGAGATTACAAAAATCTGAATAACGTTACTATAAAGAATAAGTATCATTTACCAAGAATTCAAGATTTGTTTGATCAAGTGAAAGGAGCCGGAGTGTTCTCAAAGATCGACCTAAGATCTGGATACCATCAAATAAAAATCAAGCCCGCGGATGTTCCCAAGACAACATTTGTCTCAAGATATGGACACCATGAATACCTGGTAGTACCATTTGGTTTGACCAATGCACCAGCAATATTCATGAATCTGATGAACAAAATCTTCATGCCATATTTGGATAAGTTTGTCATAGTCTTTATTGATGATATTCTGATATATTCCAAGGATAAGGAAGAGCATGCTGATCTTTTCAGAATAGCATTGCACACTCTAAGGGAACATAAACTTTATGCTAAGTTCAGTAAGTGTGAATTTTGGCTAGATGAGGTAGAATTCCTCGGTCATGTGATCAGTAAATATGTAATTGTTGTAAATCCATCTAAAGTTCAGTCATTACTAGAGTGGACTGCACCAACCAACGTGAAGCAAATTCGAGGTTTCTTAGGGATGGCTGGTTATTATCAGAGATTCATTGAAGGTTTCTCCAAAATAGCTGGACCAATGACCAAGTTGTTAAGAAAGAATACACCATTCAATTGGGATGAGAAATGTGAAGCGAGTTTTCATGAGTTGAAGACCAGGTTAACCACAGCTCGAATCTTAGCAGTTCCAGAAACAGGGAAGGACTTTACAAGTATACTGTGATGCATCTAAAGAAGGTTTGGGTTGTGTGTTAATGCAAGATCGGAAAGTGATTGCTTATGGTTCAAGACAACTAAAACCACATGAAGTCAACTATACAACTCATGATTTAGAGTTAGTAGCAGTAGTCTTTGCGCTGAAAGGATGGAGGCATTTTCTTTATGGAGCCAGATGTGAGTTATACATTGACCATAAAAGTCTTAAATATTTCTTCACTCAGAAGGAGTTGAATATGAGACAGAAGCGTTGGTTGGAACTGATCAAAGATTATGATTTAACAATCAACTATACTCCAGGGAAAGCAAATGTTGTAGCTGATGCTTTAAGCAGAAAGAGTGCAGACATTCAGCCGAGCAATCGGGAGCTACCAAAAGAGTTACAAATGGACTTAGAAAGATTAGAACTTCGAATTATTAGAACAGAGGTTCTTGGAGGATTAGCCACTATGCAGGTAGTTGCAGAGCAGGACAGTGATCTTAAGCACGGAATTTTTAGACATCAAGCAGAGGATCCTTTCATTGTTGAGGAAATTCAGAGGATATCTCAAGGGCAAAAATCAGTTTTTCGCCTTGGAGATTATGAGTCTTTGTGGTTCCAAGATCGTCTTTGTGTTCCAGATGTGACTGAGATTCGAGATGTCATACTCAGAGAAGCACATGAAACACCATATTCTATACATCCAGGAAGTACTAAGATGTATATGGACTTGAAAGAACTATTCTGGTGGAATAACATGAAAAGGGACATTGCTAAATATGTATCATAATGCCATACTTGCCAAAGGGTGAAGGCTGAACATCAAAGTCCATCAGGACCATTACAACCTTTGGAAATTCCCGAATGGAAGTGGGAGGAAATAGGTATGGACTTCATCACAGGATTGCCCATGACACCTAAACGGAAGGATATGATATGGGTAATTGTGGACAGACTCACTAAAAGTGCACATTTTATTCCGGTTAATCAGAAAGATAATGCCGAGAATTTAGTAGAAGTTTACATCAAAGAGATAGTAAGTAAGCATGGAGTACCCAAAAATATCGTAACTGATAGGGGATTAGTGTTTACTTCAGCATTTTGGAAGCAACTACATGAAGCACTTGGTTCCAAATTAGATTTCAGCATAGCTTATCATCCGGAGACAGGGGGTCAAACAGAAAGAACAAATCAAATACTAGAAGACATGTTAAGAGCTTGTGCATTAGATTTTGGAGGTACATGGGAAGATCATCTACCATTGGCAGAAGTTTCCTACAATAAAAGCTATCAGAGTAGTCTGAAGGCAGCTCCATATCAGGTTCTGTATGGACGGAAGTGTAGATCACCAATATGTTGGTATGAGCCTGGAAGCAGCAAAGAATTTGTGCCAGACTATATTCAGGAAAAACAAGATATCATTGATAAGATCAAGGATAGACTGAAAATAGCTCAGAGTAGGCAGAAAAGTTATGCTGATCAAAGTCAAAGATCTAGGCATCCAGAAGTGGGAGACATGGTATATTTGAAAGTAAGTCCAATGAAAGGGGTGAAAAGGTTCGGAGTTAAAGGAAAATTGAGTCCAAGATACATCGGACCATTCAAGATACTGAGTCAGAACAGAACTATAGCTTATGCTTTAGAGTTACCATCAAGATTGGCTCAAGTGCATAATGTTTTCCATGTGTCACAACTTCGTAAATGTTTGAAAGTTCTAGATGATGCAATCACACATCAAGAGATAGAACTACAAGGAGACTTGACTTATGTTGAAAAGCCCTGTAAAATTTTGGAAGCAAACTGGAAAAGGTTGAGGAATAGAGCAATCAAGTATTGCAAGATACAGTGGGAACATCACCCTAAAAGGGAAGCCACTTGGGAGAAAGAAGAGGATTTAAGAAAAGCCTATCCAGAACTATTCAGGTACATCTCAAAAAACTTCGGGACGAAGTTTAATTTAAGGGGGAAGTTTGTAACATCCCCGCATTTAGAAACCAACGAAGGGTAGATTTAGGAATTTATGATATTTCATTCATCCATCTGTAAAAATGTGGGTAAATTTTTCGCCAAATAAAAACTTTAAACTGATCAAAGTTTCTTTCATGCTTTGAGATTAGGTATAGTCTTGAAGGGTGATTGTTATAGACTTTGCTATGATCTTTGAGTATTGGAGTGTTTTGGGGATGAAATTTGAATTTAAAACTTGAATGTTTGAATTATAATTCAAAAGGATTAATAATTAGGTTTGAGTGATTTGATTTAGTCAAGAGAAGATGATTAGTAGCTCAAACCTTAAATAAATAACATAATCAATAAAATGAATATTAATTTATTCAATAAATAAGTTACACAAAGGTAACTTATGTAAATGAGCAACAATCTTTACAATAGTAATTAAACAGCAGAATAATATTTCTTTATTGAATCATAGTACAATCTTTATTACAAAAGAATAAAAATAAAATTACAAAAGAATAAAGAAATATTACATATGACCATTCTACAAAGAAAAAGAAAACCTAGACTAAAGTCTTGAATTTCCAAGTATGGTACCTACAAGACAAACACAAACAAAAAGAAAGTTAAGGTTAAAAGTATATTACTCTCAGAATTGACAGTGAAGTGCACTGTTCAAGATTTCATCATTGAGTAATATTTTGAAGGGGCAAATTTCACCAATATGAAAGAATAAATCCTTCATAAATTTCAAGCCATAAGCCAAATAAACAGCAGGGGAGGGGCAAGTTTCACCAGCCAAGTAAAAGGTAATCTGATAAAAGTAACTTTCAAATTCACAACATATCCACAAGGTGTGCAGCAGGCACACAGGCAGCACACACACCAAACTGCATGGTGTGTGCTGTCAGCACCACAGCAACAGCTCAATCACACAAAACTGCTCAACACAACCGTGGGAAGCAAACCCCACACCAATTTCTTATTCTTACACACCAAGCACAGCAGCCCACCAGCTAAACCAAGCCAAAACCGAGCAAGATCACATCAATCAAAACCTGGATCACATCACCAAAATGGGGACATAAGGAGGGGGTGAATCAGGTGGATAGCAAGACCAAGATCAAGCCACCAGGACCAGGAGGTGAAGGGCTAGATCAAGGACAAGCCAGAAGCTGGGAATACCAAGAGATCACCAGATCAAGTACCACAAGATCAACCACTGGCAACCCCAACATCAAATGAGTGTGGTGAGTAAAATAGACCACCACATGATCTATCTGTCTAATATTAGACAAGTATTCATGATTTGTCTCTTACTCAAATTCTCAGAAAACACCCAAGTGGGATGAATCCATCACTGAAGTTTTAAAACACTAAAAGCAATCAGAAAACTATAAAGATCCAACTAAGATCTCAGGACAACATCATTGATCTAAGCTATCAAGCTATATTTCAATTCAAGAATGAATATAGCCAAGATCTAAACTTCTAGGCACATCTCTTAAATAGGATTAGCACCTTGGAATTTAATCTTATGGATCTATATAAGTTATCAAGCCTACAATCAATTTTTCCCAACTTTGATTCAAGAAACAGTAGCTGGTATCACTACCAGAACCAATCCATGAGAATCAACAAGCTACAGGCTTAATCCCTAAACCTCAGACCAGCATCATGGGTCTTAGGGATTTAATAAAAGAAGCTTCTACTTATCTTTAATGCCAAACTCATCTCAAGCTTGAACAAAACCAAGCTAAGTAATAGAATCTAGCCTTGTGTGCCATATTAGAATGGTGTCACAAGAGCAGATCTAAACTAAGCAGGTTAAGCATCCAATCTTCACAGATACAACCAACCAACTATAAATCATTTTCCTGACATCACAGGAACCATAATCAGGAAAATTCATATACATATCTTCACTATAAGAAACCATTTGATCTCAAGTTATATATGAATTCTTAAGCCAACAGTACTAATATAGTGACTTCATCACACAACACTCACTGTCATTAACCAAGTAATGACAGTGGTGAGCTATTAAACCACTAGATTTTCCAAGTATTGCTTCTAGAGCAACCTTACTATTTGAACCATATCAAAATTAATCCATAGAATCATCTGGTTAACCACTAGTATCACCACAGCTAATCATAAGCAGCAAGCCACATCTAACAATCACTTATCATGTTTAGGAACCATCAAAACTTGATCCAAATCATTAGATATCTAATCCATAGAGGGGTATGAACCCTAAACAGAACAAACCATCTTAATCAGGATAGGACACTAACAAGGAATGGTCACTACCAACATTTAGCATGGGAAGGCCTAGCATAGAGAGGACGAGGAGAAGACGAACAACTTACTGAAGGTCCTCGCTGTAGATTAGAAGAGGAAGTAGAGAAGGCCGACGAACATGGCGGCACGGGGAGCACCCCCAAGGGGTCACTGCGACCCACACAACGCCACGGCGACGACCATAGTCTCGCCTGGAGGCGAGGAGTACCCCCACAGCACACGGCAGCAACGGCGATGACAGCAACCGCATTAACCCAAACCCTAGGGTTCGGGATGAGGCTAGATTGGCCACGGGAAAGCTCCTATGCCAAATCGAATTGGACAGAAGGGTAGCGTGTGGTCGACAACCTTGCCCTGCATCACGGCAGCGGCCAGGGAGGACCACGGCGGCGGCGCCATCGACCACGGGGTCGAGGAGGAGGAGAGAAGGATAAGGTCGAACGAGTGACAGAGAGTGTGGGATGGACTGGGCCAAAAACCCTTCGGGGTGTTGTTTCGACTTTGCCCTACTGGGCCACTAGGGCCAATAAACCCAAACAGCCAGCCCAAATCATTTAGAGCCTGTTTTAATAAATGGAAAAAGACCAAAATACCCCTAAACTTAAATAAATTCTAAAAATAAAATAAAAATCCAAAAATTATAAATAAAATATTTTTGGATTCACAATAATCTAAACTATTCAAATAAATAAATAAATAAAATTTTAGACATATAAATTTTATAAAGAATTTTGTAATATATAAATTCCTTACGGAATTTTACAAAATTATTGAAAGATGATAAAAATAAATAAAAATAACTTTCATTATATATTAATATTGTAGTATTTTATAAAAATACTAAACAAATATTTAATACCAATCTTTGGTATTTAAAGAAAAAATTAAAGGAATTATTAAGTAAATAAAATGCAAATAAAAAAGGAAATAAAATAAAAGAGTACAATATTCAATAAATATTAAAGAAATTAATATTTATAAATCCTTAATTATTAAAAAAGGATTTTTCTATAATTTAAATAATGGGGGAGAATACATATAAAGTTAAATAATGCATTACATTACTTTTGCATAATCATTTTGCTTCTTTAAATATTGTCCTTACCGGGCAATAATGATGTTGTTGTAGACATAGAAGCTCAAGGTCCAGTGCAAGCATCAGACTTCACTACCTTGCAATCACAAGGCAAGTTCATCGCTTGCTCATGTCCTTTGAAGATTCTTTATCAAAGTATTTGCGAATTGCGTGTTATCATCTATATTATAGAAAAAGAAAACATTATTTTATCAAGATACTAAATCTTAGATATCATCCTAAGTGATGATATGATGGAGCAATAGAACTTAGGGTTCTAATTGTAATAATGATGGACAATTAGGGATTAATAACCCATGACATCAGTGATTCTAGCACCATATATTACGCGTTAGCCATGTGATTTGGAATAGGACGGAGAAGTCAGTTGTATCCTTTTCCTCTTGTATGGAGGCAAGACGACCTTAACGTGACGTTGTGATTCCTTGTGCAGATCCAACATATGGGTGGGCACCCTTACGCCCCACACTTTTGGTGTCTATATTATCTATGAATATTGTTTAGGGATATAGTCCATGTAAATGGTACTATTCCAGGCATCACTAGGTCATAGAGTCTTTGGGAACTCATCAGGGTTTTAGCCTGCCCGAAAGGGGGCTTAACAAACGTGAGCCAGCCCCGAAGGATCGTGCAGACATATGAGGTCGCGAAGAGGGCAGTGATTGGCTTGGACCAACTACTGGGCCCCACATCATGGAATTGTGGACGGGAAAGTACGCCCGATTGTGGAACAAGGAGTTGGTCTCTCATGGGAAAAGTAACGCACCTCTGCAGAGTGTAAGAATTGTAACTTGTTACTCCCTATTCCGGGAAGGAGCTATGAACGCAGCAGGAAAGGAACTCCATGAAAGTTCTGGTCAACCTGTGAAGGCTGATGGTCATAGATTTTTTTATAATAAAATCAACCTTTGAAGAAAGATTTATGAAAATTGCATAGTACCAAAGACTGATAGTCCGAGGTGGTAGATAGAGAATCAAAATTCCTACCTTGCATATAATGAATTTGCTGGGTAACGCTGTTACTCATCCTTTCCTTTGAATCCTTGCTTAGACTCTGAGAATCCTGAAGATACTTCAATGTATGCATCTGAGAGCCAAGAGGAGGTCTTCTATGAAGATCCCAACCTGTATGGAGCCGTAGAAGGGGAGGACTACGACATCGTCTATGGAGGAGAGTTCCAAGAGTTCGAATAATTACTATAGTTCTAGTAGCCACTTGAGCCTAGCAACATGAACAATATATAGCAAAAAGTTGTTGAGCTCAATTTGGAGTTTAAGTTTTAAATTTGAAACTTCCGCTGAAACACTTATATTTTGGTTTGTAAGTTGAATCTTTTGGAAGTCTTGTACTTCCAGTGTTGTAATAATAATAACGTGTGCATGTTTGTAATAAGGACCCGCAATGTTTCTGTTGTACCACTCTGAGAGATGTGATATTTACGGAACGATGTTCTGTGGATATCATGTCAACGACTATAGTGTACTACACATGCAGTGGTATGCTGGGTCACCGCAATAAACATTTGCAAAATACACACTAATGACCCATAATTATAGGGGGTGTATCGTAGTACTTTCGATAAATAGGAGTGTCGATCCCAATGAGGAGCAGAAGGTGTTGACTAGTGGTTTGGAGCAGGAATTCTCTGTAAATACTTAGCAAACGAATTTTTAGGGGTTTTTGATAAAACAAAGAAATACAGTGCAAGTGAACAAAAACAGCAAATAATTGCAGAAAGTGGCCCAATCCTTTCTTAGCAAAGGACAAGCCGGTTGTAATACTTATGAGGACCAAACATTATCGATGACACATGGGAATACTGTCAAGTGTTTTTGTTTCATATAGTTGATTAATCTTCTTTGGTTTGATAAGTGTTGTGTGGGTGAACCTGTGCTAATGTACCGACCTTACTTGGACTAATACATACTTGTGATTAAACCCCTTGCAAGCATCCGCAACTACAAGAAAGTAATTAAGATAAAACCTAACCACAACCTTAAACTCTGAGATCCTACACTCCCTTGTGCAAAGGTTTCCTAATGGGGGTTCAAGTTTCTGTCACTCTGGCAACCCCACAATTAGTAGCCAAATACACAATGCATTCCCCTAGGCCCATAAATGGTGAAGTTTCATGTAGTCGACGCTCACATGACACCACTAGAAGAATAGCACCACAACTTAAATATTAAACCATTAAATAATACCTCAACACAATTCCACTACTAACAACATGACTTCTCACATGTCCTCATGAACTAAACGAACTACTCACGAGACATCATATGGATCAAGATCAGAGATGATATGATGATGAATAACAATCTGAACATAAACAATAATTCAATGGTTCCACTCACAAGCATCAACTACAAAAGTAATTAACATCGGGAAAGTTTCCCCTAAGAACTATGCAAGATTCAACACAATTGTTATAGCGGGATGGTGTGGTGATGATGGTGCTGGAGGAGATGATGGTGTGGATGATGATGATCATCCCGATGAAGTCTAGCTTGATGATGGTGTTGATGGTGATGATATCCCCTCTCTGGGAAGGAATTTCCCCGGGAGAAATCTGTCTATCGGAGAGATCTTTCTCTCTCGGTAGTTTCCGCCCCGTAGAGGCGGCGGAATCTTTATGTGGTCGCTCCCCGTGTATTAGGGTTTTGAGGAGAAGATATAAGCGAAGGAGGGAGCCGGAGGTGGGCCAGGGTGGCCACATCCCTGGTGGCGCGGCCCAGGGTGGCCCGTGCATGGGGATGTGTGGGCCCCCTGTGGCCCATCTCAGCCTCCCCTTCTGGCATTCTTTGTCTTCTAGAAAAATATGATTTTCCATGGTTTTTCTGGTATTTTCTGATCTTCGCGAAAATTGCATCTAAACACCACTTTTTCCATCAGAATCCTGACTCCGGCAGTTCATCCTCCAAGAATCATCCAACATGCAAAAATAGATTAAACAACATAAGTATCACCTCTTAATATGAAATATATCAATGAACTACAACAAATTATGATATGAATAGTGATGCAAAATGGACGTATCAACTCCCCCCAAGCTTAGACCTCGCTTGTCCCCAAGCGAAAACTGAGCTCAGTAAACATGCCCATAGGTTTATGGAGTGAAGTGTCGATAAAAAGAATACAGAGAAGAAGCATCACACTTACCAATACAGAACTCATAATAGAAGGCAACTCACCATTATATAACTTAACTTGTAATGAGTATGGGAGTCACAATAAAGATAAATCATAATTGGTAATGACAAACTTTGTTCTTGGTCAGAGAGTAGTTGACATATCACACATAGTTTTCAAGCAAAGCTTTTGTAAAGAAGTTTATAATAGGAGTCCTTTTGCTCAAACATAAAAGGATTTTCACAATGATGCCTTTCAAAGTAATACTCATTCAGATAAGAGCTTTGTGCAAAACAAGGAAGATAAGAAACATGATTGAATAAATCATCATATGAATGATTGAAACACAACAACTCAAATGCTTGCTGGAGATAGAAAGGAATAGGTTTACTGACTCAACTAAGAGATAAAAGAAAGGCCCTTCGAAGAGGGAAGAAGGGATTTCAAGTTTCATAAAGATCTTTCAAAAGATTATGGTACTTACTAGCTTTGAGCTCTCATTGACCATATCATAAGCATCTTGAGGTGATTAAGGTTAAAGTGAACAAAGATGGAGTATATGTTTAACAAAATATAAGTTGGCAATCTCATGTCCCTTGAGTACTAGGGCCGCTCCTCATGCTACTGTAACACCCCAAAAATATCAAACTTAGATCATCAAAACACTAATCCTAAAGTTTAGGGTTAACAAAAACTTTTCTAAATCAATTCATGAATGCATGTATATGTGTATGCATGGATTTTGAATTTCTTTAAAAACCACCTTATTTGTGTGATCCATTGCTTGTAAAATGTTTCTTAGGTGAAAAGAACATCATCTAAAACATTCCCCACACTTTTCCTAAAGAAAAATAAGTCAAAACAAATATATTAAGTGAATGGTCATTTTGACCAATTTAACTCACATCCCTACTTTGGCTGTCTCAAACTTTCAAAACCTAACAGAAACTTTTCTGGATCTTTGCACCCCTTGAATGTACTCATAACAAAGTATCAAGGCCCACTTTGTGATCATCCAGAAACTTTCAAATGCATAGTTTAAATGACAATTCAAAATTGAATCTTCTTCATATGGGAAGATCCCACTTTTTCAAAACCCACTCAAACAAGCTCAACTTTCAAAACCCAAGCATCTGCAGACTCACCAGAACCAATCTAGCAAACCCACCAAAAATCATTTCAAAATTCAAAACTTGATTTCATGCGGCCATTTCATCAAACAGGTTGCAGACATAAATCATCAAAATCTTAAACACTATAGTGTGCAGTGTTTTGAAGCCTAACTTGTTCCCTCTCTAGCTCACAACCATCTCAGTAGATCATCTAGCAAGTTAAACCAAGCACTAGCCTCACTGTAAGCTGGGCAATGACATCAATGGTGAACAGCCGAAGCTCACCATGCCACCCCAGTGGAGACAGCAAGCTAGGAAGAGATTTAGCCGTGCCAACCTTGTCTAGGAGGCAGCCCACCGTCCACCGCCACTGCCTGTCCCAGCCGCGAGCGTTGTCAAGCCCTGGACCACGCGCACAAGACACGCCCAGACCATGCCGAGCGTGCGCCAGAGCGCCACCCTCGACCATCACCCACAGACCGCGCGCCTCCCTCACCGCGCGCACACACGATCACCACCGACCCAGGAGACCGCCAGACATCCCCGTTTACCGCCCCGCGCCATACAGCCACCTCCCGCCGTCGAAGACGCCGCCTCTGCCGCGCAGAGCACCGCCCGTTCCAGACCAAACCACACCGCCCCATGCCTCGCGACCATGTCGTTGAGCATCGCTAGGAGACACAGCACCGTCCCCTACCCTTGCCCATGCCATTAGCTGCCTATAACGCCGCCCCCGACGAGCTCACCTCGCGCCCCTACGGTCCCCTCGCTCGATTATAAATAGAGGCCACCCCCGCACGATTCTTCACACCATCTCACTCCCCTCTCCTCACTGATCGTGCCACACCATTCTCAGAGCAAGGCGAGCACCACTTCGCCGGAATTTCACTGGAGCCTGCCGCTTCCGGAGAAGAAAGGAGCCAGCGATTGGAGCCGCCCCAGGAGAAGCCACCGGTACCAGGAGGTTCGCCGTCGTCGACTTCGTTGTTCGCCCGCCTCGCCGACCCTCGCCAGTACCCCGGTGAGCCCCCAGCACCCCTCACTGGCCGCGCTAGGTTTCGTTCTCGCCGGAGCTGTCTCGCGTCGACGATGACCCTCAGCCGTTGGATTAGAACTAGATCGAACGAACCATGTTGCCCCATACCGCTTCGCCCAGCCCCGTGTCACTGACGAGTGGGGACACCCACTTAAGCAGCCCGCGGGAGCACTGCGCTTAGCAAGCCGGCCCGTTAGAATTTCCCACGCAGCCCAGCAATTCAAATTAAATCTTTTCTTTTTAATTTCAAACACACTTCTGTACCCAACTTCAAAAATCAACCCAGATCTATTCATCGCACCAAATTAGATGAAACCAATTTTGTTGGAAAGGCCTGTGAATGCTTAATCCAAGCCCGTTGGATTCAAGTCATTTGGATCTGTAGATCACCCATAGCAAAAATAACAAGGCAGAAGCTTTTCTGCATTCAAACATTTTTCAAATTTAAACCATAAAAGCTTTTGAGTTGATTCCAACTCTCAAAAATCACCTTCAACCATACCTTTCAGAATATATAAAAATATATATAGGTTTACTTGCAGAAATAATGTTCAAGTATTAAAAGAATGCTTCATAAGCATTTCTAGCCACTTTAATTAATTAAAATAAAAGGGTAAAACCTTATTAAATTGTGACACCACTTTAAATCACATTCCCATGGACTACAATATGTGGTGATGACATGTGTCAACATGATCCCATGTTTAGTTTGGAGAATATTAAATCTTAAGTAGTTCTTCAATGAGTAGAAATTACTTTTCTAAAATAAAAAGACTTAAATCAAGCTTTAACCTTGTAATGTTAGAGATGATGCTAGATCATCTATAGGACCCTTGTGTGTGATGATTGCAAGTAGTTAAGTATTGTTTGGTGATTGTGTACCTCGTATTTATTCATAGACGCTAGTACCGATCAAGGATACGAGGAGGAAGGAGGATACTACGAAGAGGAAGCCGAGGAGAACTTCAACCACTGCTCTGCACAAGGCAAGCTTTACTAACCAAGTTGACCAATGCAAGATAACACTTGCAAGATACTATACCTATGCAAGCTTATATTGACATTGATTGCAAGCCTAATACTACTAGTGAATGTGCAAGCTACCACTTGCAAGATACCCTATTGTTGCCTCAAGCCCATGCTTGTGATATGATTACTATATGCCTTACGCATATGTGATCATACCCACTTGCTAAACCAATCCTAGTTTTATGTGCAAGCCTCTTACTTTATTTCTTTATCAAAGCTTACTTAGAGTCTACCTAAGAGTTTGGTAGATATTAGACAGTTGTGCTGAAGGTTGCATAAAGAGCATAAAATTTGGCCTAAGCTAGAAACCTTGATATCAGCCTAAGATATAAGGTTGGACTTAGTTGAAACTCCACTAGTTACCACCCCCATTAGTACTACCCCACCTGTAGATGCTAGTGCTAAGCATAAAACTTGATCAACTTTAGATGGGAATACTTGGTGGAAAAATGGTTACGAAAACCTTGGAATGATGGATCATTCTATTGAAATGTTTTGGACATGTGTTTCCAAACACTTGATGATTCTGGTGATAAAAATGTTGAGGCATGAGCCTTAGCCCTTTATAAAACTGATGGTTGTCTGGATGCGATACCATTCCAATTTTATCGTACAACCACAATACCCGAATATTGGGTAGGGCTTGACTGGAAACTTATATACCTTAGTATTAGTTCCCTCACGGCCAAGGTCTGAGCTGAGGCTACCTTGTGAAGATAGTCCACCTATGCAGTACCCAAGATGACAGTGGTCATGGTTGGGAGGCCAAACTCACAGGAGAGGTGCTTATACTAGGGAGTGTAATTGAAAGGTTAGGATTGATTATCCGCATACTGAGTATGGTGAATTCAGGATTTGTTCCTGACGGATGTATCGAATGTTGTGGTGGAAGTGTACAATCTCTGCAGAGTGTCAAACTATTCGAATAGCCGCGTCCGCGGTTATGGACAGTTGGAGTGGCCATACTGTTCCCCGTCAGACTTTTCAAAATGACTTGTGAAACAACTTGAGACTTTGACTTGACCACAACAGAGTTGTGACCGGAAATACAAGATCCCACTTAGGAGTTATAAAATTGTGACCAGCTTTGGAACTTAGTAGAGATAAATCTGGCTTTTGCAAAACAACCCTAGAGCCTAGTGTCCTATTATCCGAAAAACCCCTTTACTTGTTAGTATTAGTTTGCGAGTACTTAAAGAGTACTCATGGCTTTGTCCCTGGCTATTCCCATGGCCAGACTATGAAGAGGAGTACCTGGAGGATGGACCCCAGGAAGGTTACGACAACTAGGATCATCTCCCATCGTCAGCATTGCCTGTGACCCCGAAGATGGAGCTTCGCCTACGCTACCGTTATTACTACGTATTCCGCTGCTTGATGTTGTATTAAGGACTGGATCATGAGATCCCTATTTGTGTAAGAACTTATGTATCGTTGTAATGGATGAAGTACTATGGTATCCAATTTTGTTATGTCTCGCAAAAATGGTAATCCTGGGATTGCGATGTATGGCATAACAGGCATCTAGGATTGAAAAATCCGGGTGTTAACAAGTTGGTATCAGAGCCATCCTGACCATAGGAGACCCTAGTTAGATTGGACGCTGAACCCAAAAACTTAGTTTCAAAACTCAAGAACAAAACTATTTACGAAAACTTATTCTCATTCTTACCTCTTTAATTCTTTAATAAAACTTCATGTTCCTCCAAAACTCTTGCAAAATATATAAAATTTTGACACACTTGATCACTTTGCTAATCTACTCATCCTCTATTTTTATAGATGGACGTGAAGTACAGCAAGTTTTACCAACTCGGGAATGGAGGAGACCTTATCTTTGAGAGGGATCTGGATCAGCTTTCGGAACTTCTGGAGCGCCCGCATCCCGAGTTCTTCGGAGCTCAGCTCAATGATCAAGGGGGAGAAGATCTGCAGTGGCTAATTGTTGCAAGTCTCCGAGGAAAGATTGAACCTCCCACTGCGGAGGGAATTCAGTTTACCTTGAGGGAAAACAACTGGCTCGATGGACATGCCAGAGCAATGCAGGAAGCTCTTTCCCGTCTGTGTGGGAAGAGCATCAATCAGATCAAGGGTACTCGCTTTGAGTTTTGCCCAAGACGTGATGCAAATGGTCAACCACTGGAAGCCCCATACCACCCCGAGCTGAAGACTCAATTGGACCACCTTAGCTTCATGATGTATGATCGTCAGCAGGAACTGGACAACTACCGTGACTATTGCAATCACAAGTCTGCCATCATCAAGACGAAGGATCAGACCATCGCCATGCTAGCAAAGGATCGCAAGTCTCGCCGCCGTCAGCTTGACAAGAAGGAGCGCATTATTGCCCGTCTTCGCCATCGTATCTCATCTCTGGAAGAGACCATCCATGAGAGAGACATGCAGTTAGAGGAAAGGGAGAATGCCGGAGAAGATCTTCGTGGAGACCCTTACTCCTATCTCAGCGATGACGATGATTTTCTGGAGGATCAGGCCATGGACTTCTTCACCGATGAGGATGATTTCGCCTTCATCGATGATGCGGAAGATGATGAAGCCACAGACTCCGAGAAGTAGTAGCACTGAGCACTAGCGTAGTGAGTAGTAGTCGGTCCCACTGTATCGTAGTTCCCAGAATGGTTCTTAAAACCATCTGTTTTTCTTTGTTGTGGTGTGTGTTGTACCGTGTGCTATGAGTGAATGAATGAAAAAGCAATTTGCCAAAAAACTTGAGTCAAACTCTAAAAACTTTTCAAAGACCCAAAACCTTAGAAATTTCCCTCTTTTCTCATGATCTATATCAATCTTCAGATGCCACGTGGAGGAAGTGGTTCAGCCCCGGACCCGATGTTGCAGATCCTGCAAATGTTGACTTCTGACCGCGAAGCTGAAAGAGCGGAACGTCAAGCCAACCTAGACACTCTGCAACAGATAGCCCAGCTAGCCCACAACAACCAAGGCCATGGAAATCAGGACAACCACGGATCTAAGCTCAAGAATTTCCAGAATACCAACCCGCCCGTTTTCACCAAGTCGGAAGAACCCCTAGACGCCGATGATTGGCTGCAAACCATGGAGAATAACTTAGAAGTAGCCGGAGTAGAAGCCAACGAGAAAGTCTTGTTCGCCACTCATTATCTAGCCGGAGATGCCAGGGCATGGTGGAACAGTGTTCGTGCAATGACCGGAGGCCAAATGATGACCTGGGAGGAATTCAAGGTCAAGTTTAGCAGAACCCATGTGCCGCCAGGTTTGATAAAGAGAATGAGAGACGAGTTCAGAGAATTGAAGCAAGGAAGGATGACTGTAGTAGAATACCGTGACAAATTTTTGTCATTAGCTAGGTATGCCCCGGACGAGATAGACACCGAAGCCAAGAAGAAAGAAAGATTCCTGAATGGTCTGCATGACGAGATGCAGACAGTGCTAGTCAATATCCCCTTTGCTGATATTGAAGCCCTGGTCGACTCTTCTATCCAGATGGAAGGAAAGATCAACCAGGCCAATGAGAACCGCAAGCGTTGCATGATGCATCAACCAGGAACCCATCAGACCCCAAAGTATCGCCCCAACCCATCTCCAGGATTTGCCCCAAGAACCAACAGACCCCTTATGACCCGTCCGACCTATCCCAACCGTGGAAACCCTAGACCCGGAGGAAATCACAACAACCCCGGCAATTCTAGCAATTTCACTCGTGCCCCACCCAAGTTCAACACCAACCATGCTACCGCCAACCCCAATACTGCCCCGAGGACTGGAAGCAATGTTGTGCCTGTCGCAGCCAAGGACAAGTCACAAGTGACCTATTATGACTGTGGAAATAAAGGCCACTATTCCAACGAGTGCCCCAACAAGAAGAATGCTACAGCCCCTAATACCAATGTCCCAGCTCAGCAGCAGCGTCGTGTCCAGCCAGGGAGAAGATTTGCCCCAGGAAATTCACTCAACCGCAATGGCCGTCTTTTTCTCATGCATGCTGAAGAAGCTCAGGAAGCGACAGACGTCATGCTGGGTATGTTTTCTGTTAATTCAGTACTTGCAAGAGTGTTGTTTGATTCTGGTGCATCGCATTCATTTGTCACCGAAGAATTTGCCTGCACTAGTAAAATTCAACCAACCAAACTGAAGCATGTGATGATTGTACAAATTCCCGGATCAACCACCAAGGCTAGGAAAATTTGCAAAGCCGTCCCTATCCGAATCCATGGCATAGATTTTTATGCTAATCTAATAGTACTCGGAACTAAAGGTTTGGAAGTAGTACTAGGAATGGATTGGATGTCCAAACATAAAGGAATGATTGACTGCGCCAAGAAAGCCATTACCATGACCAGTACCGCCGGAATATCAGTCGAGCATATATCTGAAACCTTACCTCGCCAATTCAAGTGTAACAAGAGTCTAGCCCAACCTACCATTGACCAAGTTCGGATAGTCTGTGAATACCCCGATGTATTTCCAGATGTTTTGCCCGGTATGACCCCAGATAGGGATATCGAGTTTATCATCGAACTAATCCCCGGAATAGGACCTATATCCCAGAGACCCTATAGTATGAACCCGTCAGAACTAGAAGAACTGAAGAAGAAGTTGGATTCCATGTTAGAAATCGGATTGATTCAACCAAGTGCGCCCCCATGGAGGTCACCTGTCTTATTTGTGGACAAGAAGGATGGAGGTAACCGTTTGTGTACGGATTATCGAAAGTTGAATGATGTCACCATCAAGAACAAGTACCCCTTGCCCAAGATAGAGGATTTGTTTGATCAGTTGAACGGTGCCCAGGTGTTTTCTAAGATTGATCTTAGAACTAGCTATCATCAACTCAAAATTCGTGCAGAGGATATTCCAAAGACTGCCTTTACCACCAGATATGGATTGTATGAGTATACAGTCATGTCTTTTGGATTAACCAATGCCCCCGCTTATTTCATGAACCTCATGAATAAGATTTTTATGGACTTCCTGGATAAATTTGTCGTTGTTTTCATCGATGACATTCTGATTTATTCCAAATCGGAAGAAGAACATGAGCTACACCTAAGGACCATTCTTGGAACCCTTAGAGAGCATCAGTTGTATGCAAAATTTAGCAAATGTGAATTCTGGTTACAGGAAGTAGGATTCCTCGGTCACATTGTATCAGCCGGAGGAATTGTCGTTGACCCTGCCAAAGTGAAAGATGTGGAAGATTGGCAAGCCCCAACCACTCAAACCCAAGTTCGTGCTTTTCTCGGATTGGCGGGATATTACCGCAAATTCGTAGAAGGATTCTCTAGTATCGCCTGACCCATGACCCAATTGCTGAAGAAAGACAAGAAGTTTGAATGGACAGACAAGTGTGAAGCGAGTTTTCAAGAACTCAAAAGGAGATTGATTTCAGCCCCAATTTTGATCATGCCGGATATCACGAAGCCCTTCGATGTGTATTGTGACGCATCCAAGATTGGTATCGGATGTGTGCTAATGCAAGAAGGCAAAGTTATATCCTATCTATCGCGACAATTGAAGCAACATGAACAAAATTACCCAACCCATGACCTCGAACTCGCAGCCGTAGTTCTAGCCCTGAAGACATGGAGACATTACCTTATGGGACACCGTTGTGAGATTTATTCGGATCACAAGAGCCTAAAGTATATATTCACCCAGAAGGAGCTGAATATGAGGCAGAGAAGATGGATTGAGCTAATCAAGGATTACGACCTGGACATTCACTATCACCCTGGAAAAGCCAACGTAGTAGCCGATGCCCTTAGCAGATTGCCGTGCCGCTTGAACTCCATGATTTTGAAGGAGCAACCAAGTTTGCACAAAGAGATGGAAGATTTTCGAATAGAATTAGTAAGTGAAGGATTTTTGGCTAGCATAGAACTTCAGCCCACCTTGATCAGTCAGATTAAGGAGGCGCAGAAAGGAAATGCTAGTATCGACAGAATTAAACGTCGTATCGGTACAGGCAAAGTACCCGGATTCACCGAGGACGAAGAAGGAGTTTTGTGGTACAAAGGACGCCATTGTGTACCAGCAGATTCTGAGTTAAAAGAAGTTATCTTGAAAGAGGCTCACGATACTCTTTATTCTATCCATACCGGAGGCACTAAGATGTATCAAGATTTGAAAGAGCAATTTTGGTGGCATAAGATGAAGAGAGAAATCGGAAGCTATATCGCCAAGTGTGATATATGTCAGCGAGTCAAGGCAGGACATCAAAGACCCGCTGGATTGTTGCAACCTTTGCAAATTCCGGAATGGAAATGGGATTCTGTAGGAATGGACTTTATCACTGGACTACCTACTTCTAGTAGGGGAAATGACTCTATTTGGGTCATAGTGGACAGATTGTCCAAAGTAGCCCATTTATTGCCCGTCAAAACTACCTATCAGAGTTCGAAGCTAGCGGAGTTATACATCGCTAGAATCGTTAGTTTGCACGGAGTCCCCAAGAATATCGTATCGGATCGAGGAACTCAGTTTACCTCGAGATTCTGGAAGAAGGTCCAAGAAGGTTTAGGAACCCGCCTAGATTTCAGTACCGCGTATCACCCTCAGACCGATGGACAAACGGAGCGAGTAAACCAAATACTCGAAAATATGCTTAGAGCATGTGTGTTAGAATATGGATCCAAGTGGGAAGACTATCTGCCGTTTGCAGAATTTTCCTACAACAATAGTTACCAAGCCAGTTTGCAAATGGCCCCATTTGAATTCATGTACGGAAGAAAGTGCCGCACCCCTTTGAACTGGTCGGAAGTAGGAGAGAGTCAAATTTTTGGACCCGACATCCTACGAGAAGCAGAAGAGAAGGTTCACAAGATTCGCGAGCACCTCAAGACAGCCCAATCCCGACAAAAGAGTTACGCCGACAAGAGACGTCGAGACCTCGCCTTCAACATTGGAGATTTTGTTTACCTGAAAGTGTCGCCATTGAAGGGAATGCAGCGTTTCCAACTCAAAGGAAAGTTAGCCCCTAGATATATCGGACCTTTCAAAATTTTGAACCGTCGAGGAGAAGTATCGTATCAACTAGAGCTACCAGAAGAGATGTCAGCTGTGCACAATGTGTTCCATATCTCGTTACTTCGCAAATGTCTCGAAGTCCCCGAGAAGACCGAAGTGTTCAAGAATATCGATCATAGGACCATAGAGATCAATGATGACCTGACCTATCCCGAAGTACCCATCCGTATATTGGAGGAAGCCTTTCGAACTACCAGAACCCGAAGCATCAAGTTTCTCAAGATTCAGTGGAGCAACCACACAGAATAGGAAGCTACCTGGGAACGCGAAGATCACATCAGGACGGAGTTTCCAGATCTCTTCAAATCCTAGGTAATCTTTTCGTCCTTTTTCAAATCTCGGGACGAGATTTTTTTAAGGGGGGGAAGGTTTGTAACACCCCAAAAATATCAAACTTAGATCATCAAAACACTAATCCTAAAGTTTAGGGTTAACAAAAACTTTTCTAAATCAATTCATGAATGCATGTATATGTGTATGCATGGATTTTGAATTTCTTTAAAAACCACCTTGTTTGTGTGATCCATTGCTTGTAAAATGTTTCTTAGGTGAAAAGAACATCATCTAAAACATTCCCCACACTTTCCTAAAGAAAAATAAGTCAAAACAAATATATTAAGTGAATGGTCATTTTGACCAATTTAACTCACATGCCTACTTTGGCTGTCTCAAACTTTCAAAACCTAACAGAAACTTTTCTGGATCTTTGCACCCCTTGAATGTACTCATAACAAAGTATCAAGGCCCACTTTGTGATCATCCAGAAACTTTCAAATGCATAGTTTAAATGACAATTCAAAATTGAATCTTCTTCATATGGGAAGATCCCACTTTTTCAAAACCCACTCAAACAAGCTCAACTTTCAAAACCCAAGCATCTGCAGACTCACCAGAACCAATCTAGCAAACCCACCAAAAACCATTTCAAAACTCAAAACTTGATTTCATGCGGCCATTTCATCAAACAGGTTGCAGACACAAATCATCAAAATCTTAAACACTATAGTGTGCAGTGTTTTGAAGCCTAACTTGTTCCCTCTCTAGCTCACAACCATCTCAGTAGATCATCTAGCAAGTTAAACCAAGCACTAGCCTCACTGTAAGCTGGGCAATGACATCAATGGTGAACAGCCGAAGCTCACCATGCCACCCCAGTGGAGACAGCAAGCTAGGAAGAGATTTAGCCATGCCAACCTTGTCTAGGAGGCAGCCCACCGTCCATCGCCACTGCCTGTCCCAGCCGCGAGCGTAGTCAAGCCCTGGACCACGCGCACAAGACACGCCCAGACCATGCCTTGCGCGCGCCAGAGCGCCACCCTCGACCATCACCCACAGACCGCGCGCCGCCCTCACCGCGCGCACACACGATCACCACCGACCCAGGAGACCGCCAGACATCCCCGTTTACCGTCCCGCGCCATACAGCCACCGCCCGCCGTCGAAGACGCCACCTCTGCCGCGTAGAGCACCGCCCGTTCCAGACCAAACCACACCGCCCCATGCCTCGCGACCATGTCGTTGAGCATCGCCAGGAGACACAGCACCGTCCCCTACCCTTGCCCATGCCATTAGCTGCCTGTAACGCCGCCCCCGACGAGCTCACCTTGCGCCCCGACGGTCCCCTCGCTCGACTATAAATAGAGGCCACCCCCGCACGATTTCTTCACACCATATCACTCATCTCTCCTCACTGATCGTGCCACACCATTCTCAGAGCAAGGCGAGCACCACTTCGCCGGAATTTCACTGGAGCCTGTCGCTGCCGGAGAAGAAAGTAGCCAGCGATTGGAGCCGCCCCAGGAGAAGCCACCGATACTAGGAGGTTCGTCGTCGTCGACTTCGTCGTTCGCCCGCCTCGCCGACCCTCGCCAGTACCCCGGTGAGCCCCCAGCACCCCTCACTAGCCGTGCTAGGTTTCGTTCTCGCCGGAGCTGTCTCGCGTCGACGATGACCCTCAGCCGTTGGATTAGAACTAGATCGAACGAACCACGTTGCCCCATACCGCTTCGCCCAGCCCCGTGTCACTGACGAGTGGGGACACCCACTTAAGCTTCCTGCGGGAGCACTGCGCTTAGCAGGCCGGCCCGTTAGAATTTCCCGCGCAGCCCAGCAATTCAAATTAAATCTTTTCTTTTTAATTTCAAACACACTTCTGTACCCAACTTCAAAAATCAACCCAGATCGATTCAGTGCACCAAATTAGATGAAACCAATTTTGTTGGAAAGGTCTGTGAATGCTTAATCCAAGCCCGTTGGATTCAAGTCATTTGGATCTGTAGATCACCCATAGCAAAATAACAAGGCAGAAGCTTTTCTGCATTCAAACATTTTTCAAATTTAAACCATAAAAGCTTTTGAGTTGATTCCAACTCTCAAAAATCACCTTCAACCATACCTTTCAGAATATATAAAAATATATATAGGTTTACTTGCAGAAATAATGTTCAAGTATTAAAAGAATGCTTCATAAGCATTTCTAGCCACTTTAATTAATTAAAATAAAAGGGTAAAACCTTATTAAATTGTGACACCACTTTAAATCACATTCCCTGGACTACAATATGTGGTGATGACATGTGTCAACATGATCCCATGTTTAGTTTGGAGAATATTAAATCTTAAGTAGTTCTTCAATGATTAGAAATTACTTTTCTAAAATAAAAAGACTTAAACCAAGCTTTAACCTTGTAATGTTAGAGATGATGCTAGATCATCTATAGGACCCTTGTGTGTGATGATTGCAAGTAGTTAAGTATTGTTTGGTGATTGTGTACCTCGTATTTATTCATAGACGCTAGTACCGATCAAGGATACGAGGAGGAAGGAGGATACTACGAAGAGGAAGCCGAGGAGAACTTCAACCACTGCTCTGCACAAGGCAAGCTTTACTAACCAAGTTGACCAATGCAAGCTAACACTTGCAAGATACTATACCTATGCAAGCTTATATTGACATTGATTGCAAGCCTAATACTACTAGTGAATGTGCAAGCTACCACTTGCAAGATACCCTATTGTTGCCTCAAGACCATGCTTGTGATATGATTACTATATGCCTTACGCATATGTGATCATACCCACTTGCTAAACCAATCCTAGTTTTATGTGCAAGCCTCTTACTTTATTTCTTTATCAAAGCTTACTTAGACTCTACCTAAGAGTTTGGTAGATATTAGACAGTTGTGCTGAAGGTTGCATAAAGAGCATAAAATTTGGCCTAAGCTAGAAACCTTGATATCAGCCTAAGATATAAGGTTGGACTTAGTTGAAACTCCACTAGTTACCACCCCCATTAGTACTACCCCACCTGTAGATGCTAGTGCTAAGCATAAAACTTGATCAACTTTAGATGGGAATACTTGGTGGAAAAATGGTTACGAAAACCTTGGAATGATGGATCATTCTATTGAAATGTTTTGGACATGTGTTTCCAAACACTTGATGATTCTGGTGATAAAAATGTTGAGGCATGAGCCTTAGCCCTTTATAAAACTGATGGTTGTCTGGATGCGATACCATTCCAATTTTATCGTACAACCACAATACCCGAATATTGGGTAGGGCTTGACTGGAAACTTATATACCTTAGTATTAGTTCCCTCACGGCCAAGGTCTGAGCTGAGGCTACCTTGTGAAGATAGTCCACCTGTGCAGTACCCAAGATGACAGTGGTCATGGTTGGGAGGCCAAACTCACAGGAGAGGTGCTTATACTAGGGAGTGTAATTGAAAGGTTAGGATTGATTATCCGCATACTGATTATGGTGAATTCAGGATTTGTTCCTGACGGATGTATCGAATGTTGTGGTGAAAGTGTACAATCTCTGCAGAGTGTCAAACTATTCGAATAGCCGCGTCCGCGGTTATGGACAGTTGGAGTGACCATACTGTTCCCCCGTCAGACTTTTCAAAATGACTTGTGAAACAACTTGAGACTTTGACTTGACCACAACAGAGTTGTGACCGGAAATACAAGATCCCACTTAGGATTTATAAAATTGTGACCAGCTTTGGAACTTAGTAGAGATAAATCTGGCTTTTGCAAAACAACCCTAGAGCCTAGTGTCCTATTATCCGAAAAACCCCTTTACTTGTTAGTATTAGTTTGCGAGTACTTAAAGAGTACTCATGGCTTTGTCCCTGGCTATTCCCATGGCCAGACTATGAAGAGGAGTACCTGGAGGATGGACCCCAGGAAGGTTACGACAACTAGGATCATCTCCCATCGTCAGCATTGCCTGTGACCCCGAAGATGGAGCTTCGCCTACGCTACCGTTATTATTACGTATTCCGTTGCTTGATGTTGTATTAAGGACTGGATCATGAGATCCCTATTTGTGTAAGAACTTATGTATCGTTGTAATGGATGAAGTACTATGGTATCCAATTTTGTTATGTCTCGCAAAAATGGTAATCCTGGGATTGCGATGTATGGCATAACAGGCATCTAGGATTGAAAAATCCGGGTGTTGACAGCTACTCAACTTTAGTTACCGGTAAGTTCTTGTCATAGTAGGTACATGTGTATCATAGATAACCGCCAACGGGGTACCCCTTGCCCCATGATACATGATCTATCCCATATCAAAATGACAAGGCAAGCAGACAATGAGCATCTCAGCAATCTTCTTACTTACCATGGGAAATGGTGCATTTTTCTCTGTTTTCCTCTTTTCTCATTTTTTTTCTCAATCTCTTTTTTTTGTCTCTCCTTTTTTATAAGAAGAATGCTTCATAGATTGCTCACTATGGTGATGCTGCAAGTTTCCACCATGATTAGGCATGGCTTAGGCTAGCGGCCCAGGCGTTTCTCTAACACACATACATAACTCCATGGACTTACAAGCTACCCTTTTATTTCACACCGACGACATCCATAAACAAAAGAGCATGATATCAACGGGGTAGATATTTACAGGTGTTGAAAGTGTTCCTCGTGACAGCACGGTTCTGCTAGTTCTCAACTTATAGGTGCAAGAATATACAACATAGATGACACAATGGTTCAAGTTTATTAAGGGCAAGAAAAATAAGGTGTGCCATCAAGTTCGTGAGAGCTTAAAAGAATTTTTAATTTGAAAGATAGATGAAACTCGAGAATTTACTTGGAATAGCAATAATACTAATAGGTAGATATGGTGGACACATATGGCATAGGTTTTGGTTTAAAAGGATTGGATGCACGAGAAGTATTCCCTCTCAGTACAGGTTTTTGGCTAGCAAGGCTAGGTAGCAAGCAAAAGGGTTGAAGGAAACCAGCAAATATACAAGTGATAAAGACAAACATGCAATCTTTCTTGAAAAACACAAAAGATCTTAACTAAAGATACTAATCTTATGATCCAATCAAGAAAGAAAGAAAATGACACAAAATACCTGTAAGTGCTTTGCTCTTTTCCTTTCAAACCTCAAAAAGTGTTACTACTAACAGAGCTCGGTTTGCCAAAACCAATTTAGATTTACTTGATGCTCCCAAAGTGATACCAATACTAATCAAAAAGATCAATCATATAATAGAGATTGCAAACTAAAATAAGAAGTGCAAAAAGTAAAAGATGAAACTTCTCATTAATATTCCATAAAGGCACTCACACCAAGGGATACATAGATAACCAACTAAAGGAGAGATACTTCCACAATGCACACCATCCTATATGATAACTTCTCTATTCAAGATATGAATCTACTAAAAAGGTAAAAAGATGAAAGATAATGATGTGATACCGCGGCACTCCCCCAAGCTTGGAACAAACCAAGGGGATGCCAAAACCTGATGACGAATCACTCCTTCGGTGGTGGTAGTGTTCCCTTGTGCAGGGTGAGGAAACCCTCCAGCATGTCACAAAGCCTGTTATTCTCTTCTTGAAGTATATCCACCTTCCTCCTTAGAGCTTGGTACTTATCACAAAACTCACCAGTGGTTTGAAGGGCTTCCACTGCCTCAGGGCAGGAACTGAAGTCTGGAATGGAGGTCATCATCCCTTGCATATTATGAGAAAACGCACGTTCGATGTTAATTGCCCCTACAAAATTAGGTTTTCTTGCCCTTGATCTTGTGGCAGTTTGTCCCTTCATGCTTGCTGACATGTTCTTTACTTCCTCCTCGATGCTCCAATCCATGTCTTCGCGCCTAGCTATGATCCTTTCTTTTTCCACGGGCTTCTTGCCTTTGTCATTGGCGGAGACCATGGTGCCTCTAAACTTGAGAATATTTCCTGACAGAAACAGATCGAAACGAAAACATGATGAGAACACGATATACGAACCTCGGGGGATCCGGGGGGTATATATTATGAAGTTTTACGACATAAGGAATATACTATGCGAAAACGGGATGGAGCAAGACTCCGGGGTGATCACACCCCCTGGTGGCGTGGCTAGACAGGGCCCACGCCAATGGGAGGTGTGGCCCACCCAGGCTCCGTTTCCTCCCCTATTTCGACTCATTACCTTGCATACGGAATAAAAACTACAAAAATATAAAAAGAAAAGTTTTTTCGCGAACCTTCTGTTTTCAGCACTTTTACCTATTCGGGAACGAACTCTGCAGATTCCTTCTCTCTAACACTTGAAAGTTCCTTTCATACAAAGCCTCACACAAACTTCATTAGCAACATTAGTGTATGCAAAAACAATAAACCTTTAGGTTCAATTTTCAACTGAAAACCATCAAAACAAAAGCTACTGTAGCAACTCTTTTCAAAAACCCAAAAATAATTTAAAAGGAAGTCGATTTAAGAGGCAAATGCAAATGATGGCAGAAATCTATCAAAATAGACCAGCAGGTAGAGATTGATTTTTTTCGAAAATCTTATGTTGCTCAAATCAAAAAGTGCAAAACTAACAAAAGTTGGATAACAACATGGGGCACAAACACAGAAAATTACATCTCCATCCGACGTATTGAGATCTTTCACGAATTTTTACAATGCAGCACAAAAATCTGTCCGAGGACAACAACTTTTCACAACTCCTCTACTTCTCAAAAGAGGTTGATCTTGACACAAAAACCAAACAAAAAGGATAAGGAGTTGTTATTACAGAGGTAATAACTTCCAAGACTCAAAGAAACAAAGAACCAAAGCAAACTAAAAAGGGTTGTCTCCCAAAAGCTCTTTCTTTATAGCCATTAAGATGGGCATGATAATTTCAATGATGCTCACATAGGAGATATGGATTTGAAATGAAAGAGAGCATCAAGAAGCAAATATCCAACACATTTAATTCTAACCCACTTCCTATGCAAGGGATTTCATGAGAAAACAAATTATTGAAACAAAAGGCTACTAGCATAGGAAGACAAAACAAATGCAACTTCAAAGCTTTCAACATAAAGCGGGGAAACATAATATTATTGAGATGCATAAAACCATGTTTCCCTCTATCATAATAACTTTCAGTAGCACTTTGAATAAAGTTGACTATATAATTGTCACAAGAAACAACTTTATCATCAGAATAAGCATACTTACAATCATCAAAAAGAGGTCTAAGGTCATAAACTGGATAAGAAAATTGTTCAACCCTAAAATCCTCATTAGGCAAATTACTTTCATAAGGAGCTTTAGAAAGTTTGGAAAATTTAAAATCATAAGATTCTCCATCAAATTTAGTTAAAACTTTATCCTTCTTACAATCTATAATAGCTCCACAAGTGTTCAAGAAAGGTCTACCAAAAATGATAGGACAAGTTTTACTAGCTTTTTTACCAAGCACTAGAAAAATCTGCAGGATATTTAATCTTACCACAAAGAACTTCCACATATCTTATAATACCAATAGGGCAGACTATCTCTCTATTAGCAAGGTGAATAACCACATCAATGTCCTCAAGTTCACAAGGATCAATTTCATGCATAATTTCCTTATAAAGCTCATAAGGAATAGCACTAGAACTTGCTCCAATATCACATAAACCATAATAGCAATGATCACCAATTCTAACAGAAAGCACATGGACACTAGCTTTCCTAGCTTTACTAGGATGAGAGACAATATTAGAAGCATCTTCACAAAAGATAATGTGCCCATCTTCTACATTTTTAGTGACAAGGTCTTTCACAATGGCTACTACCGGCTCAATATTTATTTGTTAATCAAGTTGAACAGCTTTCTTAGCACTTTTTCTAACCACATTATCTATAATAGAATGTTCCTTTACCTTAGTAGGGAAAGGTATTTTCTCAATATAAGGTTTAGGAAAAATATGATCAACGGTACAAACTTCAGTGTTTCTAGCAGGAACATGATTAACAATATCTTTATGAGGTGCATGGTACTTGTTCCACTTCTTTTTAGGAATTTCTATATAAGAGGCAAAGGGCTTAAAACAATTGGCAAGAACTTGAGAATCAAGACCATACTCAGTACTAATATCATGAAAGTCATCAGTTCCCATAAAATATTTAAGGCATTCATAATCATAATTTATACATGACTTTCTTCCTTTGTCATTCTCCCATGCTTCAGTATTCTCTTGAATACGGTCTAGAAGATCCCATTTAGCTTATTCTTTTATATGTGTAAATGATCCAGCACAAGAAGCATATAATAAATCTTTATCATGAAGAGAAAGCCTTGCATAAAAGTTATTAATAATATTATTATTAGGGAGTTCATGAATATGACATTTAAGCATTAGTAACTTCAATATCCCCCAAGATTGGGCTGTCCTCTCTCCATCACGAGGCCAAAAGTTATATATTTGGTTACTATCCTTATAAATCTCACTGGGAGGATAGAATTTAGAATAAAAGAGAGGCACTATTTCGTCCCATTCCATAGATTTCCCATTCTTCACCAGCTTATACCATTCTTCAACTCTTCCTTTCAACGATATAGAGAGTAACTTCTTCTTAACTTGTTCCTTGTGATACCTGCACACTTAAAACAACCCGCATAATTCATGGATAAAAAGAAATTATTCACCAGGATGGACAGTTCCATCCCCAAAATAATAATTATCCATAACACGATCAACAATTCTTATAGGTATCTTAAAAGGATCTATCTCAACAAGTGGTGGTTCATCTACTACCCTAGGAGTGGTAGTATCTTTTCCAAATAGGAAACCAAGTGGGTTATCCATATTGGAAACAAAGTAATAAAAAGAAATACTCACAGTAGAAGTTTCCTTTACCAGTTCCACTCTTCAATAGCACTTCACTCCCCGACAACGGCGCCAGAAAATAGTCTTGATGACCTACAATTATAGGGTATGTATCGTAGTAATTTCGATAAATAGGAGTGTCGATCCCAACGAGGAGCAGAAGGTGTTTACTAGTGGTTTGGAGCAGGAATTCTCAGTAAATACTTAGCAAACAATTTTTTAGAGGTTTTTGATAAAGCAAAGAAATAAAGTGCAAGTGAATAAAGACAGCAAATAATTGCAGCAAGTAGCCCAATCCTTTCTTAGCAAAGTACAAGCCGGTTGTAATACTTATGAGGACCAAAAGTTCTCGAGGACACATGGGAATACTGTCAAGTGCTTTCGTTTCATATAGTTGATTAACTTCTTTGGTTTGATAAGTGTTGTGTGGGTGAACCTGTGCTAATGTACCGACCTTACTTGGACTAATAGATAATTGTGATTAAACCCCCTGCAAGCATCCGCAACTACAAGAAAGTAATTAAGATAAAATCCTAACCATGGCCTTAAACTCTGAGATCCTACACTCCCTTGTGCAAAGGTTTCCTAACGGGGGTTCAGGTTTCTGTCACTCCGGCAACCCCACAATTAGTAGCCAAATACACAATGCATTACCCTAGGCCCATAAATGGTGAATTATCATGTAGTCGATGTTCACATGACACCACTAGAAGAATAGCACCACAACTTAATTATTAAACCATTGAATAATACCTCAACACAATTCCACTACTAACAACATGACTTCTTCCATGTCCTCAAGAACTAAACGAACTACTCAAGAGACATCATATGGATAAAGATCAGAGATGATATGATGATGAATAACAATCTGAAAGTAAACAATAATTCAATGGTTCCACTCACAAGCATCAACTACAAAAGTAATTAACACCAGGAAAGTTTCCCCTAAGAACTATGCAAGATTCAACACAATTGTTACAGCGGGATGGAGTGGTGATGATGGTGCTAGTGGAGATGGTGGTGTGGATGATGATGATGATGATGATGATCTCGATGAAGTCTAGCTTGATGATAGTGTTGAAGGCGATGATCTCCCCTCTTCGGGAAGGAATTTCCCCGGCAGAAATCTTTCTGCCAGAGAGCTCTTTCTCTCTCTATAGGTTCCGCCCCGCAGAGGCGGCGGAATCTTTCTGTGGTCGCACCCCATGTATTAGGGTTTCGGGTAGAAGATATAGGCGAAGGGGCGGAGCAGGAGGTGGGCCAGGATGGCCTAGGGTGGCCCGCGCATGGGGGTGTTTGTGGGCCCCCTGTGGCCCATCTCATCCTGGCCTTCTGGCATTCTTCGTCTTCTGGAAAAATATGATTTTCCATGGTTTTTCTGGTATTTTTTGATCTTCACGAAAATTGCATCTAAACACCGCTTTTTCCATCAAAATCCTGACTCCGGCAGTTCATCCTCCAAGAATCGTCCAACATGCAAAAATAGATGAAACAACATAAGTATCACCTCTTAATATGAAATATATCGATGAATGATAGCAAATTATGATATAGAATAGTGATGCAAAATGGACGTATCACACACAAATCTGAATGTGGCGGATCCGTTGACTAAACCTCTCCCGAGGGCAAAACATGACCAGCACCAAACCGCCATGGGTGTTCGGTATGTTACCATGTAATCTAGATTAGTTGACTCTAGTGCAAGTGGGAGACAGTTGGAGATATGCCCTAGAGGCAATAATAAAAGTAGTTATTATTATATCTTTGTGTTTATGATAAATGTTTATATTCATGCTATAACCGGAAACATTAATACTTCTGTGATTTGGAAACTTATTAGAGTCCCTAGTAAAGCCCCTTTATAATAATAGCTTGTTGGTTGATAGATGATCATGGTTTCCTGATCATGAACATTGAGATGTTATTGACAACAAGATCATATCATTAGGAGAATGGTGTGATAGACATACTCCTAGATAAGCGTAGAATAAAGATCAAGTCATTTCAATAGTTTGTTTGCTGTAAGCTTTCTGATACATAGTTACCTGATTCCTTCGACCATGATATCATGCTAATCACCATCACCGGATGGATGTTTTGATGACATCAAACAATACTTCATAACTAGGTGGTTATAAAGGTGGCATTGAGTGTTCGGAAAGTATGTGTTGAGGCACATGGATCAAGAGTGGGATTTGTCCATCCATATGACGGATAGATATACTTTGGGCCCTCTCGGTGGAATGTCATCCAATTAGCTTGCAAGAATGTGACTGGATCACAAGGGATCACATATCACAGGAACGAGTAAAGAGTACTTATCGGTAACGAGGTTGAACTAGGTATGCAGAGATACCGACGATCAAACCTCAGACAAGTAAAATATCATGATACAAAGGGAAATTGGTATCATATGTAAATGGTTCATTCAATTGCAAAGTAATCGTAGAAATATGTGGGAGCCATATGATTTTCCAGATTCCTCTATTGGTTATTGATCGGAGAAGAGTCTCGGTTATGTCTGCATAATTCATGAACCGTAGGGAGACACACTTAAGGATTTGATGTTGTTTAGAAGATATGGAATGTGAGTAAGAAGACCAAATTTTGTTCGGAGTCTCGGATGGGATCCAGGATATCACGAGGAGATTCGGAATGGTCCGGAGAATAAGATTCATATAAGGAAAGTCTAATTCCGCAGTTCGGGAATGATTCCGGTGTTTTCACCGGAATGATATAGAAGGGTCTAGAAGGTTCAACGATCCGGAAGGGGAAGGGTACATGAATGTGTCATGACTAAGTGGAATGATTGCATCATGTTCTAGGTCACTTGGATGGGCGTTTGAAAGAAAGAAATTAAACTCCAAAATTGAAAGTCAAAAGGAAGTTTGAAAAGTCAAACTGGGACAATGCACGCACCGAGGAGAGGGAGTTGGGGAAGGTTTGAAACTCCCCTCCCCTAGCTGCCCCTCCCTCTCATAAATAGAGGGGAGGGGTGCCCCAAGGCCACAATAAACCCAAGCCCCCCCCCCCCCCCAAGCCACCGCCAGCCACCACCGGACCCATCTCCTCCTCTCCGGCTTCTAAGCCATAGACGTCGGGGAAACATACTACTCCACGATAACCCGCTCCGGCTTAAGGTGAAGCCCTGCGGGATTTCCCCTCTAACTCCGACACCATGCTGCCGTGCTGTCGGAATCGCGAGGAGAGAACTACAACCTCCGCTGCCTGCTGAAACAAGGGAGAGGAAGGTCTTCATCGAGTACCGAACGTGTGACCGACTACGGGAGCACTGCTGAAACGCGACGCCGGAAGGATCGTCTACGCGATCTTGAGATCGGCAAGTAAACGACTACATCACCCACGAGAATCTGATCTCATTAACCGCTTTGGAATCTTCGTCGGTGAGTACTCTATCGACTCGTTGCTACAATCTAGTAGATAGATCTTGGCTTGTGTGTGTTCATACGGTAGAAATTTTTTGTTTTCCATGCTACGAACCACTACAATTACCACTGTCATCTTTAGGCGAAGGGATCGCCTTAGCCACCAGCAGCACTAAGGCGATAGGAGATAGGATAGTAACCCTCGTTTGCACACACTTAACCAATGCACCCACTAAGAGGCCCGATCTAGAACTCAACTCCTAGAAAAGGTTTGAACGGAAGTTGCTCCACAACAACTGGACACTAACGGTACATGCTTTAACTGACTAATGCTCACTTTTTCTGGGGATGGAAACTCCAACTTTGAACTCTGAAACTCACTTGGATCAACTCCTACCTCATTTGATAGAACAGTACCAAGACCATGGAAAAAAAATGACAAACTCGAACATACTTGTTGATCTAGAAAAGTAGAGTACCGTCAAATATAATACACCATATAAATACATACATATCACTGTCACATATACCTCTAATAACCTTTTAAAAGGTACATATCAATAACATTCATATACCGTACTAACTAAATATTACTTAATCCATTCGACCTATGCTATATATGCGAACTATAACCCAACTAACTAAATATATATGCTAACTCGAACACTAACCCCTAATTAGCGAGAGGTGTTAGGGTTTATCCTTGCTGCGTACGAAGCCCGACTGTCCCGTGGCCTTGTTTCACCCGAGCAGCACCACAACCACCAAGAAACACAACTCCTTCCACTCCTCCTCACCGTTGCTTCACCTAAGATCCTCCTCCATTGCTCCACCCGAACACACACCAAAATGCCTCCACAAGCTAACCCTTCAGCAGATTAGGCATTCCCCTTGCCTCATCCTTCCTCTAGCTAGTTTAGTTGGGACAGGAGAGGAATTTTTAGAGACAAATCTCGGGGAAGCGCGCTCATTTGGAACACACAGAGAGAGAGGGAACGATAGGAGGAAGAAAGAGGCAGGTGTGTGCGGCGCGAGTCTATCATCCAGAGTGTGGACATCTGGACTAGTCATCCTCAACATGGCCGATTGGAGACCTTTCGTCTAGGTCCAAGACGACAAGCGTGTCGGTGGCCCAGGACCCGGCCGCTGTCGGGGGGCATGCACCTATCGTCCTACCTATGGACACCTGGGCCCAATTTTCCAAAGCATGGACGATTAGTCCCAGTCACGCGCGTCGTGGACAACCGCGTATTATTTCTGAATTTTTTTAAATTTAAGTATTATTTCTAGAATTAACAAAAAACTTGTTTTTCATACCCCTATTGGTAGGAAAACTAAGATTGTATATACATGGACTGCTTGATTCGCTGCCTTTAGCAAATCTTCTTTACCTCCCATGGAAAGTTGTTTTTTCTTTCCATCTGCTGAACCTTCAAAAAAATATCTCGATAAAGTGTAGGAAGCAATGAATTATGTGCGCACTCATAATTGTTGTGAGTCCAGGATACTTACATGAGAGAGCCTTCGTATCTACTACTCCCTCCGATCCATATTACTTGTCACTAAAATGGATGTATCTAGACATGTTTTAGTGCTAGATACATCCATTTCAATGACAAGTAATATGGATCGGAGGGAGTATATGCAATGTTTCATAAATTTCAGCTCTTACAAGGGCATGTATATTTGGAGAGAAGACCATGTTTGATTATGCCGAACTCACCATTTGTCATAATTTTAGCACACTAAGTATCCAAAACTTACTGTAAGGAAATTACATTGTTCTAGGAGACAAGATCCTTTGGAGATGTCAGAACTCGGTTACATACATTACGCAAACAACTACATGAGGTTAGATCTGACCTGACAAGAGTTGGGATGACCTACGAGAACAAAAATGTAGACGTGCGCATTGTAGATCCGAGTCATCGAGCGGAGGTAATGTGGCATTAGAGGGCGCATGTTCAATGGCTAGAAGAGAGAGACAAGAACATGGGTTTTCTCCACCAAAAATCCAATTACCCAAAGAATAAAAATGCATCGTATGTCTTGTTAAAGATGATGGCACAATCTATGAGAGTCGTGCAGCTTTAGATCTATACTCTTTGAAGGAGTGATAGGGATCGAGGAGGTCCTTTCACATATACCTTGTAAACTCACATACGCTATGAATGAAATGCTCAATGCACTATATTTGTTGAAGAAAGTTAAAAATCCTTTGTTTCAAATGTCTTCAGCATAGGCCTCATCCCAGGTGGTTATCCAACACATTTCTTTCATAATTGTTGGCATTTGTCCGGTGGAGAAATAAGTGACGTCGTCATTTCGCGTTGATCGTGAAACAAATTTTCTTTCGTGTACACATGGTGTAATATGTGTTTTTTTTGCATGGTGTTCCTGCTTCGATTTTTTTCCCGTGCATCATATTTCTTGTACTTCATGCAAAGTACTTATTTTACCAAGTGCCGTGTACTCTGTGCATTTTGTGCAGTGTACTTCATAGAGGAGTATTCTTATACTTAAATAGTATGTACTTTGTAATTTTTTGTAAAAAGATAATCTTTCCATGTAGGACACCTCGTGCAAGACATGTGTCAGCAGAAGAGTGTCTCGCTTTGCACGGAATCGCTCCTTCCACAAGCTAGGTCTGGACATTCTTAAACGTAGTTTGTTCTCACAAGCAAATTAACTCTCGCTAGCCCAAAAAAAGGTCTAGGCAAGAGGCGCAACAATGGCAGGCACGGGCCTCTAGTAATTCAGAGCCAATCTAGGATTCCAGGCACATTTTTCTTTTTCTGGATCATGACATGCTTGGAACAAGACAAAAACATCAAAATCGCCCTAGAAACATCAAAATTTAACAAATTAGGTTCGGGCCTTAGCGCTTTACAAATGGAGACCACAATAAAATTTGTTCATATATATGCAGTGACAACTCATGCACGAGACATGGAAATGGAATTTCGTCCGTTGAATTGTCCTAAATGGACCACTGCTCGGTTGGTGTGTACAGCCAGGACTTATGAAGTCACTGTCTCTCGCGAGCTCGCATGAACGCCATGTATAGGTCCTCCAGCGCCACCTCACTGGTGGAAACGGGGCTATAGGTCCCGGTTGGTACGGGGCTTTAGTCCCGGTTGCCCAACCGGGACGGGGCAATCAGGACTAAAGCCCTAACCTTTAGTCCCGGTTGCCCCACCAACCGGGACAAAAGGGTGCACACGTGGCAGCGGCAGAGGGCGAACAGGGGTGGAGCATTAGTCCCGGTTCGTAACACGAACCGGGACTAATAACCTTCTGCCGCGGCAGAGATTTGGCCCATTTCTCTGCCGCGGCAGAGAATTCATTTTGGCACACTTTGTTGCCGCGGCAGCATTTTCGCCACTTTTTGTGCCGCGGTAGAGAATTCATTAAGGTTGTTTTATTGTTTATTTAGTGATTTGCACTTATCAATGAAGGAACCTTATATTACATCATGAATATCATGATAATATTACATTGAATACACGGATCGAGTTCATGCACTACATACAAAAGTTGTTATTCGATGCTACCGGTCAATTCCTTCAAAGTTGCTATTTTTACAATCCCTATTGTCTATACACAGCCGAATAGTATTTCCCTTTTGGGTCTAGGACTTCTGCATCCAAGAATCCCGCCAATTCCTCCTGAATTGCTCGTACGCGATCCTTTGGCAGAAGACTGTCCCGTAGACGTTCGATCTGATTTAAAAAAGGAGTCAGCCTATATGAATGAAACTAAACACAATTTGATTGTAATTAAAAACTATAGAAATTGTTTACGTACGTGGAGTTGCTCTAAATTTCTGCCCTTCTCATCGCACGTTGCCGGATGAACTCGCAAACATAGTATCCACATAGATTGTTACCTGGTCCCTGCGTCAGGCACTTTACGAGAACAGAGTTCAATCAAAATAATAATCAAGCATGATAATAACTGTATCAAAACTAGAATCAAAGAGATGCGCGGATATAGCTAGTGGTGCTTACATTTAGTGGTTGAAATGTAAGCTCCTCTTTCTAAACACCCTTAGCCTTGTTGGTGAACCGTTTCCAAGCGCTGCCCGGCGTAGAAAACGAATAAAATAAGTTATTAAGTACTTGATATCATAAAATTCAAGAACGTTGCCGATATAGTGTCGTAATGATTAGAATTACCGCTGGAGAAGTATCTGCATGTCCTTCCACGTCTCAAGGGGTTTATGTTTCGATTCCATGACTAATACACGCCCTTTGTCAAGTTGAATGATTAACAGAATATAGTGGAAGCTGCAAATGCATAACTAATCAATTATATACTTAACATCGAGTAAGCGAAATAGAAAGTGTATACAAGACAATAACACTCACTCGAAGTTGTAAGGAAATAGTATTTCTCTTTTGGTTTCTTGAAACCTTAACGTGTGTACTATATTATCCTCCGTATCCTGAGGGCTTATTTTGAGATTAGCTTCATGAACCCAATATGGGTCAATGAAGCCAATGTCATAGATTTGTCCTCTGCTGCATTCGAGAATCTTCATTCTGCATATTACAGTATGATTATATACATGGAATAAACAAAATAATATAGCTGGAGACTAAATTAATTACAGAATTAGTACTTACAGACAATAGGCACTGATGATCGATTTGTCCAAGGAGTCTTGATTGAATAATTAAAATAGTTTATTAAATTCAATGGATATCATGTCATCCTTTTCTTTCCCATGATGCTTTTTGGTAACCCTCGGCACTATCCAGTTAGCCCCGGCCCTTGTGGCATGCATGTACCGGTTATGCAATCTTCGCATTTTTGTTGGAAGATTGTTTACCTCCTCAGGTTTGACGAGAGGTTTACCGTACTGGTATTTGTATGCTACTTCACTCACGGGGAAGAACTCTAACTGGGATAAGTACTGGGCAATACTCATACCTTGAGCAGCGGCAGCTTCTCCGTATTGTGCAACTATCTCTGGATCATACTGCTCTTCGGCCCCATATTTGCTCGACCCCACATTGGTTTGGAAAATCACCTTGAGAGGGGCGCAAGTCTGTTTTGCTTGTTCTCCGAGCTGGGCAACAGATTTCTCGCTTGCATCAGTGCTGCTCTTCGAGGCTTTTTGTGCCGCATGTGACTTGAGAATAGAACGCTCATAGTCTGATGACAGCTTTGGTTCGGGTTGATGAAGAGTCTTTAGCATTTTCAACACTTTGGCTTTTTCTTCTTTGATGCTGGGGAACTCTGGCTCTTTCGGCCGCCTCAGCTTAGCGAAAAACGTTGTCGTTTCCGCATCAACGATCGCCGCAGTCTCCTCTTCAGTACAGTCATAAGCTCTCTTGGGAGGAACCTTTGGTACTTTTGGAAGAGGCTCTTGTTTACGTTTCGGCGATCGCTTACCACGACGCACAGTAGCGGTACGCTTACGCTTTTTATCCTGAGGCGCCGGCGATGGCTCTCGCGGCGATGGATGCGCCGGAGATTGGTGAGGCGACGTAGCCGGGTGAGGCGACGAAGAAGGCTGCCGCTGCGGCAACGACCTCGCTGGAGACGGGTGAGGCGGCGGCGAAGATGGCCTTGGCGTGTGATTTCGAAGCACGATACATTCCTTCGGCCATAGAATGGTGACGTTTTTCGCGTCTCCCAGTACAGTCACATCCCCTTCACCTGCAGGGTAGTGAAGATCCAAAACCCCAAAGGTGGGCATGATTTCATCCACGCCGACAACAGCGTAGCCCTCTGGAACCGGACGACAGTGGTAAGTTGGTGTGGGTCCAATTGGTAAGGCATAGCCGACCGCCACCTTCATTGATATGTTCACAACTTTGACATGTAGCTCGCAGTGTGTCATCTCTGTGATATCATCCACTGGGTAGCCAACAGGAGCCATCGTCGGTGCATCATCGTCATCGCCATTGTCATCACCCGGGACCTCGGTGGAAGCCACACTGCTTTTTCGATTATTCGATAGGCCGGTAGCATCGAATGCAGTGTGCTGCTGAGATGGGCCGGTAGTACTTTGCTCTTTAAGTGCGTTAATTTCATCTTGTTGTTGCTTTAATCGTTCTTCAATTAAACGCATTCGCTCTTTCTGACTATTTGCTTCAACTTCCTCCCTGTCATTTCTCCTCTGACGGCTTCTATCAGGATATTTCTTCCTCTCTTCGGGAAACACAGTCCTCCATGGTTGGGAGCCTCTTGTGCCTCGTGTTCGTCCACCATGTTCCTTATTTCCAAGGGCGAGTGTGAGCTCATCATTCTCTCTATCAGGAATGAAGTCCCCATCTTTAACAGCCTTTACTGCTTTTCTCATCCTCTCGATTGGCAAGGGGTCTTCTTTATGTCGTATGTTATATATACACCTCCCTTCCGAGTCCAACGTGCCCCCATGCCCGTAAAACCAATTCCTTCCACGTTCTACCCAATCGTCTATCTCTGGGGTGATATTTTTAGCACGCAGTTCATTCTCAAGTTTCTCCCACTTAGGAATGCCAGCCCTGTAGCCACCTTGCCCCATAGTATGGTGATACTTCTTGTTAGCAGCATTCAGCTTATTCGTTTCAGACATTTTCTTACCTTTTTCTGATTTCTTGTATTCCACAAACTCAGCCCAGAATGGTTTTATCTTCTCAAACTGAATATTCTTGAAATCAGGAGTCTTCTCTTTCACGACATAGTCAAGGTGCAATCTTTTCTTCCAGTTGGTGAAACACTGGGCCATCTTCTTCAAAGCCCACTCCCTGACCTTAGCCTCCATGGCTCTCCCATGTTGTAAGGCGTCCTCAACTGGATCCTCCGCATTTGGATCCAGCTCTATCTTCGGTAGTTTGAAATTAACCATGAGCCTCTTCCACAGTAAATCTTTGGCGTGGTTAGGGACAAATAAACATGTTCCCTCTTCATCCGCATTAGCAGGCCTATTCCAATTTCTAATGGTGATCGGGATTAAGTCCCTAACGATTACTCCGCATTGTGCCACAAATTTGGTTGCGACAACTTCGGGAGCCGTCGGTTTGCCGTCTTCAGCGACATCTTCGATCCTGAACCTCTCATGGTCTTGCAACTTTTTGGTTGGGCCTCGTCTGGCCTTTTCAGTAGATTCCTTCGATCCGGAGGGCTAAAAGAAGAAAGATCGTCGTTACTATTTCTATATAGATAGCAGATGATTAATTAATGAATTAATTATATTACATGCACCTCGCCGGAGCGGTCGTCTTCTCGATTACACAAGGCATCGCCTTCTCCCTCGCGGAAGGCAACACCTTCAACCTCAAACAAGTCGTCTATTCCGGTAAAAAGAGGATCACCCTCACCGGAGTTGTTCAGAAACATTGATACGTCTAAATTATCTTCCCCATGGATCACACCTTGGATCAACTCTTCCTTTTCTTCGTCTCTGACGTGTGGGTCCATATTTTCTGCATAGGTGGAAAAACGAATAAGTCAAAGCGGCTAAAGGAGAAAGTTAGGTACGGTGTTGAGAGATAAAAACCCTAATTCAGAGAAACCCTAATATATACATACACAATAATAAAAATGAAGAGAAACCCTAAACCTAGCTACAAAAAGGAAACCGTGTAGTAGATAGGTAACTCTAGATAAAATCAACTAAAATCAATATTCCGGAGTTCCGAGGGGTGTAAAACCTAGTTCGGAGAAACCTCGGATGCATATGAGAGGGGAACATGAGTATAAGGCTACAAAAGGGAAACTATCCAGCAGATAGGTAACACTAGATACTAACAAAATACCATATTGGAATCGATTTAAGAGGGTTCGGAATGCCCTGGCGAAGGCACATAGTCGAACCCACATGCACCTAAGGGGCATGCAATTTCATGGGAAGATTTACGCGCGACCGAGCCAGACCGAGCTTTCCTACGTCGAACACAATGGTTTTGACCGCGCGACCCCTTCACCCATGTCTCTCCCACGCGTGAGCGAACAGGGGAACTCCCATCGGCGTCACCTCCTCCCCCCTCTCCTCACCTTCCCCGAGCAAACAGATCTTCTGCCTCTCTCTTGCCACAATACACCCGCCCCACGCGTCCCTGCACGCCTCCCATGTCCTGCGGAACCGGCCACCGACATCCCCTTTTCCCGAGCCTTACAAACCCGACATGAGGGAGTATAAATCTATCATTGAGTAAATGTGATACTCCTATAGCAAATGAGGATAGTCCGATGATAAGGATGCGATTAGGGATGGCAATGGGGCCCCGAAACCCACAAACCCGATGGATACCCGCCTTAAAAGGGGAGGGTTTGGTAAAAAGTTAGACCCTCCAAGTTTAATGGGGCGGGTATGGGGGTGGCAAACCCTTACCCGCAGACCCGCTCTAAGGGCATGTATTACGCCAGGCGTTTAGGTAGCCGCTTAAGCGATGAAAATTAATACGTACGAAAAAGAAAACGTACCCAAACGCCCCATCCTCCAACGGAAACCGCTAACACGCTAAATATGATTTTTTTTCTGCATCCGTAGTGTTTGCTGTTCACCAGCAGCAGCAGGCCCGTCCAGGGCACAGTGCGAGCTGGGCGACCGGACAGGGCCCCCAAAAGTTAGGGGCCCCAAATCCCAGCGACGGCCCATACAGGAAAATGAATAATTGGTGCAGTCCCGTGGTTGAGAGTCTACCAGTTTGTCGTCTAGGCGAGCGTCAGCGTCTCTGTCGTTTTATTCCTCAACCCATAGTACTATATGGCCCAAACTGATCCATCTTGGGCCCATAGTACTCGTATGTTTCCTAGATCGATCTCCTGGTCAGACTCAAATCCAAACAAGACTGGAGCGATCCGCGTTAGGAAAACAGCCCCGATCAAGCAGAACTAAGGTTTGAATTGGGCGAAAAAACACATATTTCGTCTGATCATATTGAGCGAAATATATTTTCATATATTCTGCGAAAAAACGCATATTGGAGTTATGTAATGAAGTTCTAGTTATTTATTATTGCTATCTGAATTTTTCAAAGTTTAGGGCTCCATTTGCATTCAGCACTGGGGCCTCAAATTCCTGGAGACGGCCCTGAGCAGTAGCAGCCGCCCCACCATGCAGCAGCCGCGCCGCCGCCCACCAGCAGCCCACCATGCAGCAGCCGCCGCCGCCCACCATGCAGCAGCAGCCGCCGCCCACCACCAGCAGCAGAGGGAGGGGTAGGACAGAGGCAGGGAGGGACGTACCTGACGCGCGGCGGTGGGGGAAGGCGCGGGCGGCGCAGTCGTCGGCGGGAAGAGACGCGGGCGGCGATCGCCGGGGAGCGCGCGGCGGCGGTCGTCGGGGAGCGCGTGGGCGGCGGTCGTCGGGGAGCGCGCGGGCGGCGGTCGTCGAGCAGCCTGGCGGCGTCGTCGATGAAGTAGAGAAGAGAAGCATAGAAGAAGAAGAGAAGTTATATAAAGGGGAGGGAGTATACGTCCCGGTTGGTGGCTCCAACCGGGACTAAAAGGGCATACGTCCCGGTTGGAGCCACCAACCGGAACGTATACTCCAATTTTCAGTAGCTGAAGGGGCGCGGGCGCAGGGGGTCTTTAGTCCCGGTTGGTGGCTCCAACCGGGACGTATTCCCCTGTTTTCAAAAAAAATTCAGTTATTTTCTCTCTGTTCCCGCCTTATTTTTTATTTTGGGGTTTAAATTTGTAATGTTTTTTAAATGATAATTACTTTGGAATTTAGAAAAACTTTAAACATAAAAATTGTTTGAATTTGAATAACTAATTCAAAACCATTTTCTGTTTTGAAAAATAATTAATGTAACCATTTAAACTATGAACCATTTAAAATTAATAATGAAATAACTTATATTTTTTTAAATATTAATTTGGAATTTAGAAAAACTTTAAACATAAAAAGTGTATGGATTTGAATAAATAATCCAAAACCAATTTCTATTTTTAAAAAATAATTAATATAACCATTTAAAATTAAAAATGAATTAACTTATATTTTTTAAATATTAATTTGGAATTTAGAAAAACTTTAAACATAAAAAGTGTATGGATTTGAATAAATAATCTAAAACCATTTTCTATTTTTAAAAAATAATTAATGTATCCATTTAAAATTAAAAATGAATTACTTATATTTTTTAAATATTAATTTGGAATTTAGAAAAACTTTAAACATAAAAAGTGTATGGATTTTAATAAATAATCCAAGACCATTTTCTATTTTTTAAAAATAATTAATGTAACCATTTAAAATATGAACCATTTACAATTAAAAATAAATTAACTTATAAGTAATTCAAAACCATTTTCTGTTTTTAACTTGCATTGGATCTCTGAAGAAACCACATATTGCGAGTCTAAAAATGATTTTTTCAAAAAATCACGGGCGATAGATCATGTACCTATAGTACAAATCGGACCCACTTCCTACCGATTCGGCAGACATTTGTCTTTTTTACCCGGGATGGACGAAAAGGTTTGAGATGTACCGGTTGGGAGATAGTCCATGTAAGGTGGTCTAGTATTTTAGGAAAATGGGACGGTAGCATTCTAAAACGGCATTTTGGTGGTTACTTCACAAAACGACCCATTTTTTGCGCTCGGAAAATGAAAAAGGGCTTCTCCGTGCGACAAAAAGGAAAACTTCCTCCTGCAACATTGTTCTCCATACCAATGTCCACACACATGCATAATATGGGCACAACATCACAAACTATGCCGTGATTCAGCACATAACATCGGTCATTTGGACCGAAAGCCATGAAACCTCGAACATGATAGGTCATTTTGTGAAGGTTTTTTCGAAACATGGTCAATATACCAAGTCTGGTATTTTTCCTTTCAACTATGTAACATAATATGACACCACGCGAAGGATTTTCATTGTTCGGATTTTTTTGAATTAATTATGCCCGTTTTGAATTATCTGAATTTCTAACTATGGTCGAACCGGTGTGCATGAAGATAGGGGACGAGCATCGTTAGAACTTGCATTGGATCTCTGAAGAAACCACATATTGCGAGTATAAAAATGATTTTTTCAAAAAATCACGGGTGATGGATTATGTACCTATAGTACAAACCGGACCCACTTCCTACTGATTCGGCAGACATTGGTCTTTTTTACCCGGGATGGACGAAAAGGTTTGAGATGTACCGGTTGGGAGATATTCCATGTAAGGTGGTCTAGTATTTTAGGAAAATGGGACGGTAGCATTCTGAAACGGCATTTTGGTGGTTACTTCACAAAACGACCCGTTTTTTGCGCTCGGAAAATGGAAAAGGGCTTCTCCGTGCGACAAAAAGGAAAACTTCCTCCTGCAACATTGTTCTCCATACCAATGTCCACACACATGCATAATATGGGCACAATATCACAAACTATGCCGTGATTCAGCACATAACATCGGTCATTTGGACCGAAAGCCATGAAACCTCGAACATGATAGGTCATTTTGTGAAGGTTTTTTCGAAACATGGTCAATATACCAAGTCTGGTATTTTTCCTTTCAACTTTGTAACATAATATGACACCACGCGAAGGATTTTCATTGTTCGGATTTTTTTTTGAATTTATTATGCCCGTTTTGAATTATCTGAATTTCTAACTATGGTCGAACCGGTGTGCATGAAGATAGGGGACGAGCATCGTTAGAACTTGCATTGGATCTCTGAAGAAATGACATATTGCAAGTCTAAAAATGATTTTTTTCATAAAATCACGGGCGATAGATCATGTACCTGTAGTACAAACCGGACCCACTTCCTACTGATTCGGCAGACATTTGTCTTTTTTACCCGGGATGGACGAAAAGGTTTGAGATGTACCGGTTGGGAGATAGTCCATGTAAGGTGGTCTAGTATTTTAGGAAAATGGGACGGTAGCATTCTGAAACGGCATTTTGGTGGTTACTTCACAAAACGACCCGTTTTTTGCGCTCGGAAAATGGAAAAGGGCTTTTCCGTGCGACAAAAAGGAAAACTTCCTCCTGCAACATTGTTCTCCATACCAATGTCCACACACATGCATAATATGGGCATAACATCACAAACTATGCCGTGATTCAGCACATAACATCGGTCATTTGGACCGAAAGCCATGAAACCTCGAACATGATAGGTCATTTTGTGAAGGTTTTTTCGAAACATGGTCAATATACCAAGTCTGGTATTTTTCCTTTCAACTATGTAACATAATATGACACCACGCGAAGGATTTTCATTGTTCGGATTCTTTTTTGAATTTATTATGCCCGTTTTGAATTATCTGAATTTCTAACTATGGTCGAACCGGTGTGCATGAAGATAGGGGACGAGCATCGTTAGAACTTGCATTGGATCTCTGAAGAAACCACATATTGCGAGTCTAAAAATGATTTTTTCAAAAAATCACGGGCTATAGATCATGTACCTGTAGTACAAACCGGACCCACTTCCTGCCGATTCGGCAGACATTTGTCTTTTTTACTCGGGATGGACGAAAAGGTTTGAGATCAACCTGTAGTCCCTGTTGGAGACACCAACCGAGACAAAACACGAGTTAGCACTAATGATAGGGGTGAGTGTCGACATTATTTCGTAAGTGTCGACACTATGCCGAGCTGCTTGTACTATAAATAGGCATCCTTGCGAGTCCAGTCCTCCAGCCAGTTTTCGAGAGCAGAGACACCACTGCGGCCAGTTTCAGGGAGATGCCGACGGAGCCCAGTCCTCCGGCATCTCCGAGAAACTGATCATAGAGGCACTCCCTAATATGTGAAATTAGTTAGCTCCGAGGCGTATTGATCTAGTTAGAGAAGTTATAAGCTGCAAGATGGTTTTCGAGAGCAGGGACACCACTGCGGCCAGTTTCAGGGAGATGCCGACGGAGCCCAGTCCTCCGGCATCTCCGAGAAACTGGTCATAGAGGCACTCCCTAATATGTGAAATTAGTTAGCTCCAAGGCGTATTGATCTAGTTAGAGAAGTTACAAGCTGCAAGATGGTTTTCGAGAGCAGGGACACCACTACGACCAGTTTCAGGGAGATGCCGCTGGATCCCAGTCCTTCGGCATCTCCAAGAAACTGGTCATAGAGGCACTCCCGGTCCAGCCACAAAACAGGACTAACACTCAAGACATTTATTAATATTAAAAACCGAGACTACAAAACCGGGACTAAAGGCCACAAACCGCGAAAGATATCCTTCGGTCAAGCCACAAACCGCGAAAGACATGAACTAGAGTTACATAATATGAGCATGAACTTCTTGGCATATGTCATTCCTTATGATCGCTTCAGACGTAACCATGGAGCATCTTCTTTACTTAACGAAATGCTTGGGTCAGTTTTCACTGTGAAGGGCGGAATTTCATCAAACTTATTATAATCTTCTGGCATGTCTGTCTTGTCCTCGATTCCCACGATGTTTCTTTTCCCTGAAAGAACTATGTGACGCTTTGGCTCATCATATGATGTATTCGTTTGCATATTTTTTCTTTTTTTCGGTCTGGAGGACATGTCCTTCACATAGAAAACCTTAGACACATCATTGGCTAGGACGAATGGTTCATCTCTATAACCAAGATTGTTGAGATCCACTGTTGTCATTCCATACAACTGGTCTATCTTTACCCCTTCCCCATTCAGGTTGACCCATTTGCAGCGAAACAAAGGGACCTTAAAAGAGACTCCATAGTCTAGTTCCCATATCTCCTCTATGTAACCATAATATGTGTCCTTTTGTCCATTCTCGTCTATTGCATCAAAGCGGACACCACTATTTTGGTTGGTGCTCTTTTTATCTTGGGCGATCGTGTAGAATGTATTCCCATTTATTTCGTACCCTTGGAAATTCAATACAGTAGAAGATGGTGACGCGGCCAACAAGTATAGCTGATCTCCAACAGTGGTGTCATTCAAGAGATGTGTCCGCATCCAACCACCAAAAGACTTCATGTGTTCATCTGTAATCCATGATTCAGGCTTCCCCGGGTTTTTGGAGCGTATAATATTCTTGTGTTCCTCGATATACGGAGCTGCCAAGGTGGAATTATGTAGAACTGTGTAGTGTGCTTTAGTGAAAGAATCCCCGTCTCTACATATCATTGCTTTCTTTCCCAGCGTGCCTTTTCCACTTAGTCTTCCCTCATGCCGCGAGTCAGAAACACCAATCGGCTTAAGGTCAGGAATAAAGTCAACACAAAACTCAATGACCTCCTCTGTTCCATATCCCTTGGAGATGCTTCCTTCTGGTCTAGCACGGTTATGAACATATTTCTTTAAGACTCCCATGAACCTCTCAAAGGGGAACATATTGTGCAGAAATACCGGACCGAGAATGGCAATCTCTTCCACTAGATGAACCAGGAGATGCGTCATAATATTGAAGAAGGATGGTGGGAACACCAATTCAAAACTAACAAGACATTGTACCACATCCTTCTGTAACCTTGGCAGAATATCTGGATTGATTACCTTCTTAGATATTGCATTGAGGAATGAACACAGCTTCACAATGGGTACTCGAACATTTTCCGGTAAAAGCCCCCTCAATGCAATCGGAAGCAACTGCGTCATAATCACGTGACAGTCATGAGACTTCAGGTTTTGGAACTTCTTCTCTGCCATATTTATTATCCCCTTTATATTAGATGAGAAGCTCGACAGCACCTTGATACTGTAAAGGACTTCAAAAAAGATTTCCTTCTCTGCTTTGGTAAGAGCATAGCTGGCACGACTTAAGTGACGCCCTTTATCCGTCTTGTTATGTGTATGCATGTTCTTTGGGTCTTTTATAATTTGTTGGTCCTCCCGTGCTTCAGGTGTATCTTTTGTCTTCCCATACACGCCTAGGAATCCTAGCAGGTTCACGTAGAGATTCTTCGTCACGTGCATCACGTCGATTGAAGAGCGGACACGCAGGACTTTCCAATATGGCAGCTCCCAAAATATAGATTTCTTCTTCCACATGGGTGCGTGTCCTGTAGCGACGTCGTTCGGAACTGATTGACCGCCGGGACCCTTTCCAAAGATTACTTCTATGTCCTTGACCATACCAAATACATCATCACCAGCAGGGAGTTCAGGCTTCTTCCGGTGATCTGCCTCACCTTTGAAATGCTTGCCTTTCTTTCTTACGGGATGATTGGTCGGAAGAAATCGTCGATTCTCTAGGTACACAACCTTCTTGCATTTATGCAAATATGTACCTTCGGTCTTATCTAAACAGTGGGTGTATGCCTTATATCCCTTGTTTGTCTGTCCTGAAAGGTTACTAAGAGCAGGCCAATCATTGATGGTTATGAATAACAACCCTCGTAGATCAAATGGCTCCTGTTTGTTCTCATCCCACGCACGTACACCTGGTTTTCCCCACAACTGTAAGAGTTCTTCAACTAATGGCCTAAGGTACACATCAATGTCGTTGCCTGTCGTTGCCCGGTTGCTTCGGGCCTTGGATGAGCACTGGCATCATAATGAACTTACGCTTCATGCACAACCAAGGAGGCAGGTTGTAGATACATAGAGTCATGGGCCAGGTGCTGTGACTGCAGCTCTGCTCCCCAAAAGGATTCATGCCATCCGTACTTAGACCAAACCATAAGTTCCTTGCGTCACGTGCAAAGTCTGGGAAGTCTCTCTCGATTTTTCTCCACTGTGACCCATCAGCAGGGTGTCTCAACTTCCCGTCTTTCTTACGGTCTTCTTTGTGCCATCGCAACAACTTGGCATGCTCTTTGTTTCTGAACATGCGTTTCAACCTTGGTATTATAGGAGCATACCACATAACCTTAGCAGGAACCCTCTTCCGGAGGGGCTCTCCATCAACATCACCAGGGTCATCTCGTCTGATCTTATACCGCAGCGCATTGCATACCGGGCATTTATCTAAATTCTCATACTCCTTACCGCGGTAGAGGATGCAGTCATTAATGCATGCATGTATCTTTTGCACATCTAATCCCAGAGGACAGAGAGTCTTCTTTGCTTCGTAGGTACTCTCGGGAAGTTCGTTATGTTTTGGAAACTTCGGCTTCATTATTTTCAGCATCTTTTCTAATGAGGAGTCAGTTAGACCACACTCTGCCTTCCATCGCAACAATTCCAGTGTGGTACCGAGCTTTGTGCTGCCATCTTCACAATTTGGGTACAACAATTTCTTGTGATCTTCTAACATGCCCTCTAACTTCAACTTCTCATTTTCTGTTTCACAGTCTCGCTTTGCATCAGAAATGACCCTACCAAGTTCATCAGCCGGCTCATCTGATGCCCGTTCTTCACCTCTTTCCTCTCCATTGTCTTCCATTGCAGTATCACTGTATTCAGGAAACATATGACGATAGTTGTTATCATCATCTTCTTCTTCACCATCTTCCATCATAACCCCTCTTTCCCCGTGCTTGGTCCAGCAATTATAGTTGGGCATGAAACCTTTCATAATCAGGTGGCAGCGAATGATTTTCGAGGAAGAGTACTCCTTGTTATTCTGACATTGAACACATGGACAACGTATGAATCCATTCTCTTTGTTTGCCGTAGCCACATCGATAAATTTATCCACGCCTTTGATATACCCGGCTACGCGCCGGTCACCGTACATCCATTCCCGACCGTTCATCTGCATCATATAAGTAAGTTTATCAAAAAACATGACATCATAAATAGTGAAATAACCAATTCAAACCGACACATGAATTGTATCAATGACCTAGAAAAGATAAGATTGCTAACCTCGATCGAGGGAAATAAAGAGGAGAAAGCTCAAGTGCGTCTCGGACACCTTCTATATTTTTGTTCTATGAGAAATTCAACGGGATTATTCACTCAAACATTTCATCAAACACCTTCAATGCATGCAAAGAAGAGAAAAAACTAGCACACCCCTCACACCTTCCACCATTCGAAAAAACAGAGTGGAGGCAGAGGGGGCTGGGGCGTTGCATTTATAGAGGGCAGGAGAATACGTCCCGGTTGGAGCCAGCAACCGGGACTAAAGGTGCGTGCCACGCCACGTGGCTGTGGCCAAATCTTTAGTCCCGGTTGGTGGCTCCAACCGGGACGTATTCCCCCTTACCAACCGGGACGCATGCCCCCTGGCCCCGTGCCCGCTCCAACCGGGACGCGTGCCAGCATTAGTTCCGGTTGGTGGCGCAACCGGGACTAATGCTCTGAGGAGTCGCGAACGGATGGCCCTTTTTCCTCTAGTGCCTTATAGACGGTGTTATATTACATGAAAGAAACATATACTTCCTCCGTTTCAAAATATAAGATGTTTTAACTTTGGAAGCAAATGTATCTAGACTCATTTTAGTATATAGGTTCACTGAGGTTTGGAATGAATCTATACACTAAAAAAAGTCTATATACATTTTATTTATTTTATTTACAAACCTAAAACATTTTATATTTTGAAATCGGAGGGAGTAGTTTCTTCCCCTGCATGCATGAGCTACTTAGTCTGGGTATGCGGTTGCTGAACCAAACTCTTAAATTTTGGAAGTTAGTATATCGTCAAGCGTCCATATGGTTATATCTTCTGCAGTGGTGCTTACTACGTGTGAAAGCTAGTTGCAATTTTATGTGCCATAGTTAGATGTACACGTGAGTAACGATTAATTGGCTGGTGTCATCTTCAGGCGTAGGTACGGTCGCCCAAAACAGAAAACAATGGGGGAAAACAACAAATACAGATGCTAGCTAGAGCCAATCGAGGCTCAATAATAATCTTTCGTATATCAGGCCAATAGGCTTTTCCGTACAATCAGACGAGGACATGCATGCGATGGCTACAATAGGCCAGGTGCAACACGAGGATGTGGAAAACAACAAAGGAGCTCAAGACAATCAAAGTCAATATTGCTTTTGCAAATTGGAGACCACACACACTATGCATTAGCAGTGGCCAACTAGCATGCACGGAGGCATATGGAAATTGGAGACCACAAATGCATGTGAGATGTGACAACTCCAGGAATGGAGGCATATGGAGATGGAACCATCGATCGGTTATTGTCCGTCCTGGATTAATGGACCCTCATTCAGACTGATTGGCCACGCTGGGCGTGCTTTGTCACTCTCTGTCAGTGACATCTGGCGTGGCATCGCCGTAAAACCGAGACTGTCACCTTCCATTACAGATGTGCACGCGCGTCCTCTAAAAGCATCTAACAGTAACCGAAAATGTCAAAACCGAAAATTTTGAATTCAGTCTTTTAAAAGCGTGAGGACGAAGATTTTGCAGCTGGCGCAGAACAGAACCCGTAAAACACGAACTGAAAAAATACATTTCAAATATCACGGGGAAATTCGTTGATTATATATATATATATATATATAGATGGCATTTGATGCTCTGATTGAGCATCATAATTACATAATCGGATTAGCAAACATAAATTACATACTACACCTGACCGCGCTAACTAATTTGAAGCAAAATGCGGCCAAATTGGCCTCTGCACGCGGCGGTGCCGGTGGTGGCGGAGCATCGAGGCGGACGACAACGTCGATGCGGGTGAAGAGCTTCACTCCTCGTCGTCAAGCTCGACTATCTCAAGCTTCACGCGGCGAACGCGCTCCTCTAGGCGAGCTGCCTCGTACTCACGAACTTGGTGGACGGTGTCCGCCTCCTTGCGGCGGAAGCGCGCGCGGGCCTCCGCCTCCAAGATCGCAGCCACCTGCGCGACTGCGGCGTCCTCCGAGTCGGAGCCTGCACGTAATCTCCCGCGGAGAACGTGGGCTCCCGCACGGGGACGAGCTCCTCCTTGTCGGAGCTGTCGTAGACGGGTAGCCGCGGTGGCGACTCGAACCGCCTGACGACGAGCCCTCGCCGTTGTTGCCATACTTCGCGAGCTTCCCTGGGGGCATGAGCCCCCAGTTCGTCCATCAGCGAGCGCTGCGCTTGTGTGCGCCCTCCGAATGGTTGAACTTCCGGCGTTCCGCGCCCGTGCGGAACAAGGGGGCCGCGACGGCGAGTCCCCGCCGCCCAATCCCATGTCGCGTCCTGCTGAGCCACCACGGGAGGCCATCGCATCGCGGAGCTGGGGCAACTGGGGGCTGCTGCGAGCTGCATTGCTCGCCGGAGAGGAAGCTGGCGGCGGCGGTGGGAGTGGAAGCGGCGGAGGGGAGTAGGGTTCGGAAACGAACTCTCCTCCGCGGCCCGTTTTAATACGGGACGGCCGCTGAGTTTTTCGGGCTCCCGAACTCGTTTTACGGGCCATGCCACGAGTTCGAGCTTCATTCTGGCCCACTTTTGTTTTAAACCCGTAGTTTCAGCCACTTTTTTATTACTGTTAGAGATGCTCTAACGTCCAGAACGGACGGGCGCGACCATGGTTAACTGAACCGTGAACTCGTTTGCACGTAGGTGAGCTAGCTATCCTAGGCTTGTCCCGAGCCTGATACCGGGAACTAGTACGTTTGTCTCCTGTAGCTGCGATATGCTACAAGGGAAGCTTTGTGAGTTTTTTTTTAACAATTATACTCTCTCCATCCTAAAAACGACGTCACAAGTTTATTTAAATTTGAACGAATCTATATACTCCCTTCGGTCCATATTAATTGACTCACATTTTTCCAGATTTGGATGAATCTAGACATTATTTAGTAGGTTCATTCAAATTCTAACAAATCCAAGTCAATTAATATGGGTCGGAGGGAGTACTAAATGGTGTCTAGATATATTCGAATCTAGACAAATCTAAGATATCCTTTTCAGGACGAAGAGAGTATATTAGACATGCAAGCCGCCTCATTAAAACCTTCTAGTCCTGTAGTTCTACTCCTTCCTCTTTAAGGAAAAAATTAAGTCTTTATATTTTTAGCTGAGTTTTTACAAGGATGTCAACATATTGACGATACGTAATCAATACCAGTTTATCTACTACAAGATATGTTTTATAGTGTACTTTATTTGTTATCATATATGTTCAGAAATTTTCTATATAATTGGTCATAATTATGAATGTTTGTCTTAAAACAAAATGATTGATTAGGCCTTTTCACTGGTGGAAACGAGGCCTCTAACACCGGTTCGTAGAGGCCTCTAACACCGGTTCTGGAACCGCTGTTGGGGGTTCGGTGTTAGAGCCCCCCTTCCTTTAACATCGGTTCTTAGGGTGACACACATGGGGCTGCCACAACAATGAACCGGTGTTAAAGGTTCTCTGCCGCGGCAGAAAAACGAGATAAATCTCTACCGCGGCAGAGTTCTGCCGCCGCCCCGTTCTGGGCGTATTTCTGCGGCACGGCGGGGACGGGGAGGGGGAATCGATTGGGAGCGGTATACAAATACATCGTCATCGGTACATATGAGTACATGAATAATTAAGCAACTATTATTATACACAAACATCGTCATTGTGTGGTATTCTCCGTAAACGTTGAAGCATCAAGTATAAGACAAACACGTTCAAGCATATATACAACGTTCATTTTGGTGGATATCTAAAGAGTTCTCCGCCAGGCGTGACGACCTCATCAAGTATAAACCCCGCCAATTCCTCTTGAATGGATCGTATGCGGTCAAATGGTAGGAGTTGGTCTCGCATCCGTTCGATCTAAATATATATTAATAATGGGGTCAATATATATATAAGAATAAAACTCAACACAATTGATGGTAATAAAATAATGGCGTGTACTTTGTTTACTTACTCTAAGTTGTTATAGTGCGGCTTGGCCTGTCGCACATATCGTGTTGCGAATGAACTCGCAAACATAGTATCCACATAAGTTATTGTCGAGTCCCTGATGCGCGCACTTTACGAGAATAGAGAGTTCAATCAAAATAATAATCAATAAAGCATGATATAATGGAATTGGAAGCAGAATCAAAGAGATACGCAGACCTAGCTAGCTAGCTAGTATTACTTACATTTTGGTCTACAAATTTTAGTTCTTCTGACCATTCACCCACGGCCCTGCCCGTGAACCTTTTCCAAACCCTGTCCGGCAAAGAAAATGGATAAAGGAGTAATTAATTACTTGTTGTCACGAAAGTTGCCGATCAAGTACGATAATATGATTGAAATTATCTCTGGAGCATTTCTTTAAAGTCTGCCCATAGCTCTTGGTCTTTTTGTAACGAGTCCATGACAAGGACTTTTCCTGAGTCAGGTTGAATGACTAGTAGAATAAAGTGGAACCTACGCACGCATAACTCATCATCAGTTACACTTAACATCGAGTAAGCCGAAACATAATGTGTACAAGAGAGGGTAACACTCACGAGAAGTTGTAAGGCAATAGTATTTCCCTTATGGTTTGTTGTCTCAGTAAAGACGTTAGCAAGAAATCTTCTGTTTGTCCGGGTTTGAGTTCTACCACTTGTTCATGAACTCTATTTGGGTCAACGAACCCAATGTCAAAAGGGTCTCCTTTCATCCATTCCATAACCTTTTTCCTGCATAATAGTATATATATACATATATGGTGAGCATATATATACATGAAATTAATGAATTGAATGAGATGAGGTAGAAATTACAGAAATAGTACTTACACACAATAAAGGCTGATGGCAGCTTTGTCGAGTTCCTTCTGATTGAATAGAAAATGCAAGTCTTGAATGTTGAAGCTGATCTTGTCGTCTCCGCACAAGAAAATTTGATCTCTTATATGCGCAGTGATCCATTGTTCCTTTCTCGTCTTGCAGAAATCAAGGTACCACTTATGCAATCTTCGCATCTTTGTTGGTAGATTCTTGAGCTCCTCTTTCTTGACGAGATTCTTCCCATACTTCCATGGTTGTATGGGGTTGGCATCGCCTTTAGGCAAGTTGTCTCCCATGATGTTCAAATATGCAATGTAAGTCATCCCCATCTCATTGGCCTTTCTTTGTAGCTCTGCCTCGTAATCATTTACAGGAGGAGCGTTTCGTGTGTCGAACATTTGGAGCGGGGCGCATGATTGGTTTTCCTGCTCTCCGAGCATGGGAACTGTTTTCTGGGGTGCCGCACGACTTCTACTTTCAGTCTCCCTCTGCCTTGCATCCCCCTTCAAAATCTGGCGCTCGTAGTCTGGCACAACTAGGGTTTCAGGTTTGAAAAGATTATTGTAAAACTTCTCCATCACCGCCGGATCTAGTTTCTCCTTTGGCTCGGCCCGTCTAGGTGCAAACAATTTTTTGACCTCTTCTTCCGAGATCCTATTGGTCTCCTCGTCGTTGCGATTCCACGGTAAAACCGGCAATGGCTTGGCGGAAGGCTGTGGGATGTACTTTTTTGAACTCTTTGGCGTACGGTTTCCTAGGGATTTCTTCGTGGCAGTGCTAGTGATGCTCTTCGTGACAGTGCTCTTCCGCTTACGCTGAGGAGATGGCTGAAGCGCCGAAGATGGCTGACGCGCAGGAGATGGCTGGCGCGCCGAAGATGGCTAACGCGTAGGAGATGGCTGGTGCGTAGGAGATGGCTTCCACGCAGGAGATGGCTGAACGACAGGGGAGTATTCTGATGACTTGGAGACGGCTGAGGCGGCTCAGACTGCTGACGCTGCGGAGACGGTGGGGGTGCCAGTGGCCTCCAATTTGGAAGCACGATGTGTTCCTTCTTCCAAAGAATGGTTGTTTTCACTGCAAATTTGAGTTGAGTTTCCCCTTCACCTATAGCATGGTCAATCTGTGCTTCCTCATATTCCTTCACAACCTTATCCACCCCGACAATAGCATAGCCATCTGGAATCGGTCGGCAGTGGTAAGTTCCACCAGCTACAGGAGGTAAGGCATAGCCAACCTCCACCTTAATGGATAAGCCCATTAATCTCACATGCAGCTCAGCATGTTCGCTGTCCGTGATCTCATCCACGGGGTACCAAGGACCCGCCATTTCAAGCGTGGGCTGCACGTTCTCCGTGGAAGCCACGCTGCTTTTCTGCGTAGAGTCTGGGCCGCCGGCAGCTTTCAATGCAGGCTCTTCGTGCTGCTGAGATGGGTCGGTAGCTTGCTGGCTCTTTTGTGCATTCACTTGCGCCTGCAGTGCCATAAGTGCATGTTCTATCTATGTCATCCGCTCTGTACGCTCTTTTTCTTTTCTGCCGCGCCATCTGGGATGGAAGGTCCTGGCGGCTGTTTCCTCGTATTCCGTGATGAGTTCAGTGATGGGTTTGGCAAGGAGGGTTGGGAAGATACACATTCTCGTTTCTGGGTCCAACCTTGCCCCGATTCCGTAGAACCAAGTCTTTGCACGTAGGTCCCACCCAAGTCGCGTAGGGCCTTCTCAGCTTCCTCCCACTTAGGCTTCTGAGATATGTAGCCACCTGACCCCGTTCTCTGGTGATATTCCTTCTTCTGGGCATTTAGCGTATTGGTTTCTGACCTCTTTGTAGCTATAGCACCTTTCTTGTATGCCACAAATTCGGGCCAGTGAGGTCTTATCTCCGCATAATATGCGTCTTCGAAATCTGGAGTCTCGCGAGCTTTGACAAATTTGTTCAATTTTGTCTTCCAGTTGCGAAAAGCGTCAGCCATCTTATTTAGAGTCCACTCTTTGACCTTTTCCTTTATAACCAGTTTATTTTTATCCTCCTCTGGCGGAAGGGTGAAATTTACCAACAGCGAATTCCAAAGTGTTTTTTTGGATCTTTCATCGACAAAGGTACCGTCGCCCTTCTTTGGCTTATTCCAATATTCAATTATGATTGGGATTTGGTCCCTAACAAGAACTCCAGCCTGACGTACAAATTTGTTTGTGACCTTCTTGGGCTCCATCGGCTTGCCATCAACACGAACTGCTTCGATCGTGAACTTTGCACGATCTTTCAACCGGTGGCTCGCGCCTCGCTTGCTCTTTTTTGTAGAAGAAGATTGTTGCTGGCTGGTCGATCCGGAGGGCTAAAAGAAGAAAGAAGCATTAATTAATACATGTACATATATATATATAAATCAATCGGTGCAAGTCAGCAGAGGCTTAATCCATGCATATACCTCGACGGACTTTGCAATCACTAAAGTGCGTTCACCGGAGTCGTCATCTTCTCCATGACTACTTGAGCTGTCATCATGTCCCTCAAAGTTCAGATATTGTGAGGTGTCCTCGTGGATCATGTTCTCCATTATTTCTTCCTCTTCAAGGTTTCTACTGAGTGGATCCATAGTTTCTGAAACTATAATATTATCACACAAATATCAGTAATACATCTATTGAAATGCTCGAGCAAGGATGATGATATGACAGGTTAAAAGTATTGAAATGTAACCCTAATACATGCTTGGTCATTCCAAACCCTAATTCGGAGAAATCCCGGATTCATATGAGAGGGCACATCATCGCACGGTCGGGTGTGCGGGGATGCGTGCGGCTGGCGGCGCTAGGGCCAAACCTTAATATGCGGCAACAAGGGTTTAATGTCGCGGCCCATTGTAGGCCGACACTATTCATGTCGTGGCAACTATGAGATGACAACACATAGATATTGTTGGTCCGATATATGTCGGCGAATGCGTTGGTTCACATGCATATATACAATACATACACAATATATACTTTAGTTCACATGCATATACATATATACATATATACACAATACATAATTTAGTTCACAATATATACACAATACAATACATATATACAGAGCGAGGTGGTCGATCGCCGGAGGGCAGTGGCGCGCCGTCGGGGCGACGCGAGGACGAGGTGGCGAGGACGCGGCGACGGACGGCAGGGCGACGACGCCGACAGGCGTGGACGGACGCGGCGACGGCGACAAGCGTGGACGGACGCGGCGGGGGGGAATTCGTTTCACGCCCGCACCCCCCCTTTAACACCGGTTCCACTAACTAAAATATACTAACTAAAATACACTAACACTAACTAAAATATACTAACTAAAATTCACTACCACTAAAATACACTAACACTAAAATAAACTAACACTAAACTACACTAATAACCCTAAACTAATACTAACTAATTAACTAAATAAAATACTAACTAACTACTAACTAACACTAAACTAACCAAAAATAAACTAACTACTAATATTAGTTTAGTAGTGGGTGATCACCTGCGGGGCGGGCAGCGCGGGTGGCGGCCGGGGCGCCGGTGGAAGGCGGCTGGGGAGGCACGGGGCGCGGGCGACACGCAGACGGGGCAAGGACGGCACGGCGTGCGGCAAACGGGCGGCGGCTCCCCTCCTCTCTCTCCTACACGAGCGCGGGCGGTGGCGGCGATGAGCGACGGTTCGGGGCGGCGCGAGGACGGACGACGATGGCGGCGACCGGCGTGGACGGACGCGGCGATGTGGACAGACGACGATGGCGAACGCGGCGACGGACGGCAGGGCGGCGACGGCGACGGCGACGACGCGATGGAGCTCTGCTTTCCTTCCTCCCTCTGTTCGATCGATCTCTGGCTGGGGGAAGAGGAGGGCGCGCGTTATAACCCCCCCTTTAACACCGGTTCGTGGCTGGAACTGGTGTTAAAGGGGGAAATTCGTTTCGCGCCCGCACCCCCCTTAACACCGGTTCCAGCCAGCTGGAACCGGTGTTAAGGGGGGTGCACGCGCGAAACAAAATAAATGCGCCCCCTCCCCCTTTAACACCGGTTCGTGGCTGGAACCGGTGTTAAAGGGGGAGGCATTTATTTCGTACATTAAAGGGTTGGGAGCTTTTTAATTCAAAAAATAGGATAGAATTTAGAAAATTCATATCTTTTTCATTTCAACTCAGAAAAATATAAATAATATATCGTAATTTTCAGAAAAATAAGATCTATCCATTCATCTAAAAACATTTTATAGTTACTGTAGATGAAAATTTTCAAAATGATTAAAACACTTACATATAAATTTTGATTATTCAGTTAAAACAAAAATAAAATAGTCAAACCCTAAAACTTTGAACATAAGAAATATTAAGCATCTAAAAAGTAATCTAACCCTATTTTATTAAACCAAATCATATTTTATTTTGTATTAACATTTTTGAATTGTTTGGATATTTAAATGTCGCATCTTTGGTATACTTTGGAATCTGACAAAACCTCGCTAAACTTGCATTGGATTTTTGATAAAAAAGCATATTGTGAACCTAAAAATGCATCGAATCATGTACCTGTAGTTCATATCTGACCCACTTAATACCGATTTGGCAGGAATTTGTCTTTTTCACCAGAGGTGGACGGAAAGGTTTCAGATCCCCCTGCTGGTACATTGTCCATATAAGGTGGTCTAGTATTTTTGTAAAATGTGGTGGTAGTTTTTTGAATTAGCCATTTGGTGGTTGCTTCACAAAATCGTCCGTTTTTATGCTCAGAAAATGGAAAATGCTTTTTTGGTGCGACAAAAAGGAAAACTTCCTCTTGCAACATTGTTTGTCATCCCATTATGCACATGTATGCACAATATGGCCATATTATCACAAACTATGCCTTGATTCTAGCCATAACATTGGTCATTTGACCCGAAAGCAAAGAAACCTTGAATGAGATAGGTCATTTTGTGAAGGCTTTTTTGAGACATAATCAATATACCAAGTTTGATATTTTTTCTTCTAACTATGTCACATAATATAACACCACGCGAAGGTTTTGCATTGTTTTGATCTTTTTTAATTTTTTATCCCCGTTTTAAACTATCGTCAAACTTTGTCGAACAACGGGCATGAAGATTCTTAGCTCGGGGCCAAGCCTCGCTAAACTTGCATTGGATTTTTGATAAAATAACATATTGTGAACCTAAAAATAGTTTTTGTAAAAAATCATGAGCATCGTATCATGTACCTGTAGTTCATATCTGACCCACTTCCTGCCGATTCGGCAGGAATTTGTCTTTTTTACCAGAGGTGGACGGAAAGGTTTCAGATCCCATGTTGGTACATTATCCATATAAGGTGGTCTAGTATTTTTGTAAAATGTGGTGGTAGTTTTTTGAATTATCCATTTGGTGGTTGCTTCACAAAACCGTCCGTTTTTTATGCTCGGAAAATAGAAAATGACTTTTTGGTGCGACAAAAAGGAAAACTTCCTCTTGCAACATTGTTTGCCATCCCATGATGCACATGTATGCACAATATGACCATATTATCACAAACTATGTCTTGATTCTAGCCATAACATTGGTCATTTGACCCGAAAGCCAAGAAACCTCGAATGAGATAGGTCATTTTGTGAAGGGTTTTTTGAGACATAATCAATATACCAAGTTTGATATTTTTATTATGATAGAACTGGAATTAAAGTACATAATGCAACTAACAGTAAGTTACATAAAGCACGACTGAAAATTAAGATACATAAAAGAACTGAAAATTAAGATACATGGCCAGGTTAAGTCACAATCGGCCGAACTTGTTTTGGAATGTTGGAGCGATTCGGTCATGCTCCTGCCTACACCTGTAATACTCGCCACTATAGTCGTCGTACTCGCCGCGGCCGTCATCACTGTCATCGTCGGGGTCGCCGTAATTGAACCTTGAAGGCTGAGTACGCGTGGGCTGGACTTGAGGGTAGCGCAGACGGGGGTTAGAGTCGGCGGCAGTGTCATAGGCCATGACGCTCTGGAGAGTCCGACCGCGCCACCACAGCCGACGGCCGGTCTCGTTGAAGTTCGGAGGAGGTGGGCCGTCCTCCTCGTGCCTGGCGAGCGCCCTCTCACGCCGATCCCCGAAGAAGGCTTCCCAAGTCGGGAAATAGTCGGGATGCCATCTAGGATTCCTCCGCTGCTCCGACGTGAGCTCGAAGTAGTAGTGGTTCGTGATGGCCATCCGGTGCGCCACACCTAGAGGGACAGGAGGAACTGGCACGCCTCCGGCGCCCAGCATCCAGCCGAAGGGGACACAGTAGCCCGGCGGGCAGGGGTAGTTCGAGGCGCAAAGCGCCTCCGCCTCGGCCGTAACCATGGAGTATCAGCACCGTTTAACAGGATGGTTGGGTCAGTCTTCACTCTGAAGGGCGGAATTTCATCAAACTTATTATAATCTTTTGACATGTCTGTCTTGTCCTCCACTCCCACGATGTTTCTTTTCCCTGAAAGAACTATATGACGCTTTGGCTCATCGTGTGATGTATCTGTTTGCTTTTTTTTTCTTTTTTTTCGGTTTGGTAGACATGTCCTTCACATAGAAAACCTAAGCCACATCATTGGCTAAGACGAATGGTTCGTCTAAGTTCTTGTCTACCTTCATAAGATTGTTGAGATCCACTATTGTCATTCCGTACTTCTTGTCTACCTCAATCCCTCCTCCTGTTAGCTTGACCCATTTGCACCGAAACAAGGGGACCTTAAAATTAGGTCCATAGTCAAGTTTCCATATCTCCTCTATGAACCCATAATACGTGGTCTTTTGCCCATTGTCTTCTGCTGCATCGAAGCGGACACCACTATTTTGGTTGGTGCTCTTTTTATCTTGGCCTATCATGTAAAATGTATTCCCATTTATCTCGTACCCTTAAAAAGTACATACAGTCGAAGATTGTGTCCTGACCAACAAGTACAGCTGATCCCCAACAGTGGTGTTATTCGTGAGAAGTCTTTGCAGCCAGCCGCCAAAACTCGCCATGTGTTCACTTATAATCCATTCATCAGACTGCCCCGGGTGTTTGAGGCGTATTAAATTCTTGTGTTCATTGATATACGGGGCAACCAAGATAGATCTTTGTAAAACCGTGTAGTGTGCTTGATTGAGAGAATGCTCGTCCCTACATATCATTGCTTTACATCCTAGGGTGCCTTTTCCACGCAGTCTCCCCTCATGTCGTGATTCTAGAACACCAATCGCCTTAAGGTCAGGAATAAAATCAACACAGAACTCAATGACCTCCTCTGTTACATAGCCCTTGGAGATGCTTCCTTCTGGCCTAGCACGTTTATGAACATATTTCTTTAAGACTCCCATGTACCTCTCAAAGGGGAACATATTACGTAGAAATACAGGACCGAAAATGGCAATCTCTTCTACTAGGTGAACCAAGAGATGTGTCATAATATTGAAGAAGGATGGTGGGAACACCAACTCAAAGCTGACAAGACATTGGGCCACATCTGTCTGTAATCCTGGTAGGCTTTCTGGATCGATTACCTTCTGAGATATTGCATTGAGGAATGCACATGGCTTCACAATGGGTACTCGAACATTTTCAGGTAGAAGCCCCCTCAATGCAATCGGAAGCAATTGCATCATAATCACGTGGCAGTCATGAGACTTCAGGTTTTGGAATTTTTTCTCTGCCATATTTATTATTCCCTTTATATTCGACGAGAAGCCAGACGGGACCTTGATACTGCTCAAGCATTCAAAAAATATTTCCTTCTCTGCTTTGGTAAGAGCGTAGCTGGCAGGAGTTAAGTGGCATCGTTTACCCTTCTCGTTCTCAGGATGCATAGGCTCTTTAGGGTCTTTCATACGTTGCTGGTCCCGCCGTGCTTCCAGTGTATCTTTTGTCTTCCCATACACTCCTAGGAAGCCTAGCAGGTTCACGCAAACATTCTTCGTCACGTGCATCACGTCGATTGAAGAGCAGACCTCTAAGACTTTCCAATAGGGTAGGTCCCAAAATATAGATTGCTTCTTCCACATGGGCGCGTGTTCGACATCGTCATTCGAAACAGATAGACTGCCAGGACCTTTTCCAAAGATTACTTCTAGGTCCTTGACCATACCAAATACCTCCTCACCGGTACGGAGGACAGGCTTCCTTCGGCGTTCTGCCAGACGTTTGAAATGCTTGCCTTTCTTTCTTACTGGATGCAGGTTCGGAAGAAATCGACGATACCCTAGGTACACAACCTTCTTACATTTATCCAAATATACACTTTCAGTCTCATCTAAACAGTGTGTGCATGCATTGTATCCCTTGTTTGTCTGTCCTGAAATGTTACTAAGAGCAGGCCAATCTTTGATGGTTACGAAAAGCAACGCTCGTAGGTCAAATTGCTCCCCTTTGTGCTCATCCCACATACGTACACCTGGTTTGGCCCACAGCTGTAAAAGTTTTTCAACTAATGGCCTTAGGTACACATCAATGTCGTTGCCGGGTTGCCTCGGGCCTTGGATGAGCAGTGGCATCATAATGTACTTCCTCTTCATGCACAACCAAGAAGGAAGGTTATAGATACATAGAGTCACAGGCCAGGTGCTGTGACTGCAGCTCTGCTCACCAAAAGGATTCATGCCATCTGTACTTAGACCAAACCTTAAGTTCCATGCGTCACGTGCGAAGTCCGGGTACTCTCTCTCGACTTTTCTCCACTGTGACCCATCAGCGGGGTGTCTCAACATCGCGTCTTTCTTACGGCCTTCCATGTGCCATCGCAACAACTTGGCATGCTCTTTATTTCTGAAGAGACGTTTTAATCGTGGTATTATAGGAGCATACCACATAACTTTGGCAGGAACCTTCTTCCTAGGGGCCTCGCCCTCAACATCGTCAGGATCATCTAGTCTGATCTTATACCGCAGTGCAGTGCATACCGGGCATGCATCCAAATTTTCGTACTTCTCACCGCGGTAGAGGATGCAGTCATTAATGCAGGCATGTATCTTCTGCACGTCTAATCCTAGAGGGAAGACAACCTTTTTTGCTTGGTATGTACTGTCGGGCAACTCATTATTTCTTGGAAGCAGATTCTTCATTTTTACCAACAACTTTGAAAATGCGCTGTCAGTCACACCGTTCTCTGCCTTCCATTGCAGCAAATCCAGTATGGTACCTAGCTTTTTATGGCCATCTTCGCAAGTTGGGTACAACAATGTTTTGTGATCCTTTAACATCTGCTCCAGCTTCTCCTTCTCCTTTTCAGTTTCACATTCTTCATTTGCATCAGTAATGGCCTGACCAAGATCGTCATCAGCGGTCCCATCTGCTGCCTCTTGATCTTCATTATCTACCCCCGTTGTAGTATCATCATATTCAGGATACATATTATGATAGTTGTCATCATCCTCTTCTTCTTTGTTGTCTTCCATCACAATCCATTTTTCTCCGTGCTTGGTCCAACAATTATAGCTGGGCATGAAACCGGATCGAAGTAGGTGGGCGTGAATGGTTCTGGTATTTGAGTAGTCTTTCTTGTTCTGACAGTGAACACACGGACAGCACATAAAACCATTGTGACCACGGTTTGCATTAGCCACAACGATGAAATTTTAGAGGCCTGTAATGTACTCGGAAGTGCGTCAGTCACCGTACATCATTGCCGGTTCATCTGCATTAATCTATAGTATATCAAACATTAATAGGGAGATGGCCATTTATATATAGTACATCAATGACACATGAAAGGATTAAGTTGCCGACCTCGACCGAGAAGGAAAGAGCAACGAGAAAACTTATTTTGAGCTGTCGGACATTTCACCGAACACCTCTTATGCATAGGAAAAACACACAAACTAGCACACCTCTCACCCTCTTGCTAGGCTCCAAAATGAGAGAGTGAAAAAATGGAAGAGAGGGGTGTGGGCTGCGATGTGTTACATAGCCCCCCCCCCCCTTTAACACCGGTTCAATGGCTTGAACCGGTGTTAAAGGGGGGCTGCGCGGGCCACTGGTGCAGGGCCTTTAACACCGGTTCGTGGCACGAACCGGTGTTAAAGGGGGTGCTCCTTTTTGCTTTATGGACCACGCTGGTACGGGCACCCCCTTTAACACCGGTTCGTAGAAGAACCGGTGTTAAAGCCCATTTCCGACCTCAACCAAAGGCCTCGTTTCCACTAGTGTTTCAACAGAGACCGAGAAAGTATAAAATATTATGTCCAATTCGCAGCTGTGCCCAGGAGCCTGAGTTGACAAGCAAGCAGCAGCTGGAGCGTCTGGCGACCACCATCGGTAAGGGATAAGTCAAGCAATTACGCTCAAATTAAGAGAACTTTGCGGGCATCATTTCAAAAAAAAAGATAACAGTGGGGCCCTATTCAGCCCACTAGAGAGAAACAGTGGGGTCCTGTTCAGCCCACTAGACAGAGCACAAGAGTGGATAGGTCTAAAAACATTCTTGCTAGAGTTGTTGATTTGAAGAAGAAAAACAATTTAGAGGTTCTCAATCTGAAAGGTATAATGAGTTCTAATCCCTTTAATGTTCTTTCTCCTGTAGAATTAGAAGTTTTATCTGATAAAATAGAAATTGTAGTTAGTGATAGTGTTAATGATGATGTAGATGCTAATATTAGTTTGACTGCTACCTCATCTGGTCCTAGGAACTTAGACGAGGAAGCAGATGGGTGGATTGAAGTTTTACACAAATCTCAGGGCAAGCACCCCAGGAAAAAATCATTATGATTAGTGTGTTCTGGAATAGCAGGAGCTTAAATGCTCCTGGTAGACAGAAATACATAGAGGATAATTTCATTCCCTTAAAGGTAGATTATATTGTCTTTCAAGAGACAAAAAAGATAGTTTTAGTCATTCTTTTTAAAAAAATCTTCTAGGAAATAGAAATTTTGTTTGGAATTTCTTGCCTTCTAGTGGCACTGCAGGTGGTTTACTAGTGGGTGTTAATGTAGACCTTTTTGATATAGTTGCTTGGGATATTAAATCATTTTCTGTTAGTGTAGTGGTTAAAAATAAAAAAACTGAGTTTGTTTGTAGGATTACTACTGTCTATGGTTCTGCTTATGAGGAAGGAAAGCAAGCCTTTATCTCTGAGTTGCATGAGTTGTTCATTAATTGGGATGGTCCTGCCATGATTGGTGGGGATTTTAATTTGATTAGGTCTCCTGAGGACAAAAACAATAGTAACATAGACTATAGGTAGGTAGATAAATTTAATGCTTGGGTGGAGCTTTGGGATCTTATGGAAATTGGGTTATCTGGTAGAGCTTACACATGGGGTAATAATCAAGTAGATCCTACTATGTGTAAATTAGATAGGATTTTTTGTACTACTGGTTTTGACATGTAATTTCCTTTAGCTAGTGCTAAAGCTCTCCCTAGATTGGGGAGTGATCACACTCCAATCATTTGGGATTCTGGTGAGCATTGTATTCCAAAAACCTCCATATTTAGGTTTCAAAAGTGGTGGTTAGCTAGATCAGATTTTAAAGATATTGTTAGTAAGGCCTGGTCTCTCAGGGTTAATAGTGCTAATCCTCTGGATGTTTGGCAAGGTAGAGTTAGATATTTTAGAAAATTAGCTAAAAGGGTGGAGTATTAATATAGAGGTTGCTATTAGGAAAAATAAGAAAGATCTAATGGAGGAATATGACTCTTTGGATATTAAAGCTGAGACTCAAGTGCTTTCTGATATAGAGAGAGATAGAGTAGTTTGGATTTTTAAAGAACTCCAGACTTACTGGGTTATGGAAGAAACCAAAGCCAGGCAGCGGTCTAGGGATAGGAACATCTTAGAGGGTGATAGGAACACCGCATATTTTCATGCTGTAGCTAATCAGAGAAGGAGGAAAAAGTTAATTTCTGTCCTGGAAGGGCCAGATGGACCTGTTACAGAGGTTAGTGGTATGATTAGAATTGCTATGGATTATTATAAAGAGCTGTTTGCCTGAGAACCTAGGCCTGATTTAAGGCTAAAACATGATTTTTTCTCTAAGGAAGAGAAAATTAGTGTTTGAGGAAAATCTAGGCCTGGGTGCTCCTTTTACTGAAGAAGTTAGGTTAGCAGTTTTTGGCTCTTATGCTGAAGGTGCTCCTGGGCCTAATGGTCTTTCTTTTCTGTTTTACCAATCTTTTTGGGATATTGTCAAAGTTGATCTGTTATCCATGTTTAATGCATGGCATGAAGATCATCTAGATATTTTTAGATTAAATTTTGCCATGATTACTTTAATTCCCAAAGAGAATGATGCTAAAACATGAATAAATTTAGGCCTATTAGTCTGTTAAATTGTTCCTTTAAAATCTTTACTAAGGTTTTGACAAATAGATTAGCTAAAGTGATAGGCAGAATCATTACTCCTAATCAATCTGCTTTTATTAGAGGTAGATTTATCCTAGAAAGTGTGGTGACTGCTCATGAGATCATTCATGAGGTGCATAGAAATAAAGTGAAGGGCTTGTCCTTAAGATAGATTATGAGAAAGCTTATGATAGAGTTAATCTTGACTTTTTGTTTGAAATCCTAGAACTTAGAGGTTTTTGTCCTACTTTCATTAGATTCATTAGACAAATCTCTCTAGGGGGTCCATAGGGGTCAAAGTAAATGATTTTGAGAGTGAATTTTTTCTGACTGGGAAAGGCCTTAGATAAGGTGACCCCATTGCCCCCTTGTTATTTAACATCATGATTGATGTTTTCTCTAGAATGTTATCTAAAGGCTCTGTTTGTGGAGCTATAGTTGGTCTTTGTCCTAATTTTTTGCCTGGGGGTGTTAGTTGCCTACAGTATGCAGATGAAACTTTGCTTTTTCTAAAACCTGATAGAGTAGGTGCCATTAATCTCAAGTGGATCCTCACTTGTTTTGAACAAATTTCTGGGATGAGGATAAACTACCACAAAAGTGAACTCATCCCAATCAACTTAGATGATGATGAAGTTAAACCTTATCTAGACATTTTTTGAGTGTGTGAAAGGTAGTTTCCCTGTTAAATATTTAGGAATCCCTCTGCATTTTGATAAGTTGAGGAGAGAGGATCTTCAGCCTTTAATAGAGAACCTTCTTAAAAGGATCACTGGCTGGAGGGGTAAGCTCCTTTCTTATGCTGCCAAAAGAGTCTTGATTCAGGCTTGCTTATCAAGCATCCCTGTTTATTTGCTATCCTTTTTTAAATTCCCCAAGTGGGCTATTAAACTTTTAGATTCTCATATGGCTAACTTTTTCTGGAATGATGAAGAGGATAGACATAAAATCCATCTTGCTAATTGGCCTTCAGTCTGTATGAAAAAGGAGTTTGGAGGTTTGGGAATTCCAAACTTGCAAGACCTTAATTTGTGTCTACTAGGTTCTTGGGTTAAAAGGTACATTCAGGGTGAAGGGACACTCTGGAGGAAAATTATAGATGCTAAATATAGAACTAAAAACCCTAATATTCTTTGTTGCCATGATGTTCATCCTTCTACTTTTTGGAAAGGGGTGATGTGGGCTTCTAGAGCTGTAGCAGTAGGTTACAAGTGGCAGTAGGTAATGGTAAATCTGTAAAATTTTGGAAGGATGTCTAGTTTGGTAATTCTACTATGGCTACTCGGTATTAGGAAGTTTACCTAGTTTCCAACCAACAAACCAAAACTATAGCTAATCTTTGGGATGGTAGTCATCTTAGATGTGATTTTAGAAGAACTTTCACTGACCAGATGATGATCCAGTGGCAGGAAATTTTAGGCATTGCCCAATCTGTCTCCTTGACAGATGAAGAGGATCAACTAATCTGGCAGTATGAGTCTAAAGGGATTTACTCTTCAAGCTCTATGTATGCTTTGGTAAACTTTAGAGGATTAACCCCTCTTTATTTGCCTGCGGTTTGGAAGCTTAAAGTCCCACCTAGGATTCAGATTTTTCTCTGGCTTTTCTCTCAGAATAAAATTCTAACAAGAGACAACCTTAGAGCTAGGGGTATTCCAAAACCTTTGGAGTGTACTCTTTGTAAAGAATTTGAATCTGTTAAGCATTTGTTTTTCGAATGTGTAGTTTCCAAGATGATCTGGGCTGATGTTCAGGACATCTTTGGAATTCTAGTTGATAATTTTGAATCCATTGTTTTGAGATGGCTTGCTAGTAAGAAACATTTACATTTTAATGTGGTTTCTGCTGCAGTGCTTTGGAGTATGTGGAACAATAGGAATAATATAGTCTTTAACCATACCCCTTGGATTAACTTAAAACAGGTGTGGCGACTGGTTCTATCTTATCTAAGGAATTGGAAGATCTCATTCAAAGAGCTGGAGGGGGGATGATCACTCTGTTCATGGAACGGGTGATAAACAGGCTGAAGAACCCGCTGGAGCTCATGGCAACATGATTTGCAATGGGTTTGAGTGGATCTCTACTTGGAAAACCACTGCATCGTCGAGCTACGGGGGGCGTGCTACTCTGACGTTTCTGGAGGCACACCCTGAATCTTCTTATGAGATTCACGTGGTAATCTGAGTCAGAGAAAATCTGTTCCTGTTAGCCTGTTTTTCCCTTCCTTCTCAGCTTGGATGTAATAGTTTCTGCTATGAAAACTAGTCCTAGTTCTCTCTTTTGAGTAATCTTGGTTTCCCCTTCCGGGTGCCGGGGTAGTTTTTGTTTAGCTGTTAGTTTGGAAGTTTTAGCTTCCCCTTCTGCTAAACTAAACCTGAAACGCGGGCTGTGGTTTCATTTCTTTGGAACGAAACCGGGGTGAATCCCTGTTGATTAAAAAAAAAATAACTTTGCAGGCATGTTTCGTAAGTTGGCACTCTCCCAGGACTAGCATCTTATTGTCGACCTTTATTTAGTTATAAAACTAGGCGATCTCATGGGATTTCCTCAAGTTAGATCTGGCATTAACTATGGGTGCGGCTAGAAAAGGCGAACAGTGGGAATAAATAAATTACTTGTTGCTTGAGAGGTACAGAAGCTAACGCACAGAAGGGGATAAAACTTGGGGTGTACTAATAAAGAACATCTGAACATGCAGCCCAATGCACTGAGCCAAATTACACCCATGATGCCGCCAACTGAGGAATGCATTAGCAGTGGCCAACTAGCATGCACGGAGGCATATGGAAATTGGAGACCACAAATGCATGTGAGATGTGACAACTCCAGCAATGGAGACATATGGAGATGGAACCATCGATCGGTTATTGTCCGTCCTGGATTAATGGACCCTCATTCAGACTGATTGCCGATTGGCCACGCTGGGCGTGCTTTGCCACTCTCTGTCAGTGACATCTGGGGTGGCATCGCCGTAAAACCGAGACTGTCACCTTCCATTACAGATGTGCACGCGCGTGGACCAGTACCCACCTACTAGCTAGCACGTGTCCTCTAAAAGCATCTCTAACAGTAACCAAAAAAAGTCGGAACCAAAAAATAATGAATTCAGTCTTTCAAAAACATTTGGGCCGCAGCCCAGCGTCTTCGCTATCTGCATGGGGAAGGCGAGCGGCGCCTCCAGCTGGTCCACCTCCTCCCTTCCTTGTCGTCGCCCTCTGCCTCCTCCGTGTCATCGCCGTCGACGAGACCCCAAGCGATCGCCGCCTCAGCGGCCAGAGCCACGCACTCGACGATCACTACCCATTGGGCGGCTACCGTTGCCGTCGTCTCCACCACCTGCTGCAGCGCACACTCGACGATCTCGCCTTCCTTCTCGAAGGCCAGCACCTGCGCCTCGCCCATGCGCCGGGCCAGCACTGTGGCCTCGAGGTGGACCTCGTCGACCACGTCCGGGTAGCGGGCGTGGCACATCTTCCGGATCTTGGACCATGTGGCGATCTTGTGACGAGGCATAGCTGCTGGAGCTTTTTTGGCTGTTGGTTTTCTCTTGCTTTGGGGCTTGTTGTCTCCGCCGCGCCGGCGGCCGTCTTTTATAGGCCGCGGCGGAGACGGGAAACCGACTGGGATGCGCGGGAAGATTTCTCGCCGCGGGAAGCGAGGCGCACGCGGGAAATGATGGCGGGAAACAGCGGCCGCGCGGGAAGCCACTGGCGCTGACAGCCGACGTCGCGTCGCCATTAATGTCCCATCGGGAGGGTGTCAACCGGTGACAACGGGAGGGAGACGGATAAATGGGTCGGGCCGCTGTGGGCGGTCGGCCGGACAAGCCTGACCACTGCTCCAAATTGACCAGGCCGTGACCCAACGGACAGAAACGGACCGTTTGGGGTGACCGTATCGGTCGGCCCGGTGGAAATGCCCTAATAAAAAACATCTGAACATGCAGCCCAATGCACTAAGCCAAGTTGCACCCATGATGCCGCCAACTGAGGAATGCATTCGAGCAAGTTCAATAATAAAACCCGTTGTTAGCTATTAGTCGTTGACATGTCATCTATAGTCAACTAATAGTCAACATATACAATAGTTAGTAGTCAAAGCTCACCTTACATACTCACAAAGTGCCTAGGAGCACGTGCTGCAGCTAGCTCTTGCATGAGAGCCCACTACTTTTCTCTCTCTTATTCTCTCTCCTCCACCTCATCTCAAATATTCCCTCCATCCCGGTTTAAAGGACACGATTTGCAATTATCTGGGCCCTAGGTGTCCTCTAATTAGTTTATTTAATAGTGTAAAGAAGAACGTGCATAAGAAGAAGAAAACCCGTTCATATTTGTTCACACATATGCATGCAAGCGTTTGAGTGTTTTCAGACGGAAGTAATTACAGAGATTAAATGCTTTTATATCTAAATATTTTGGGATTGCATGGTTTGCAAATTGTATCTTTTAAACCAGGACAGGACGGAGGAGTATATCATTTAAAGTTTCATAGTCTGCTTTAAGTTTATTGTACTTGCAATTAGCAGTGGCCAACTAGCATGCACGGAGACATATGGAAATTGGAGACCACAAATGCACGTGAGACGACAACTCCAGCATCGATTGGTTATTGTCCGTCCTGGATTAATGGACCCTCATTCAGACTGATTGGCCACGCTGGGCGTGCTTTGTCACTCTCTGTCAGTGACATCTGGCGTGGCATCGCCGTAAAACCGAGACTGTCACCTTCCATTACAGATGTGCAACGCGCGTGGACCTGTACCCACCTACTAGCTAGCTAGCTAGCATGTGTCCTCTAACGTCCAGAACGGACGGGCGCGACCATAGTTAACTGAACCATGAACTGGTTTGCACGTAGGTGAGCTAGCTATCCTAGGCTTGTCCCGAGCCTATGTTGATACTGGTAACCAGTGTACGTTTGTCTCCTGTAGCTGCGATATGCCTCTCCTCAATACAAGGGAATCTTTGGGAGAGTCAATTAGCTGTCTTTGGAAAAGTTTCACTGTGTGCAAACAGGCACATGGTATGGTGAAGGTGAACAGATGGCCGGAGAAATGGACTTTGTGAGAAGCAGAACTTATATGTGTGCTGCTACCTGCTAGGCTACTAATCATCAAGAAACAAAAGTGCGGTGAAAAGAGCTATATGATCCAAGGAGCCAAAGTGGCGTCTAGTACATAGGAAAATAATACACTAGGAAAAACGGAAACTGGTAAAAGAACAGTGGGCGCATCACGCTGCTCCTGTCCGTGATCTGCATCCAGGATATCTTGTAAAGCTGAATGTTCGGCTTGTACACTCAAACAACTGAATCCCCGAAGACTCCGATGATTCCTGGTGATCGGAGACTCTTTTGTTCCACTTGCCAAAGAAAAGGCAGCAGCGACCGATATAGCGCAACATTTTGGTCCAGTCTGCATCTGGCGCTATATCCATAGATGTACTCCAGCTCTTGGAATCAGAGATTCCTGACTCTTACGCTTAACTGATACTGTAGTTCTACTCCTTCCTCTTCAAGGGGAAAAATTAAGTCTTTGTAAGTTTAGCCGAGTTTTTACAAGGATGTCAACATTGACAATACCTAATCAATACCAGTTTATCCACTGCAAGATATGTTTTATAGTGTACTTTATTTGGTAACATATATGTTGAGAAATTTTCTATATAATTGGTCATAATTATGAATGTTTGACTTAAAACAAAATGATTGATTAGGCCTTGTCAACAGAGACAGAGAAAGTATAAATTATTGTGTCCAATTCGCAGCAGTGCCCAGGAACCTGAGTTGACAAGCAAGCAGCAGCTGGAGCGTCTGGTGACCACCATCACTCCATCAGGGATAAGTCAAGCAACTACGCTCAAATTAAGAGAACTTTGCAGGCATCATTTAAAACAAAAGATAACTTTGCAGGCGGCATGTTCCGTAAGTTGGCACTCTCCCGGCACCAGCAGCGAGTGTAACCAGCTCCTTGCATCTTACTGTCGACCTTTATTTAGTTATAAAACTAGGCGAGATCCCATCGGATTTCCTCAAATTAGATCTGGCATTAATTACGGGTGTGCAGCCAAAAAAGGCGAACAGTGGGAATAAATAAATTACTTGTTGCTTGAGAGTTTAACGCACAGAAGGGGATAAAACTTGGGGTGTACTAATAAAGAACATCTGAACATGCAGCCCAATGCACTGAGCCAAATTACACCCATGATGCCGCCAACTGAGGAATGCATCTCAGATCTGAATCAAGAGAAGCAAACAAGTGTAAACAGCGTCTAGATTTGGACCGTCTACAGCTTCCAGCTCATCAGGCGCCCGTGGTGCATAATAAGGTAGATCCGATCGTTGCACCGATGCATGCATGGACATGTTCGCCGGTGCAGACAAAACAAATATGCCTGACGCTCGCAGCTACCAACTGGGGTTTAAACTACCCAAAATGCCTGACACGATCGGCTGCAGAATAATGCAGGGCACGCAGTTCCCACGACGGTGTGCCTCTTCCCCGTGGATCCCGTCGGCCTCCCATGTTTTTCTACTCTACTTGGATAGGCTTCTTTTTATTTAGTCAGAACGCAGCTGACGGACGGTCGATCCTTCACGGCCACAGATCTGGAAGGGTTCTTGTTTGTCTTTGTCTGCCTGCGCACACAACCCTGGCTTTTGGCCGAGCAGACGATCGATATGATATGCCGATTCGAGGCTGTCGCCACCCCTTGGTTCATCCCTTCCTACCTAGCTTCTCCAGCTTTCTATATAAGCTCTGCGCCTCACTTGCTCACGTCGTGCACCCCAGAGCTGGCATAAGCTGGGTTTCTTATCCAGCTAGGTGTACATGGCGTCCGCCGCTGGTAGTAGTGGTGGCAATGCCAGCCTCGCCGACCCGCTGCTGGCCAGTGCCAAGAAGCTGGTCGGTGCCAAGGGCAAGTACTGGGAGGCAGCCGACAAGGAGGCGCGACGGGCGGCCAAGGAGAGTGGCGGCGAGGACGGCAGGCCGCTGCTGTTCCGCACGTACAAGGTCAAGGGAGCCCTCCTGCACCCTTACAGGTATGCACCATTAGAGTTTGCCTCCACCTGCAGGCTAAACTGAATTATGCTCCCAACTTCCAAATTTCCTTCACCGTCATTATAGCCTCTGAAAAGAATCCAAGTTGCTCATGCTTCTAACAGAAAGTTTCATGCTAATGGTATGAGTTGGGTCCATTGAACGCATAAACATGATTTTTGCAAAGTTTTGGTCATATGGGCAAAAACACATCTACCTGGATATGCATGACACAACCTGCCTGCCGCTGTTGACTAACATTCTCTACTCATGCAGGGCGCTGATCTTCATACGCCTAATTGCCGTCCTCCTGTTCTTCGTATGGCGCGTCAAGCACAACAAATCTGACATCATGTGGTTCTGGACAATGTCTGTCGTCGGGGATGTATGGTTCGGCTTCTCCTGGCTGCTCAACCAACTCCCCAAGTTTAACCCTGTCAAAACCATACCTGATATTGCCGCCCTTAGGCGACAATACGATCTCCCAGACGGCACATCCAGCCTCCCTGGCATAGATGTCTTCGTCACCACCGCTGACCCCATTGATGAGCCAATACTATACACCATGAACTGTGTTCTATCTATCCTCGCTTCCGACTATCCTGTTGACAGGTGCGCCTGCTATCTCTCGGATGATAGCGGAGCACTAATCCAATATGAGGCCTTGGTTGAGACCGCAAAATTTGCTACTTTGTGGGTCCCGTTTTGCCGGAAGCATTGCATCGAGCCAAGAGCCCCCGAAAGCTACTTTGAACTAGAGGCACCATTGTACACTGGAAGGGCACCAGAGGAGTTCACGGATGATCATACCAGTGTACGCAGGGAGTATGCTGAGTACAAAGAGCACTTGGAATCACTGTCTAGTGCCATTTCCAAGCGTTCTGATGTTTACAACAGCATGAAGACTGATCAAGATGATGTAAAGGCCACTTGGATGGCAAATGGAACACAATGGCCAGGAACGTGGATTGACACCACAGAAACCCACAGGAAAGGACATCATGCCGGGATTGTTAAGGTACTCCAATTACTCATTCAGTTAGCTGTCCCTTGCTGCTATCTTTAATTCATGAGCATACTTCTTCTGTAACTTGTCCAGGAGACTTTTGAGTTTTGACTCATGAATATGTTCATTATTGTAACAGGTTGTGTTGGACCATCCGACCCGTGGGCATAACCTTGGTTCACAAGCATGCACCCACAGCCTCAACTTCACCAACATTGATGAGCGCATCCCGATGCTTGTCTATATAGCTCGTGGAAAGAACCCGAGCTATGACCACAATAAGAAAGCTGGTGCCTTGAATGCGCAACTGCGTGCCTCTGGACTACTCTCCAATGCACAATTCATCATCAACTTCGACTGCGACCACTACATCAACAACTCCCAAGCCCTACGTGCGGCTATCTGCTTCATGCTGGATCAACGAGAAGGTGATAATACTGCCTTCGTTCAGTTCCCTCAACGTTTCGACAATGTTGATCCATCGGACCGGTATGGAAACCACAACCGTGTCTTCTTTGATGGCACAATGCTTGCCCTCAATGGCCTCCAGGGGCCCTCTTATCTTGGCACTGGTTGCATGTTCCGACGCATAGCGCTCTATGGCATTGACCCACCTCATTGCAGAGAGGACAACATCGTAGTTGATGCTAATAGGTTTGGTAGCTCCATACTCTTCCAAGATTCCATATCCAAAGCCATAAACCAAGAAAGGTCTACCATACCACCAACCCTCAGTGAAACATTTCTCACTGAGATGGAAACGGTTGTGTCAGCTTCACATGATAAAGAGACTGGGTGGGGCAAGGGTGTTGGGTACATATATGAAATAGCCACGGAAGATATAGTGACTGGCTTCCGCATCCACGGGCAAGGCTGGCGCTCCATGTACTGTACAATGGAGCGTGACGCCTTCTGTGGCATTGCACCAATCAACTTAACCGAGCGCCTCCACCAAATTGTGCGTTGGTCCGGTGGATCTTTGGAGATGTTCTTCTCACGCAATAACCCACTAATTGGTGGCGGTCGGCTCCAAACCCTTCAGCGTGTCTCCTACCTCAACATGACAGTCTACCCAGCCACATCACTTTTCATCCTACTCTATTCTCTCAGCCCAGTGATGTGGCTAATCCCTGACGAAGTATACATTCAGAGGCCATTCACCAAATATGTTGTGTACCTTCTCGTTATCATTCTGATGATTCATATAATCGGCTGGCTCGAGATAAAATGGGCTGGAATCACATGGTTGGATTACTGGAGGAATGAACAGTTTTTCATGATCGGGTCAACAAGTGCATACCCAGCAGCAGTGCTGCACATGGTGGTAAATCTCCTCACAAAGAAGGGTATACACTTCAGAGTTACTTCCAAGCAAACAGCCGCCGACACCAATGACAAGTTTGCCGACTTGTATGACATGCGATGGGTACCAATGCTAATCCCAACAGCGGTAGTCTTGATTTGCAATGTTAGTGCCATCGGTGTAGCCATGGGTAAAACGATAGTATACATGGGAGCATGGACAATTGCACAGAAGACACATGCTGCACTGGGTCTGCTCTTCAATGTGTGGATCATGGTGCTGCTCTATCCGTTTGCATTGGCAGTGATGGGACGGTGGGCAAAGAGGCCAGTCATCCTAGTCGTCTTGTTGCCAGTTGCCTTTGTAATAGTTTGTCTTGTATATATTACTGTTCATATCTTACTTGGTGGTTTAGTTGCATTTTAGCTAGATGATACAGTAGAAACTATTGTATCGTTTAGGTTCTGTATTAAGTTGGGAACCAATTGTGTTCCTTGTATCAAATAAACGACTGTAATGTTTCTATAGTTGGTAATGATTAATAGATAATAGTTGTAAATTTAGACCTTGATGGCTAATGTTACACGAATTTGCTTCCAAGTAGATTTCATTAACCAACTAAATGCTAACCTATGGCTTTGACGTGACTGAAAATACGAAGAGTCCAACTAATCATCATTAACTATCAATTCATGCAGCATCAACCCTACATGCTCTTACTTATGCCAGACAAACAAAACTGGGCATAGTAGACCCTTTTATCGGGAAGCAGCGAGGCGTTCTGAATCATGCAGTCTTTGAGTCGCAAATGCGAAAACATGAATGTCTTCTTTTCAATTAACCACTAAAAAATGCAGAAATGCATCTTCATTCTAACTTAATCTTAAAAGTGAGCTTCTGAATGCAAGTTACAGGACCACAGGTCAGTTGGTTTTGTTTATAAGAGATAAGCACCGGTAACAAGAAAAAGTAAACACCAGCGCACCAGAGATTCAGAGCTATTGCAAAAGTAAGACCAAGTGCGTGGACCCCACAAATGCCACTCGACTTTTCCATAGAATAGCAGTATAGCACGCGGCCTGCATCTCACTGGCATTTGACCGAACACTTGAGGAGAACCTCACGAAACAAGAACAATTCTATCGCAAGCCGTGTATTAATCGAATCAAACAACTCGAGATTCAGCAGGAACGGAAGCTTACGTGTGAGTGTGCCGGGGGAGACGACGGAGCCAGGGATTGGACGGCGGCGGCGACGACTTTGACGGGGACCGACGCCGGAATCGCCTCTTGCGCGGGTAGCAAAATAGGCCCAATCGTTGTTGTTCTTCTACAGCAGGCCTAAGAAATGTACTTAGAGCTGCTACAATCGGCCCAGCTGTTTGTCTTATATTTTACGAAGCTCCAGAGAGGCTGGATGTTGCTGGGCTTTTTTTTATCAACAGAGAGTCCATGTCCACGTCGATTGGATTTATGTCGTGATTCATGATTCATGTTAGTTGTGTGTTGTAATTGTGTTGCAACTAAGATTTTTCAATTATATGAGTTATAACTGAGAAAAAAAATTGTAAATATAGATTACAACTAATTTCTTTTCAGTTGCAAGTGAGCTGTAATAACTGGCAGACCTTAAACGAAACTGTGAGGGGTGACAAATTACACGATGGCGTGCAAAATATATGAGTGACAAATCGTAGAACTACAATTCTTTTGAAAATTGTAACTGTTTGAGAAATAGCAATTGAGCTTGTGCATATTGTCTACAAATAACATGACTTGCATCATTTTATGTCATAGTTACTCTAAGACAAACACAAAATGTACCAAAATGTAACTTAACCGTGGAGTTAGTCATCATAGAACACTTGAATTAAGTTATTTTCTCTTTTTCGTGGAATCATTTAAATTTTGTAAACTAGTTACTGCGATTATAAGTTTTTTTTTATAAAGGACATTTTGTTACTTAAAAGGTTTAACCATTATACTCCGTCTCTGCATAACTAAGGTGCGTACATCCGCAACAAGTCCAGCAAAATAAAAATAAAAAGGATAAAATACAAATAATTGTCAAAGAAGCTGTAAAAAGTTTATCAAGACGGAGGACCAACGCATAGATCACGGTGCTATCCATGTTGGATAAAACTATCTCTCGCATGTCGTCCAATCATGTACACACCTTAGTAAATAGGTCTTGATTCTCAACATATTGTAGAGATGATCATGAACAGAGCAAACATGTATAACCTACATGGGGAGGGGGGGATACCGAAGCAAAAGTGATGGGGGATACCGAAGCAAAAGTGATGGCAAGTGATCTTATGTAACCAATTGCCATTAGCAACTTTACGTGAAGGATACAAAAAGCTGCTATTTTATGACTGGCATATAGAACCAACAATTGTACGTGAAGGATTTAGTGGCAGCAGAACTGAATGTCGGAGGGAGTAGAATTCAAGACCATTTTCCTAGAGCTACGTACCGACGGTGACGGAACTGCAGAGATACTAGTTGCAGCATGCATGTCAGTGGTTGCTACTTACTTCCTTTCTGTTCTGCTGTCCTTGAAAGGCGAGGGCTACAAGACTACAGCTACGAGGTGTGTGTATCACAAGAAAGGTGGCATCTCTTGTCCCTGCGATGCCAGATACTGCATCTCTTTCAGTATTTGTCACAGGCAATACTTGAAGGTTCATGCCCACATGTAGCTCCCTGAAACTATGGTGCCTGCCTCTAGAGTCAAAGCCTAACCGTTGGTTTGGTAAAGCTCTGAACTTCTACTCTCGCTCCTTGCAGTAGGTGGCTCCAGCTCATTTGAAAGGAATGTGATGCTCAAAAGACGATCGAGAATCTTATGTTAGTTACACTTGCATTAACAGCATGGTAAATGTACAATCTCGACGATGATCCTGCACAAAGAATATGATTATAATTCTATTGTTGCACAATTAGGAGCATGAGAATTGAGCGTCGATCGGCAGGTGCATCTTAGTGGTACTCCAGTAAGATACTACTGAGTGATATTCACCCACTCAGATTAGTCTCCCAGTCCCAGGATCGATGCCACCACTTCCTCTCATGTATTCTAAAGTTATAAGTGAAACTTTCATTACAAATATACAACCTTCACGATGAAGCGTTCTGATTGTTGCCAATTTGCGAGAACAATTTGCGAGTTGTGCCTGAGAAGAACATCAGGAAGTCAGGGTGGGGAAAAAATGTGCAACCACGCAACAACTTCCTTCAAGTACATTTCGTCAGGTCAGTCTCTGAACACAACAGATCACTCAGCATACAGATAGCACCCTCCTCCAAAATGAAGTTTCATCTGCCACACGCGAAAGTGGATGCAGGGGTTACATGATCGTTTTCATTCGCATCTACCTTTCCCAATAGAACGAATTCCAGCCAATTCTGGACCAAAGTTTTGGAACACAGCGTTCGAATCCAAATACCCAAAGTCCCAAACCTGCAACGGCATAAGTTGCCCAACAATAAACTTTGTGGAGCTACGTCTTCCATATAGGATTATAAACATAAGGCCTCTTTGGTTTCGCAGGATTTGAATAACATATTACTAGAAAACCAGAGGAATTGAATATGGTAGATATGGGATTAACAGAGGTAACGTCAGCATTTGGAATTTCACACAAGTTTGCAATGCATACGAATTGTCGCATCGATACTTATAAAAATTCAAGTATGATCTCAATTTCTTATAAATTGCTTCCTAAAAATGTCATTTGAAACTTTCCAACTTTGACTTTGATAAGTATTTAAAAAACCATACAAATAAGTATCATTATATCCATGATAAAAAATATGATCACAATATTATAAAGGCAAAAAAAAACCAAAGTGCAAGTTTAAGATCTTCTAAATATTAAAAATTGCAATCATTATGAACTAATGGAGTAGAATACCAATATTCTGCAAGTATGATATTACATAAGGAAACAAATTGAAACGTTAGCCACATTTTCCTATACAGCAGCTGTTCCAAAATATAAAACATTTTGGTAAGATATCTTGGTAAAAATCACAGAATTAACCCAAAGTTGCAAAGAAATCACAGAATAACCTAGTTTTTTGAAGATATTACGATCTAACCTACTCGCACGACGTTTTACAAGAAAGCGTCAATGTCACTAGCACGGCGCTCTCCTCAAAAGCGCCATGGTCCATTTAGCGCGCTGATCAAAAACGCCATGGTTTGGTCCGACGTGGCGGTCAACCATGGCCACGGGACCATTTTTTTAGTTTAGCGTTTTTACAGGGGGCGCCATGCCAATATGCATGGCGTTTTTGCAGTGGCCGTCGTGCCTACATGCATATGCGCGAGCCCATCAAAATCTCTCTGTGAAATTTTCTAAGTCATGACCATGGCGCTTTTGGCAAAAGCGTCATTGCTACTAACCATGGCGTTTTTGGCAAAAACGTTATGCAACCATGGCGCGGGGTTACAGAGTTTATGCGCGAGCCAAACAAAATCTCTCGAGAAAATTTGCTAAGTCATAAGCATGGCGCCCTTGGCAAAAACGTCATGCTAAAGAAGTGGGTCCGCGGGCACGGTTGACCGCCACGTCAGCCGAGAGGATGGCGTTTTTTACCAAAGCGCTATAGGTTGCATAACGCTTTTCGCGAGAGCGTCGTGCTACTAAGCATGAAGCTTTTCGATAGAGCGTCATGCGAATAGGTTAGATTGTAAAATCTTTTTAAAAACAGGTTATTTTATAATTTCTTACTATAATGAGGTTAATTATGTGATTTTTGCCAGATATCTTAGCATACTAAAATATCTTATATTTTGAAACAGGGACCAAGGACCCCTAATTTGTGGTTGTGTGTACGCTTTTTGTATCGATCGAGGAGCCTGCTCCCTCCACGTTTCTTTCTCTACGTTTCTTTCTCTGCAGATATCCCCTTTCACCTCCTAGTGATCACAATTTGTCAACCCACCTGATTAGAGTTTAACTTTAATCTGGGCATGGAAGCTTTCAACCGCGAATCAGATTTTTTCAGTCAAGATAAGAGCTTTTGACCCCAAAGTCAGAGTTTTCAACTCAGATTGGCATTGAAAATAATCACAGCTTTAATCCTCGACAATTACACTGCCAGGATATAGCGTACAATTGCTTTCTCAGTCAAAATTGTAAACTTTGACCAAGTTTATATAAAAAACTCTTACAAATACCAATTTTATGTTATAACCCAAATTTATTAATGAGGCCAACTTCTCACTAGCAGAGTGGGACCTAGGGTTCCACCTATATTTTTTTTCTTGTATAAAGCCACTGATTGGGATAAGCAGGGGCGGACTCAAGTGTAGCTGAGTGGGGGCCCCACTCAAAATTTCAAATTTCTTCACTATTTGTTCATATTTGGAAGAAATTTCTTTAAATTTTACAAATTTATAGAAGAAAGGCCCCCAGTCAATTCATTTGCCCCCACTCGTAATTTCTTCTGGGTCCGCCCCTGGATAAGTCGCATATGAAATAATTCTGGCGTTGTGCAAACACTCCCATGTAGTGACGTTTTATGGTTGGAGCCTATGTTTATTTTCTCTCTTTGTTGAAGAGGTTTTTCCATGTTAAAATCTTATGCCCTCTGCGTGTGTTTCATTTTCCGTTCTTCGTTTTACTTGTCGCGTTATAGCAACCAAATCAATATCATCGGATATGATCATGAAATATAGTATCACATATTTACTGGTATTGTACATGTTGATAATTTTTCATGTAAATTAGTCTGGTCAATCCCTACAAAGTTTGACTTATGAGATAACTTAAATGCCCTACATTTTGACATGATTATCATATGTCAACATCAAACTATAGCTTATAAACAGGGTGGTTCCAAGTGTAGAAGAAAAGAGTAAACCCCAATCCACAGAGTTATGGAGCTAGAACGAAGGGGAAAAGAAGAACAATATCTAGGTTGACCGAGAAGAAAATAATAAATGAATTAGAAGACAAATGAAGAGGAGCATCGGTCCCACCGTGCCATGTTAGGTGAAAATTGTGATGCAGTTTCTTCTTAAATAGATCACGTGAGGTTGTCCTACTCGGATACAGTCTATCCTTTTGGTTCAAATCGGAAAATACGTGAATGAGCGTCGTTACTTATGAACCCTGAAGATAATTGTATTCGTCAGTTTCAGAAAAATTGAAATAAAGCACACACATACATATTGACTGAATCTTACCCATGCAAACATGCAAAATTCGACTATATGTGGCCTCCACAAAAATGAAAAATTGGACTCGGTGCTTCTATTGTTTCTCAGACACACTTTGCCTTTTCTTCACGTTACATACTTTAGTATTTAAGTTTAGAATTTTGCATAATTTATTTCTAGTTTTTTATTTTTATTTTGGTATTTTTTGAATTTACAGCTCACTCAAAATAATGAGTGCCCATATGTCCTGAAAAAAATCACTTATGTGCCCATAATGAGTGCCCATATAATGGAGCGTAGGCGGGAGCGGCGTGGTACGCGGCCGTCGGCTGTCGCGGCGCAAGGATGGGAGTGTCGGTGTGAGGGCGGGCACCGGGCTGCCAGCCACCAGTGTAGGCAGACGGGCCACCATAGGACGTCGGGGCGGACCAGGGCATAGGCCACGCCTGGACTAGCCCGGTCCACGGATCAGGAGAAGGACGCCAGCCGGGGGTGCGGCGGTGATGTAGTCGGTGGTGCAAATGGTGGAGCCGGAGCTGAGGGCGGAGGAGGAGCAGGTGTCGTACGAAACTGCGACGGTTTAGGGTTTCGACCCCTGTAGTTGGGACTTGGACGCCAGCCCGATGGTTGAGGAGGAGCCATTGGAGGAGGTGGCGGTGGCGACGGTGGTGCAGGTGGTCGAGGAGCAGCAGTGAAGACCTGAGGACGGGAGTCCTTGTTGGTTTGGGCACGATCGGCCCATTGCAGCATCGAGCGAACCTCGGCGAAGGAGGGGCGCAGACGCATCATAGGGATGAAGGAGGCATGTTTCTCAAACCGCTCGCTGAGGCCGACGAGGAGGACGTTGATGAGCTGCCGATCGTCAATCGGATCACTGAGTTCACAGAGTTCATCCGTGATCGCCTTAAGGCGTTGGTAGTAGACGCCGACGGGTGCATCACCTTGCACCGTGTTCCGAAGCTCGGTGTGTAGATTGTTGGCACGAGCGTCAACGTTGTCCTGGAAGAGCTGACGAAGGGTTGCCCACAGATCGATGGCGGAGGCACCATCATGTTGTACGAGATTGAAGATTTCTGTGGAGACTCGCATTTAGATCCATTGAATAATGGCGAGACACTGGTGGAAAAAGGGCCTGCAGTCCCGGGACGCACCTGGCTCTAGTCCCGGTTTTGGGCCCGGGACTGCGAAAACGGGACTAGAGCCCCCCCCCCCTCTAGTCCCGGCTCGCTACGGCCCGCGACTGATAACAACCACGTGGTTGTTTCAGTGCCGCGGGGGAAGGAAACCCTCTAGTCCCGGGACATAACACCACCCGGGACTATAACGTTTCCTGTTGCGACAGAGAATTGTGTGTTTCTCTGCCGCGACAGAGATTGTGTATTTCCTTTTTTTGCCATTTCGTTCCTTTTTTGTTTTGTGTTTCACTATAATTTTAAACATATATTTAAGTACACATATTCTACGCTAGTACATACACAGTACACGTTGATGCATCTATATAATTAATCGATCCCTTGCAAGCATACATTGATGATATATATATCAAAAGGAAGAAATGTTTTGAAATTACATGGTCATTGATGAATATATATCATATCAGCTACATGGATATCACTAAGGCAAATCGAGTTCCACGTCATCCGCATAATGCTCTCCATGTACATCAAGGACTTCTTTCATCATAAATCCCGCCAGCTCTTCTTGAATTGCTCTTATGCGCTGGTCTGGCTCTAGTTTCTCCCGCAAATCATAAATATAATGTGAGTCAACTTTCCGCTCAGTGGTCAACTCACATATGTACTCGCAGACGTACTATCCACATAAATGAGTTCCCGGCGACTGCTGTAAACTCTTCGCCATTTTATAAGTTAGCTCCTATTTGAATGGACCTGGTATTTTCTGTCTAAACTGTGTCCAACACCTGCTTGGCAAAAAAAATGAACAAAGGAGTTATTAGTTACTTGATATCAGGAAATGAATGAAAGAGGATGATATAATGCGGTAATGATTGAAATTACTTATGGAGCATTGCTTTCATGTTGCTCCACTGCTCTTGGTCCCAACTTAATGAGTCGTGGACTTCACCTAGGGAGTTGTCAACTTGAATGTTTAGCAAGATCCAGTGAAATCTGCGGACGTTTACATAAACATACATGCATAGCTCACCGAGTAAGCAAAAATAAAATATGTACAAGATATAAACACTCACTTAAAGTTGTAAGGAAATAGTATTTCCTTAACAAAATTATTCTCGGTTAAGAACCTGCACAGGTCTTCCTCCACGTCCTTGGGGTGATTCTTTAACGTATATTCATTAACGATATATGCGTCAATGAATCCAATGTCGTATCTTCTAGCTCTTTTGCTTTCAAGCATCTTCATTCTGCAGAATATAATATCATCATACAAAAGGATATATAGTTAGGATAATATATTAAATGCAATGAACGAGCTGAGCTACAAACTTAATTATAGAAATAAATCACTTATAGACAGTAGCAACCAATGATAGATTTGTCGAGGGCGCGCTGGTTGTATAACTGAAACAGTTCGGTCATTTGAACCTGTATCGAGTATGGTTTGAAGTGATGCTCCTTTCTAATGTCCACCGGAAACCAGTCTTTCTGATGATTTTTTTCTGCTTGCGACATGTACCATTTGTGCAGATTTCGCATATGTGTGGATAGACGCGCGAGCTCCTCATTACTGACTAGAGGCTCCCCTTGGACATATTGCTGTACTATCTGACCCACCGGCGTATATTCATAGCCTAAATATTGACCAAGAGACATATTTGCTTCGGTAGCAAGTGCTTTGGCCTGCGATATAGTGATTCCCATTAGTGCAGCATTATTACGGGCTCTGGGGTCCATTATTTGCATGTCCATGTCCATATCCATTTTAGCTCTGAAGGCCTTGTCGAGGTCTGAAATGACTTTGAGCGGGACGACCAATTGATTCTTCTATGATCCGAGCTGGGCAACTTGCTTCCCGCTTTTTGCACTTGTGATTTGTTTCTTCTGTGCTTGCTTAATAATCTCCCGGTCATAGTCTGATTCCAGATTCATCGATATCTGGGATGGTTGCTCAAGAAAGGACTTAGCCCACTTTTTGTTTTTTTCATCATATACCGGCTTTGGCTCAGGCTTTTTGGGTGCAAAATGCGCCTTAACTTGGGCAGCCACATCCGCGTTAGTTTCCTCATCGGTCTTGTCATAAGGTCTCTTTGGAAGAGCCGGCGGGATGTCGACTATCTTCGCCGTTTGACCGTTCTTCGATGTGGGGCGTGGGGGAGCGTTGAAATTCCGTTTCTTCGATGAGGTAGTAGTATTGCACGGAGGCGGAGGCGGAGATCGAGTATTGTGCAGAGGCGGAGATCGAGTTGATGTACTCCTGTTGCGGCGATCGTCAGCGGGGCGGGGTGGACTTGGAGGTTGGCGATAATCGGGTTGGGGTGGACTTGGAGGTTGACGATATTCGATGCGGGGTGGACTTGGATTCCTCGGAGTCGGTGGCCTTGGCGCCGAGCCTGGAAACTTGATGTACTTCTTATTCCATAGAATGATGTTGCGTTTGACATCTCCTAGTTTCGTAAGGCATTCAGGCGTAGCGATTTCAATCTCTAGGTCCACAAAATCCTCCACTATGTCATCCACCGTGACACGAGCATATCCTGGTGGAATCGGAAGTGAATGGTGGAGTGCTCCAGGTAGACAAGGTAAAGCAGTGCCGATCGCCACCTTGAAGGACAAGTTGTTCATTGGCTGATGTAGCTCACATTGTGCCATCTCTCTAACATCATCCATGGGGTAGTGAGGAGACGGTGCATCATCCAGCAGTGCTTGATCATTAGCCCGGACCTCCGTGGAATCCACGCTGCTTCTCTGCTGGCTAAGATCCAATGCAGGATCATCAGCCCGCGGGTGAGTTGACGACGGCGGCCTTTGGCTAATTTCATGCATGAGGTTCTTCAGATCAGCTAGGTCCATCTCTACCCTGGAGATCCAGTCTGCCTCTCGGTCCTTATTTCTCTGACGACTTCTGTAACTGGCATCGTACTGAGGAAACCCTTTCTTCCAGGAGACACCGACGCCTTTGCCTCGTGTTAGTCCTCCCTTTTCAGGATTCCCTAGGGCGCGTGTCGGCTCGTCGTTATCTCTCTCAGGATGGAACAATCCCAATTGAGCATCCTTCATTGATTGAATAAGTTCTTGGGAGGGTTTTAGAATTTTTTCATGAAATAATATCTTCCCTGTTTCTAGGTCCAATGATCCCCTGTGCCCGTACCACCAGTGCTTTGTGACATGGTTATACCCCACGGGTACACGATCTCAGCATACCTGGTCCAGCCCAAGGAAGGCCCACGGCAAATATACGCCGGCCCATGAAGACTTTCAGGTGTCCAAGGCCCATGACGCTTTTGGATGCTTGGAGAGCAAGACTAGAGTAGATAGGAAATTCAAAAGGGTAAACCCTAAAACCTATAACCGACTCGATCTGTGCCTGGGACCTTCCTATCTCTATATAAAGGCCAGGAGGGCACGACGAGGAGGCTCTCTGACAACCTCTCGTACACCACCGCATACACACCTCCACGCCAGATTGCATCTGCGCACCCCTGTAATCTTCGGTTCCGCCGTAATCAAGAGCAGACAAGCAGGAGTAGGGTTTTCCCTCTGGGGGCCTGAACCTGAGTAAACCTCGTGTCCCTGTGTTGCTTGTTTGCTAACCGTTCCGCGATCTCCAGCATCCCCATCTTCTCCAAAACCCAAGTCCATAGCAATGGGCATTGACGAGATTAAACCTCGTCAATTGGCGCCGTCTGTGGAAACTGGGGACGTTGATTGTGAGATCGTGACGGTCCCAACCCGAGCGATCTACAACTCCACGGCGACGGAGAGTCATATCCTCTTCGGCGCCTTCGACTTCACCGCCCACTCGCCCGCCACCCTGAAGGACTTCGAGCCTGTTGGCGACGGACTTGATATCCTGTTCGGGAGCTTCTGCTTCCAGGTGGGGCAGATCGGCACTCTCCGCCTCCCGGAGCAGGTGCCCCTGCCGTCGATCAGTCCTGCTTCGTGGGGTCCACACCCCGTGCTACGCACATCATCATCGACAGATGAGTCCTATGACAGCAGCAGCTGCAACTCAGATCTGTGCGATCCACCATCGGATGAAGGGACCTACGGTTCCGGATCCGAAAGCTACGACAGCAGCGATCCGATCTACAAGCGTTACCAATGCACCGCGGTCATCCAAGATCAGGAACACAATCCGCCACCCAACCCGCAGGGTAGAAACAACGAGAACAGAAGAAGCCAGTCCCCCCACCCAACGGGGACAACAATAATCGAGTCTTCCACCTCAACGAGGAGGGATGGGCTCAAGCACGCGAGGCCGTGGCAGGCAACAAGATCCTGCCCGCTCACGCCTCACGAGATCTGTTGATGGCATACCACATGCTCCTCATCGAGGAGCACAAGAAGCAGATCAAGATGCAGGAAGTGCTTGACAAACGCAAGCAAGCAGCTTCGGAGTCCATAGTGCGACGAGCTGCGCTCTCCACCATGGCCATTGGCTCCAGCTCGCATGGAAACCATGGCAACAAGCACCGTTCTCACACAGAGAACATGGATCCCAAAGCACGCTGCGAGGTGACTAGAGCCCTCAATGCGTCCTTCATGGAGATGGATGCCGACGGCAACCTCATCCCGAAGACGCCGCAAGCTGCGATCATGGCAGCCACCGCGTACCTCGCGTCCCATCCTCCTCCGGAGGGGGACCCAAAAAGGGCCATGCACAAGTCCGCGCTCACCGGACTCGGACTCGTTGGAGCCGCGCTCCACGGAGAAGCTCCTGCGGAGCCAAATAAGAAAGCTGCGTCTAGGTTCAATCGCAGCCCCACACCCTCATCCGAGGACGAAGAGCACGACCTTCCTCGAAGGCATAAGAGCTCGTGCCGTCGTAGCCGCGACTACGACGCTCGAAACGAGCTAACACAACACAAGATCGACAAAGCGCGCTCTAAGCGCGTATGCTCGTCTGAATCCGAGGAGGATGGCGACGAAGGAGAATCGGAGCCCGATGCTTCAGCAGATCCGTCCAGCGGACGCGGATGCCACAAAACTTCAAGCTTCCTTCGAAGACTCCGAAGTTCGACGGCACACATGACCCCAAGGCGTGGCTCAGCGACCACCTGTCATCCGTCAAGCTACACGGCGGGAATAAGGAAACTGCAATGCTTTCAGCTGCAACTGACGGGCGCAGCCCGAATCTGGCTCAGCAGCCTATCCTCGGGATCCATCCGAAGCTAGGAGGAGCTGGCGTACAGCTTCGTCTGAAACTTCAAAGGCACCAGCAAGAGGCCTGCCTCGATCGAAGAGCTGCGGGCCTGCACCCAACAAACGGGCGAATCCATTCGCTCGTACATACTACGCTGGTCCAACACCAAGAACTCCACGACGCATATCTCCGAGGAGAGAGCTATCGACGCCTTCAGGGACGGCGTCAAACGCCCGGACTTCAAGGAAGAGCTCGGGCGCGTCAAGCCCAAAACACTTGACCATCTCATGGACATCGCCAACAGGTGGGCCGATGGTGAAGACTCCATCCACCGAGCGCACTCGGAGGAAGAAGACGACTACGGCCGGCGACGTGAGCGCCGTAGCAAGAGGAAATCGCGCGTCTACGACGATCGCGATGGACCCTACATGGTCGCGGCTGGCTACGCCGAACGCCGTAGCGATGGCAACTGCAACAGCGGCGGATACCGCGGAGGCAATTTCCATGATGGAGGACGCCCAGCACAGTCGTGGCAGCGCCGCGGTCGCGACGACGGACCGTCAGCATACGAAAAACTGTCGGGTCCATGCACCATCCACTTCTACATCGACAAGCAGGATGGTAAGAAGAAGGCAAGCCACGTGCTCAAGGACTGCCGCGAGTTCTAGAAACTCAGCGAAAGCATGGATCATATGAGGCAGCAAGCCCCAAACCCTGGATTTGGGAAAGCACCTGCACCAGGCGAGATCGCGCATGGAGCTCCTCCACCGCCACCTACAGGAGGCCTGAACCACCCAATCGCACCCGCACCGAATAACGGAGGCCACGGGTATCCCCCGTCGAAAGGAGCGCTGATGATCCAAAAAGGGCGCCCAACAAATAGGGTGCAGAAGAAAATCACCCGTCAGATCAACCTAGTTGTGACAGCTCCACCCGCCATCCCTGAGTACCTCAGCGGATCGGAGTCCTGCATCACGTTCAGCCGTTCGGATCACCCTTGCCAGGAACCTCTCCCGGGCCATGCTGCCCTGGTGCTTGAGGCACAGATCGGAGGATTCGAAATGAGTCGCGTCTTCATGGACGGCAGCGGCAGCATCAACCTGATGTTCGCCAGCACCCTAGCAGCAATGCGGATCCCGCTATGCAACCTGGAACAGTCGGACAGAATGTTCCATGGCATCGTCCCAGGAAAAGGAATATTCCCCCTTGGAAAGATATGACTCGACGTCATCTTCGGCAAGCCGGATAACTTCCGATGTGAGCGGCTCGAGTTCGAAGTGGTGGACTGGCCATCAAAATACCACGCCATCCTCGGGAGTGTAGCATTCGCAAGGTTCCTGGCAGTACCGCACTATGCGTACCTGCTACTCAAGATGCCAGGACCCAGGGGCGTCATCACGATCCATGGGAGCTTCACCCGATCGGACCACTACGACAGGGACTTCAACAGAATCTCCTAGTCATTTGGCATGCAAGAGGAGCTCGTAAGGCTCCGCGAGGTGACGGACAACGGGGCACCCCCAGTCGCACGCCAGAACGCACCAGATATGTCCTTCGACTCCACCGTCAACACAAAGAAGGTGCAGGTCCACTCGACGGATGCCTCCAAGACGGCGCTGATCGCCAACGATCTCAGCTCCGCATAGGAAAGCGCGCTCGTCGAATTCCTCTGTGAGCACTGGGAGATCTTCGACTGGTGTCCTGCGGACATGCCAGGAGTTCCCAGGGAATTCGCCGAGCATGCACTCAATGTCTTTCCAGACGCCAAGCCCGTTAAGCAGTCCATCCGACGACTGTCCGAACCACGGGCCGAAGCAATCGGAGTTGAAGTCAACAGACTACTCGACGCAAACTTCATCAGGGAAATCAAGGAGAGCGAGTGGCTTGCCAACACCGTAATGGTCCCCAAAAAGGACACGGACATCCTGCGAATGTGCGTGGACTTTACATCACTAAACAAACACTGCCCGAAGGACCACTTCCCTCTCCCTCGGATCGATCAGATCATCGATTCAACTGCAGGATGCAAGAATCTCTCCTTCCTCGACGCCTACTCAGAATACAACCAGATTCGACTAAAATTCGAAGATCGGGAGAAAACGGCGTTCATCATGCCGTTCGGAGTGTTCTGCTACAACACAATGCCCTTCGGGCTAAAGAACGCAGGTGCCACGTACCAGCGGTGCATGCAGGCATGCCTGAAGGACCAGATCGGTTGCAATATCCAAGTCTATGTCGACGACATAGTCATCAAAACCAGGGAGGCAAGAACAGTCATCGACGATCTCCGTGAGACGTTCGATAATATCGACCGCTATAGGATCAAGCTTAACCCTGAAAAGTGCGCCTTCGGCATCCCATCTGGCCAGCTGCTTGGTTACTTCATCTCCCAGCGAGGGATCGAGGCGAACCCGAAGAAAATCCGGGCCATAATGGCCATGGAGAAGCCGAAGAACCTCATGGGTGTCCGGCAGCTTGCATGACAAATCGCGACATTGAGCAGGTTCATCATCCGCATGGGCGAGAAAGCCCTTCCATTTTACCAGCTGCTACGCAAGGCAGACAAATTCGAGTGGACGCCCGAAGCGGATGATGCATTCGAAGATCTAAAGCGGCTGCTCTCTACCTCGCCCGTCTTGGTTACGCCAAAAGAGCGCGAGCCTCTACTGCTGTACATATCAGCTACACACCAGGTGGTAAGCACCGTACTGATGGTCGAGCGACCCGAAGAAGGCAAGACCCATGAGGTCCAACGCCCAATCTACTACCTCAGCGAGGTATTGACGCCGACGAAGCAGAGGTACCCTCACTACCAGAAACTCGCCTACGGCGTGTTCATGACGGCTCGTCGGCTGAGCCACTACTTCCAGGAGCACCAGGTGATGGTCGTCAATGAGGCACCATTAAACAGCATCATGAACAACCCGGGGGCCACAAGACGCGTGGCCCTATGGGGCATTGAGCTGTCACCTCTAGACATCGTCTACGAGAAGCGACTCGCGATCAAATCTCTGGTCCTCCTGGACTTCCTCGTCCACTGGATGGAGCTGCAGCTGCCAGACACACCGGACATGACACAATCATGGACGATGCACTTCGACGGCTCCAAGCGTGAAGCCGGAGCAGGAGCGGAAGTCATACTGACCTCCCCGCAGGGCGACAAGATGAAGTACGCCCTTCGGATGAAATTCCGAGCTTCCAACAACGAGGCCAAATACGAAGCCCTCATCCACGGCATGAAGATGGCAAAGATCTGTAGCGCAACACGCCTGGTCATCTACGGAGACTCGAATCTCGTCGTCCAGCAGACGATGAACGAGTGCGACGCACACGCCGAAAACATGATCGCGTACCGCGCACTCTACAACTCACTCGAGGGAGAATTCGATGGCTGCGAGCTTCGGCACGTCGGGAGAGAAAGCAACGAGGAGGCTGACAGACTTGCCAACATCGGCTCCACCTGCGCACGAGTACCACCAGGTGTGTTCCTCCAACAGATCTGCGTGCCATCCATCAAGCGGAAATTCCCCAAGGGATCACCCGAAGAGGCAGAGCACTCGGGGGCTGCGCTACGCGAAGGACAGGAAGGACCCGAAAAGCTCGACACAGAGGTTGCTATGGTCAACCTGATGCAGGTCATGGCAGTCGAAGAAACTTGGACGCAGCCATACATCAAGTACTTGATAGACGGCGAGCTGCCTGATAGCCCGACAGATGCCCGACGCATATCTTGCCGGTCAAAGGCCTTCACCATTATCAATGGCGAGCTGTACAAGCGTAGCATTTTGGGTGTACTCCAAAGGTGCATCACCATCGGTGACGGTAAAACCATCCTCTAAGAAATCCACAAGGGCATATGCGGCCATCACGCGGGCAGCCGCGCCCTTGTCGCCAAAGCTCTACGAGCCAGATTCTACTGGCCAACGGCCATGAACGACGCCAAGGACATCCTCCGAAGATGCAACGGGTGCCAAAGGTTCGCCGACAAACCACACGCACCCGGATCAGAACGCAGGCCCATACCCTTGGCCTGGCCCTTCGCCCAGTGGGGCCTCGACATGATCGGCAAGCTACCAAGGTCCTCGAAAGGAGGTCACGTCTATCTCCTGGTCGCAGTCGACAAATTCACCAAGTGGATTGAGGCCATGCCAGTCACTACCCAAAAGGGCAAAACTGCCGTCAAGTTCTTTGAATCCATTGTCTACAGGTTCGGCGTGCCGCACAACATCATCACCGACAATGGGTCGAACTTCATCTCCAAAGAATTCCAGGACTTCTGCGAAGACCTCGGAATCAACATCACATACGCCTCCGTGGCGCACCCGCAAACGAACGGGCAGGTCGAAAAGGCCAATGGCCTCGTTGGTTCTGGAATCAAGAAGAGTCTCACGAGCCCGCTCGAGCGACTCGCAGGAGCATGGACCGAAGAACTACCCTCGGTCCTGTGGAGCCTGCGCACAACGCCAAATATCTCAATCGGCTACACGCCTTTCTTCATGGTACATGGAGCCGAAGCCGTGCTACCAACATAAGTACGCCACAAGGACCCACGGGTCGTCGCTTACAGCGAAGCCGAATCGACAGCTGCACTCAAAGATGTCGTCGATACACTCGACGAAGCGTGCGACATAGGAGCGGCTCGATCAGCGGTGTACCAACAGAGTCTCCGCAACTACCACAGCCGACGGTTGCGCCCAAGGTCCTTCGTCGAAGGAGACCTGGTCCTACGACTCAAGCAAGAGCGACCGAAGAAATTCGAGTTACCATGGGAAGGACCCTACATCATCACTGAAGTCATCCCAGTTGGCGCCTATCGCCTCAAGCACGTGGAGTCTGGAGTCGCATACTCCAACCCATGGAACGTCGCACAGCTGCGATGCTTCTACCCCTAGCTACCCCCCCTCTTTTACTTTCAATAAGGCTATTCAGCCAAGGCTACTCAGCCGAACAATGTACCTCCTCCATTACGATATGAATAAAGCTAAGTGCCTCGCCCCAAAATCTTTGTTTACTATTTCGCATTTTACTCCATGCCACAAACGCACTCGGGGGTTCCCCCCACCTCACGACTTCGTCGACTGAGGATACCACGTGTACACCTGAGTAGCTGATCACGTCAGGCTAACGAAAAGGACACGTATACAAACAAAGCACTACGTGCTAAAACAACAACCAAACCCTTACAACAAAGGGCACAACACGCCCCGTCAAATATATACAAATTTTACATCTAACTTTTTTACAGGTACTACCTATTTTGAAGAATAACCTGAGCACGCTGCTCAAACAGATCTATGATCTATTCGGCATACTGCCTTATAGGCGCATAATGTGGACGCATATCCCACTCGCCACCATCTGGCCGAAGAGGCGGCCCAGCCGCTACAGCAGACAGATCTACATCAGGACGATGTAACCGCACAAGGGAGAGTGCAGCCTTCACCCCCACGACGAGCTGATGCCGCACCAGTTCCCTGACACGATGCACACTCCGAAACTTCGACAGCAGGCCAGAGAGAGTTGACGGTGCATCATCCAGCGGGAACATCACATGCAGAACTGGCGCCAGCGAAGAGTTCACTTGACGAAGCACCTGCGATACCTGGTGGACACGATCCTGCACTGTCGCAAGGACCAGGGCACGATCACGGTCCATCCAGAAAAACCCGCCCGCCTCCATGTCCTGCTAAGTCAAGCAATTGATCCGAATAGCAACACGCTCCTTTTCCTCCCTCGGAGCAAGGTTAGCACCTGTAGTACTTGCAAGATAAGGAGAAAGGCGAACAGGCGCATCCGAAACAATGAGCAGCAGCTCGAAAAACTCACATTCAAGATGTTCGGCCAGACGACGCAACTCCCCCGTCAAAATTTCCTCTCTGACAGCGCCTCGATCCGCTTTGGATTTCCAAACATCAGCGTGGCCACGCACCCCAAGAAACTCTTTCTCTAGGCTACGGATACGATCTCGAAGAAACACAAGCTGCGACGCACCATCTAGGGATGGCCGCAGCTGCGCCGCAGACGAAGTGTCAACGGGACCATCACCCGAAGGACCCTAGAGTAACAGAAGACAAAGGCATGAACAAGCAAATGAAAGAGCACGGAACTCAGCAAATTCATTACGTGCAGCAAAAGCCACTACATGGCACAAGGATCGTTCATCAAAATAATTACAACAAAAAAATCTAAAACTATCCTACAACTACAACGCCTACGAAGCGGCACCCTGAGTAGCCTCGGAGCCGGACTGCCTCGGCTTGGCTTCCCCCTGCTGCATTAGCGCGTACTCGGCCAGCAGATCAATCAGCTTTGGTCCATAACACTTACAACGAGCAGCATAGGTGGCGAAGGCTACCTCGGATCCATCAGCAGCCGTCGGCATCCGGGAGGTGACTTGAGGAAGATCTAGCTCCGCTCCAGCCACCAAGGCCATTGCCAGCCCGACGGACGCGCTGATCCCCTTCTGTTTGCGCTTGTACGCCGCAGGCGCTTCGGCTGACAGCGCCTCCGCCAAGGCATCGACATCTTCGAGGGCCACACCCCTAGGGACGAGCTCCTTGTAGAAGCGCCCAAGGACCTCCTTGGCCTTGGCAAGCGAGCTGATAATGGTGCTGCAGCGGCCTTCAACCGCTGCAGTAGCATCATCCAGGGCGCTCCCTTGCTCCAGAGCACCACGATCAAACTCGATGCCCGCGGCATCTAAGGCAACAAAAGGAAGAAGCATAAATAAAAATACTACAAGGAAAGACAAGGAAGCCGAAAGGAGAAGGCGAAGAAACGCACCCGAAATAGCCTTGGCAGCTGCCATCAGCTTGTCGGCTACCTCTTTCTCGCGCGAAGCTATGGCAGTGGCGAGCTGCTCCTTGCGGTCCATGGCCTCCTGCTGAAGGCGCTCCTTGGCCTCAGCCGCATTGGCTAACTCCAGCTCGAGGCATTCCTTCGCACCAACGGCGACCTCGGCCTTCTTCTCCGCTTGACCAAGGCTCTTTTTGAGAGCATCAATCTCACGGAGAGAGACGTTGTGGTCCTCTGCAATCAGAAACACACCCATCAGATCGAAGGATAAAGATAAAAGAAGAAGCAAAAAGACCAAGTCGTCAACATACCCTGAAGCTGTTTAAAGATGGCCTCCAACGCCAGGTGCTGCTGCACCAGCTCATTGACGCCTTGCACAAAAGGCTGCAAAAAGAACTACTGGTCAAAAGAACGGCTCGGGGGCTACGCCCAAAAGAACGAGCAAAAACAAAGTACACATACGAAAAAATGCTCGGGGGCTCCCCCCGAGATTTGAAGGAAAAACGAACAACAAAACACCCTACAGATGCTCGGGGGCTCCCCCCGAGGCACGAAGAATCAATGATCAACAGATCATCCGAAAAGGCTCGGGAGCTCCCCCTGCGGCGGAAAGCAGATATTACTTACATGAATAGACGGCGGCTCTGAAGGTTCGCCTGCAGTCTTCTGAGGGAACACCACCAAAGCCTCCTGCGGAGAAGACCTCGGAGCAGCGCCCTCAGAGGTGGCCACCGTCTGAGGAGGAGGAGAAGGAATCTTCGACTCCCCTACCATCTCTCGAGCGCCATCACTGGAGGAGCTGTCAGAGGAGTGGCTGCAAAAGAAAAACGTCAGCCAAGAACAATAAAGCGAAATCGAAAGATGGCAAAAAGAAATTGAGGAAGCTTACGAGTCGAGGTCGCTAAGGTCGAAGACAGGAGGGGTTTTCTCTTCCTTCTTTTCTTCCTTCTTCTCTTCCTTCTTCCACTTCGCTGGCGGGTGCGGTGCCACGGCCCGCACAGGAACGACAGGAATTGGAGAAGAAGAGCCCCCATGCCCATCACTGTGACGCTTAAGGCACAGCGGGTTCCTAGGCGTCGGCGGAGTCGAGGCATCCGACGATTCGCTGGAGCTCCGTGTGCTCTTGCGAGTATGATCCTCGCTCGACTCGATGGCCTCTTCGGCCGGCGACCGCGCTGATGGAAGCTCAGACATGGAGTCCACCACTTCATTGTCCGGTGCATCCGGAAACAATTCGGGAAGCGGTGGCGGCATGCCCGGCACCTTGAACTCCTGCGCAAAAGAAGAAAATTTGTCAGCAGACAAATAAATAACAAGTAAAACACAGTCGAAAAATAGCACTACGCGCATATCCAAGCTCTACACCTGTGGAACCGGACGAGAAGCGGAGAACGGAGAAGTCAGCGACTTCCCCGGAAGGTCCTCTCCAGCCTTGTACTTCAGCAGCGGGCGAAGGACCCCGTCAAGATCTCCCCTGGAGAATTCCTCAGCCGAAACCCTAGTTGGATCACGGTGACCCGAATAAAGGAACATCGGGTGCTCCCTAGCCTGGAGTGGCTGCACCCGACGTTTGAGAAAGGTGCGGATGATGTCCACACCATTCACCTCCTTCTCCGGAGTCAATTGAAGATCCTCCACCCGACGATAGAGCCCTTCAATCTCACCCACGTCGCCATCCAAGATCTGGTTTTTCCAAGACCTTTTCGGCTCGATTTTCTGGGAGGGGTCGAAAGGAGCAAGACCAAAATCCTGCCCAGCCACCGTGGAGTCGCGGATGTAAAACCATCGCCTCTACCAGTACTGGACAGATTCGGACATATAAAAGGAGAAGAAAAGAAGATCGGATCGAAGGGAAATGATGCAACCCCCAATGGGATAGACACCATCAGAACCAGATTGCCTCTTCACGGAATAGAGTTTCCAGAAGAGGCCAAAATGCGGCTCGATATCGAGCCAGCACTCGCAGAAAGTGACGAAACAAGCAATGTGAAGAAGTGAGTTGGGGGAAAGATGATGCAGCTAGATGCCGTAAAGGAAAAGCAGCCCACGAAGGAAATTGTGGACTGGGAAGGAAAAGCCCCGAAGAACAAATGCGAGGAACATAACCCGAAACCCAGCGGGGGGACGGGGAATTACCTTGTTGCCAGGGAGCTTGACGGCCTCCCTATCCTGCAGGATCAAGCCCCGCTCACGGAGCTTGCGGAGATCACCCTCCCGCGCCTCCGATCGCCGCCAGCCACCGTCGGTGACACGGGCAGCTGTCGAACCTTTCTTGCCACCAGCAGCGCTGGTGCCAACAGCAGAAGAGGACTTCTTGGGCTTCCCCATCGCGGTGCGGCGGCGAGAACGTAGGATCAACGAAGGAAATGTTCGAGGATATTCCAGCGCGCAGCAAGAAAGCTCAGAGAAGATGGGAGCAGTGAAACATGAATGGCTGCGGTGAAAACAGATTAACTTTTCCCCAATGATTATAAGGACAAAGACGATGCACGACGACCGTCCATCGGGAAGACCTAGAGCCAACTGCAAGATCTGATCGTCCACGTGTTAGCCCAGCAGCGAACCGTCACTCACACGCCGTCCACTACGCGCGGAAATCGAGGCGACGCCGTAATTATCTCCACGCCGCGTATGACCGGTCAACTCAAGGTCAGAAGGTGGGACCCATGTTCGTCCAGTCATGTCATCTCTGGCGTAGCAGACGCTTGAGGTCACCGATCGTCAGCACTGACGTCATCAAAAGCTATACTTGCAACGGTTACAATTCTTCGGCTACACAACTAAGAGTACTCATTCGAATCTACGATTCGACTAACTACTCGGGGGATACTCCTATCAGGAGCGCTGGCCGCACACCCGAAAATGAACAAAACACTACAGCGGTGAACTAATTTCTTCGAGTCCTACGTCGAGTCTGTGACTCCACTACGGACTCGGGGGCTACTCCCATAGGGAGGATGGATTCAATCATTCAAAAAATTTGTGTCCTACAGACCGGAAATCGAAAAAATAATTGAATTAAAGTCTCTACTCGAACAGACACTCGGGGGCTACTCCCATAGGGAGTGCTGATCGCGCACCCTATGAATTCTTCGACTACGATCCTACGGATCAGCATGCAAAACTTTTTAGGCAATTCTGCCCCAATTAATGCTAAGTGAGCAACATTCTCCTTGGCCACCCGAAACACCTCCGTGGTGATAAACATTCAGATGTTGTGTCTGCGACGCAAAGATAAGACCTACAGATATCATCTGATGGCTTGGCAACGCACACGACTGCGCTCTGCTAGTACGAAACCGTGCTAACAGGCGCGATGAAAAATCCCGATGAACGCGTTGGGTACATCATTTAAATTCACTGGAATTCCCCTCCTATAAGTCCTCCGCGGCCTGAGTCGAATTACGCCAGCATATGTTCCGGGTTCGAGTCGAGGGACTCGAACCTAAAGAAGACCGTGTTGTTTTGTCCTAAGACAGTTAAATGACCCTGATCCGTCGGGAGAGTCAGAAACACGCATCAACAATCCCTACACATTCTCTTGAAAGACAGAGTTGAACCCAAAGGATTGAAGAGTCCTCAGCCGAATCTATGATTCGACTGAACACTCGGGGGTTACTGACATGGTTATACCCCGCGGGTACACGATCTCAGCATACCTGGTCCAGCCCAAGGATGGACCACGGAAAATATACGCCGGCCCATGAAGACTTTCGGGTGGCCAAGGCCCATGATGCTTTCGGATCCTTGGAGAGCAAGACTAGAGTAGATAGGAAATTCAAAAGGGTAAACCCTAAAACCTGTAACCGACTCGATCTGTGCCTGGGACCTGCCTATCTCTATATAAAGGCCAAGAGGGCACGACAAGGAGGCTCTCTGACAACCTCTCGTACACCACCGCATACACACCTCCACGCCAGATTGCATCTGCGCACCCCTGTAATCTTCGGTTCCGCCGTAATCAAGAGCAGACAAGCAGGAGTAGGGTTTTCCCTCCAGGGTCCTGAACCTGGGTAAACCTCGTGTCCCCGTGTTGCTTGTTTGCTAACCGTTCCGCGATCTCTAGCATCCCCATATTCTCCAAAACCCAAGTCCATATCAATGGGCATTGACGAGATTAAACCTCGTCACTTTGACCTCTCGAGCCATCCATCTGTACCAGGAGTGACGCTTCTAGCCCTCATTTTCTTCTCCATAGTTTCCCACTTAGGGACGATACTCTTGTAGCCACCTGTACCCATTTTATGATGGTATTTCTTTGGGCAGCATTTAACGCGTTCTTTGCCAACTTTGCCTTTGCTTTATCAGATTGCTTGTACTGTACAAAATCGGGCCACTGTTCTCTCAACTTCTCGTTTACTCCTTTAAAGTCTGGAGTTTTCTTTTTCGCGACATATTTCGCGTATAAACTTTTCTTGTGGTTCCGGTACAGTTCAGCCATCTTGCTCAGAGCCCACTCCTTGACTTTCGCTCTATTTTCAAGCCCACCCGGCCTTGGGGTAATACCATCTACCTCAAATTCTTCATACTCTGGAGGTAGTATGAAATGCGCTATGAGCTTCTGCCAAAGGTCATCTTTGGCATCATCGGTGACATAGTTGTTGGATTCTTCACCGGGTTTCTTTGACTGATTCCATTCTTGGATGGTGATCGGCAGGTTGTCCCTAACAAGAACCCCGCATTGATTTATAAACATCCTCTGGTGCTTCTCTGGAGCAAACGATCACCATCATCATCTATTTATTCGATGGTGAACCTCTGATTACCATCCAACTTTTTGTTCGGCCCTCGTTTCGTTCGGGCTGTCGATTGCTTCGATCTGGTGGGCTAAAATAAGAAGAGAGAGTGATTAATATATATATCTAGATCAGTGAATGAATATAGGTAATACGAGGCTTTATATATATGTACCTCGCCGGATCCTGTCGAGGGGCCATCATTATTGTTGTTATTTGTTTGCCCTTCGTCCATCCGGTCTTCCCCTTGGTACATTAGGTTTTCCCCTAGTCCATCACCGCATGGATTCAGATATGAGGATATCTCTTCCTCGAGCAAAATATCTTCGCCGGTAGTAATATTAACAGGAATTTCACCTCTTATCATGCCCTGAAGAAAACCTTCACCGATGCGACCAGGATCTTCGGATGGATCCATGACTTAATTATCTATAACAAAAAGAGAGTTAAACAGGTTATAAAAAACAATAACCCTAATAACTAAAACAAAAAACAATAACCCTAATATTATTTGCGGTAAAACAATAATCTTAATAACTAAAACAAAAAAAACCTAATATAAAAAACTATAAAAAAACTATGGCAAAAAACCCTAATAATCCTAATTATAATAATCCTAATTATAATAATCCTAACTATAAAAAAAACTATAAAAAACTATAGAAAAAACTATAACAAAAAACCCTAATAATCATAATTATAATAATCCTAATAATCCTAATTATAATAATCCTAACTATAAAAAACTATAGAAAAAACTATAACAAAATAATTATAATTAATCCTAACTCTAGCTAATTATAATTAAAATAATCCTAGCTAACAATATAATCATAATCCTAGCTAATTATAATTAAAACAATAATTAAAAAAATAACCCTAGCTAATTATAATTAAAATAACCCTAGCTAACAATATAATCCTAATCCTAATAACAAAAACAATAATTCTAATCAACAACCCTAGCTAACTAATAATTATTAAAAAAACACCCGCCCGTACCCCTCCCTCGAGCACCGATCGACGCCGACGGAAGCACGTGACGGCAAGGCGGGGCGGCGCGCAGCGGCACGGCGAGGCAGCGCCGACGAGGCAGCGAGGCGCGCGGCACGTGGCAGCACGAGACAAGGCGCGGAGAGCACGATGCCGGAGCGGCTAGCGGTGAGGCGACGCGCGGTAGAGCGGCGGCACGACGGAGCACGCACGGCAGAGCGGCGGCGGAATCAGACAACACCTCCCATGCGTGTGCTTCGTCTTCGTCTGTGCGTGCGTGCTTCGTCTTCGTCGAGAAATGCTAAGTGTTGGGGCAGCACCTCCTGGCGCGCAGAATATATACGGACCCCCTTTAGTCCCGGGCTAAGCCACCGCCCGCGACTAGAGGGTCACTAGTCCCGGGACGTGGCTTAACCCGCGACTAAAGACCACACCTTTAGTCGCGGGTTAAGCCACGGCCCGGGACTAGAGGGTTTTTTTGGCCGATTCATTTTCGCGTGTGCAGGCACCCTCTAGTCCCGGATCCAGCCACGACCCGCGACTAGTTTGTTTTTTTGTAATTTTGCTTTTTTTTTAATTCAAATCAAATATAAAACTTTAGAAAATCATATCTATGATTGTAAAAATCCAAATAAAACAAATAATATGTCTATTATTATCAGAAAAATATAAAGAATCTTAATATAATATCCATATATCTGTTTGCATCATTTATAAATTATTTCATTTGTAACTTTTTTCTTTTTTTAATTCAAATCAAATATAAAACTTTGGAAAATCATATCTTTTATTGTAAAAATCCAAATAAAACAAATAATATGTCTATTATTATCAGAAAATATAAAAAATCTTAATATAATATCCATATATCTGTTTACATCATTTATAAATTATTTCATTTGTAAATTTGTTTAATTCAAATCAAATATAAAACTTAGGAAAATCATATCTTTTATTGTAAAAATCCAAATAAAACAAATAATATGTCTATTATTATCAGAAAAATATGAAGAATCTTAATATAATATCCATATATCTGTTTGCATCATTTATAAATTATTTCATTTGTAAATTGTCTTTTTTTAATTCAAATCAAATATAAAACTTTGGAAAATCATATCTTTTATTGTAAAAATCCAAATAAAACAAATAATATGTCTATTATTATCAGAAAATTATAAAGAATCTTAATATAATATCCATTTATTTGTTTGCATCATTTATAAATTATTTAATTTGTAAATTTTCTTTTTTTAATTCAAATCATATCTTTTATAAAGAATCTTAATATAATATCCATTTAGTCCCGGTTGTATTCACAAACCGGGACTAAAGATATTTCCTGCCATTTTCCACCGCTTCCCGCCAAGTGTTAGCTAGTCCCGGTTTTTAATATTAATAAATGTCTTGAGTGTTACCTAAATATGAAGATGTTGTATTGAAAGAAAAAGGCCTATAAATAGAGAAACCTATAAATAGAGGAAAAGGCCTATAAATAGAGTAGCCTATAAATAGAGGAAATAGAGCAGGCTGGATCGAGCAGCCTATAAATAGAGGGAAATGCCTATAAAAAGAGGGTTCATCTTTAGTCCGGGTTAGAGAAACCAACCGCGATTGAAGGGATTGCGACAGACTGGGCCAGGCATCACTAATGATAGGGGTGAGTGTCAACATTATGTCGTGCGGCTTGTACCTTGTCCCGGATGGTGTCACCAACCGGGACTAAAGATGAACCTTTAGTCCCGGTTGGAGACACCAACCGGGAAAAAACATTAGTCAGCACTAATAATAGGGGTGAGTGTCGACATTATGTCATGAGTGTCGACATTATGCCGAGCTGCTTGTACTACAAATAGGCATCCTTGTGAGTCCAGTCCTCCAGCCAGTTTGATGCATCTCCAAGATGGTTTTCGAGAGCAGAGACACCACTACGGCCATTTTCAGGGAGATGCCGCTGGAGCCCAGTCCTCCGGCATCTCCAAGAAACTGGTCATAGAGGCACTCTCTAATATGTGAAATTAGTTAGCTCCCAGGCGTATTGATCTAGTTAGAGAAGTTACAAGCTGCAAGATGGTTTTTGAGAGCAGGGACACCACTACGGCCAGTTTCAGGGAGATGCCGCCGGAGCCCAGTCCTCCGGCATCTCCAAGGAACTGGTCATAGAGGCACTCCCTAATATGTGACCTCACGCGTTTGGAGATTAGATCTTAATGGTAAGTATGAATCGGGACTAATGGCCCCCCCTTTAGTCCCGGTCCAGCCACAAAACGGGACTAACACACTCAAGATTGTTTGCAGACAACACTATAAAAATGGACACATGGAGCATCTTCACTCATAAAATGTTACAATTATTACAAATCATTTCTTCGCGTGTGTTCCTTTCTAATCCCGCCGTATCCATCGAGCATCTTCATTCATTAACATGATGCTTGGGTCATCCTTCACCGCGAAGGGCAGAATTTCATGAAACTTATCACAATCTTCTGACATGTCTGTCTTGTCCTCCACTCCCACGATGTTTCTTTTTCCTGAAAGAACTATGTGGCGCTTTGGCTTATCGTCTGATGTATTCTTTTTCTTTTTTTTTCTTTTTCTAGGTTTGGTAGACATGTCCTTCACACAGAAAACCTGAGCCACATCATTGGCTAGGACGAATGGTTCGTCTAAGTACCCAAGATTGTTGAGATCCAACGATGTCATTCCGTATTTCTTGTCTACCTCAACCCCTCCTCCTGTCAGCTTGACCCATTTGCACCGAAACAAGGGGACCTTAAAAGTAGGTCCATAGTCAAGTTCCCATATCTCCTCTATGTAACCATAATATGTGGTCTTTGACCCATTGTTGTCTGTTGCATCAAAGCGGATACCACTATTTTGGTTGGTGCTCTTTTTATCTTGGGCTATCGTGTAAAATGTATACCCATTTATCTCGTACCCTTGGAAAGTCGATATAGTCGAAGATGGTGACCTAGACAACAAGTATAGCTGATCTCCAAGAGTGTTGTTTTTTATGAGATGTTGCAACCAACCGCCGAAACTCTTCATGTGTTCATCTCTAATCCAAGAGTCATGCTTTCCAGGGTTGTTGGAGCATAAGATTTTCTTGTGTTCCTCGATATATAGGGCTGCCAAGATAGAATTGTGTAGAACGGTGTAATGTGCTTCGGTGTAAGAATGTCCATCCCTACATATTATTGATTTCCTTCATAGTGTACCCTTTCCACTCAGTCTCCCCTCATACCGCGATTGAGGAAGACCAATCGGCCTAAGGTCAGGAACGAAGTCAACACAAAATTCAGTGACCTCCTCTGTTCCATAGCCCTTGGAGATGCTTCCTTCTAGCCTAGCACGATTACGAACATATTTCTTTAAGATTCACATGAACCTCTCAAAGGGAAACATATTGTGTAGAAATACAGGACCGAGAATGAAAATCTCTTCTACTAGGTGAACCAGCAGGTGCGTCATAATATTGAAGAAGGATGGTGGGAACACCAACTCAAAACTGACAAGACATTGGACCACATCATTCTGTAACCGTGGTAGATCTTCAGGATTGATTATATTCTGAGATACTGCATTGAGAAATGCACATAACTTCACAATGGGTACTCGAACATTATCTGGTAGAAGCCCCCTTAATGCAATCGGAAGCATCTACGTCATAATCACGTGGCAGTCATGAGACTTTAGGTTTTGGAACTTTTTTTGACATATTTAATATTCCCTTTATATTCGACGAGAAGCCAGACGGGACCTTAATACTGCTTAGGCATTCAAAAAATATTTCCTTCTCTTGTTTGGTAAGAGCATAGCTCGCATGACCTTGAAACCATTCTGGATGCAGGCCATCTGGGTCTTTCATACGTTGATGGTCCTTTCGTGCTTCCGGTGTATCTTTTGTCTTCCCATACACGCCCAAGAAGCCTAGCAGGTTCACGCAAAGATTCTTCGTCACATGCATCACATCGATTGCAGAGCGGACCTCTAAGAATTTCCAATATGGTAGCTCCCAAAATATAGATTTCTTCTTCCACATGGGTGAGTGTCCTTCAACGTCCTTCGGAACAGATTTTACGCCAGGACCCTTTCCAAAGGTTACCATTTGATCCAAATCTTTGACCATATCAAATATATCAGCACCAGTATGCTCCTTAGGCTTCATCTGGTGACATGCCAGACCATTGAAATGCTTGCCGTTCTTTCTTAAGGGATGCTTGGCCAAAAGAAATCGACGATGCTCATTGTACACATTCTTCTTACAATGTTCCAAATATATACTTTTAGTCTCACCTAAACAGTGTGTGCATGCATTGTATCCCTTGTTGGACTGTACTGAAAGGTTACTAAGAACAGGCCAATCATTGATTGTTACGAAAAGCAATGCTCGGAGGTTAAATTATTCCTGCTCGTGCTCATCCCACACGCGTATGCCGGGTTCGTGCCACAACTGTAAAAGTTCTTCCACTAATGGCCTTAGGTACACATCAATGTCGTTGCCGGGTTGCTTCGGACCTTGGATCAACACTGGCATTGTAACATCCCAAAAATACTAAACCTGGATCATCAAACTCTAATCATCAAATTTAGGGTTAACAAAAACTTTTCTAAATAAAAATATGAAAGCATGCAAGAGAGTATGCATTTCATTTTGAATTCTTTTGAACCACCTTGTTTGTGTGTTCCTTTGCTTGTAAATGGATGAAACATCATTTAAACAATTCCCAAACTTTTCTCAAAGACAAGTAAATCAAAACAAATAAAATAAGGGAATGGTCATTTTGACCAATTTAACTCCCATGCCTACTTTGGCTGTCTCAAACTTTCAGAACTTAACAGAAACTTTTTTGGATCTTTGCACCTTTGATAGTACTCATAACAAACTATCAAGGCCCACTTTGTGATCATCCAGAAACTTTCAAATGCATAGTTTAAATGACAATTCAAAATTGAATCTTTATCATATGGGAAGATCCCACTTTTTCAAAAACCACTCAAACAAGCTCAACTTTCAAAACCCAAGCATCTGCAGACTCACCAGCACCAACCTAGCACACCCACCAAAAATATTTTCAAAATTCAAAACTTGAGTTCTTGCGGCCATTTCATCAAACACCTTGCAGATTCAAATCTTCTAAAATCCAAACACTATTTGGAGCAGTGATTTGAGCCTAACGTGTTCCCTCTCTGGTTAAAACTAGGCTTTAGTAGATCATCTAGCTCAATTGCAAACCTCTAGCATCATTGTAAGCTTGACAATGCCATCAATGGTGAGCAGCTCGAGTGTACCCTTGTCACCCCCATGTCGACAGCGAGCTAGGAGAAGAAACAAGCCTAGCCAACATGTCTGGGAGCAAGCCAACATCCCACCGCCACTCCCTGTCCAGCGCTCGAACCCTGCCAGCCACTAGACCAAACGCACGAACCATGCCAAGCTCGCCAGCAACCATGCCGAGAGAACGCCCCGTGCGCCACGCTCGACCGACGCCCACAGACCGCGCACCGCCCTTGCCACGTGCATACGTGATCACCACCATCCCAGCAACCCCGCAGACACGCTCGTTCGCCGCCGCGCGGACCACGCGCGTTGTGCACCATTAAATCTTCCGTCGGGCACGCATAGAGCACCGTCGTGTTCCGACCAAACCGCACCGCCCGACGTCTCGCCACCGTGTCGTTGAGCATCACCAGGGAGCACCGCACCGCCCCTACCGTCGCCCACGCCGATAGCCGTCTGTACCATCGACCACGACGAGCTCACCTTGCGCCCCGTCGGTCCCCTCTCGCCACTATAAATAGAGGCCACCCCCATCCGAATTGAGCACACCATCTCACTCCCCTCTCTTCACTAATCGTCCCACCCCGTTGCCGGAGCAAGGCGAGCAGCACTTCGCCGGAATTTCACCGGAGCCCGCCGCCTCTAGAGAAGAAGGAAGCCAGCGATTGGATCCGCCCAGGAGAAGCTGCCGGTACCAGGAGGTTCGTCGTTCGCCCGCCTCGCCCACCCTCGCTTGAACCCCGGTGAGCCCCCAACGACCCTCACTGGCCGCGCTAGGTTTTTGTCTCGCCGGCGCTGCCCAACGTCGACGATGACCCTCAGCCGTTGGATTAGAACCAGATCGAACGCCCCACATCGCCCCATACCGCTTCGCACCCCCTCGTCTCACTGACGCGTGGGGACAGCCACTTAACCAGCCCGCGTAAGCGCTGTGCTTAGCAGGCCGGCCCAGTATCGCTTCCCGCGCAGCCCAGTTATTTGAATTTAACCTTTTTAATTTTATTTCAAACACACTTCTGTACCCAGTTTCAAAATTCAACCCAGGTCGATTCATTGAACCAAATTGAATGAAACCAATTTTGTTATAAAGGTCTGGGAATGCTGAATCCAATCCCGTTGGATTCAAGTCATTTGGATATGTAGATCATCCTTGGTAAAAATAACAAGGCAAAAGCTTTTTTGCATTCAAACATTTTTCAAATTTAAACCATAATAGCTTTTGAGTTGATTCCAACTCTCAAAAATCACATTTAACCATACCTTTCAGAATATATAAAAATATATAGGTTTACTTACAGAAATAATGACAAAGTAATAAAAGAATGCCACATGGGTATTTCTAGCCACTTTAATTAATTAAAATAAAAGAGAAAAACCTTATTAAATTGTGACACCACTTTAAATCACATTCCCATGGACTAAAGTATGTGGTGATGACATGTGTCAACATGATCCCATGTTTGGTTTGGAGAATATTAAATCTTAAGTAGTTTTTCAATGAGTAGAAATTACTTTTCTAAAAATAAAAGGAATTAAACCAAGCTTTAATCTTGTAATGTTAGTGATGATGCTAGATCATCTATAGGACCCTTTGTGTGATGATTGCAAGTACTTAAGTATTGTTTGGTTATTGTGTACATCGTATTTATTTATAGACGCTAGTACCGACCAAGGATACGAGGAGGAAGGAGGATACTACGAAGAAGAAGCCGAGGAGAACTTCAACCACTGCTCTTCACAAGGCAAGCTTTACTAACTAAGTGGAACAATGCAAGCCAATACTTGCAAGCTATTAACTTAGCAAGCCTTACTAATCAAGTTGACCTATGCAAGCAAATACTTGCTTGCTACCATGCCAACTATATGCCTTAAAGCATATATGATCATAACCACTTGATAAACCAATCCTAGTTTTACTTGCAAGCTTTATACTTTATTTCTTTATCAAAGCTATTACTTAGAGTTTACTTAAGTGAATTGTAGATTCTAGAAGGATAAATGAAGGTTGCATAAAGAGCATAAAATTTTGCCTAAGCTAGGTAATCCTGATGTCATCCTAAGACATGAGAGTGAACTTAGTTAAAACTCCACTTGTTCACCACCCCTCATTAGTACTTACCCCCACTTGTAGATGCTAGTGATAAGCATAAAGCTTGATCAACATTAGATAGGAATACTTGGTGGAAAAATGGTTATGAAAACCTTGGAATGATGGATCATTCTATTGAAATGTTTTGACATGTGTTTCCAAGCATCAGATGATTTTGGTGATGAAAATGTTGAGGCATGAGCCTTATCCCTTTATAAAACTGATGGTTGTCTGGATGCGATACCATTCCAATTTTATCGTACAACCACAATACCCGAGAATTGGTTAGGGCTTGACTAGAAACTTATATACCTTAGTATTAGTTCCCTCACGGCCAAGGTCTGAGCCGAGGCTACCTTGTGAAGATTGTCCACCTGTGTAGTACCCAAGATGATGATTTGTCATGGTTGGGAGGCCAAACTCACAGGAGAGGTGCTTATACTAGGGCGTGTAATTGAAAGGTTAGGATTGATTATCCGCATACTGAGTATGGTGAATTCAGGATTTGTTCCTGACGGATGTATCGAATGTTGGGGTGAAAGTGTACAATCTTTGCAGAGTGTCAAACTATTCGACCGGTTATGGACAGTTGGAGTGGCCATACTGTTCCCCTGTCAGATGTTTTCAAAATGACTTGTGAAATGATTTGAGACTTTGACTTGACCACAACAGGGTTGTGATATGAAATACAAGTCCCTACTTAGGAGTTATAAAATTGTGACTAGTTTCTCTTGCTTCTGAACTTAGTAGAAGTAAATCTGGCTTTTGCAAAACAACCCTAGAGCCTAGTGTCCTATTATCAAAAACCCCTTTCACTTGCTAGTATTAGTTTGCGAGTACTTAAAGAGTACTCATGGCTTTGTCCCTGGCTATTCCCGTGGCCAGAATATGAAGAGGAGTACCTGGAGGATGTACCCCAGGAAGGTTATGACAACTAGGATCATCTCCCATCGTCAGCATTTCCTGTGACCCCGAAGATGGAGCTTCGCCTACGCTACCGTTATTATTACGTATTCCGCTTCTTGAAGTTGTATTAAGAACTGGATCAATGAGATCCTTATTTATGTAAGACCTTATGTATGGTTTGTAATGGATGATGTACTGTGGTATCCAATTCTGTTATGTCTCGCAAAAATGGTAATCCTAGGATTGCGATGTATGGCATAACTGGCATCTGGGATTAAAAATCCGGGTGTTGACAAGTTGGTATCAGAGCCCTCCTGACCATAGGAGACCCTAGTTAGACTGGAAGTTTGAATCAAAAACTTAGTTTTAAAACCAAAGAAAACAAATATTTACAAAAACTTATTCTCATTCTTATCCCTTGGATTCTTTCATGAAAATCTATGTTCCTAAAAAACTCTTGCAAAATACATAAAATTTTGACACACTTGATCACTCTACTAACTTAATCATCCTATATTCTTATAGATGGACGTGAAGTACAACAAGTTTTATCAGTTGGGGAATGGAGGAGACCTTATCTTTGAGAGGGATCTAGACCAGCTTTCGGAACTTCTGGAGCGTCCGCACCCCGAGTTCTTCGGAGCTCAGCTCAATGATCAAGGAGGAGAAGATCTGCAGTGGCTAATTGTTGCAAGTCTCAGAGGAAAGATTGAACCTCCCACTGCTGAGGGAATTCAGTTTGCCTTAAGAGAGAACAACTGGCTCGACGGACTTGCCAGGGCCATGCAGGAAGCTCTTTCCCGTCTGTGTGGGCAGAGTATCAATCAGATCAAGGGAACCCGCTTTGAGTTTTGCCCAAGGCGTGATGCTAATGGACAACCACTGGAAGCCCCGGACCACCCTAAGCTGAAGACTCAATTGGAGCACCTTAGCTTCATGATGTACGATGGTCAGCAGGAGTTGGATAACTGCCGTGACTACTCCAACCACAAGTCTGCCATCATCAAGACGAAGGATCAGACCATCACCATGCTAGCCAAGGATTGCAAGTCTCACCGCCGTCATCTCGACAAGAAGGAGCGCATTATTGCCCTTCTTCGCCACCGTATCTCATCTTTGGAGGAGACCATCCACGAGAGAGACATGTAGTTGGAGGAAAGGGAGAATGACGGAGAGGATCTTCGTGGAGACCCCTACTCCTATCTCAGCGATGATGATGATTTTCTGGAGTATCAGGCTATGGACTTCTTCACCGATGAGGATGATTTCGCCTTCATCGATGATGATGAGGAAGATGAAGCCACAGATTCCGAGGAGTAGTAGCACTTGAACACTAGCGTAATGAGTAGTATTCGGTCCCAATGTATCGTAGATTCCAGAATGGTTCTTAAAACCATCTGTTTTCTTTGTTGTGGTGTGTGTTGTATCGTGTGCTATGAATGAATGAATGAAAAGCAAGTTACGAGAAAATCTGAGTCAAACTTTAAAAACTTTTCAAAGCCCCAAAACCTTAGAAATTCCCCTCTTTTCTCATGATCTATCTCAATCTTCAGATGCCACGCGGAGGAAGTGGTTCATCCCCGGACCCGATGTTGCAGATTCTGAAATGTTGACTTCTGACCGTGAAGCTGAAAGAGCGAAACGTCAGGCCAACCTAGCCACCCTGCAGTAGATAGCCCAGCTAGCCCACAACAACCAAGGCCACGGAAATCAGTACAACCATGGATCTAAGCTCAAGAATTTCCAGAATACCAACCCACCTGTTTTCACTAAGTCGGAAGAGCCCTTAGACGCTGATGATTGGCTGCAAACCATGGAAAATAACCTAGAAGTCGCCGGAGTGGAAGCCAACGAGAAAGTTCTGTTCGCCACCCACTATCTAGGCGGAGATTCCAGGGCATGGTGGAACAGTGTTCGCGCAATGACCGAAGGCCAGATGATGACCTAGGAGGAATTCAAGGTCAAGTTTAGCAGAAACCATGTGCCACCGGGTTTGATCAAGAGAATGAGAGACGAGTTCAGAGAACTGAAGCAAGGAAGGATGACCGTAGTGGAATACCGTGACAAATTCTTGTCATTAGCTAGGTATGCCCCGGATGAGATCGACACCGAGGCCAAGAAGAAAGAAAGATTCTTGAATGGTCTGCACGATGAGATGCAGACAGTGTTAGTCAATATCCCCTTTGCTGATATTGAAGCCCTTGTCGACTCTGCTATCCAGATGGAAGGAAAGATCAACCAAGCCAATGAGAACCGCAAGCGTCGCATGATGCATCAGCCAGGAACCCATTAGACCCCAAAGTATCGCCCTAACCCATCTCCAGGATTTGCCCCGAGAACCAACAGACCCCCGATGAACCGTCCGACCTATCCCAACCGTGGAAACCCTAGGCCCGGAGGAAATCACAACAACCCCGGCAATGCTATCAATTTCAACCGTGCCCCACCCAAGTTCAACAACAACAATGCTACCGCCAACACCAACACTGCCCCGAGGACTGGAAGCAATGTTGTGCCTATTGCAGCTAAGGACAAGTCGCAAGTGACTTGTTATGACTGTGGAAATAAGGGCCACTATTCCAACGAGTGCTCCAACAAGAAGAATGCCGCAGCACCCAATGCCAATGTCCCAGCTCAGCAACAGCGTCGTGTTCAGCCAGGAAGAAGGTTTGTCCCAGGGAATTCACTCAACCGCAACGGCCGTCTTTTCCTCATGCATGCTGAAGAAGCTTAGGAAGCGCCAGACGTCGTGCTGGGTATGTTTTCTGTTAATTCAGTACTTGCAAGAGTGTTGTTTGATTCTGGTGCATCGCATTCATTTATCACCGAATAATTTGCATGCACTAGTAAAATTCAACCAACCAAAATGAAGCATGTCATGATTGTTCAAATTCCCGGATCAACCACCAAGTCTAGGCAAATTTGCAAAGCCGTCCCTATCCGAATCCATGGCATAGATTTTTATGCTAACCTGATAGTACTCGGAACTAAAGGTTTGGAAGTATTACTAGGAATGGATTGGATGTTCAAACATAAAGGATTGATTGACTGTGCCAAGAAAGCCATAACCATGACCAGTACAACCGGAATATCGGTCGAGCATATATCTGAAACCTTACCTCGCTAATTCAAGTGCAACAAGAGTATAGCCCAACCTACCATTGACCAAGTCCGGATAGTCTGTGAATACCCCGATGTATTTCCAGATGTTTTGCCCGGTATTCCCCCAGATCGGGATATCGAGTTTATCATTGAACTAATCCCCGGAACTGGACCCATAGCCTAGAGACCATATAGTATGAACCCGTCGGAGTTAGCAGAACTGAAGAAGCAACTGGATTCCATGTAGGAAATTGGATTGATTCAACCAAGTGCGTCACCATGGAGGTCACATGTCTTGTTTGTCGACAAGAAAGATGGAGGTAACCGTTTGTGTACGGATTATCGGAAGTTGAATGATGTCACCATCAAGAACAAATACCCCTTGCCCAAGATAGAAGATCTGTTTGATCAGTTGATCGATGCCAAAGTGTTTTCTAAGATTGATCTTAGAACAGGCTATCATCAACTCAAGATTCGTGCAGAGGATATCCCAAAGACTGCCTTTACCACCAGATATGGATTGTATGAGTATAAAGTCATGTCTTTTGGATTAACCAATGCCCCCGCTTATTTCATGAATCTCATGAATAAGATTTTTATGGACTTCCTGGATAAGTTTGTCGTTTTTTTCATCGATGACATTCTGATTTATTCCAAATCAGAAGGAGAACATGAGCTACACCTAAGGACCATTCTTGCAACCCTTAGAAAGCATCAGCTGTATGCAAAGTTTAGCAAATGTGAATTCTGGTTACAGGAGGTAGGATTCCTCGGTCACATTGTATCAGCCGGAGGAATTGCCGTTGACCCTGCAAAAGTAAAAGATGTCGAAGATTGGCAAGCCCCAACCACTCAAACCCAAGTTCGTGCATTTCTCGGATTGGCGGGATATTACCGCAAGTTTGTAGAAGGATTCTCGAGTATCGCCAGACCCATGACCCAATTGCTGAAGAAGGACAAGAAGTTTGAATGGACCGACAAATGTGAAGCGAGTTTTCTGTTGGAGATATGCCCTAGAGGCAATAATAAATATAGTTATTATTATATATCTTTGTGTTTATGATAAATGTTTGCATTCATGCTATAATAGTATTAACAAGGAAACCATTAATACTTGTGTGATTTGTAAACTTAAATTTGAAGTCCCTAGTATAGCCTCTATACTTCACTAGCTTGTTGGTTGATTGATGATGTGGTTTCTTTGTCATGAACATTGAGATGTTATCAACAACAAGATCATATCGTTAGGAGAATGATATGGTGGACATACTCCTATAGACAAGTGTAGCATAAAGATCAAGTCATTTCAATAGTTCAATTGCTATATGCTTTCTGATACATAGTAACCTAATTCCTTCGACCATGAGATCATGCATATCACCTTTGCTGGATGGATGCTTTGATGTCATCAAACACCACACCGTAACAGGGTGGCTATAAAGGTGGCATTGAGTGTTCGGAAAGTATTGGTTGAAACACATGGATCAAGAGTGGGATTTGTCCATCCACATGACGGATAGATATTCTCTGGGCCCTCTCGGTGAAATGTCATCCAATTAGCTTGCAAGCATGTGACTTGGTCACAAGGGATCACATATCACGGGAACGAGAAAAGAGTACTTATCAGTAACGAGGATGAACTAGGTATGCAGAGATACCGACGATCATAACCTCGGATAAGTAACATATCGTGAGACAAAGGGAAATTGGTATCGTATGTAAGTGGTTCATTCGATCGCAAAGTAATCGTAGAAATATGTGGGAGCCATATGAATTTCCAGATTCCTCTATTGGTTATTGTTCGGAGAAGTGTCTCGATCATGTCCGCATAATTCACGAACCGTAGGGAGACACACTTAAGGATTCGACGTTGTTTGAGTAGTTATGGTATTATGAGAAAGAGACCGAATGTTGTTCGGAGTCTCGGATGGGATCCGGGATATCACGAGGTGATCCGGAATGGTCCGGAGAATAAGATTCATATAAGGAAAGTTCCGTTTCGGAGTTGGGGAATGGTTCCGGTGTTTTCATTCGGGAACATTCTAGAAGGTCCCGGAATGTCCGGCACTCCGGAGGGGGAAGGGTACATGAGTGTGTCATTACATATTGGAATGATTGCATCATGTACTAAGTATTCTTGCTGTCCCAAATAAAGGATTTATTTAAATCCTAAATTGAAAAGTCAAACGGCTAGTTTGAAAGTCAAACGGCAGTTTTGGGAAGTGGGAAAAGAGGAGGAGAGGTGGAGGCCGAGTTGGAGGAGGGTTCCTCCCCTTGGCCGGCGCACCTCCCTAGGCCGAGTTGGGGAGGAACTCCTCCCCTTGGCCGGCCAGCCCTCCCACCTATATAAGGAGGGGCAGGGCTCCCCTCCTAGACACACAAGTTTCCTATCCTCTAAACTAAACCCTAGATCTAGACCCCGGTTTAGAGCTATTCGGTTTAGAGCCTTCTAATTGGTTTAGAGCCTTCTAATTGGTGTGTCTAATTACTAGACCACTAATAGCCTCTCTCATAAGCTCCACCATACTCGCACCGGCTTAAGGCGAAGCCCTGCGGGATCTCCCCTCTACCTCCGGTACCACGCCGTTGTGCTGCCGGAATCGCGAGGAGAGTGCTACAACCTCCGCTGCCTGCTGGAACAAGGGAGAGGAAGGTCTTCGTCGAGTACCGAACGTGTGACCGACTGCGGGAGCGCTGCGGGAACGCGGCGCCGGAAGGATCGTCTACGCGATCTTGAGATCGGAAAGAGTACGACTACATCACCCACGGGAATCTGCTCTCGTTAAACACTTTGGAATCTTCGAGGGTGAGTTATTCCATCGACTCGTTGCTACAATCTAGTAGATAGATCTTGGCTTGTTTGTTTGTATGCGATAGAAAATTTTTGTTTTCCATGCTACGAACCCCTACAGTGGTATCAGAGCCGTGTCTATATGTAGATCTGTTGCACGAGTAGAACACAATGGTCATTGTGGGCATTGATGCTTTTATTGTAGATTGCTTTTTGTGTACTTTGCATCTTGCGGTATGTTGGGATGAAGCGGCCCGGGCTAACCTTACATGACATCGTTCATGAGACTTGCTCCACGCTTGACATGCAACTCGTTTTGCATAAGTGGCTTTGCGGGTGCCTGTTTCTCCTAGCATAGTAAAGATCCAATTTACAACGGGTGATCAACAATGCTAGTATCAATGTTGTGGTTCTTGCTCGTAAGTTAGAACGACACTTATGGAAAGCCCCAAACCACGTAAAATATGCAAAGAAAGTAGAAGCGTCTAACTTTGTTTTGCAGGGGTGTGCAGTGATGTGATATGGCCATGATTGTGATTATATTTGATGTATGCAATGTTCCTTATTGTAAGTTGGCAACCGGCAGGAGCCATATGGTTGTCTTTAATTTCTGTTAAGACCTGCGTGTCTATTCAAAATAGTTGTAATAGTTGAAGCTGGTGGACGACAACCATGGAGAAGCGTCATTGACCTTGATGCTATGCCGGTGATGATGGAGATCATATTCGTGCTTGAAGATGGAGATCGGAAGCACAAAGAAGAAAGGCCATATCATATCACATATTATGAATTGCATGTGATGTTAATCCTTTATGCATCTTGTATTGCTTAGTAGACGACGGTAGCATTATAAGATGATCCCTCATGCACATAAATTTCAAGTTCTAAAGTGTTCACCCTTAGTATGCACCGTTGCCAAAGCTTGCTGCTTCGAAGCACCACGTGATGATCGGGTGTCTTTGATTCCGCGGGTGAATACAACGTAAGCAAGCCAGATTTGCTTATGCGGTAGCTAAGGTTTGATCTTGACGAGCCTAGCATGTACAGACATGGCCTCAGGAACACGGATCGCCGAAAGGCAAAGCATGAATCATATAGTAGATATGATGAACATGATGATTGTTCGCCATTAAAACTATATCAGCTCTCGTGATGATCGGTGTTGATGTAGTGGATTTGGTTCGTGTGATCACTAAAACAATGTGAGGGATGTTGTTTTGAGTGGGAGTTCACCTAGTTTAATTTCATTAATTAATTTGAACTCAATTTGTCATAAACTTAGTCTAAACTATTGCAAATATGTTATAGATCAATGGCAGCCCCTACCATCAATTTTAATGCGTTCCTAGAGAAAGAAAAGTTGAAAAACAATGGAAGCAACTTCGCGGATTGGTTCCGCAATTTGAGGATTGTCCTCACAGCTGGTAATTTGACCTATGTGCTGGATGCACCGCTAGGTGACCCACCTGCAGCTGATGCTACCGATGAAGTAAAGAATGTTTACCTTGCTCGGAAGAATCAGTACTCCATAGTTCAGTGAGCATGTGCTTAAGATGTCTGGGCACGCAAATAAACTTCAAAGTTTGGGTATAGTGATTCCTAATACTTTGGGAGTTTACCGCATCCTCCAATCACTACCACCAAGTTACAAGAACTTTGTGATGAACTACAACATGCAGAACATGAACAAAGAGTTGCCAGAACTATTTGCTATGTTAAAATCTGCAGAAGTGGAGATCAAGAAAGAGCACCAAGTGTTGATGGTCAATAAGACCACCAAATTCAAGAAAGGCAAGTCTAAGCAAAAGGGACACTTCAAGAAGGGTGGTAAGAAAGTTACCACGCCGACGAAGAAGACCAAGGCTGGACCTAAACCTGAAACTGAGTGCTTTTACTGCAAGGGAGAAGGTCACTGGAAGCGGAATTGCCCAAGGTACTTGGCGGATTTGAAGAACGGCAACATCAAGAAGAAAGGTATATCTGATATACATGTTATTGATGTGTATCTCACTAGTACTCGTAGTAGTGCCTGGGTATTTGATACTGGTTCGGTTGCTCATATTTGTAACTCGAAACAGGAGCTGCAGAATAAACGGAAGCTAGTGAAGAACGAGGTGACGATGCGCGTAGGAAACGGATCAAAGGTTGATGTGATCGCGGTCGGCACGCTACCTCTTCATCTACCATCGGGATTAGTTTTATACTTAAATAATTGTTATTTGGTGCCTGCATTAAGCATGAACATTATATCAGGATCTTGTTTATTGCGAGACAGTTACTTGTTTAAATCCGAGAATAATGGTTGTTCGATTTATATGAGTAATGTGTTTTATGCACATGCACCTTTGATAGATGGTCTATTCATATTGAATCTCGATAGTGGAAATACACATATTAATAACATTGAAGCTAAACGTTTGAAATCAAGCGATAACTCGACCTATATGTGGCACTGTCGTCTTGGTCACATTGGAGTGAAGCGTATGAAGAAACTCCATTCCGATGGACTTCTTGAATCACTTGATTTTGAATCACTTGAAAGATGCGAGGCATGTCTGATGGGTAAAATGACTAAGACTCCATTTTCTGGTATGATGGAGCGAGCTACAGACTTATTGGAAATCATACATACCGATGTGTGTGGTCCAATGAGTGTAGCATCGCGCAGTGGTTATCGTTATGTTCTTACCTTCACGGATGATTTGAGTAGATATGGGTATATCTATTTCATGAAACATAAGTCCGAAACTTTCGATAAGTTTAAGGAGTTTCAAAGTGAGGTAGAGAATCAACGTAACAAGAAGATTAAATTTCTACGTTCTGATCGTGGAGGTGAATATCTAAGTTACGAGTTTGGCGAGCATTTGAAGAAATGCGGAATACTTTCACAATTGACACCGCCGGGAACACCACAGCGTAATGGTGTGTCTGAACGTCGTAATCGAACTCTCTTAGATATGGTTCGTTCTATGATGTCACTTACAGATTTACCACTATCATTTTGGGGTTATGCATTAGAAACAGCCGCATTCACTTTAAATAGGGCACCGTCTAAATCCGTTGAAACGACACCGTATGAATTATGGTTTGGGAAGAAACCTAAATTGTCATTCCTTAAAGTTTGGGGATGCGAAGCCTATGTAAAGAAGTTACAGCCGGACAAGCTTGAACCCAAAGCGGAAAAATGCGTCTTCATAGGATACCCGAAGGAAACTATTGGGTATACCTTCTATCATAGATCCGAAGGCAAAATCTTCGTTGCCAAGAATGGATCCTTTCTAGAGAAGGAATTTCTCTCTAAAGAAGTGACTGGAAGGAAAGTAGAACTTGACGAGGTTGTCGAACCTTCTCTCGAAATTGCGAGTAGCGCAGCACCGGAAGAAGTTCCTGTGGTGCCTGCACCAATAAGAGAGGAAGCTAATGATAGTGATCATGAAACTTCGGTTGAAGTTGCTACAGAGCCTCGGAGGTCAACGAGAACTCGTACCACTCCAGATTGGTATGATTCCGTTATGAATGTCATGTTGGTGGACAACACCGATGACCCCGAGACATATGAGGAAGCGATGATGAGCCCAGATTCCAATAAATGGCAAGAAGCCATGAAATCCGAGATTGGATCCATGTACGAAAACCAAGTATGGACTTTGGTGGACTTACCGGATGGCCGGAAGGCTGTCGAGAACAAATGGATTTTCAAGAAGAAAACAGATGCTGATGGTAATGTTACTGTCTATAAAGCTCGACTTGTCGCAAAAGGGTTTCGACAAATTCAAGGAGTTGACTACGATGAGACTTTCTCACCGGTAGCGAAGCTAAAGTCTGTGAGGATTATGTTAGCAATCGCTGCATATTATGATTATGAGATATGGCAGATGGATGTCAAAACAGCATTCCTCAATGGAGACATTGATGAAGAGTTGTATATGATACAACCCAAAGGTTTTGTCGATCCTAAAGATGCTAACAAGGTATGCAAGCTTCAACGGTCCATCTATGGATTGAAGCAAGCATCCCGAAGTTGGAATCAACGTTTTGATAAGGTAATCAAAAGTTTTGGTTTTATACAAACTTATGGAGAAGCTTGTATTGACAAGAAAGTGAGTGGGAGCTCTGTAGCATTCTTAATACTATATGTGGATGACATATTGTTGATTGGGAATGATGTAGACCTTCTTAATAGTGTCAAAGAGTATTTGAATAATAGTTTTTCAATGAAGGATCTTGGCGAAGCAGCTTACATATTAGGCATAAAGATTTATAGAGATAGATCGAAACGCCAAATATCATTGTCACAAAGTACATATTTGGACAAAGTTCTAAAGAGGTTTGGAATGGAAGATAGCAAGAAAGGGTTCTTGCCCATGTTGCCCAATACGACCTTGAGTAAAACTCAAAGTCCGACATCGGCAGAAGATAGAGAAAGAATGAGTAAGACTCCCTATGCTTCAGCCATAGGATCTCTAATGTATGCCATGCTATGTACTAGACCCGACATTGCATATGCTGTTAGTTTAACTAGCAGATATCAAAGTGATCCAGGAGTGGATCATTGGACAGCGGTCAAAAACATCCTTAAGTACTTGAGAAGAACTAAGGATATGGTTCTTTCTTATGGAGGTGATGAACAGCTCGTTGTTAATGGTTACACCGATGCTAGTTGGAACACCGATCCGGATGATTCTAAATCACAATCTGGATACGTATTTATTTTGAATGGTGCAGCAGTTAGCTGGAGGAGTGCAAAGCAAAGCGTTGTGGCGAGATCTTCAACTGAATCGGAATACATGGCTGCTTCGGAGGCTTCACAAGAAGCGATATGGATGAAAGAGTTCATTACAGAGCTGGGTGTGGTTCCAAGTGCGCTGGACCCAATGTCTATCTACTGTGATAACATGGGCGCCATAGCCAATGCGCAAGAACCAAGGTCACACAAGAAGCTGAAGCATATCAAGCTGCGTTTTCACGCTATTCGAGAACATATCCAGGATATAAAGATTTGCAAAGTACACACAGATCTGAATGTGGCGGATCCGTTGACTAAACCTCTCCCGAGGGCAAAACATGACCAACACCAAACTGCCATGGGTGTTCGGTATATTACCATGTAATCTAGATTAGATGACTCTAGTGCAAGTGGGAGACTGTTGGAGATATGCCCTAGAGGCAATAATAAATATAGTTATTATTATATATCTTTGTGTTTATGATAAATGTTTGCATTCATGCTATAATAGTATTAACAAGGAAACCATTAATACTTGTGTGATTTGTAAACTTAAATTTGAAGTCCCTAGTATAGCCTCTATACTTCACTAGCTTGTTGGTTGATTGATGATGTGGTTTCTTTGTCATGAACATTGAGATGTTATCAACAACAAGATCATATCGTTAGGAGAATGATATGGTGGACATACTCCTATAGACAAGCGTAGCATAAAGATCAAGTCATTTCAATAGTTCAATTGCTATATGCTTTCTAATACATAGTAACCTAATTCCTTCGACCATGAGATCATGCATATCACCTTTGCTGGATGGATGCTTTGATGTCATCAAACACCACACCGTAACAGGGTGGCTATAAAGGTGGCATTGAGTGTTCGGAAAGTATTGGTTGAAACACATGGATCAAGAGTGGGATTTGTCCATCCACATGACGGATAGATATTCTCTGGGCCCTCTCGGTGAAATGTCATCCAATTAGCTTGCAAGCATGTGACTTGGTCACAAGGGATCACATATCACGGGAACGAGAAAAGAGTACTTATCAGTAACGAGGATGAACTAGGTATGCAGAGATACCGACGATCATAACCTCGGATAAGTAACATATCGTGAGACAAAGGGAAATTGGTATCGTATGTAAGTGGTTCATTCGATCGCAAAGTAATCGTAGAAATATGTGGGAGCCATATGAATTTCCAGATTCCTCTATTGGTTATTGTTCGGAGAAGTGTCTCGATCATGTCCGCATAATTCACGAACCGTAGGGAGACACACTTAAGGATTCGACGTTGTTTGAGTAGTTATGGTATTATGAGAAAGAGACCGAATGTTGTTCGGAGTCTCGGATGGGATCCGGGATATCACGAGGTGATCCGGAATGGTCCGGAGAATAAGATTCATATAAGGAAAGTTCCGTTTCGGAGTTGGGGAATGGTTCCGGTGTTTTCATTCGGGAACATTCTAGAAGGTCCCGGAATGTCCGGCACTCCGGAGGGGGAAGGGTACATGAGTGTGTCATTACATATTGGAATGATTGCATCATGTACTAAGTATTCTTGCTGTCCCAAATAAAGGATTTATTTAAATCCTAAATTGAAAAGTCAAACGGCTAGTTTGAAAGTCAAACGGCAGTTTTGGGAAGTGGGAAAAGAGGAGGAGAGGTGGAGGCCGAGTTGGAGGAGGGTTCCTCCCCTTGGCCGGCGCACCTCCCTAGGCCGAGTTGGGGAGGAACTCCTCCCCTTGGCCGGCCAGCCCTCCCACCTATATAAGGAGGGGCAGGGCTCCCCTCCTAGACACACAAGTTTCCTATCCCCTAAACTAAACCCTAGATCTAGACCCCGGTTTAGAGCTATTCGGTTTAGAGCCTTCTAATTGGTTTAGAGCCTTCTAATTGGTGTGTCTAATTACTAGACCACTAATAGCCTCTCTCATAAGCTCCACCATACTCGCACCGGCTTAAGGCGAAGCCCTGCGGGATCTCCCCTCTACCTCCAGTACCACGCCGTTGTGCTGCCGGAATCGCGAGGAGAGTGCTACAACCTCCGCTGCCTGCTGGAACAAGGGAGAGGAAGGTCTTCGTCGAGTACCGAACGTGTGACCGACTGCGGGAGCGCTGCGGGAACGCGGCGCCGGAAGGATCGTCTACGCGATCTTGAGATCGGAAAGAGTACGACTACATCACCCACGAGAATCTGCTCTCGTTAAACACTTTGGAATCTTCGAGGGTGAGTTATTCCATCGACTCGTTGCTACAATCTAGTAGATAGATCTTGGCTTGTTTGTTTGTATGCGATAGAAAATTTTTGTTTTCCATGCTACGAACCCCTACATTTTCAAGAACTCAAGAGGAGATTGAATTCAGCCCCAATCTTGATCATGCCAGATATCACGAAGCCCTTCGATGTGTATTGTGATTCATCCAAGATCGGTCTCAAATGTGTGCTAATGCAAGAAGGCAAAGTTATATCTTATCTATCTCGACAACTGAAGCAACATGAGCAAAATTACCCAACCCATGACCTCGAACTAGCAGCCGTAGTTCTAGCCCTAAAGACATGGAGACATTACCTGATGGGAAATCGTTGTGAGATCTATACGGATCACAAGAGTCTGAAGTATATATTCACTCAGAAGGAGCTGAATATGAAGCAGAGAAGATGGATTGAGCTAATCAAGGATTACGACCTGGACATTCACTATCACCCTGGTAAAGCCAATGTGGTAGCCGATGCCCTTAGTAGATTGCCGTGCCGCTTGAACTCCATGATTTTAAAGGAGTAACCAAGCTTGCACAAAGAGATGGAAGATTTTCGAATGGAATTAGTGAGTAAAGGATTTTTGGCTAGCATAGAACTCCAGCCCACTTTGATCAGTCAGATTAAAGAGGCGCAGAAGGGAAATTCTAGTATTGACGGAATCAAGCATCGTATCGGTACAGGCAAAGTACCCGGATTCACCGAAGACGAAGAAGGAGTTCTGTGGTACAAAGGACGCCTTTGTGTACCCGCAGATTCGGAGTTGAAAGAAGTTATTCTGAAGGAGGCTCATGATACTCTTTATTCTATCCATCCCGGAGGAACTAAAATGTATCAAGATTTAAAAGAGCAATTTTGGTGGCATAAGATGAAGAGAGAAATCAGAAGCTATATCGCCAAGTGTGATATATGTTAGCGAGTCAAAGCAGGACATCAAAGACCCGCTGGATTGTTGCAACCCTTGCAGATTCCGGAATGGAAATGGGATTTTGTTGGAATGGACTTTATCACTGGACTGCCTACTTCTAGTAGGGGAAATGACTCTATTTGGGTCATAGTGGACCTGTTGTCCAAAGTCGCCCATTTCTTGCCCGTCAAGACCACATATCAGAGTTCGAAGCTAGCGGAGTTGTACATCGCTAGAATAATTAGTTTGCATGAAGTCCCCAAGAACATCGTATCGGATCGAGGAACTCAGTTTACCTCGAGATTCTGGAAGAAAGTCCAAGAAGGTTTAGGAACCCGCCTAGATTTCAGCACCGCGTATCACCCTCAGACCGATGGACAAATGGAGCGAGTAAATCAAATACTCGAAGATATGCTGAGAGCATGTGTGCTAGAATATGGATCTAAGTGGGAAGACTGTCTGCCGTTTGCAGAATTTTCATACAACAACAGTTATCAAGCCAGTTTGCAAATGGCCCCATTTGAATTCATGTATGGAAGGAAGTGTCGCACCCCTTTGAACTAGTCAGAAGTAGGAGAGAGTCAGATTTTCGGACCCGACATCCTATGAGAAGCAGAAGAGAAGGTTCACAAGATTCGTGAGCACCTCAAGACCGCCCAGTCCAGACAGAAGAGTTACGCAGACAAGAGACGTAGAGACCTCGCCTTCAACATAGGAGATTTTGTTTATCTGAAGATGTCTCCATTGAAGGGAATGCAGCGTTTCCAACTCAAAGGAAAGTTAGCCCCCAGATATATCGGACCCTTCAAGATTCTGAACCGTCGAGGAGAAGTGTCGTATCAATTGGAACTACCTGAAGAGATGTCAGCCGTGCACAATGTGTTCCATATCTCTCTACTTCGCAAGTGTCTCAAAGTCCCAGAGAAGACAGAAGTGTTCAAGAACATCGATCACCGGACCATAGAGATCAACGATGACCTGACCTATCCCGAGGTACCCATCCGTATTTTGGAAGAATGTAACACCCTCAGAATCGTCCCTATGCAAGTTTCAGCGATTCCCGCCAAACCCGCATAGAAACGATTCAAAGGTGCCCACCAGGCACTTTCGTGCGGGTGGAAAACGAAGTAATACCATTACACAATAGTCCATGATGGAACCCACAGAACAGATATATACAACAACGACTCAAAGAGTCAAGAATGCAGATATACAGTACAAAGATCCAAATCACCTTGAAAATGATACAGCGTCCGACTACGGACAAGATGCAAATGGGGCTAAGAGCCCTGAAGAATAACCAATGGCGTCCATAACCCTGCCCAGGCCAAGCCGGAAGGGTAACCCTGCTAACGACGTCGATCTCAAAACCTGCTTAAACAAAAGGGGTGCCGACAAAGGGCAAAGGAAAAAAGAGAGAGCGGTCAGTACTGAGGCCAGTACACGGCGAGACTAGAATTCGGCGGTCCTCGCCTACATAGGTATGGTGGACTGAAGCGGCAGCGCAGCATGCACTAAACAACCTATAGAGACTCGATACAACTAGCGGCTATCAGAGAGGGGTAAGAAAGACCTATTCGGAACCAACCTGATACTACCACCAAACATACCCATCCTGGTGTTTCCCCCTCGAGACCAAACGAGGAAGTCAACCGAGGAACTCACACCGTTGGCAGTTTTATTCATTCCGTTATAGTTGCGGCAATTACTAGTCAAATAAAGATGGCATGAGTCATCCTGATATAATAAGCAGTGGGCAGTTTTAGTTAAACATTCCGTTATAGTTGCAACACTTACTAGTCAGATACGATTAGCATGAGACATCCCAAACCCAGCAGTTGTTGGTACTTTTATTTAGCCATTCCGTTGTAGTGAAGCTGATTACTAGTCATATCGGATACAAGTCAAATTATAACAGTAAACTTTAGTTATAGTTGTCTATGATCGAGAACTGTGCTCCAAGTCGTCCATAACCGCGGACACGGCTTTTCGAAAAGATTTAACCCTGCAGGGGTGCACCAAAGTATCCACATGCACTTCGACCCTTTTTGCCAGATCAGTTAACATACACCCATCGGTATGTCGGCGGGGCCTAAGTCATGACGTTTCCCAGACCCAAAGCAAGTACATGGGGGCCACCCCACTAAGCTACCCGCAACGAAGTCGGCCGGTCTCCGAGACGGACTCAGGGTTTGCGTTAGTGGCTGTAAACGACTGGGAACCCGAAAATGTGACTGGGCTTGTCGATACCGCGAAAACACTCCGCTTCCAAAACAGTACAGGTGCAGTACTTCGCACAATTTTAAATTAAGCAGTAAAGCATGGCATAAGTACAGAATAGTAATAAAGCCCCAAACTACTTGTGGCCCCCAGTACAGTACTTGGAATCAGGTACTAAATCGATGGGGGTGCCCATACACCCCACCTGTGGTTAGCGCGCTCGATCTCGGAACAGGTGTCAAGAACTCGGGGTCCTACGGGACACAAGTGGACGGTTAACAACCAAATAACATCTATTTCCCACCTGTGCCTCTGCATTTACCTACTTTCAATTTTAGTGATTAAACAATAATTAAAGCCTTGATCATCTCCAACATAAAGCATACGGCAACACTCCAACAACTGTGGTACTTGACGACACGCAACAGCACTTGAGCAAGCGACTACGACGCGCAAGTCCAACTATCTACCAAACAACAGGTAATAGGATGTGTCCAAGGCAATATAAGGCCGCAAGGGATATCACGGGTACGGAAACTAGATCATCGCAACACAGATAGCAATAGATCAACAGGAGGGAATAAAGACTATAAATGCAAAATAGGTAGAAGGGGAAGGGATGCTCGCCTGAAAACATTGCCGAAGGTTCATCCGAAGGTCGGGGCGAAGCTCACATCAACTCAACGGCCTTATCCGCGAAGAAGCAAAACACTAGAAGAAACACCGGATGCAATATTTAATACTACGACAAAAGATCCAGCATGCTTATGATATGATGCATGCTGCAAAGCAGAACATGGAATGCATAAACAGACAGGTCTCGCCGAGCTGATCATTTTAGACATATTATTTGTTAAATTTGGAGTTATAAAACAAAAGTTATTAATTAATTAAGGGAAAAGGGCATTTTGTTGTAATTTTAATCAACTTAAAAATTAAAGTGTTCAAAATATATTTTGAAGGGCATATTTGATTTCCTCACATTTTTCTGATTTCAAAACATGTATTATTTGTATTATTTGGAATTATATTTTGAAAGTTATTTAAAAACAGATTTGAATTTGAATTTAAAACAAATTTGAAAAGGTTTTAATTAAACAGCACGCAGAAAACATTTTGTACTCGCTCAGACCTAGCCACAGACACAGACGGGTGGGACCGTTGCTGACTGGGCGTAAACGGCGCGCAAAAGCTTTCTCACCGCGCGGAAGGCTAGCCGCAACAACTGACAGGCGGACCCGGTGCTAGAGCGGGCCCACGCGTCAGGGGGCAAGGGTGTTTGCCACGCGGCGAGGATGGGGAGCGCGGGTTGAGGATCCGATTCTTGCGGTCCCTTTTTGCAAAGTGGCAACAGCCGATGACAGGTGGGTCCGGAGGGGTCACGGGTTTAGGAAAAACAAAAGACAGGGGGTATCGGCAAAAGGGCACCTCGCACTGTTGTTCTTCTACGCATTTCTGACGGACTGAAGGCACGCACGGCGACAGCGGGCGCGTGGCGTGGTGGGGATTCGATCCGGGGAACTGGGGCTCGCGCTCGGCGGCGGTAGCCACTGCGGTAGGCTGTGGGTGGTGACAGGAGGGAGGATGGGGCCTAGGTAAGGTTCTAGGTGGCGAGGGAAACTGGCGGACACCGACGAGCTCGACGCACAGACGGCGTTCGATGAAAAGAACGGCGGCGCTAGACGGTGGTGATGAAGCGGAGGATGTCAGGGAGAAGGAGATGCTCACCGCGGAGAGATCGGTGCGGTCGGATCGTGATGGAGCGCAGGGGATCGGCGGGGAAGCTGGGGTCTCTGGGCTAGGGTTTGCTCGCCGGAACGCGTCGGGTGTAGCGGATCCGGCCGTCTCCTCCTCGTCTCCGTGTACAGGGGCGACGCTGGTGCTTGGCTCGGTCTTCCCCAACGCCCAGACACCTCGCCCTCCTTCTGCTATGGTGGTGGTGGTGTGAAGCCGACGGTGGGGTAGATGGAGATGGAAGAGAGGGTAGCAGGGGTAGGTGGGGAGGGAGGAGTAGAAGGGCACGGCCCTAGGGAGTTCTGTGGTTGCTAGGCAGAGGAGGGGTAGATAAGAACGAGGAAGAGGGAGGCACATGGGAAGGATCGGTGGCTAGGGTGGGAAAAGTGGAGGTGGCCGCACCTTTCTCCCTCGTCGAGCACGTGATCGGCTGGCCGGCAGGAGCAGGGGGGGTAGATGGAGGCTGCCAGGTGGGGTCAGTGCGAGGCCAAGGAGGGTAGGCTCGGGTGGGGCTGCGGGCAGGGAGAGAGCTAGAGAGAGAGGAGGGTGGCATGGAGCTAGGGTTGGAGTAGGAGTAGTGGCTCGGTTTAGGGCTGGTGCTAGGGTTGGGGTAGGAGGGTAGCTCGGCCAGGGGGAGTAGGGTGGCTAGGTGGGGCCTGCATGGGGAGGCTCGGCATGGTGAGAGGAGAGGGTGAGGTGAGAGGGGAAAGGTGTAACTAGGATTAGATTAGATGAGGTGAGGTGAGGGAGGTGTGGATTAGAGAGAGAGATAGAGAGATGTGGTGGCTTTTTAGCAAGACCAAACTAGATCAAGCCAAAGGGGAGGTAGAGTGGGAGATGGGTGATTCACTCAAAAGATCAAATAAAAACAAAGGAGGTCAAAAGATGGAGATGGTTGCATGGCCCATGCAAAATAATTAATGCCATGTTTATTCTTGTGAAAACAATAATATTAACATGGCATTATTCTTATGCATTCCCAAAAGTGGAATAAAGCCAAGCAAAAGAATTTGTGGAAGTAGATCCATCCTATCTCCCATGAGCTAGATTAAATACCAAAAGAAAATAAAATAAAAGCTCATGGATAAAGGGATGGTGGAATTATAAGGTGGTGAAAAGAAAGGGTGGTGGAGTAGATTAAAAGATATGCCCCCAACTCAACTTGGGCATTTAAATAATATATCAATAACCAAATACAATATCAAGAGGCAAATACAATTAACAATGCATATGAGAGAAGAACCAAACCAAAAAGGGTTTTATATGATGCTCAAATGCAAGGTGGCATGATGACATGAGCATGTGGTCATGACGATGCGGTGCACAAAAACAACGCGATTTTCTAGTAGTGGTTTTGCGGGGCGCCACAAAGAATCTTTCAGAACTACCCGAACCCGAAGCATCAAGTTTCTCAAGATTCAGTGGAGCAACCACATAGAAGAGGAAGCTACCTAGGAGCGCGAAGATCACATCAGGACAGAGTTTCCCGATCTCTTCAAATCCTAGGTAATCTTTTTCGTCCTTTTTCAAATCTCGGGACGAGATTTTTGTTTAAGGGGGGAAGGTTTGTAACATTCCAAAAATACTAAACTTGGATCATCACACTCTAATCATCAAATTTAGGGTTAACAAAAACTTTTCTAAATAAAAATATGAAAGCATGCATGAGAGTATGCATTTCATTTTGAATTCTTTTGAACCACCTTGTTTGTGTGTTCCTTTGCTTGTAAATGGATGCTTAGGTGAAATAAACATCATTTAAACAATTCCCAAACTTTTCTCAAAGACAAGTAAATCAAAACAAATAAAATAAGGGAATGGTCATTTTGACCAATTTAACTCCCATGCCTACTTTGGCTGTCTCAAACCTCAGAACTTAACAGAAACTTTTTTGGATCTTTGCACCCCTTGATAGTACTCATAACAAAGTATCAAGGCCCACTTTGTGATCATCCAGAAACTTTCAAATGCATAGTTTAAATGACAATTCAAAATTGAATCTTTATCATATGGGAAGATCCAACTTTTTCAAAAACCACTCAAACAAGCTCAACTTTCAAAACCCAAGCATTTGCAGACTCACCAGCACCAACCTAGCACACCCACCAAAAATCTTTTCAAAATTCAAAACTTGAGTTCTTGCGGCCATTTTATCAAACACCTTGCAGATTCAAATCTTCTAAAATCCAAACACTATTTGGAGCAGTGATTTGAGCCTAACTTGTTCCCTCTCTGGTTACAACTAGGCTTTAGTAGATCATCTAGCTCAATTGCAAACTTCTAGCATCACTGTAATCTTGGCAATGCCATCAATGCTGAGCAGGCCGAGTGCACCCTTATCACCCCCATGTCGACAGCGAGCTAGGAGAAGAAACAAGCCTAGGCAACATGTCTTGGAGCAAGCCAACATCCCACCGCCACTCCCTGTCCAGCGCTCGAACCCTGCTAGCCACTGGACCACACGCACGAACCATGCCAAGGTCACCAGCAACCATGCTGAGAGCACGCCCCGTGCGCCACGCTCGAACGACGCCCACAGACCGCGCGCCGCCCTTGCCGTGTGCATACGTGATCACCACCGTCCCAGAAACCCCGCAGACACGCTCGTTTGCCACCGCGCGGACCACATGCGCTGTGCACCATTAAATCTTCCGTCGGGCACGCGCGAGCACCGTCGCGTTCCGACCAAACCGCACCGCCCCATGTCTCGCCACCGTGTCGTTGAGCATCGCCAGGGAGCACTGTACCGCCCCTTACCGTCGCCCACGCCGATAGCCATTTGTACCATCGACCACGACGAGCTCACCTTGCGCCATGCCGGTCCCCTCTCGCCACTATAAATAGAGGCCACCCTCAGCCGAATTGAGCACACCATCTCACCCCCCTCTCTTCACTGATCGTCCCACCCCGTTGCCGGAGCAAGGCGAGCAGCACTTCGCCGGAATTTCACTAGAGTCCGCCACCTCTGGAGAAGAAGGAAGCCATCGATTGGAGCCGCCCCAGGAGAAGCTGCCGGTACCAGGAGGTTTGCCGTCGTCGACTTCGTCGTTCGCCCGCCTCGCCCACCCTCGCCTGAACCCCGGTGAGCCCCCAACGACCCCCACTGGCCACGCTAGGTTTTTGTCTCTCCGGCGCTGCCCAACGTCGACGATGACCCTCAGCCGTTGGATTAGAACCAGATCAAACGCCCCACATCGCCCATACCGCTTCGCACCCCCTCGTCTCACTGACGCGTGGGGATAGCCACTTAACCAGCCCGTGTAAGCGCTGTGCTTAGCAGGCCGCCCCAGTATCGCTTCCCGCACAGCCTAGTTATTTGAATTTAACATTTTTCATTTTATTTCAAACACATTTCTGTACCCAGTTTCAAAAATCAAACCAGGTCGATTCAGTGAACCAAATTGAATGAAACCAATTTTGTTAGAAAGGCCTAGTAATGCTGAATCCAAGACCGTTGGATTCAAGTCATTTGGATCTGTAGATCATCGTTGGTAAAAATAACAATGCAGAAGCTTTTCTGCATTCAAACATTTTTCAAATTTAAACCGTAATAGATTTTGAGTTGATTCCAACTCTCAAAAATCACATTTAACCATACCTTTCAGAATATATAAAAATATATAGGTTTACTTACAGAAATAATGACCAAGTAATAAAAGAATGCCACATGGGCATTTCTAGCCACTTTAATTAATTAAAATAAAAGAGAAAAACCATATTAAATTGTGACACCACTTTAAATCACATTCCCAAGGACTAAAATATGTGGTGATGACATGTGTCAACATGATCCCATGTTTGGTTTGGAGAATATTAAATCTTAAGTAGTTTTTCAATGAGTAGAAATTACTTTTCTAAAAATAAAAGGAATTAAACCAAGCTTTAATCTTGTAATGTTAGTGATGATGCTAGATCATCTATAGGACCCTTTGTGTGATGATTGCAAGTAGTTAAGTATTGTTTGGTGATTGTGTACATCGTATTTATTTATAGACGCTAGTACCGACCAAGGATATGAGGAGGAAGGAGGATACTACGAAGAAGAAGCCGAGGAGAACTTCAACCACTGCTCTGCACAAGGCAAGCTTTACTAACTAAGTGGAACAATGCAAGCCAATACTTGCAAGCTATTAACTTAGCAAGCCTTACTAATCAAGTTGACCTATGCAAGCAAATACTTGCTTGCTACCATGCTAACTATATGCCTTAAAGCATATATGATCATAACCACTTGATAAACCAATCCTAGTTTTACTTGCAAGCTTTATACTTTATTTCTTTATCAAAGCTATTACTTAGAGTTTACTTAAGTGAATTGTATATTATAGAAGGATAAATGAAGGTTGCATAAAGAGCATAAAATTTGGCCTAAGCTAGATAATCCCGATGTCATCCTAAGACATGAGAGTGAACTTAGTTAAAACTCCACTTGTTCACCACCCCTCATTAGTACTTACCCCCACTTGTAGATGCTAGTGCTAAGCATAAAGCTTGATCAACATTAGATAGGAATACTTGGTGGAAAAATGGTTATGAAAACCTTGGAATGATGGATCATTCTATTGAAATGTTTTGACATGTGTTTCCAAGCATCAGATGATTTTGGTGATGAAAATGTTGAGGCATGAGCCTTAGCCCTTTATAAAACTGATGGTTGTCTGGATGCGATACCATTCCAATTTTATCGTACAACCACAATACCCGAGAATTGGGTAGGGCTTGAATGGAAACCTATATACCTTAGTATTAGTTCCCTCACGGCCAAGGTCTGAGCTGAGGCTACCTTGTGAAGATTGTCCACCTGTGCAGTACCCAAGATGACGATTTGTCATGGTTGGGAGGCCAAACTCACAGGAGAGGTGCTTATACTAGGGCGTGTAATTGAAAGGTTAGGATTGATTATCCGCATACTGAGTATGGTGAATTCAGGATTTATTCCTGGCGGATGTATCGAATGTTGTGGTGAAAGTGTACAATCTTTGCAGAGTGTCAAACTATTCAACCGGTTATGGACAGTTGGAGTGGCCATAATGTTCCCCTGTCAGATGTTTCAAAATGACTTGTGAAATGATTTGAGACTTTGACTTGACCACAACAGGGTTGTGATATGAAATACAAGTCCCTACTTAGGAGTTATAAAATTGTGACTAGTTTCTCTTGCTTCTGAACTTAGTAGAAGTAAATATGGCTTTTGCAAAACAACCCTAGAGCCTAGTGTCCTATTATCAAAAACCCCTTTCACTTGCTAGTATTAGTTTGCGAGTACTTAAAGAGTACTCATGGCTTTGTCCCTGGCTATTCCCGTGGCCAGAATATGAAGAGGAGTACCTGGAGGATGGACCCCAGGAAGGTTACGACAACTAGGATCATATCCCATCATCAGCATTGCCTGTGACCCCGAAGATGGAGCTTCGCCTACGCTACCGTTATTATTACGTATTCCGCTTCTTGAAGTTGTATTAAGAACTGGATCAATGAGATCCTTATTTATGTAAGACCTTATGTATGGTTTGTAATGGATGATGTACTGTGGTATCCAATTCTGTTATGTCTCGCAAAAATGGTAATCCTGGGATTGCGATGTATGGCATAACTGGCATCTGGGATTAAAAATCCGGGTGTTGACAGGCATCATAATGAACTTCCGCTTCATGCACAAAGGAGGAAGGTTATAGATGCATAGAGTCACGTGCCAGGTGCTGTGACTGGAGCTCTGCTCCCCAAAGGGATTCATGCCATCTGTTCTTAGACCAAACCTTAAACTCCTTGCGTCATCTGCAAAGTCCGGGTACTTTCTATCGATTTTTCTCCATTGCGACCCATCAGTGCGGTGTATCAACATCCCGTCTGACTTATGTTCCTCTTTATGCCATCGCAACAACTTGGCGTGATCTTTGTTTCTAAATAAGCGTTTCAACCGTGGTATTATAGAAGCATACCACATCACCTTGGCAGGAACCCTCTTCCGGGGGGGCTCGCCCTCAACGTCACCAGGGTCATCTCGTCTAATCTTATACCGAAGTGAAGTGCATACCGGGCATGCATCCAAATTCTCGTACTCCTCCGCGGTAGAGGATTCAGTCATTAGGGCATGCATGTATCTTCTGAACCTCTAAACCTAGAGGGCATACAACCTTCTTTGCTTCGTACGTACTGGCGGACAATACGTTATCTTTTGGAAGCATATTCTTCATCATTTTCAGCAACTTTTCAAATGAGGAGTCAGGTATAGCACACTCAGCCTTCCATCGCAGCAATTCCAGTGTGTTGTCCAGCTTTTTCGGACCATTTTCTCAATTTGGGTACAACAACTTTTTGTGATACTCTAACATGTGATTGAACTTCTCCCTATCCTTTTCAGTTTCACAATCTCTTCGTGCATCGGCAATGGTCCGACCAAGATCATCAGCGGGCTCATCACGTGTCTCTTCTTCATCCTCCCCTTCAGCATCCCCCATGGAAGTATCTCCGTACTCAGGGAAACCATGATAGTTGTCATCCTCCTCCTCTTCTTCATTGTCTTCCATTATAACCCCTCTCTCTTCGTGTTTGGTACAACAATTATAACTGGGCATGAAGCCGGACTTCAACATGTGGCTGTGAAGGGTTTTTGAGTCAGAGTAATCCTTCTGATTCCTACATCCACTACATGGACAGAATACAAAACCATTGCGCTTGTTTGCATCAGCAACACGGATGAATTTATGCACGCCATTAATGAACTCGCCAGAGCGTCGGTCAGTACCGTACATCCATTCTCGGACCATCTGCATTATAGTAAAAGTATATCAAAAACCATTACACAACATGATAAAATTATTACAAGTTATATTGAGAGCTTCTAGAGCATTCATTTTGAATTTTGAAAAATTTACATGCACCAATTTGTGAATTGGAGAAAACAATCAACATGATAAATGTGGAGTTTTTTATTATTGTTCTATCAGTGAAAACCTCATTCCATTCTAAGCTCTGAAACTCTAAATTTATACATTTCAATTTTCAGTAACTATGTGCCTAATCAAAATTTGTTACACATATATATCAAAATACTTCTACTTCTAGAGCATGCATGCATTGATCCATATCTCTATACTTCTAGGGCATTATAGAGCTAAAGTAGCAATAAGAGATGAAAGAATGAAATTCTAACCTTTTAAAGCTTTGGATTTAGAGGTTGCAAACTAATTCTTGACAAATCTTGAGAAAAAATGGCATGAACTCTCTTGCTTCTTTGAGAAAAATTGCCCCATATGCTTTAGGACAACAGGACAGGAAGCAGAATATATAGTGGTGGACAACTAGTCCCGGGCCGTGATACGACCCGGGACTAATAGTCCACGAAAAGACCAGTTGGCCTGCTCCAGGTCATTAGTCCCGGTCCATAATACGGACCGGGACTAAAGATCTGGTCCGGCCCGGGACTAGTGACTATGGCCGTTTCTAGCCGTTAGAGGCCTCACGGCCCGGGACTAGTGCTCCCACTAGTCGCGGGCTATGACAGGCCGGGACTGCTGGGGTTGTTCATGTCGAACCAAAGATGGTTTTTCCAGTAGTGAGATCATCCTTGACCCATTGCGGATCTTGAGGTTGAGGGCGAGCGTCGTCGGCAACATGAGAGCGAAGGTTGCATCACCCGAGGTGGACGTCGAAGAGGTGATGCCAATGGTAGTAGTTGTGAGCGGCGAGGTCTAGGGTTACGGGTATGTATGGGCTAATATCGGATATGGTGTCGGTGAAGGAGATTGAAGGGGCTATTGGTGGAGGTAGAGCTAAAGTAGAGGTAGAGGTGGAGGGGTCCGTGGCCGCGGCGACCTTGGCAGCGACGATGGCGGCGCGCCGCTCGAAGTAGCCGGGCGGTGTCGGCGGGGTCGGCGGGTGGGCCATACCCTAGGATCGGAACTCTGATACCATGTAGAATTGTTTAGAATAATAATCGATAACAATATTGTGGCAATTATAAGAGGTATATATGAGGGTCTAGGTGCAACGGCCTAGCCCTATAACAAACCGACTAGGACTCTTAACATCGTTTACTCTCTCCTCATCCCTCTCTCCCTCCTTAAATTTTTTATTTCGACTCATCTAAAATGTTTTGTACCGTGAGACACTTTACCCCTCAAACGGTTTTTGGAAGCTACAATCATTCCTAGAAGGTTTGATGGAGTGAAGTATGTAGGTGCATATAAGTTACTTTTTAGCATAGGCTCTAAGGGTAAAAAGAATATGCACATATACTTCACGTGACAACCTACATGAATGAACATTTTAAGATTATTTTAGAAGCTTCAAGGTCAATGTTATCATTCCCAGAAACCAACCGACCAACAAAGTGATCGGTGTATGATAGTCTAGGGGTTAAGTGTAGGGGTAGATCTCCCTGTAGGGAAAGGTAGGGCGGCCACCCTACTTTGATTTTTGGCAAAACATTTTCGATGCATGTGTTTTTTCTTGGACGCTTTGAGTGGTCATACATCGAAAACGGACTTTGTACAAAAAAGTTATACTTGTTTAAGTAAACAATGCGCAAACCGGTTCTGAACCGTAGCAATGGTCTATGTGTTAGTTTCTCTATTTGCAATAGCTATTTCCCAATGTAACAAAACCTGACTCTAAACAATGTCCTAAGTGAGGGTATATAAGTAGGACATGTGGGAATTTTGGCCAACTTACCCGCGGGGGGTACGCATGCGACGAATTATGTTTAATGGTTCTCTTTGGCTTTGCATATTTTATTGGTATAAATTTCCATTTGTATTATCTAAGCCAATGTCTTTTGTTAAGAATGTGAGAACATGTTTGCACAATTGGAGAAATGATGGTTGAGAGTCCCTCTTTGAAGATGTCCGCACAAAGTGACATCACAATTCAATTATGAATGCAATGGTAACGAAATGGGGTGGAACAAACTCTATGCATGCGATGAATTATGTTTAATGGTTCTCTTTGACTTTGCATATTTCATTGATCTAATTCCAATTGTATTAGCTCGGCCAATGTCTTTTGTTAAGAATGTGAGAACATGTTTGCACAATTGGAGAAATGATGGTTGAGAGTCCCTCTTTGAAGATGTATGCACAAAGTGACATCACAATTCAATTATGGATGAAATGAGGCGACCATGAAAAAGGCAGACACCATCGCATTGTTGATTTTTTTTACGGTGCATACACCTCCTAGGTTGCTATAGACTCTATTAACACCAATTTTGACTATCGTTTTAATGAACTGCCTTCAGGGTTCCTTAGGAACCTTCTCTTGCCTTGACCCAAGAGATTCATTTTCTAGGTTCAATATGAAAAAGTTTGCTTGTCTTACAGAGGTTTATCATGGAGATTTCTCTAATTATGAGAATGAGCATATCTAATATAAGATTGAGATATTCATTACCCATTCGCGGAGAATGGAAGACATTATAAATATTATTCTTGATATTTGAAAGGCATGCCGTTTTTCATGCGGTTTATCACCTCATTAAGCATGCTTTGATTTTACCGGTGGCTACGACAATAGTTGAAAGAGCCTTCTCGGCAACAAACATCATCAAGACTGAGCTGCACAACAAGGTATCCACGATGGATTTTTTATGACCCGATGAGATGTGCTACGCGGAGCTAGGGATCTTCAAAAATCATGATTGTTATTAAAGTTACGAAAGATTTTCGGAAGAATGGAAGAGCTTTGCCGGTGCCTGGGACTTTTATACGTCATTAAACCTTTATTATTGGCAGGTATTGATTTAGGTTCTACTTGAATATAATTCTATTTCTGTTGTAGTTAAGTGATTACGTTAGGATCATTTATATAGTATTAATGTTTGGAACTATTTTGATCTTTGCATCATTTTTTAGAGTTTGCTACTATACCTTAGATTTTTCCCTTCCTACACCACAGGTTAAGTGAGCTCAATTTTTTTAAGGAGGTTAACCGAGCCAAGCTAATCCGATCATTTATATAATAACAATGTTCTCCGGTACCTTTTCCGTCCAGCTGGTTTCTTTCTCTGACTTGGAACATGTGTGTGTAAGCGTACACGTCTTGGCTAAATATGTCACTCCGGTTCAGACATCCGAGTATAGAAATGTATACTTCTCTTCTCTTCTCTAGCAGGTGAGTATTTGATCAGCAAAACACGATTCTTGCGACCAAACGGAATAAAAGCGCACCGCCGTACGTGCGGCGGCTTCCGGTTGCAGTATTTGACCATGCAGGCAGAGGCGTCGCAGTCGCAGCCGGACCCGCCCATGGTTCCGGACCAGCACCACAGCTCGTGCGCTATATATATATAAATCCCCCGCCGGGCAAGCACCCTGTCGGCACGAAAAGGGAGATCAGCTGGCGAGCATGGCCGCGGCAGTCACTCGCAGACTCCACGCCCTCCGGGTCGAGGCCCCGGACGGTCACGCCGTGGCCGACGTGGAGAGCGGACGCGGCGCCAGCGAGGAAGCGGACACGCCCGTGGCCAAGCGCGTCGCCGACGCCAAGGACGACGTGTGGGTGGCCGCCGACGAGGAGGGAGACGTGCCGGGAACCGGCCGACCGCTGCTGTTCCGGACCATGAAAGTCAAAGGCAGCATCCTGCATCCTTACAGGTTCTTGATTCTCGTGCGACTGATCGCCGTCGTCGCCTTCTTCGCGTGGCGCGTGAAGCACAGGATCAACCACGACGGCGGCGGCGCGTGGCTCTGGGCCACGTCCATGGTCGCGGACACCTGGTTCGGCTTCTCGTGGCTCCTCAACCAGCTCCCCAAGCTCAACCCCGTCAAGCGCGTCCCGGACCTGGCCGCCCTCGCGGACCAGCACGGCTCCTCCAACACCAACCTCCCGGGCATCGACGTCTTCGTCACCACCGTCGACCCCGTGGACGAGCCCATCCTGTACACCGTGAACACCATCCTCTCCATCCTCGCCGCCGACTACCCCGTCGACAGGTACGCCTGCTACCTCTCCGACGACGGCGGCACGCTGGTGCACTACGAGGCGATGGTCGAGGTTGCCGGTTTCGCCGCGCTGTGGGTCCCGTTCTGCCGGAAGCACCGCGTCGAGCCGAGGTCCCCGGAGAACTACTTCGGGATGAAAACGCGGCCGTACGTCGGGAGAATGGCGGCTGGGGAGTTCGTGAGGGATCATAGGCGTGTGCGCAGAGAATACGAGGAGTTCAAGGTGAGGATAGGCTCCCTGGCTAGCACCATCCGCCAACGATCTCATGCGTACAACAGCTCGAGTGGCAAAGGAGTTGGTGCACGTGCGACGTGGATGGCTGATGGCACGCAATGGCCGGGCACGTGGATTGAGCAGGCTGAAAACCATCGAAGAGGGCAGCACGCTGGAATTGTTCAGGTACTAATAGTTTGCACCTTCCAATTGGTCAATCTTCCCAATTTTCTAATCACAAGTAATATCACTAACATGGAAAATTCGGACGACACCAATTTTAATTAAATATAATTATTTCAATCATATTTGACTGAATTTCAACAGTATCTACCTAACTTAAATGTGGTTTGGCTTTAGTTTGATCCAGCTAGCCCCAAAAAAATTAAGCTAACAATATTTCGGTAACCATGGACCTAAATTTTAGTACTTTTGTCTATTTTTTTTGTTGTTGAATTTCACCGATGATTAGTCCAAAAGCTCAGTCAAAACTAGCTATTTGTTGTAGAAGTAAGTGCTGATAGGTTTAAAATTTCCAATCACGTGATGTCATGTAATCTCAATTGCAAGCCCACTTTCAGCTAGAAATATTTCAGTTGCAACCACACTTACAACTAAAAAAAAATTCTGTTTTGATAGGTCATACTAAACCATCCAAGTTGTAAACCACAACTGGGGTCGCCGGCGAGCACCGACGACAGTCCATTTGATTTCAGCAACGTCGACACGAGGCTCCCCATGCTTGTGTACATTTCCCGGGAGAAGCGCCCCGGCTATAACCACCAGAAGAAGGCAGGCGCCATGAACGTGATGCTCCGTGTCTCGGCGCTGCTCTCCAACGCGCCCTTCGTCGTCAACTTCGACTGCGACCACTACATCAACAACTCGCAGGCCCTCCGCGCCCCGATGTGCTTCATGCTCGACCCTCGCGACGGCCAGAACACCGCCTTCGTCCAGTTCCCGCAGCGCTTCGACGACGTCGACCCGACCGACCGCTACGCCAACCACAACCGCGTCTTCTTCGACGGCACCATGCTCTCCCTCAACGGCCTCCAGGGCCCCTCCTACCTCGGCACCGGCACCGTGTTCCGTCGCGTCGCGCTCTACGGCATGGAGCCACCGCGTTACAGGGCGGAGAAGATCAAGCTCGTAGCAGGCAAGGCCGACGAGTTCGGCAGCTCGACGTCGTTCGTGAGCTCGATGCCGGACGCCGCGATCCAGGAGCGGTCCATCACGCCGGTGCTGGTCGACGAGGGGCTCGGACACGACCTGGCCGCCCTGATGACGTGCGCCTACGAGGACGGGAGCTCGTGGGGGAGAGACGTCGGGTGGGTGTACAACATCGCGACGGAGGACGTGGTGACCGGTTTCCGCATGCACAGCCAGGGGTGGCGCTCCATGTACTGCTCCATGGAGCCCGCCGCGTTCCGCGGCACGGCGCCGATCAACCTCACGGAGCGCCTCTACCAGGTGCTCCGGTGGTCGGGGGGATCCCTGGAGATGTTCTTCTCCCACAGCAACGCGCTCCTCGCCGGCGGCCGGCTCCACCCTCTCCAGCGCGTCGCGTACCTCAACATGTCCACGTACCCGATCGTCACGGTGTTCATCCTGGCGTACAACCTCTTCCCGGTCATGTGGCTCTTCTCCGAGCAGTTGTACATCCAGAGGCCCTTCGGCGAGTACATCGCGTACCTCGTCGGCGTCATCGCCATGATCCACGTGATCGGCATGTTCGAGGTGAGATGGGCGGGGATCACGCTGCTCGACTGGTGCCGCAACGAGCAGTTCTACATGATCGGCGCCACGGGCGTGTACCCGGCGGCTGTGCTGTACATGGCGCTGAAGCTCGTGACCGGGAAGGGGCTACACTTCAGGCTCACGTCCAAGCAGACGGAGGCCTGCTCCGGCGGAGACAAGTTCGCCGACCTGTACACGGTGCGGTGGGTGCCGCTGCTGATCCCGACCGTGGCGGTGCTCGTCGTGAACGTCGCGGCCGTCGGGGCGGCGGTAGGCAAGGCCGCGACGTGGGGTTTTTTCACGGACCAGGCGCGGCACGTGGTGCTCGGGATGGTGTTCAACGTTTGGATCCTCGTCCTCCTCTACCCGTTCGCGCTCGGGATCATGGGGCAGTGGGGAAAGAGACCCGTCATCCTGTTCGTCATGCTGGTCATGGCCATCGGCGCCGTCGGGATCGTCTACTTCACACTCCACACGCCGTACCCAGCAGAATGCATGGTCAGAAGTTGCAGCTTCTCTTGGTAAAGCATCATCGCTGACCGGCGGGCCATCTGGGTAGACGACGCTCACGGCTCATCTTACTAGTGCGATAATCAATCGGAGTATGCATGCATGTGTGCCCAGTTTTTTTCTTTTTCGAAATGGAGGTTGAAACCCGGCCCCTGGCCTCAGCGATACACCTCGGTGCGTGGTGTCGGGCTTTGAAAACTGAGTTTGCTCAATGTTATTTTTGGGGTCGCTTTCTTTGTAGCTATAAATAAAGCTTCCACGGACTTTCTCAGGGTGATGTGTCTCTTTTGAATCGCATGGGTATTTTTTTTAATCCTCGTGAATAAGCATGTGCAAAATGAGAAACCACTCAAACCTGTAAAATAAAATCTGTAGTTCAATCTCATTCACAAATCCAATCTAAAATTTGAAGTTAGTATAAAATTTTGAACTAGCCCAAACCAGCCATACCATGTTTGCGCAGGCTTACTCATATTGAATAATTTGTAATCAGTGAACATATCATTTTGAAGTCGGAACAAACTTTGAATCAAATGAAGAAATGTTTACCACAATATGACCATTTATCTCATTTAATGGATTTTTAAAAATAAAAACGTTTATCTTTGTGAATAAGAACATTTACCTCATTTCAACTGATTTAAAAAACATTTATCTTATTACCCTTAAGGGCGCTCCTATAATAAGCTTCACTCCTATAATAGCGAGCGAACCGATGCCTAAAGGGGATCCCGGATAGGTCGGCCTGATTCACTCGCTCGCTCTTTTTTTCCTTCCTTGGCTCGCCTAGATCGGTTCCCTCGACTCAGAATAGTCAAGATTTTGAAAAACTTAAAACTCTAGAAAGTTTAAATGTTGAAGAAATATCAAAATTCAAAAGGATTTTAAGAAGTTTAAGTTTTAAAATGTTCTAATTTGAAAAATATTTAGTATTTTGAAAAATGAAACAAACAAAAAACAAAAAAAAAGGAAACAGGAAAAAAAAACAAAAAACCAGAAACGACCATGGCAAACGGACCGGAAGGTACTAAGAACCTTCACCAACATAAAATCTAAAACAACATAGAGCGGCCCGCTTAGGAAGCCTAGGCTGCTGGAGGGGTGCGCGTCGCCGGGATCCAGGACCGCTGAAGCGTCGGATATGAAATAATAGAGTTTGCTCTAGGCCCACTGTACTTAAAAGAACCCAGAAGTTGTGGCCCGTGCAAGGGCCCACGACGATCAGTGCTCTGCAGAGTGCAACCAACCTGAGCTGGGTGGGGCACACGCTACCGCTACGGCCGGCGTTACGTGACGACGGGTCATCACCTCGTCATATACCGACAAAAAAAAAATACTACGACCAACCAATAAATCCAAATTCCTGCTGATCGAATCGACGTGGGCGCACTCTCGCGTGTCTAAATAAACAGTTGCGATAGTGCCGCACTATTCGTCGTGCCCGCCCAGCCTCCGACGTGATGGACCAGACGTGATTGCGACGTCCGATCCGATCCGCTCGCTCGCTCGATCGATCGATCGTGCCACTCTAATCAAGACAAAAGCCAGCCTTCGCATGCATGGAGAACAAGGAAGCAGGAGATAAGACAAGCTAATAAGATCGGTCCATCGATCCAACATGGGGCTCCGCAGTACCGATAATTAAAAAACGGCGTGCAGATAGATGCGCCATCTGTTTCAAGTATTATTAAGGCGTGCGTGCCACTATGATTTCTTTAACATGAGCAAGGAAAAATGGTTTCCCTACGGCGTGTGCACCGTGCTGGTCCGTGCACGTGCCGTGTGGAATCAAACGTCCATCATAGACTTGTTTTAGGTTTGTAAAGAGAATGTATCTAGACTTGTTTTAATATGTAGGTTCACTTATTTTTGGAGTGAATCAGAGGGAGTACATGGGAATTCAAGCCCGTGATGATGGATCCGTGCGTTCACCACCGACGATCCCGATAAATATCTACAATATGCTAGTAGTAGTAGTAGTATAATATTGCTAATGATGAGCGCTCAATACTGTACATTTTTCTGCATTATTCTGACACGGCCCAAAACACGCGAATACTATATAGTACCTGGCTGGCTGACGTACAACGTAAGCGGTGCATGAGGAGGTGCCTTCCAGCCCAGAAGAACGTCGTGGCGAGTGGTCCGCACGATCGACGCAAGCTACTGCACGTTCTTCCTGCATAGAGTTCACGGCGGTCGACTTGTATATTCTCCAAAAGTACACGCTGTATTCCACGTTGTTACTACAGGCCAAGTGGCGAGTGCCGACTTCGAATATGCCATTTCGATACTATCATAAATTAACAAGGGAATAGAAATAATTCCATGATAGGTCGCGTACCAGCGTATTTTTTCTTAGTGTTACTTTTATATTATATTGGTGGGAATCTCTCCGTGATCCTCAAGGCTTGGATGCAATAGCTCAAGATCCCTCTCGGCCAAACTGTTAATTCAAATGTATCGCGCGACCTAGGGGTGGGCGGTTGCGGCGCGGCGCGGGGCTCCCTCCGGCCAGCGGCTGCTGCGGCCCTCTCCTCCATGGCGCGGTGGCTATGCTCGAGGGGGTTGGGGGAGGAAGGGGGTGGTGTGCTTTGGTTCTGAGCACGGAGGCGGCTGCTCGGGTTCGCTCTGGTCGTTCCTACGACTATCCCGCGGGCAGCGGTGATGATCCGGACGACGGCGATCTCGTCGCGGCGACGGGGATCCTAGGCGTGGTTGCGCGAGGGACTGGGCCAGGCTACCCTTTTTCAGGGGCTTCATCGGCTGTTGCAGATCGAGCCTAGAGGGTGCTTGCCGATCTTCTTTTCGTTATGGCGTCCGGACGCCGGGGCGACGGCCCTAGATGGCGGTCTTCTTCATCTCTTCGAGCTAGGAGGTGGCTCTACGGGAGGCGGATCTTGGCCCTGGTGCCAAGTTTCGTCTATAGCCCAGTTTGTCTGGCATGTGGGGCTGGCGATCTGCGCGCGGGTTTGGTGGCGATGGTCTGGCCGGTCCTTGGTGGCGGGTGTGTGGTTTGTGACTCACCGCCGGGTGAAAGCCTTGTCTTGGCTGTTTGCCGGGACCAACGTCGGCGACGCCCTCGGGCGCCGTTTCCTTCTTGAAGGCTTCGTTGTGGCGGTGGTCTCGCTTCTCCACCCGGTTTCTCCGGGGGAAACCCTAGACCCCTCACGGGATCAGGCGAGGGCGGCGCTCTTGTGTTGTTTTCCCTCTTGAGGCCTCGTCTTGGATGTTCCCCTGGCTGGAGGGACTAGTGGAGCGAGTTTGGTGGTTGGCGGCGGCGATCTTCGTCTTCGGCTAGGTGGTGCGCGGCCCCGGGGGTCGGCGTGGATGTCGGAGCGGCGGCTTCGTGTTTTCCTCCGTCTTGTGGCGTTTGAGGTGTTTTGGGTGTCGGCCTTGGACTTTTGGGTGTTTAGGCCGTCGACTCGTGTGGTGCGCGGCCTCGGGGCCGACATGTAGTGTTGTGTTGTATCGGTTTTTGGCTAGTTTTTCTCATAAACTGGTCATCTCTTTTCTACTTTATCAATGAATGGCAAGCCTCTTGCCTAGTTTCAAAAAAAATATTCTTCTAACAACTGATTTCTCTAAAAAAAAGAGGTGTTTGAGGAACGCCAAGGCCTAATAGATTTTCAACTGAGCTTTATTAACAATTTTGGGATGTCATCAAACAGGACTTGATGGCATTGTTTGTATAATTACAAACAGAAGAATTACGCCTCCACTCGCATTCTCTTGAATGGTTGTACCCGAGGCAAAGGTGGCCAATAGGTGGGGACTTCTACATGGAGATACCCTCTCCCCACAGCTCTTCATCCTACTCATGGAGGTGATCCATCTAATGATTGTCAAACCTGATAGCTTTTTTTACTCCTCACCCGACTTAAGGCGTCAAGCCTGAGGCAGCGCACCTCGATCTACGCGGATGATGTGGTCACCTTCCTTCTTCCAACTGTGGTGGATTTCCGAGATCATTGTAGACTTCGGCGCGACATCTGGCCTCTGCACCAACTTCTCCAAGTGCTCGGCCAACCTGATAAGTTATTCAGAGGAGGACCGGACCCTAGTGACCTAGGAGTTGCAGTGCCCAATCACGCAGTTCCCACTCCGCTACCCAGGGATGCCGCTCTCGTCGCGGAAACCATCGGCCACACAATTTCAGTCACCGGTAAACTTGGTGGCCACCAAATTTCCATCGTGGAAAGCCTCTATGCTCACAGAGGTGGGCGACTTGAGCTTGTAAAGACTATGGTTTCGGCCATCCTAATCTTTGATATGATGTCCCTCGACATCCCTATAGAGGTCATCATCACCATGGATAAAATTATACGTGGTTACGTCGGGAAAGGAAGAAAAGACGTGCATGGTGGACATTTCCTAGTGGCATGGGACAGGGTATGTGTGTCCAAGGAGATGGGGGACTAGGCATCCCTAACTTGCGCCTCATGAATGTTGCGCTAAGAGCCAGATGGTTATGGCTGAAGCGCGTGAAGCCGGACAAACCATGGCAAGAGCTTGACATCTGGGTACCAGAAACAGCAAAACAACTCTTTGATGCTGCAATTGTCTCGATGTTAGGAGACAGAGCCACTACTCTATTCTGGATGGACAAGTGGCTTCCATGTGGATGTATCTATCAGATAGCGTCGAACCTATTTGTGGCGGTATCAGCAAGCATCACTACCACGCACAAGGTTCGTGAGGGCATTGATGGGGGTTGGTTACATGACGTGTCCCATGACAATGGCGCCGAAGCGATCAGGGAACTCCTCAATGTGGAAGACCGTCTAGAGGAAGTCGCCCTGACAGAAGGTATACAGGATGTATTCAAGTGGAGCTGGGACTTGAGCAGCTGCTACACTCCCAAGTCTTGCTACAAGGCCTTGCTTGCTGGCCGGACCTCGATGGTAGGAGTGTAGGGTTCATTGCATGTAAAACAAAAAAAATTCTATTGCAATAACACATAAAACCAAGATCCAATCTATGGCAAATCCAAGATCTAATATATAAGATCGGTGCAACGAGATTTAAGGGAACTAACCCTCGTAAATCCAAAGTGTTTACTAAGATCGGATCTCGTGGTTGATGTAGTCGATCACTTGCCAATCTAAAAATCGGGTAGACAATCCTTTTGGCGCCATGTTCTAGCAGCGCTTCTGTACTCGGTCACACATACGGAGTCGATGAAGACCTTCCTCTCCCTATTTTAGTGGGCAGCAAAGGTAGTAGATCTCCTCGAAATACCAGCAGCACGACGGTGTGGTGATGGTGGTGGAGGAGAAGAATTCTACAGGGCTCCGCCTAAGCCAGAGCAGTATGGTGGAGGAGGGAGGAAGCCGACGGCTAGGATGGAGGGTGAGCGGCAAGGGTGCGTGATACGTCGTAAACGTATCTATAATTTTTGATGCTCCATGCTTGTTTTGTATCAACTTTCTTATGTTTTGTCTACACTTTGAGGCATTTTTATACATTTTCTGGAACTAACCTATTAACAATATGCGGCAGTTCCAATTGCCTGTTTTCTGCTGTTTTTGGTTTCAGAAAACCTGGTAAAGAAATATTGTCGGAATTTGACGGAAAAAAGCCAAAGTCAATATTTTACCAGACACGACACAGAGACCAAAGGGGAGACAAAGATGAGTCACGAGGCGGCCACACCTAGGGCCGGCGCGGGTCCCCCCTAGGGCGCGCTGCCCTATGGTGTGGGCCCCTCGGGCGTCCACCGACCTCGCCCCTTCGCCTATATAAACACTCCAAGGAGAAACCCTAAGGACCCGATCAGAAATCCATGAAAGAGTCCGTAGCCGCCGCCACCATCGTCCCTAGATCGGGGGATCAGAAACTCTTCTCGGCACCCTGCCGGAGGGGAGAGATCATCCTGGAGGCCTTCTTCATCACCATGCCAGCCTCCAGAGTGATGCGTGAGTAGTTCACCCTTGGACTATGGGTTCATACAGTAGCTAGATGGTTGTTTCTCCTCCTTTGAGCTATCATGTTTAGATCTTGTGAGCTCCGTTCATGATCAAGATCATCTATTTGTAATGCTACATGTTGTGTTTGTGGGGATCTGATGGATATTGAGTACTATGTCAGATTGATTATTGATTCTATCATGTCTATGTTATTTGATGCTCAATAGTAGGTTCATGCCTCTAGTAATCTGGGAAGTGACAGAAATCTCCAAGGTTGTAGATGTGCTGTTGCTACTAGGGAAACAACAATCCTTTGTCCAAGGGAAATTGTATTGTTTACTTTACACACTTTGTTTAATGTAATTATATGTTGCTTGCAACTTAATACTAGAATGGGTTCGGATGATAACCTGAAGGTGGATTATTAGTCATAGATACAGTTGGATTACAGTCTATGTATCATGTTGTAATGCCCAAACAAATATCGTAGAGAGCAAGATGTGTAGTATATGCATTGTTATGCATTTTCAATCTGTCAATTGCCCCGCTATAATTTGTTCACCCAGCATGTTATTTATCCTATGGAGAACATCTCTAGTGAACTGTGGACCCAGGTCCATTCCTTACCATTGATATACCATCTACTGTTTACTTTCTGCAATTACTACAAGCAGATACTATCTTCCACACTATACGTTTAATCCTTTGTTTTTAGTAAACCGGTGAGATCGACAACCTCATTGTAAGTTGGGGAAAAGTACCGTGGTTTGTGTTGTGCAGGTTCCAAGTTGCTAGTAACACCTTGGAGTTGTTTCCTTACTCCTACTGGTTCGATAACCTTGGTTTCATAACTGAAGGAAACTTGTTGTTGTGCTCATCATACGGGTTCCCAACTGATACGTTAGAAACGTATCTATATTTTTTGATGTTCCATGCTTGTTTAGTATCTACTTTGCTTTGCTTTGTCCACACTTTGAGGTGTTTTCATATGTTTTCTAGTACTAACCTATTAACAAGTTGCCATAGTGCCAGTTGCCTGTTTTCTTCTGTTTTTGGTTCCAGAAAGTTAGAAAATCAATATTCTCGGAATTGGAGGGGACAAAAGCCAAAGTCAATATTTTACCGTGGGGAACACGAAGCCAGAGTACGAGACGAAGGAGACTCACCAGGGGGCCACACCCCCTGGCGGCGTGGCCTAGGGCTAGGCGTGCCTGGGGGGTGCAACCGCCCTGGTGGCCCCCTGCCTCGCCTCTTCGCCTATAAAGTCCCCAGATTCCAAAACCCTAAACACCCGATCAAAATTCCACGAAACTGTCTGTAGCTGCCGCCACCAGCGTCCCTAGATCGGGGGGGGGGATCTGAAGTTCTTCCCGGCACCCTGTTAGAGGGGAGATCATCCCGAAGGCCTTCTTCTTCATCATGCCAACCTCCGGTATGAAGCATGAGTAGTTCCACCTTGGACTACGGGTCCATGTAGTAGCTAGAAGGTTGTATCTCCTCCTTGTGCTTTCATGTATAGATCTCGTGAGCTCCGTTCATGATCAAGATCTCATCTATTTGTAATCATGCATGTTGTGTTTGCGGGTATCCGATGGATATTGAGATTACTATGTCAGATTGATTAATGGTTTTGTCTTATTGATTCTATCATGTCTGTGTTGTTTGTGATCTTGCATGCTCTCCGTTGTTAGTAGCTATCTTGGCCAAGTAGTTGCTAGTGACTCCAAGAGGGGGTATTTATGCTCGATAGTGGGTTCATGCCTCTACTTATCAAGGGAAGTGACAAAAATATCTACGGTAGTAGATGTGTTGTTGCCACTAGAGAGAAAACAAAGGTCTCTTGTTCATGGAACAAGTGGATTGTTAACCTTACACACTTTGCTTAAAGCAGTTGTATGTTGCTTGCAACTTAATATTGGAGGGGGTTCGGATGATAACCTGAAGGTGAACTTCTAGTCATAGATGCAGTTGGATGGCGGTCTATGTATATTGTTGTATTGCCCAATCGAATCTCATAGGATCTTTATGTCTAGTATTGCATTGTTATGCCTTGCTCAGCTCCTGTCAATTACCCTGCTGTAATTTTTTTACCCTTCATACCATGTTTGTTTATCTAAGGAGAGCACCTCTAGTGAACTATGGACCCCGGTCCAATCTTTACCATTGATACATCTTCCACTGTTACCTGTTTACTTGCTGCAAACCACTTTCACCTTCCACACCATACAGTTAATCCTTTATTACAGCAACCGGTGAGATTAACAACCTCACTGTTAGTTGGGGCAAAGTCTTGAGTTTATGTTGTGCAGGTTTCCATGTTGCTTGCAACACCTTTGGAACATTTTCTTCCTCCTACTGGTTCGATAACCTCGGTTTCTTACTGAGGGAAACTTTTTCTCTAGGTGCACTATACCATACAAACTGAGAGCAACTTTTTTCTATCTTGATGTTTCTTTCGGCGCACTATGTCTGAGAATGATGGTTTTAGTTTCCCATTTTTTTTCAGGATGATGCTAGGCAAGGCTAGGAATGTTTAGGGGTGCTCTTGTCTCGTTGTCAAGGCAAAAAAGTGTTTGGATGTTCGATCAATATTTTGAAGTTACAAATGTGCCCATGACCGAGGTTGTAATAATGTTTTATAAATGCATAACTTGTTTTGCTTGTTGGGTATATTTAAACTCCACGAAAGTATATGTTTAAGCTCTGTGCAAATTCATTCAGTCCAAAGATTGATTGATTTCATATATTTAGTGCAAAGATTTGATTTGTATTTGAGCCACTATGTCCATGTAGAGGTAAAGTTTTAGTTTTTCTTATCAAGCTCAATACTTCACAATCCCCTCCCATTCCCCAAAATCGAAGTAAACAGAGTGGATTGGAAAATGTGGGGAAATTATGGGAAATGTGAGTATTGGGTGAAAGGGAGGGATTCACCGAATCCCCTCACATCCCCAAACTCCAAGGGGGTAGAAATACCCTAGAGGTAAACAAGGCCTAAAGCTTTGGATACGGTTCAGGGCCGCTGGCCGGGCACCCGACGATTGACACATTACTCACTCCAATTTTAAAATATAAGATGTTTTAGTTTTATGAAACAAATGTATTTAGACTACGTTTAGTATGTAGGTTCACTAGGGTTTAGAATAAATCTAGACACTAAAAGAAGTCTAAATATATTTTTTTCACAAACCTAAAATATTTTATATTTTAAAACAGAGGGAGTAGAATATAAAAGACTAGTAAATAAAATTCTAGATAGGAAATGGGTTGGTCTCAAAATAAATGAGTTAGCTAGATCGACTGCTGCTCGTCAATCTGGCAAAGCTAGGCGGTGAATGTCAACTCAAAGCTCGCCGATTTGCACCGTTGCTCCTGAAGCGGATCGATCCCCATCGCGCGCTGCCGCTGCCGCTGCCGCTGCCGCCGTTAATAAACTAGAGCTGCAATCTGCATGCCTTGATGGCATGGCAATAATCTATCCTCCTCGCCCACGTTGATATGATAGCTGCAGCCCAGCCGATCCACCCTGTACCGACCCGTATTCCTCCCTCCCTCCCTGAATAACTCGTTGCGATCCCACCCCACCACCACGTATGCAGCCGACACTCCCACTCCCCGTAGCTAGCTCGTGCACCATATAGTAGCTCGCTCCGCTAGCTAGCCACTGTTCGTCTGGTGATCTTCCTCCACAGCCTCGGTTCATTAAAGCCCCAGCATACCTCCCTCTGCATTGCCAGGAACTGGAAGGCGCATGGGCTCTCTGGCGGCAGGGAACGGCACTGCCGGCCATGCAAGCAATGGCGGCGGTGCCCTCGCCGACCATGCGCTGGCGCTGGAGATGAACGGACACCGCAAGGCCGGCGCCGGCGCCGTCGCCGAACGGGCAGCGCCGGTCCTGCGGCAGGCGAACGGCGACGGGAAGACCAAGAAGAAGAAGATCAGCCCCAAGGACAAGTACTGGGTGGCCTCCGACGATGGAGAGGTGGCGGCGGCCATACAGGACGGCGGCGAGGACGGCCGGCGGCCGCTGCTGTACCGGAATTTCAGGGTCAAGGCCGTTCTCCTGTATCCCTACAGGTGAGTTCCATCTTCACACCCGGCAGCATCATGTATTTCGCGCGATTTTCTTCTTCTTCTTATCGTTACTTATCGTTACTTCTCTGGAGTGGCACTGATGTGTTGTCAGTTATCTGCCCCGACCGATCGATCGAAACAGAGTAGGACGGAAAGCTTAGATAGTATGCCGCTTTCCGATCGTACAAACTCCACGCCAACACAACAATAACAACGTAACGTTTGAACTTTGGACGGAAAGCGGCATTAATTACGATCGGTCAGTTATCTGCACACATACGTCCAAACTCCACACCAGCACACCAATAACTATTTTTAAATGTATCTAGACGCGTATTTTAATATATAGATACATTCGAATCTAGATAAATACAAATCAGTTATTTCTGGACGAGGAGAGTAGGTTAAAATAATATTGTTAGTTGGGTGTGCTTGCCGACTGAACGCACTCCTAAGAATCTACCAACAAATGGAAATGTAGGACTCATCATACATAAACGGCACCGCGACGGCGGCGGCGGCGAACCACACTCTCCGCGTCCAAACACACGGCACCGCGGCGGCCCCATTGGGCGGCCTAGCCAGCCTACCGCTCCCATGGGTTGGCCAAGTCACGTCTCCACCCCTCGCCGTCCTGGCTCTACGGCTCGCCGCGCTGCCATGCACGGTTGGCCGGATGCCGTCGATCCGCCGCTTCCTCGCGGCACGAGTTCCGGTCGTCCTTTCTCCTTGGCGCCTCCCGTCCACCGTTGTTTTGTCGACAGATCCCATCCAGGTTTTTTCCAACTTGTGAGTGCCAAGGACCTTGCATTGACATTGAAATGTGTTGCGCCGGCTCTTTTCCCGATAAGATGTGTTGCGCTAGCTGTGCCATCGAAATCTGAGAATGTAGTTTGAAGATTTCGACTCTTAGAGTTGAACAGTGCATGTGAGTGCAACGGTAATGTGCAAGGTTACTTAAACTAGCAATCTATGACAGTAGCCACCGACTGCTACCGTAAATGGTAAAACTATTACTATCAGTCTCAGGGATCTTTCGTCAACGGGGTTGGGTTGTTTTAGCAATCGGGGTGAATTGGAGCTTAGCCTGAATAATATTATAAATACTTCGGCAGCTGTTTAGTTTAATTGCAATTAGGTAGTAGCTGCTAGTAGCTGTCGGCCATAGGATAATATCAGATCTAGTCCAGCCATTGCTTATAGAAACTTGGCTACAAGAAAGTATATAAACATGCTTATCATCAGAGTACTTCATTTCTGTATTTGTAGTTTTACAGTTCTTTATTAACATATTGTAATGACCGTTAACTGTTACTTTTCCTGGACAAAGGTGTTATTTCTTCGTAATTTTGCATTTGATTCTGGCACTGTCCACGCTTCGCACGAATCGTACGTTTGCATGCGCAAGATTCAAAGTTATGCTAAAACTCTGTATCAGGTAGTAGTTCCTGAAGCTCTATCTGAGCTCATCTTTTAATTACTGTTCTTCATTTTATGCATAACAGGTTGCTGAGCTTGATCAGATTGGTTGCTATCGTCTTATTTTTCATATGGCGTGTCAGACACCCATACGCTGATGGCATGTGGCTCTGGTGGATATCGATGGTTGGGGATCTTTGGTTTGGCGTCACTTGGCTGCTAAACCAAGTTGCAAAGCTCAGCCCTATCAAGCGTGTCCCCGACCTTGCCCTCTTGAAACAGCAGTTTGATCAGGCAGATGGCAACTCCACCCTCCCTATTCTTGACGTGTTCATCAACACCGTCGATCCCATAAATGAGCCTATGATATACACTATGAACTCCATCTTATCCATTCTTGCCGCCGACTATCCAGTTGACAAGCATGCTTGCTACCTCTCAGATGATGGTGGATCAATAATCCATTATGATGGGTTGCTTGAAACTGCAAAATTTGCTGCATTATGGGTTCCCTTTTGCCGAAAACATTCCATTGAGCCAAGAGCCCCAGAGAGCTACTTCTCTGTAAAGACACGCCCATACACTGGAAATGCACCAGAAGAGTTTATCAGTGACCACAAACACATTTTTAGAGAGTATGATGAGTTCAAGTGCCGCTTAGATGCACTTTTTACTGTAATTCCCAAGCGTTCAGATGGATATAATCATTCAGATACCAAAGAAGGTGCAAAGGCAACTTGGATGGCTGATGGGACACAGTGGCCAGGCACATGGATTGAGCCAGCCAAGAACCATAAGAGAGGAGACCATGATGGAATAGTTAAGGTATAATTATCACCTACTTTTAGAATTATTCTAAACTCATTTTCCGATAATTGCTGATCAGAGTCATACATGAGTAACCTGAGGAACTTGTTCTTATTTATTTCAATTTTCAATAGGTTATGCTGAAACATCCAGGCCATGAACCAGAACTTGGTCTACCAGCAAGCACCAACAATCTTCTAGACTTCAGTTATGTTGATTTACGCCTCCCGATGCTAGTTTACATCTCCCGTGAGAAGCGTCCAGGCTGTGATCATCAGAAAAAGGCAGGTGCCATGAATGTACAGTTGAGAGTCTCTGCCCTCCTGACGAATGCGCCCTTCATCATCAACTTCGACTGCGACCACTACGTCAACAACTCAAAAGCCTTCCGTGCTGGCATATGTTTCATGCTCGACCGCCGTGAAGGTGACAATACTGCCTTTGTCCAGTTTCCCCAGCGCTTTGATGATGTTGATCCCACAGACAGGTACTGCAATCACAACCGTGTCTTCTTCGATGCCACCTTGCTCGGTCTCAATGGCATCCAAGGGCCCTCTTTTGTGGGTACCGGTTGTATGTTCCGCCGTTTCGCACTTTATGGTACTGACCCACCTCGCTGGAGATCTGATGATGTCAAGATTGTGGACAGCTCCAAAAAGTTTGGCAGTTCGCTGTCCTTTTTGAGCTCAATACCAGCATCTGCAAATCAAGAACGCTCTATCATGTCACCACCAGCACTAGAAGAGTCTGTCATGGCGGACTTAGCTGATGTTATGACATGTGCGTATGAGGATGGGACTGAATTCGGGAGGGAAGTTGGCTGGGTCTACAACATTGCAACAGAGGATGTGGTGACCGGCTTCCGGCTGCACCGGAACGGGTGGCGGTCCATGTACTGCCGCATGGAGCCAGATGCGTTCGCCGGCACCGCACCCATCAACCTCACTGAGCGCCTGTACCAGATCTTGCGCTGGTCGGGGGGCTCCCTTGAGATGTTCTTCTCGCGATACTGCCCACTCCTGGCCGGTGGCCGTCTCCACCCTATGCAGCGCATTGCTTATGCCAACATGACAGCCTACCCAGTTTCATCCATATTCCTTGTGTTCTATCTCCTCTTTCCAGTGATATGGATCTTCCGTGGACAGTTCTACATACAGAAGCCATTCCCCACCTATGTCTTGTACCTCGTCATCGTCATACTGATGACCGAATTGATCGGTGTGATTGAGATCAAGTGGGCTGGCCTCACGATGCTGGACTGGATCCGCAACGAGCAGTTCTACATCGTCGGCGCAACAGCCGTGTACCCTACAGCCGTGCTGCACATGGTGCTGAAGCTGTTGGGCTTCAAGGGTGTTTCGTTCAAGCTGACGGCAAAACAGGTAGCGAGCGGCACCAGCGACAAGTTTGCCGAGCTGTACGCTGTGCAGTGGGCTCCACTGCTGATCCCGACGATGGTGGTGATCGCGGTGAACGTCTGCGCCATCGGCGCGTCGATAGGCAAGGCGATATTCGGAGGATGGTCGCTCATGCAGATGGCGGATGCAGGGCTCGGGCTGCTGTTCAACGCGTGGATCCTGGTGCTGATCTACCCGTTCGCGCTGGGCATGATCGGGTGGTGGAGCAGGAGACCGTATGTGTTGTTCATTATGCTTATCGTCGCTTTCATTGTGATTGCCATGATGGATATTGCCATCCAGTCCATGCGCTCTGGGTTTGTTAGGTTCCACTTCAAGAGTTCTGGTGGCGCCACTTTTCCCACGAGCTGGGGCTTGTAAAGGCCGTGTGGGCTCCCATTGGTTAGTGGTGCCAGTTCCTCCCATTGTTGAGGGTTTTTTTTTTTTTTTTTTTCTGGGGTTTTTGCATGGTGTGAATCATGTAGGCTGTACAAGTTTGTGGAAATAATGTAAAAATTTGGCCATTAGCCTGGAAGTAAAAGGAGATGTGACAAAGCAACACCTGTAGCATATATCGTGCATAATGATGAGGATGCCTGGGAGTAATACTAATATTTGTACTTAGCTAAATTGCATGTTTGCCGGTGATTTTTCTGCAGACCTTTCGTGGCTACTCTCGCATCACCTAACCTGTAGCTGTAGCTAAACTCTGCAGGAGAGCATTGTGACAGCCTGTTTTACTTTCCTTTCACGGATTTTTGTCTGATAAACATGTACAGACTCCAGCACGTACGTCATCAACGAAAAAATCAGAAGGGCGAGAAAGAAAACATTGAATTGAAGGAACTATGGCGATGGAGGTCAATTCAGATCAAGGTGCTGCAAGTTCTGTGTCCCCTTGTTCCTTTGATGCGGAAATACATGACACCTCTTACAAATAACACACATGGAGCATTCGGCGGCCTAGCTATAACACTCGCAAGTCTTTTATAGCAGAGAGAGAGAGAGAGAGAGGCTAAAACATGTTCACATACATGTCGTTTAGGAAAAAATATAGAATATCTTCCTCCCTCCGTCTCAAAATAGATGTCTTACATTTTCTAAAATTTAGATGAATCTATATACTAAGTAGTAGTGTTTAGATTCATCTAAATTTTGACAAATTTGAGACATCTATTTTAGGACGGAAGGAGTACTTTAGTGAATAGAGTGAGTACTCGTATTTCAAAATTATGGGATAGGCGCCGCTAGGGTGTGCCGGATATTTGTTTTTCAGGGAGCTTATTTTAGGGTTTGCCGGATATATATATATATTCGCTGAATGATAGCCTGATACCAAATGGCAATTGCTACAGCTTCCATGGTCTTGAAGATGGGCCAGCTGGACCTAGGCAACAGAGGAGGGCCATGGCTTGGCCCACAAAGGCCCTGTAGGCGCGGATGTTTTTCATCCCCAAATTTATTTAACCTCCAAAGGAAACCCACAGAGTCAAACGCCGCCGCCCTCCTCTCTCCCAAACATTCAACCCGAGTCTCCGGCGATGGCCCAGAAGCGGGCCGCCAAGAGGTCGGAACGGCCGCCGCCTCCGCCTCCGGCTGCCTCCTCTGAGGAAGCAGACTCTCGCTCGGGATCCGAAGAGTCGGAGGACGAAGCCGTGTCTCCTAACCCCGCCCACGGCAAGCAGCCTGCGCCGCTGCAAAAGGGCGAGGAGTCCGAGAGCTCTGACGAAGAGGAAGATGGGGAGGAGGAAGAGGAGGCTTCCAACAAGCCGCCTGCGCCGCTGCAAAAGAGCGAGGAGTCCGAGAGCTCTGAAGATGAGGAAGAGGAGGAGGAGGAGGCCGCCCACGCTGTTCCTCCTTCCGCTCCGAAGATCAAACCTCCACCGCCGAAGCAGAGCAAGGAATCGGATGCCTCTGACGAGGAGGGCGAGTCCTCCGAGTCCGGCAAGGAGGCGCCGCCACCGAAGCTGGCTCTGAGGCAGGAGGTGGAGGACATAAAGCCCCCGTCGGCCAAGAAGGCGCGCCTGGCTTTCCACCGCATCTGGTCTATCGAAGACGATGCCCGTATCCTTGAGGCCCTCGCCGCGCACCAAAGGCAGCACGGCGCTCTGCCGCAGCCCGACGCTCTCATCAGCGCCCTTGCTGGAAAGCTTGACAACCCTGCCTATAGCAGCAGGGAGCTCCAGTCGAAGCTTCAAAACCTGAAGACACGGTATGTCATCCTCGCCAAGAGGGGCGAGCTCCCAATCAAGGATCATGACCGCCGACTGTTGGACCTCTCCAAGATTGTCTGGGGTGGTGGCAAGACCACCAACGCTGTTGCTGCTGCCAAAGCAGCAGGCGGACATGCGCTCAAGGGCTTTGAGGAGATGTGTAAGTTGTACCGATACCTAGCAGAGGAGGTGAAGAAGCTGGAGGGGGCGCACCCGGGCATGTTCAAGATGGTGTTTGGGAAGATGGACGGTGACAAGGCGCGTGCGATGGATGAGAAGATCAAGAAGCAGAGGATAATGCAGATGAAGGTGGAACTGCGCCGCACCGAACTGTCCAAGGAGGTAATCAAGGCGATCGTGGAGCTGGTCAACTGATGGGATTGGTTTGAGCTTACCCGAACCATAAGGATTATCACCTGAAATCGGTGCTGAATGAGAGCTTGCTGGAATTGCAAATTGTGTCATCTGGCAGTAGAAGAATGTTTTGAGTAGACAAGAGCATATGCTAGAAATTTGGATGTGACACCTTGATGGTGTAAGTATGTAATTTGTGTGATGAGAGCATGCTGGAAGTGCACATTGTGGCCATTTTGGTGGTGTAAGAATGTTTTTGTCTGACGAGTGCAAATCATGGCCATTTTGATCAACCACTACACTCTGATGTGCCAATGGAAAAAACCACACATTTCTCCATTAATCTGATGTTGCATAGTATGTCACTCTATGGCACCTTGTTAGAGGAAGATAAAACCACACGTTCCCTGGTAACAATGAATGTATATAATGTTCTCTGGGTTTTGTGTAGGTCCCAAGGTTTTACCTATGTTTGGGCAATTATCAACAGTATCAAATGTTTCTAATGCTGGTGCTTTTCTATACTTCGTGGTACATCTGCAAATATTTAATAGAAAATGCTAGTCAGATAGTTTGTTTATTTTACATGTGCGGTACATTGCAGTTTATTGAAAATATCAGGTTTTTTTAAGTAGTAAGCGTGCATTACTTTTGTGTTCGCTCTGCTTTTTATTACCCTAATTATGGCTATGATTCTGATGGTACACATTCAAGCAGTTAATCACATTTTTCTGTTCATGCTTATTTGTTATCTGAAACTAACATTACAGAAAAGAACCACAAGTGTTTTTTTTTTGCACTTATATCTGCATAGGTCTTGAAGAAAATGTCGGCCTTGCAAGCTGCAAAAACATCTTCTCCGATTGATCAATATCGACATATCATGCAACAGGTTAGTCACTCCACATGTGCTGCTTGCACTTGTACTATTTGCCCGCTCTGAAAATGTAGTTGCAAATATCAGCTTCTTTAGTTAATGCTCGTTAGTGTATGTACCTAATGGCTATATGCACTGCTCTGATCAAAGATGCTCTTAGTATCTCCATTTTTTTTCTGGCTTTTGCATTGCCCAACGTTCCATTTTCCCTTATCAACATAAACGTCATAATTCTTGGACTCTTTATTAATGCTCTTTTTTATGGACACATAATTTTTTTACTGAAGAATTATGACATATTGCTAGTATGTTGAGTTTAATTCCTCTTATTTATAGGGAAATGACTGTTATAGAGCTACACGGCCTTATGGCTTTGATTGCTGAGAATAAGAGGCAAAAGAGTCAGGGACTACAAATATGCAGATATTGCTAGTCTTCTTGCACTACCTTAGAAAGCAAAAAGCTGGAAGAGTTGCATGAGGTTTGTTGTGACTCCTGATAATATTATAGAAGTTTTTTATCTTCTGGTTCCTGTACGGTAGCATTCAAACATTATATTACCGAATTTTTATTCATCTTGCTATTTATTTAGAGAACTGCTACTTGATTTTTGTTTAAACCTTTTTATATGAAGCTTATTCTTGTTAATGATATTGGTTTCTTTTGCACAGGTTATGTTATTGCTCGGAAGAGGTGTGTTCAAGCACAGGTTTGTCTTTGTGTTGTGTCATTGCTTGTAGGAATGTAATTGCTGCTTTATTACTACAAACAAATTGTGAGTTCAGCTAACAGAATTACGCAGCAGTGAATTATATAGCTGTAGATGAACAAAATATTTGCTGGGGATTACTCTAGTATATATTCACTTAAGCTGTCCACAAATGCTATATAATTTTCTATGCGTGTTATAGTTGTTAGGAGTATAAGGACACTCAGTACATATGCACATCCCACCTATGCCACCACACACACACACACACACACACACACACACACACACACACACACAAGTGCGCACTGAGCACATACGCAAGGAGGAGCAGACTCCCATCCTCAGATATTTGAGCCGTGGAAGTAAGGCAACCCAAACAAAAATATTCTTTTTTTTAAACACATACAAAGTGTTTCTTTAAAGTGGTTCTGAACCAAATAACAGGGTACAGATTTCCATTATTACCTTGATAGAAGAAACCTAACATAGAGTTCTGCCATGTGATGTAACAGTTGCATAATCAGAAAGGGGTTGGATTCTGGAGATTGTATCAGTCACATCGGATGTAACTGTGCAAGTGGAAATAGGTAATACATGAGCAGAAAAGGATGCCATATATTCCTGGGAAATGCTATCTTTTGGCAAGCAACTGCTAGCTGTGTGTTATTCTGTAAGTCTATACACAAGGGGTTTACCTCCTGGAGAGGTTTCGTTCAAAAAATATCCCACGGAGTGGCAAAACATCCCCAGATATTTTTCATCGATACAGTCAGTTTTATCATTTGACAGGACTGGTCTTCCCAGATAATGGTTGTCTCTGTTGCTAGGTTTCTCAGTTGACTGGACTTTCATGTGGGAAACAATGGATGTGCTTCTGCCAAATAGCACACGCAAAACATGCCATGATCACCTTTTTACCAGACTCGTGCTCAGGAAAAAGCGGACACTCCCCATGACAAACACTTACTCCCTTTGTCCCAAATTAGGTATTGTAGATTTGTCTAGATTCACATGTATCTATACATTAAAACACGTATGTGTATCTAGACAAATCTGCGACAAGTAATTCAGGACAGAGGGAGTACTAATTTTGGTCAAAGGAAACTTCTTTTCCCAACTCTTTGATCTTCTCCTAGTTGGTAGAAAATGACAAATGCACTTGTAATGCTCTCCCTGTTCTACTCCTCTTGTAATGCTATTAAATAATTTGTTTCTCTTAGCATCATATAGCTTCATTTCATAAAGTAGGTCCATCATATCCTCCCATATGGTAGTGTCTTCTCTTTATATTGCAATGCAATTGCAATATCATTAGTCTCCAAGAATCTTAAAAAACAGAAGTTGAAGGACCTACTAGCCAGTAGCCTATTCTTAAGAAATGAGCATGTAAAAGGGGAGAGGGAGGGGGGGAGGGGGGGGGGGGGGGGGGGGTGCGCCACCCATGGGTCCTCTGGTATTATCCTGCCTGTAGCTGTTGGACATATCAGGAGCACCTAAATCATGCAGATTCTACTGTATGTGGGTAGAGCTCAGTCTTTTTACTATACCTAGATTTCCAAAATGGGGAAATTCGGAATATTAAATGTAACCGCAGTCTTGCTTTCATATTGGTTATTCAACTCTGCTGTGAGCCTGCAATGTTTAAATAGATACATAGAATGGCATAAATGCTGAGCATAGTGGTTTCTACAGATGGACAACTTCTACTCACTCATAGTACTACTTGAAGATATAAATGCCCTGCCCTTATAAATTGCAGGGTTCTCTGGTTACAAAGTTCATAACTGTGAACTGCCTGAAGTAGAAGTATGTGTCTGAGAAGTTGTTGTGCTGTTTTGCGTCTGGGAAGTCTGGCTGGAAGAGAGATCTGAGAAGAAGTTTATGACATTAGGGCTTTCACCAAGAACCTTCAATGATCTTGGAACAGGAGGCATGTTCACATCAAGTAACCCCTCTAGGATTTGGACAATCTGACCCGTCGTGGGTCTGGTGCTTTCATCATCTTGGATGCACCAACATGCAACCTTACAAGCCTTCATGAGTTCGTCAGGATTTGCATCTCCTTTCAGCCTGGGGTCCAACAAGGTCTGCACATCCCCTTCATGGAGCTTGCTTGCAGCCAAGGTTGGGAAGAAAGTGTCCTCTCCATGATCAGCATTCCTCCTGCCTGATATGATTTCAAAGAGCATCATGCCATAACTGAATACATCTGCCTTGGCTGTTATAGGCACACCGCTGATCCATTCAGGTGCAAGGTAACCCCTTGTTCCCCTCATCGTCGTCAAAACGCGGCTGAAGTCCCGGCCTAAGAGCTTTGCTAGACCAAAATCGGCCACTTTTGGTACAAATGACTCATCCAAGAGTATGTTATCTGGCTTGACATCACAGTGTATGATGCAATCCCTACATTTTTCGTGCAGGTAGTTTAGGCCTCTTGCTGTCCCAAGTGCAATTTGGTACCTAATGGCCCAGCTCAATGCGGTTGTCTCACCAGTGAAGAGTTGCACTTCGAGGGAGCCCTTTGGCATGAACTCATACACAAGCAGCCTCCTTGATCCTTCAGAACAGAACCCAAGAAGGCGGACCAAATTAACATGCTGGGTTGTCCCAATCGTGCTTACCTCAGCACGGAATTGCTTCTCTCCTTGATGGAACCCATCGAGCCTCTTCACAGCAATGACAGTTGAATCGGGGAGCTTCCCTTTGAATACCGAGCCGAAGGCACCTCCCCCGAGCTTCTGTGAGAAGTTGCTGGTGACATGCTGCAGATCATCGTACCTGAAGGCAATTAGTGTTCCCCCAGCAGTCTTGGATATCCGGAGAGTCCTTTCTCGGCGACGTTTCTGAAATAGGAAGAAGAACACAACCGCAAGAATTATCAGGAGTGCAGCAACTCCACCAACAACTCCACCAATGATTGCTGTCTTGCTCTTTTTACGGTCTGGCAGCTCGGATGCTGCAAGCCTGAGGAAGAGTGTGCCTACTCCATCTCCACTGTATTGGTCTTGGAGGTTCATCAGGTCCCCATGCGAGACAAAGCAGCCACTGGAATTATAAGTGTAAGCATTGCATGCACAGTTGTTCAGACAAGCCAGCTCACACTCTCCAGAGCTCGTTCCCCCAGCTGCAGTCTGGGCGTTATCAGGTAGCCTCACGCCTTCCATTGTATAAAATTTATCAGGCTTAGTCTGTCCGGAGGTGGAGTTGGTCTGGCACTGCAACGGTACGTTCCTCTTGCACCCGCCACTGTGATCCTGAAGATCCCAATCACTCTGGACCTTCTCGCTGTAACCCTTGATGCAGTTGCAGAAGGGAAGGGCATTGACGCTGCAGCTGCCATACGCCCCACAGAGCGCATACACGTCACACTGCGACAGTGGCTGAGACCAGAACAAGATCCACTGCTGTGAAGAAGGAACCCATGTCAACTGCTTGATCTGTCCGTTGACGTCCATGATGAACCGGGAGAGGACTGCATCATCCTTCATAGAGTAGATGAAGAAGCTTTCCGTGCTGTTGTTGATGAACCGGAAGTCGTAGTTGTACCCGTCCGTCATCTCTGGCACGAGGCTGAAGATATCGCCGTTCCATGGGCCACTGGTCCAGTAGGTTATGGATTCGTTCCACTGGATGAAGTACTGTGTTGTGCCGTTGGGGTCTAGCTCCAGAGAGAACAAACCAGGAGATGGGTCTGCGTTGTTCTTCCAAGGAACAAGCCTCTGGCTGAGGCCCGTGGTCTTGTTCAGCCCGAGCTTGCCCCCCGGAAGCCAGGTGTTTGTCGGATAGTCGATGCTTCGCCAGTAAACTATCGACGAATTGGAGGCATCGGTGAGCTCAAGGCTACCGGTGTCCCTGATGATGGCCATGGTGGAGTTGGAGTTGGAGGCTTCGCTTACGTTGGTCGACCACAGCTGCTGGTTCTTGGCTTGATCAAGGAGGACGAGGTTGCCGTCGGTGGCGATTTGGAAGGAGGTGGTGGCCGGGTCGGACACCGGCACGTCGGTGGTTGCCGTCCACACGGTGGTCTGTATCGGTATGTTGCTGTACCATATGGCTATGTAGTAGTTGCCGGAGCTGGAAGAGGTGGCGTTGCTTTGAGGTGGGGAGTAGAAGCCCAAGGCGAATTTGTTGCCTGCGGACACGATCTTCTGTGTTCCGGACAAGGGTGTGGTGGAGTTGATGGTGTCGATGGCCGTAGAGAGAAGGATTTGGCCGAATAGGAGGAGGAGGAGGATGAAGAGAGGAGCCATGGATGGGAGCTTGGAAGAGCAGCCAGGGCTCGAATGAGGATGGGGGTCTGGACTTGTGCCGTAACCCATGGTGGTGGGATACAGAGGTTTTTAGGTTGGCTTGCAAGAAGGCTAGGCTAGTTCAAGGAAGCAGCCCTGTTTGACCTGGTAAGCTGGTCCTGCAGGTAGACTGATTGACTGGTAACAGGCCTAGCGCCCTTCTGGTGCTGAATCATAGCAGAGTAAAATCATGAGCCACATGATTAGCAGTGCTTTTTTCTCTTGATTAATTAACGTCATATGTATATTCGATTCAACTCTAGTTGCAGCCGAAGGTAGCATATTCCCTTCATTTATTTTTCATCTGATGTTTGATAATTCATTTTATTAGTGAACAGAAATGCTTGAATGCTGTGATGCTGACTGTTGCTTGAAGAAGAAAAAAGAAGAAGAAGAAGAGAATGGTGTGAAGCCAGAAAAGTGTTTCAGGGCGGCAGAAGCTCCAAGGGGCAGCGTTGACCTGAAATAGTTTAACCAAGGCAGCTCGTTCGTCCCAAATCTCTTTCTAAGACTTCGTTGTCATCTTAAATATACTATTCCAGTCTCTAACCTGGACCAGATGGCGTCTCGTCTGGAAGATGACCAGACCATGGAGTGTGGCTGCTGTTCTTCTCCCATGAGAGCAGCTTCTAGAACGGGTCAGCTGGTCGTGGTGAATACCAGAACTGTAGAATTGTCTCCTCACCTGTTTGATTTAGTGCGTCAGTTCAAGGATGCGATATGCAGTCCTTCCTTTTCTTCTCTGATGATGATTTCCTTTTTCCTTCTTTCCCACTGATCATGCTTTGACCCAGTCCACACTTATCTATCTACTAATTTTCTCTGAGGTAGGTTCGTCCGTCTAGCAAAAAATTTCGTTCCGATTTTTTTCTGGCGCTTTTGCCCCTGCTCTTTTGAAGTTTTTACCTACCTTGCCACCGCTAAGTGGATAGCCCTCTTTGCTCCCTTGCCCTCGTCCGCCGGTCCCCATCCTCCTTCTCTCGTCCCCGCGTCGCCTTCCTCCGCTCCTGCTCGATCCCGAGCCGCCGCCTCCGGCCTGTCCCAAACTCCACGCGAGGGAGGACGCCGCCCCTGCTCCTAGCGACTCCTGTGCCCCGAAGCACCACCGGAGCTCCCCGCGACCCAAGCCGCCGCGCACCGCCGGCTCTGCCCCGAGCCGCCTCCCTCGACACGACCTTGCTATGCGCCCCGAGCAGCCCACAGAGCACAAACGTACAGCAAGGGGCCGAATCGAGAGGATATTCTTCAGCGGGCACGTGCGCCATACGTGGCTGACTGTGAATTCGGACTGTGCTTTGAACTGCAGACAATTCTTGGCCAACCATAAATCAAGCAGCCTGCATCACTGCTGGCGGAGTTCTCACCGAGTTCGTCTTGCTTCCGCTGTAGATGGCTCTGATGTTCATGCGCGGAGGGGATGCGAACAGGGCCACAACCGCGTGTGAAAAACCGCGACGAACTGAGGACGGAGTTAAGCTCGGCCATATGCCGAGCAAAGCTGAACGACGCTGAGTTTGTCTGCCCAAGGCTGGCTACAATTACAGGAAAAACTACATGGCGGAAGCTTCTCTTCGTTAGACGAGCTCGTGCTCACAAACCTATGAAATTAAATTGGGGAAGGACTGGATTTGAGCATAGGAATAGCAGATTAGCTAGAATTGCGGCCGAATTTAATGGCCAATTTGAAATTTTGGTTAGGAATTAGAGACTAAATCAGAGGATTTGGAAATAAGATATGCGGTACTAAAAGAGGCATCGGCTGTTTGAGAAAGTGAAATAGGACAATGGGGAAAGGAAGGAGAGAGAGCGTGGGTCCCGCAGGTACTCAAGGGGATAAGATGGCTGCGCAGAGAAAGAGCAAAGAACGATTGTATTTGAGCTACCGCCAGATTGCAGCTGGAGTAGGTGTTTGGCGGGAGGGCTGACGGACTCGCCGTGGAATTTCGGTGGATTTAAGCGTGCAGAATCTTAATCCCATTTAATTAAAAGGGAAGAAGCGAGAGTCGACGGACAGCCGTGGACAGATCCACTTACAGCCTGATGCGTGCACCGCCTCGCGTTTAGGGTTAGCGTCGGCCTGCGGGTTTCAATGCAGCTGCTGCCGTGCCGGTGACAATATGACAGAGAGGTCGAGGTAGGAGAGAGCGGCAAAGATCGTGTCAAGGTCCAGCGCCAGGGGTGTGCGATTTGGGGGTAGGGGCGACGCAGGTGTTTAGCTTGCACGGACATTTGGTTCTGTTTAGGCAGGGGATTTGCTGGTTCCTGTCATTCCCTGTCTGTAAGATGTGTTCGGGATTTTTGTTTAGGTATACTTACTTTTGTACGCTGATAGTAATTGGTAGGATTTTGGTAGGGAATTGTCCCCGTGCCTTTGGTTCTAAAAAAAGTGTCTCTTTTGGTTAATCGCTCTTGATGTTCGATCGCTCATGTATAACTCCTGTATTTTATAGCCTTTTTTGTCGGATGTGTTGTCTTTGTTTATCATAGTTAAACCTTCTTGTTCTGCAATGCCCAAGTACCAACCTACTTTTGTTGAACCGTCTGATTTGTGTACACTTTAATTCCAACTATTTCATAGTAGCAGGCTTTGGTTTGTATTGATTTTTATGCATTGTCAGCATGTTGTTAGGAAACTTAATTTATCCTGGAAAACACTACAGATAACAAATGAAATAACAATCTCATTGCTTAGTATCTTTGCCTAATTTTGTAGTACATGACTGGTTCAGTAAAAGATAATGTTAATTCATACTTCAGCAACTGCTGGCCTGCTGCTATGAATGATATGCGATGTTCATTTAAGAAAGGAAATTAACACTCACACGGTTCTTTGGGACGTGATAATCTAAATTGAAATTAACTCATTCTTCTATCTTCAATGTCCATCTATACTCCCCAACTATTTCAGCAATGGCATCTTATGGTTCTGATTTTCTCTACTCAACACAAATTAATTTTCCATTCTACTTTACCTTTAGCTATTCATTTGCAAATTTTAACATCAGTTTTTTGTAAATTTCTTCACATCCTGTGTATCATTTAAATATTAAATATAGTCCCACAAGAAGCACCGCCAGATAAAACAAATAAGAGGTATTGTTTCTCTGTTCGCTAATTCCTTAGAGGCAATGACACTCACACACTGCAAGCTAGATGACCTGATTTATCATAGTGGACATCAGTGAATGCGCGCACTTGGAATCATGCAGGGGTACAAAGGAGACCTGCACATTTCGACAAAGCTATAAACCTGGCATGTAACCCATTGAATTATCGCATCATTGGATTAGAGGTAGTGGTTGGTTACAAAATGTGCTCCTGATGCAACACTATTTCATTGAAGGTTGATCAATATTTGCTTACCTGACTAAAAAAAGTATGCGAGACCTTGCAGACAGTTTTTATCATGTCAGTGACAAAATTGTCATCGAAAACTCATGTGGAGATGTTTGTAGCATGTAACTAGATACTGTATCTTCCAAATTTATGAGACCGTAGCAACGCACGGGCATTCATCTAGTGAGGAGTAATCGAGTGATATGGAGCGCATATCGGGGACAGAATTGCCTATTGGAGAAAAGGACGTGTTTGACGAACAACAGACCAGTCTCGACCTTTTTGCCTGATTCCTCAGGGAAATCATCATCTTTCAACTAGTGCCCTGTTCTGTCAGTCGTTCGAGACCCTCTTCAGAATTGTAGAATGAAAAGGTATTACTTCCTACTAAATTAGTTGTCACAGATTTAGGCAACATTTTATCTAAATATACGATAGTTGATTTAAACCAAAGAAGTACTACTAGTAGCTTGACAGACACAAGTGTAGGGTACGACCTAAATTCGCCGCCCCATGGCATAAATGAGAGGTGTCAGAGCATTCAAGTCTGACAAAATTGTCTCGTTTGATTTAGTGCGTCAGTTCACGGATGCTGTTGTCTAGGTCGTTAGTCCTAAAATATATAAAGAAATATTTTGATGGCAAAGAACTATATAAGCTCCTTTCCAAGAGAAAGGAAGTACCTAAGACAAGGCTGGATTCGTGGAAATATAAAACGATGTGCCAAAAAGACATCATGTTCTCTCAACCTTTGGTACACGTTAAGAACATCTCTACTCGTTGGCCGGACCCAGGCCGAAATTCGGACCAAACTTCGGATGGCGCAAGTTTTCGGCCTGGGTATGCCCAGTTTCCCACTCGCGTACCCAGGCCGAGTTTTCGAGTCGCCCGTTTCGGCTCAAATTTGGTTCAAGTTCGTCCAAATTTCAGTATAGTTCGTCGTACGATGAATACAGAACACTTTTAAGACCAAAGTTCGACGAATTTTTAAACAGAGTTCGGTAATGTAAACATAGTTCGGCCTGCAATAAAATTATAACATATTTCGGCCAAGTTCGGCCAGTTCATGCTTAGCATCTACGTCGTGTTGCCCCTGCATATCCATAGGTGCTCGACAAGATCATCCTGCAGCTGTTGATGCATCACCGGATCTCGGATCTCCTGACGCATTGCGATGAATGCAGCCCATGTTGGAGGCACCTAATGATCAGGCTCGGCAAGAGGACCTTGTAGATAGTATGACTCGTCCTCCTCGAGCAAACTCATTGGATCCTTCCTCTCATCCTCAATGATCATGTTGTGCAAGGTCACACAACAGTTCATCACTTCCCACATCTGATCATTCGACCAGGTCATAGCAGGGAATTGGACAATTGCAAACCTCTGCTGGAGCACACCAAATGCCCGCTCCACGTCCTTTCTGCAAGCTTCCTGTTCCTTGGCAAAGTGAGAATGCTTGGGGAGCATTGGGCTTGAGATAGTCTTCACAAATGTTGGCCATCTTGGATAGATGCCATCTGCTAGATAGCATCCCTTGTTGTAGTGATGCCCGTTGATCTCAAATTCCACAGGGGGAGCATGACCCTCAACAAGCTTGAAAAAGACAGTTGAGGAGTTGAGGACGTTGATGTCGTTGTTTGATCCTGCCATGCTAAAGAAGGAGTGCCAGATCCAAAGATCATGTGTAGCAACTACCTCAAGTATCACAGTGCATCCTCCTTTGTGGCCTTTGTACATTCATTGCCATTCAAATGGACAGTTCTTCCACTCCCAATGCATGCAATCTATGCTTCCAAGCATACCAGGAAATCCTCTACTTTCATTGACTGCTAGGATCCGAGCAGTGTCTTCAACAGTGGGTGATCTCAAGTACTGTTCCCCGAACACTGCAATCACTGCCCTGCAGAACCTGTACAAGCAATCAAGGGTGGTGGACTCGGCGATATGGAGATAGTCATCGGCAGCATCAGCCGGCGCTCCATATGCAAGCAACCTCATCGCCACGGTGCACTTCTGAAGCGAGGAAAACCCAACCAAAGCTGGTGCAGTCCTTCTTGCAAAGGAAATATGGGTCGAACTCCCGGATGGCATGCACGATCTTGAGGAAGAGCTTCCGGCTCATCCTGAAACGGCGACGAAACACGTCCTCTCCATGGAGTGGCTGGTCGGCGAAGTAGTCGGCGTACAACATGCAATAGCCCTCTATCCTCTGTCTCGCCTTGCACTTCATGCGACCTGGCACCGAACCACCGCGCTTTGGCTTCGCCATCTGCATGTACAGCTAGGCGAGCGATGCGAGGATCTGCAAGTCCTCTTCACTTTCGGCGACCTCGGCGCTCTGCTCCTCCAGGAGTACGGAGAGCAACTCCTCGTCGTCGGAATCCATGGCGAGTATCTCGCCCTCGTCGGAGTCAGTGGACAGTACCTCGTCGCCGTCGGAGTCCATGGCCGAATCCGGCCAAATGTCGAACACCTGGCGGGCGTGGTGGTGGGCGCACGGAGCCGAAGCACAACTACGGCGAGGATTGGTTGGCGAAAGCAGCGGCGTAAAAGGCATGGAGGTGGGCGGCAACAGCGGCGAGCGTAGCTAGAGGCGTGGGCATGTCTCGGCGCGGGGGAGCTCCGCCGGCGAAGTCATGGCGATAGAGCTCTTCGCGGCAGTCTGGGCGAGTGGAGTGGGTGGGGATGGGACTGTCTCGCCGACAGAGCTGGCCCACGCCCTTTTTTGTGGCGTCCGGCGTCCCCAGGGTGTACCCGGGAACCTGGGTTCGGCCTGGGCAGGCCGGACCAAAACACGCCCAAATCCGGACGAAAACATGTCCATGGGTACGCGACTGGGCCGATTTTCGGCGTCCGGACTAAATTTCGGTCTCCGGATCGGCGTCCTAGGTAGGCGAGTGGAGATGCTCTAAGCTAGTATGCTTGATTGATCTATTGTTATTCGTGTTCTCAAAAGAAACCATGTCATGCCCCCATTCTTGCTCTTTTACAAGAATGTGTTCTGAGCTAGAAAATATCTACAAGGCTGAATTCCCTCCAACCAGTGACTCTGATGTTGTACAACCTAACCACCACCTTATCCCAATATATATAGAAAATGATGCTGAATTGAATTGGTTACCCAAGGAAGAAGATGATGCTGAAGTTGATGAGAAGGAACCGCTTGAATTGTTACCCGAGGAAGAAGATGAAGTTGAAGTTGATGAGAAGGAACCGCATGAGTTGAACTTGATACCTGAGGAAGAAGATGATGCTGAAGTTGATCAAGTAGGACTACCTGGTTTGAACTTTGTGCTCGAGGAATAAAATGGTGACGAAGTTGATGAGGAAGGACCACCTGAGATGAAGTTGATACCCGAGGAAGAAAATGATGATGAACATGATGAGGAAGGACTGCTTGATTTGAACTTGACCCCATAAGAAGCAATAAGAAGATATGAGGTAAACTCGATAGATGAGAAAAGGTTTAGTGCTTATTTTTCTCTAACAATAATCAAAAGCAAAGATGGACAGGTATTGAAAAAAGACAAACACAAGTCTCCTGAAAACGAGTCTAAGCACTATTGACAGGATATGGAAAGAAGCAAATGATCAGATTAAAGCAGGTCAAGAAGTTGATGTCTCTAGCAAAAAGAAAGGTAGAGTTGGCCGTAAAAAGAAAGATCTAAATTTCTCTCGGATGTCAACAATTCATGAACAAAAGAAAGACAATTCGAGCTCTATCAAAAGCTCTAGGTGTGCCCTGTTCAACCTTACACAAAAGATTCATGTTGGGTGAGGTGAAGCGCCATACTAGCACCTTGAATTCGTTGATGGCATTAGGTAATAAGATTAAGAGGTTGAAGTTTTGTGTCTCTATGCTCCATGAGAGCATGTTGACAACTTCCTCCAGTTTATGGACAACATCGTCCATATGGACGAGAAGTGGTTTGACATGACTAGGAAGAACAACACGTGCTATCTACTCCTCGACGAACCAGAGCCTTTATGCATCGTGCCAAACATGAACATCATTGGGAAAGTAATGTTCCTAGACGCTGTGGCGAGGACAAGATACGTCAACGATGGCATTGTCACATTTGATGGGAAGATCGGGATTCGAGCATTTGTCAAAGAGACTCCATCTATTAAAAATAGTCGAAATAGAGACAAAGGAACACTCGAACTCAAATCAATGAAAGTGACCAGAGATGTCATGAGGGACTATCTCGTCGAGAAAGTGATTCATGCTATTTAAGATGCGTGGACTGATGAAGATGAAGGAAGAATAATCTACATTCAGCAAGACAACGCAGGACCTCATGTCCATGATGATGATCTGGTTTTTCGACAGGTCATAACATAGAATGATCTAGACATTAGGTAGTTACAGCAACCTCCTAATAGTATAGACATGAATGTGCTCGACCTATGCTTCTTTAGGTCACTTTAGTCACTCACTGACAGTAGAGCACCTAAAACTATCAAGGAACTAATAGACGATATGGAGCAAGAATGCAAAAACTACGAGGTTGACACGCTAGCAAAATGCTTCTTGACACTCTAGACCTGTATGATTGAGGTTATGAAAGTAGGAGGTATGAACTACCATCCGCCGCACAAGAGTAAGGGTCAAAACATTGAACACATTGCATATTTAGAAAGGGCTTGTTCTCCTGATTCCATTGATATAAAATTTGTCAAATTCGAACGTGGGGATCAAAAGTTATAGCCAAAACAAATTCAAACATCTAATAGATTTAAATCCTGATTTTAAACCTAAACCGTTGCCACGCGTCTTAATCTGATTGGCCGGTACCGTTTCGCGTTGGATCACGCTTCTGAGCCGCTGGATCTAACTTAATCGCGCGGATCAGATCCAATCTTACCGCTTCGCTCACGTTCTATCGTATCCGCAGGATCTAGATCTAATGGCGCTCAGCACTTTGACCATCCAGTGGCGGCGCTGGCGGCGGCGACAGGCGGCGGCGCCTCTGTCAGAGATGCTACCGGCGTTCTAGGTCGCGCGGGAGAGGGGGAAGGGGCTTACCAGACTCGCCGTGTGCTGCTGATGCTCAAGGTGGCGGTGGTTTGGCAAGGGGCGCACAGAGATGGTCGCTGGAGCTCGTCGAAGTTGCGGGCGGCGTCAGTTGCTTGCTGTAGAAGACGTTGCCGAGGCTCTGCGTCGACCTAGCACAAGCCAGATGGTTTAGGAGATGCGCAAGGGCCTGGCGAACAAGACAGTACCAAAGGGGAGGCAAGGGGCGGTCTCATTTTACCCGAATCGCACGTCGGAGTCGAGCAGTGGCTCAGGTGCTCGCGGGTGAGAACGAAAACGTCGCTCTGGGTCATGAGAAAGCAAACAGAGGGCATTAGCGAACACACAAGGTCATGCTGGTCACAGTGGTTTGAACTAGAGGCAGAGGGGCGGTCTGTACTCACCGAGATTCGTCGTCGGAGTTGCTCTGTCTGCGGCGGCGCAAGGGCAATTGCGGGCAGCCTGGGGGCGTAGAGGTGGCGCTAGGTGAGGGGAAATGGCCGCGGTGCAGAGGGGTTTATGTAGGCAGATGGAGGGCGGCGATTAAGCGCGGAATCAAGGGCAATTAAGCCCATAGTGACTGCGGCAAGTAACGGCGGAGCGAGCGTCGCGGCCGCGCGTGATTGACGACGACGACGACGTGGTCGCTGGGTCCACTCGTCAGCGAGTTAAACAGAGAGAAGGTGGGGTCGTGTGGTCAGTGACCTGGTGGGTGTGTCTGCGAGTGAGGGAGAGAGAGGGGGAACCCGGGTGGGCTTACTGGGCTGGATTCGTAGTTGGGCCAGATAGGTGGCGCTGGCCTTTTTCTATTTCTTTTCTCCTTTACTTTTTCTGTTTTGATTATCTGAAATGATTTTCAAATCCAAATCAAATGAGTTTGAATTCAAATCTTCTCTAGGTTTTTATACTGCAAACCTTGCACTCAAATGTGTGTCAAACACTACTGTTTATTCAAAACACTTTGATCAAATGAAAATAAAAATAAAACCAAGCCTTGAGGTGATATATACAATAGGCATAATATTGGTTTTATTTACTTATTTGAAAATTTGTTCAAACTTTTGATGGTGCCTAAGTTTGAATTTCAAACCTTACTGAATCAAAACAAGTACTCTTCTCAATGGAAGATAGCACTAAGGCTAGAGCAACTCACATGAAATGATAAGCATATATGCTTCTGTTTTGAAAATGAAACTTATATGATCATGGATGCATGGATGATATGCATGAGTTTGAAACATGATTTTAGGGATGTTACAAATCTAACCCCCTTAAGGTGAATCTCGCCCTCGAGATTCGGATTGGCTAGCAAATAGGTGAGGGTGGTCTTTCCGAAGATCATCTTCTCTTTCCCATGTTGATTCCTCTTCGGAATGATGGTTCCACTGCACTTTGCAAAACTTGATAGTCTTAGTCCGTGTGACTCTTTCTGCAGTCTCAAGAATCTTGATAGGCTTCTCCTCGTAAGTGAGATCACTTTCCAATTGTACCTCCTCCAAAGGTATAGTATCCTTCAAAGAAGTTTCTTCCATTTCTGGATGACATTTCTTAAGCTGACTCACATGAAACACATTATGGACAGCTGATAGAGACTCTGGCAATTCAATTTCATAAGCAACTTCTCCTTTACGACTCAGAATCTTGAATGGCCCAACATATCTTGGGGCCAACTTTCCTCTGACTCCGAACCTCTTCACTCCACGAAGTGGTGACACTCTAAGATAAGCTCTATCACCAACTTCGTAGGTGACTTCTCTACGCTTAGGATCTGCGTAGCTTTTCTGTCGGGACTGTGCTATCTTCAATCTGTCCTTAACCAACTTGACCTTCTCTTCGGCTTCTTTGATAAGTTCTGGTCCGAACAAACTTCTTTCTCCCACACCATTCCATAATAATGGGGTGGTACACTTTCTCCCGTAGAGAAACTCAAATGGTGCCATCTCAATGCTGGCTTGATAGCTGTTGTTATAAGAAAATTCTGCGTAAGGCAGACTTTCATCCCAACTGGCTCCATAGTCTAGGGCACATGCCCTCAACATGTCTTCAAGAATCTGATTGGTCGTTTCTGTTTGTCCATCAGTTTGAGGATGAAAAGCAGTACTGAATTCCAACCTCGTTCCCAATGACTCATGTAGCTGCCTCCAGAAATGGGAAGTGAATTGAGTTCCCCTATCAGACACGATACTCTTGGGTACTCCATGTAGACATACAATTCTACTCATATAGATTTTGGCCAACTTAGCACTTGTATAGGTTGTCTTCACGGGTATGAAATGAGCCACTTTAGTTAGGCGATCCACTATTACCCAAATAGAATCGTATCCTGACCGGGTCCTTGGTAATCTGGTAATGAAATCCATACCAATCTTGTCCCACTTCCAATCAGGAATAGGTAGTAGTTGAAGTAAACCTGCTGGTTTCTGATGTTCTGCCTTCACTCTACTACACACATCACACAAAGCAATATGTTTGGCGATGTACTTCTTGAGATTATTCCACCAAAATCTTTCCTTCATGTCCATGTACATTTTGGTGTTACCCGGATGAATGGAATATGGTGAGTTGTGTGCTTCTTGTAATATCAGTTTCCGAAGCTCCGGATCTTGTGGAACACAGATACGTTTCCCATGACATAAAGTACCCTGTTCGTCTTCATGGAATCCTTTGGCTTTTCCTTTGCCAATCTTTTCCTTAATTTCTTCAATTTCACTATCAGTCTTCTGGGCTTCTTTGATCTTGTCCAACAAAGTAGGTTGAACATCCAAAGACATGAGATGTCCTTCAGGCACAATCTCCAATCTGAGATCTCTAAATTGGGCACACAAATCATCTGGCAATTCTCCCTTGGTAAGGCCATTCACAAAAACCTTACGGCTTAAAGCATCCGCTACAACATTTGCTTTACCGAGATGGTATTGCAAACTTAAGTCATAGTCCTTGATGAGTTCTAGCCACCTTCTTTGTCTCATGTTAATTTCTTTCTGGGTGAAGATGTACTTCAAACTCTTGTGATCTGTGAACACTTCACAACGCTTTCCCAAAAGATAATGTCTCCATGTTTTGAGTGCATGGACAACTGAGGCTATCTCTAAATCATGAGTAGGGTAGTTCACTTCATGAGTTTTGAGTTGTCTCGAGGCATAAGCCACAACTTTCCCGTCTTGCATAAGTACTGCACCCAAACCATGATGAGATGCATCACAATATACTTGGAAATCCTTCTCCAAATCTGGCAGACATAAGACTGGTGCTGTCACAAGTCTCTTCTTCAATTCTTGAAAACTGAGTTCACAACCTTCATACCAAGCAAATTTCTTGTCTTTCTTTAGCAATTCTGTCATAGGCTTAGCTACCTTGGAGAAATTCTCAATGAACCTTCTGTAGTAACCTGCTAAGCCAAGGAAACTACAAACTTCTTTCACTGACTTGGGAGATTTCCATTCAGTTACAGCTGAAACTTTAGTAGGATCAACTGCTACACCATCTCCTGACACAACGTGTCCAAGAAATCCAACTTCATTCAACCAGAATTCACACTTGCTGAATTTGGCACAAAGTTTATGCTCTGTAAGCTTCTCAAGTATCAAACGCAAATGCCCTTCATGCTCTTCTTTGCTCTTGGAGTAGACTAAAATGTCATCGATGAAAACGACTACAAACTTATCAAGGAATTCCATGAACACCTTGTTCATCATATTCATAAAGTATGTTGGTGCATTGGTCAAACCAAATGGCATCACGGTATACTCATACAATCCATACCTTGTGGTGAAAGCTGTCTTAGGTATGTCTTGCTCCCTTATCTTGAGTTGGAAATAACCTGACTAGAGATCAATCTTTGAGAACACACAAGCTCCTTCTAACTGATCAAACAAGTCATTGATTCTAGGCAAAGGATATTTGTTCTTGATAGTTACCTCATTGAGTGAACGGTAATCTATGCATAACCTTTGACTTCTATCTTTCTTTTCCACAAACAAAACTGGTGCTCCCCAAGATGAAGAACTTGGTTGAATAAATCCTTTCTGCAACTGCTCTCCAAGTTGTTTCTTGAGCTCTTTCAGTTCATCATTTGACATCTTGTACGGTCTCTTTGCTATTGGTCCAGATCCTGGTAGCAAATCAATAAGGAACTCCACATCTCTATCTGGTGGCATTCCCGGCAGTTCTTCCGGAAACACATCCGGATATTCACTCACAATTGGCACACTGTCTATGCTAACCCCCTTAAGAGAATTTAGCTTACTCCCTTTTGATTCAAAGTTAGACTTGAATTTAATCCGTTTTATTTCCGGGGTTGTGAGTGCAACAGTACGATTAGCACAATCTAGTACTCCTTCATACTTAGCCATCCAATCCATTCCCAATATTACGTCCAGTCCTTGGGAATCTAGGATTATCAGACTCACTGGAAACTTATGCTTTCCAAACTCTATTACTAGATCCCGGCATCCAAGACTTACTATCATATCTCCACCTGGAGAACTAACTTTTATTGGACACCCAATGTTTTCAGTTGGAAACCCATTTCTATCAACAAATGCTTTTGATATGAATGAATGCGATGCTCCAGTATCAAAAAGAACAAATGCTGGAATAGAATTGAGTCTGATCTTACCAGCAACAGCATCAGGCTCCTCATAGATTTCCTCCACATTGATGTGGTTCACTTGTCCCTTCTGAAAAGGGTTGGGCTTGTTGGGTCCTTCAACTTTCTTTTCTGGGCATTCATTTGCATAATGCCCCATCTTATTGCACTTGAAGCATTCAACCTGACTAATGTCCTTCTTGGCAGGCTGGCTTCCACTGCCACTTCTATTACCACTGTGGTGGCTCTTATATCCACCCTTGTGGTTCTTGTACTTGTCATTGTCATGACTACGGTGATGTTTGTTATCATGACGGTTGTGGTTGTGGTGCTTGTTGAATTTCCCATGCTTGTGGGATCCTGAGCTTCCACTATCATCATAATGGGAACGTTTGTGAGACGATCCCGGGCTGTGCTTGTCCGAGTGTTTTCTCTTTCTACTCTCAACTTGCTTCATTTTGCTCTCCAAAATAGCAGCCTTATCACAGAGAGACTGATAAGTGGGAACATAGGCCACTAATAGCTGCAAGTTCAGTTCATCATTCAGCCCTTCAAGGAACTTTTCCTTCCTCTTAGCATCAGTGTCAACTTCATCCGGTGCATAACGCGCCAGATTGTTGAATTCCTCAATATATTCTGCCACGCTGCGGTGGCGCTGCTTCAAGTTATGGAGTTCTTTCTTCTTCAGACTCATCACTCCAGATGAGATATGAGCAGTACGAAAGCCATCCTCAAAGATTGCCCATGTCACATCTTCTATGGGAGTGGTGATCTGGAAGTTATCCCACCAAGTGGCGGCTGGTCCTTCCAGCAAATGTGCTGCAAATCTGACCTTTTCTGCATCAGTACAGCCCACAGTTACCAAGTCCTTGTTCACAGAGCGTAGCCAATCAATGGCCACCATGGGATCAGTTGTTCCTGAGAACTTTGCTGGCCTCAATCTCAAGAACCTGGTAAGCATGTCAAAACCCGGTGGGTTGTTGTTGTTGTTGTTGTTGTTGTTGTTGTTGTTGTTGTTGTTGTTGTTGTTGTTGTTGTTGTTGTTGTTGTTGTTGTTGTTGTTGTTGTTGTTGTTGTTGTTGTTGTTGTTGTTGTTGTTGTTGTTGTTGTTGTTGTTGTTGTTGTTGTTGTTGTTGTTGTTGTTGTTGTTGTTGTTGTTGTTGTTGTTGTTGTTGTTGTTGTTGTTGTTGTTGTTGTTGTTGTTGTTGTTGTTTTGGTTCTGGATGAACGTCGTCATCATTTGCATCAGCTGAATCTGAGCTGTCATCACCTGCTGCATTTCTGGAGTGATGTTGTTGTTGTTGGGGTTGGGATTGGCACGACGGGGAGGCATCTGTGGTTTGTTCAATAGAGATAAGAATGAGATACCCATAGATGCTTTCATGCACAATACATCACATAAACAATCACAAAACATGCATCACAATAATAATAGTTCAACAACGAAAACAACAAGTTTGCAAAGTAAACACACCAATAACAAGCCATCCACATGTTGGATGGTCATTGTGACACAAATAAAGTATGATAAATAAATGATAAATGAGTAGTCAAATCTACTCCTCGGCATCAACCTCCTCCTCAACAAAGGTAAGACCTGCATTCTCCATTGCGGTCTTGTATTCCTCGACATTGGCGGTCAAGGTCTCTACTTTGGCTTTGAGAGCCCTCTTCTGAGAACGAAGCCTCTCAATCACCGTCTGCTGATGCTCGAGCTCGAAGTCCTTGGCATGCAGTTCTTCAGTCATGTCCTGAATCCTCTTGTTCCTATCCTGGACTCGCTTCTCCCGACTCTTGAACTTTCTGTCCTGGCTCTCAAACTTTGCCTCCATCTCCTTGACTATCTCATCTTGCTCCGCGAAGAGCTTGTCCTTCTCGCGAAGCTGCACCTGGAGTTCGTCATTGTTGAGCATGACGTTGGTCCTACCAGTGTCCACGTGCCTAATGAGAGCCTCTAAGTCCTGGAGGTATAGGCGAATCGGCTCAGCTGTATCCCTCGAAGTGTCCTCGAAATCGATGGCCTCTCCATCCTCATCACGTCTACCAAAGACGTGGAAGTGAGTACCTCTAACCTGTCGAGAGTGTCTCCCTAGCAGACGTCCTATCAGATCCTGCATGACTACCTCAAGGCCTCTCTCCTTGTCATCGTGCATGAGCTTGAAGATGATAGTGTAGGGGTTCGTAGCATGGAAAACAAAATTTTTCTATCGCATACAAACAAACAAGCCAAGATCTATCTACTAGATTGTAGCAACGAGTCGATAGAGGAACTCACCCTCGAAGATTCCAAAGCGGTTAACGAGAGCAGATTCTCGTGGGTGATGTAGTCGTACTCTTTCCGATCTCAAGATCGCGTAGACGATCCTTCCAGCGTCACCTTCCGGCAGCGCTCCCGCAGTCGGTCACACGTTCGGTACTCGACGAAGACCTTCCTCTCCCTTGTTCCAGCAGGCAGCGGAGGTTGTAGCACTCTCCTCGCGATTCCGGCAGCACAACGGCGTGGTACCGGAAGTAGAGGGGAGATCCCGCAGGGCTTCGCCTTAAGCCGGTGCGAGTATGGTGGAGCTTATGAGAGAGGCTATTAGTGGTCTAGTAATTAGACACACCAATTAGAGGGCTCTAAACCAATTTAGAAAGCTCTAAACCGAATAGCTCTAAACCGGGGTCTAGATCTAGGGTTTAGTTTAGAGGATAGGAAACTTGTGTGTGTTGGGAGGGAGCCCTGCCCCTCCATATATAGGTGGGAGGGGCTGGCCGGCCAAGGGGAGGGAGTGGAGTCCCTCCCCAACTCGGCCTAGGTGGGGCGCCGGCTTGGGGAGGAGGACTCCTCCCTCAAGTCGGTTTCCTCCTCTCCTCCCACTTCCCAAAAACTGCCGTTTGACTTTCAAACTAGCCGTTTGACTTTTCAATTTAGGATTCAATTTAATCCTTTATTTGGGACAGCAAGAACACTTAGTACATGATGCAATCATTCCAACATGTAATGACACATTCATGTACCCCTTCCCCCCCGGAGTGCCGGACATTCCGGGACCTTCTAGAATGTTCCCGATGAAAACACCGGAACCATTCCCCAACTCCGAAATGGGACTTTCCTTATATGAATCTTATTCTCCGGACCATTCCGGATCACCTCGTGATATCCCGGATCCCATCCGAGACTCCGAACAACATTCGGTCTCTTTCTCATAATACCATAACTACTCAAACAACGTCGAATCCTTAAGTGTGTCTCCCTACGGTTCGTGAATTATGCGGACATGATCGAGACACTTCTCCGATCAATAACCAATAGAGGAATCTGGAAATTCATATGGCTCCCACATATTTCTACGATTACTTTGCGATCGAATGAACCACTTACATACGATACCAATTTCCCTTTGTCTCACGATATGTTACTTATCCGAGGTTATGATCGTCGGTATCTCTGCATACCTAGTTCAACCTCGTTACTGATAAGTACTCTTTTCTCGTTCCCGTGATATGTGATCCCTTGTGACCAAGTCACATGCTTGCAAGCTAATTGGATGACATTTCACCGAGAGGGCCCAGAGAATATCTATCCGTCATGTGGATGGACAAATCCCACTCTTGATCCATGTGTTTCAACCAATACTTTCCGAACACCCAATGCCACTTTTATAGCCACCCTGTTACGGTGTGGTGTTTGATGACATCAAAGCATCCATCCAGTAAAGGCAATATGCATGATCTCATGGTCGAAGGAATTAGGTTACTATGTATCAGAAAGCATATAGCAATTGAACTATTGAAATGACTTGATCTTTATGCTACGCTTGTCTATAGGAGTATGTCCACCATATCATTCTCCTAACGATATGATCTTGTTGTTAATAACATCTCAATGTTCATGATAGGGAAACCACAATCATCTATTAACCAACAAGCTAGTTTAACAAGAGGCTTTACTAGGGACTCTTATTTTAGTTTACAAATCACACAAGTATTAATGTTTCCTTGTTAATACTATTATAGCATGAATGTAAACATTTATCATAAACACAAAGATATAATAATAACTCTATTTATTATTGCCTCTTGGGCATATCTCCAACAGTCTCCCACTTGCACTAGAGTCAATAATCTAGTTTCAAACCTTTGTGTATTCAACACCTATGGCTTTCTGGTGTTGTATGTACACGATTGCTAGTGGTCAACTGATCTCCGGATCTGACACTTCCAGGTCCGTGTGTAATTGCATGTCTTTGCGTCTCTACGCATCACTCATTCTCTAATGAGATGGCTTTGTATAATTTGGTCTTTCGGTGTGACCTTTAGTTCTTTGGGGTTAAAACATGTTGATAATATTGTCGCACAATATATCTTCATAGTATTATCCCGCTGTGAACTACACCTAGTTTGATAACAAACTTCTTGACACAAATGCCCTCTTTTGCTGCTATAATAGCAGTCATATACTCAGCCTTTTGTTGTAGTATCTGTCACAATGTCTTAACTTTGGAAATCATCCAAATCCATTATGGAACTCACTTTCCATTATATTGTGCCACCCTTAGTTTAGATTGAGATAAACTTAATCTGTACTTTGTGACAAAGCTAGTATCAATGTAGTACTTTTACAATGAACTAACCATCTATTTGTCACTTCTACAAATAATATACTCTTAGTTCTTCCAAAAGATCATAAGAATATCCTTACTATTGTCCAATGATCATCTTACGAATCATTCTGGTATATGCTCACAACATTTAGAGCATAGGACATATCTGGATTTGTACATATCACAGTATGATTGATATAAATACTCTTTGTGATTTCATACATCAAGTATCAATCTATACTTGATTATTTGTTTCACTTTACCAAATGTCAATACACTTGAATATATCATCAACATTGAACTTATTCAATCCTTTCTGTGCAACAAGAACCTTTCTTGTAGTTCCTATATTGAACTCATTCAATATCTTGTCTATGTACTTCTGGCACAACCATATTAGCGTCTATTGATGCCAAAATACTTGGGTTTTGCCTAAGTCTTTCATCGGGATGAAATTCTTAATATGTGTTAATAAAAGATACATTATTTCCAATCAACAATATGTCTTCCACATAATGTATTAGAAACATGTCTTAGCGCTCCCACTTAATTTCTTGCAAACGCAAGCATCTTCATTGTCTCTGATGAACTTTTAAACTCCTTTAACAGTTTCATCACAGTGAAGATTCCAACTCCGCGATGCTCACTTTAACCATTGAAGTTTGCATATACTTTTAGCATCCTTTGAATTGACAAAACCCTATGGACCGTGTTTATGCACATGTCCTAGGTAACGATTCTATTAGAAGAACTTGTTTTGTTTATTCAACTACCATATAACAAAATTATATGTAGTGGTTGCTATATTAATCCGTATAGACTAAATATCGCTATGAAAGATCAAATCTTGTCATAGTCAATCTTTGAACATTGTTGTGAACTCTCTCCCAACATGTCGACTATTTCATAGATGTAAAACATCCATGTCTATTTCTTTATAGAACCAGACACAACTATAAGGTCTTACACCTTTCTCGAGGGTCCTTCAAGTTCAAAACTTGATTTCTCGTGTATGGAACTATCACGGATTTTATGGCTTCAAGCCATTTGACGGAGTCAGGGCCCATCATCGCTTCTTTGCATGTAGTCGGTTCATTATTCTCAAATAATGATTCAACCCTCAAATCTTGGTATTTGATTGTTTACCCGATCTACTTGTTTCAATAGGAACTTAGATCTCCGTGACCACAACCTTTGAGGCACGTGAGCCATGAGCATTGTTGCCGCCTCCGGAACACTTTTCGGCGCTGCGCAACTTTGCACATACAGCTAAGGTTCTTAACCTTATCAAAGTTCTATTGTCCTCCCACTTAACTTTTCACAAAAATTCCTTCCAAAAGAAACTTGACGTTCTAAGCAACAAACACTTTTGTCTCCGGTGTTTATGGAGGAATACTTAATAGTCATACAAAGACAGGTTCATCCGACTTTGGTTGCAAACATCTTTCTTATGCATAGCATACCAATGTTTAAGAAAGGACAACTTGGGTTTTATCCCAAACCATAACCTTATATGGTGTCATTTCAACGGATTATGATGAAGCTCTTTTCAGTGGAAAAACGGTAATCTCTAAAGCTTTTAATCTTTAAAATACAATGGCAGTTTTATGAATTACACCTTTCGATCTTACCATGTCAAACAAGGTTTAATTACATATCTCGAACGCTCCATACTCTTATGGTGTTTCGGGAAAATGCAAATCCACGGAACGATTCCTTAAATCTTAGGTATTATGCTAAACTTGTAACTCAAATATCTTCCTTTATGATCTTATCATAAACTATTTATATTCTTGTTACAATGATTTTGCACTTCATCTTGAAAGTCTTTTGAACTTTTCAAATATTTCATACTTCATCCTTATTAAGTAAATATTCATATATTCACTCAAATTTTCGGAGAAAGCATATGAAGTTGAAATCCATCGCTCTTGACTACACATAATGGACTTCGTACAACAATATGTACAAGTTCCAATAAGCTAGTCATTCGTTCCTTTTTGGCCTATGGACGAAGTTTTAATTATCTCTAGGAAAGTTTCACAAGCGTTATTTGATCAAAATCAAATAGACTCCAAAATTCCATCCATATGGATTTTCTTCATGTTTTCTTTCCAATATAATTTAAACGGCGATGTCACTTCCTAAGTGATCTTTCAATCAATTTGTCTTTCGACATTTTAGCACTAGTTTTATGGATGTGATTTCTCCAACGAGATTTGTGAATCATCCATCTTTTATGGATTACGGCAATTATTTGAACAACCCTTTTGTTCTTATAATACCCGATAAAACAAATCTTTGAAGGCAAGCTTTGATGTTTAACGAGCAACACAATAACCCTTTATTTGTTCTCGATGAACATCATCACATATTCTTTTGCTAGTTACTTAGGCCATTGTAGTTCATGAATTGTGTTGTTTCGTATGACGATTCACACCAACAAATTCAGTATCAAATACTTAAGAACCACATTGTTTAACAAGCAAAGAATATAGCCATAACATGTATATCATCTATATACTTAAACTGAACGATTCTAGTCTTTTCTTTTCTGCCATATATTTATGAGATTCTCTTTCAGTATTTCCTTTTCAGTTTGAAAGAATCTATCAACATCAATAGTGGAGTCATACATATGACATATAGTCCAAAGCGTGTATAGTTAAATACCAATGTCTTTGGACTTGCACTTTGAAGTAGATCACCATCATCAAATGTTTGGTGTTCTTTCAAATTCCTTTCATTAGTAATCTCTTGGTGTAGTAAACATTTTACCTACATCAAATATTCACCCTTATCATGGTATCGTCCATGATCAAGCTACTTTTAGCTTATAACGATGAATTATTAGTATAATGTTGCTATCCAAAACCTTTTGGAGGATTAGGACAACAAGTGTCTCCAACCTTTTTGCAAATTCTCATCAAAATATGAGAACATGAACTTTGCCATATTATACTCTATCATGTTGTAACCAAAACTTCGTTTCAGATATCACAATATCTTCCACACATCATGGTTTCTGAAACAACTCTTTCAGATCCTAGATAACCTTGATATTAAGGGAATCCTTTGAATATCAAGAATCATGGATACAAACATGATACTTATATACTAACACTTGGAATTGTTACTCTTGATTTAATACTAATTATTAAACTTCATGGAGTAACCGGAACTTACTGAAAGTTTGCAATAGGAATTTTTAAACTTTAGATTAACACTTAAAACAATACGATACCAGTTCGTAAAGTATCTAACCAGAATTCTATAGTTCTATCATCTCAATTATAACTAAGCGCAAGGTGGTAAACGGATGCCAATGACTACAACAACTATGCAAATTCACTTTGATTTAGTTTATGATAAATTGAGTTCTAATTAATAATTAAATTAATCTAGGTGAACTCCCACTCAAAACAATATCCCTCACATTGTTTTAGTGATCACACGAACCAAATCCACCACATCAAAACCGATCATCACGAGAGTTGATATAGTTTCAATGGCGAACAATCGACATGTTCATCATATCTACTATATGACTCATGCTTTACCTTTCGGTGATCCGTGTTCCTGAGGCCATGTCTGTACATGCTAGGCTCGTCAAGATCAAACCTTAGCTACCGCATAAGCAAATCTGGCTTGCTTACGTTGTATTCACCCGCGGAATCAAAGACACCCGATCATCACGTGGTGCTTCGAAGCAACAAGCTTTGGCAACGGTGCATACTAAGGGTGAACACTTTAGAACTTGAAATTTATGTGCATGAGGGATCATCTTATAATGCTACCGTCGTCTACTAAGCAATACAAGATGCATAAAGGATTAACATCACATGCAATTCATAATATGTGATATGATATGGCCTTTCTTCTTTGTGCTTCCGATCTCCATCTTCAAGCACGAACATGATCTCCATCATCACCGGCATAGCATCAAGGTCAATGACGCTTCTTCATGGTTGTCGTCCACCAGCTTCAACTATTACAACTATTTTGAATAGACACGCAGGTCTTAACAGAAATTAAAGACAACCATATGGCTCCTGCCGGTTGCCAACTTACAATAAGGAACATTGCATACATCAAATATAATCACAATCATGGCCATATCACATCACTGCACACCCCTGCAAAACAAAGTTAGACGCTTCTACTTTCTTTGCATATTTTACGTGGTTTGGGGCTTTCATAAGTGTCGTTCTAACCTACGAACAAGAACCACAACATTGATACTAGCATTGTTGATTACCCGTTGTAAATTGGATCTTTACTATGCTAGGAGAAACAGGCACCCGCAAAGCCACTTATGCAATACAAGTTGCATGTTAAGCGTGGAGCAAGTCTCATGAACGATGTCATGTAAGGTTAGCCCGGGCCGCTTCATCCCAACATACCGCAAGATGCAAAGTACACGCAAAGCAATCTACAATAAAAGCATCAACGCCCACAATGACCATTGTGTTCTACTCGTGCAACAGATCTACATATAGACACGGCTCTGATACCACTGTAGGGGTTCGTAGCATGGAAAACAAAATTTTTCTATCGCATACAAACAAACAAGCCAAGATCTATCTACTAGATTGTAGCAACGAGTCGATAGAGGAACTCACCCTCGAAGATTCCAAAGCGGTTAACGAGAGCAGATTCTCGTGGGTGATGTAGTCGTACTCTTTCCGATCTCAAGATCGCGTAGACGATCCTTCCAGCGTCACCTTCCGGCAGCGCTCCCGCAGTCGGTCACACGTTCGGTACTCGACGAAGACCTTCCTCTCCCTTGTTCCAGCAGGCAGCGGAGGTTGTAGCACTCTCCTCGCGATTCCGGCAGCACAACGGCGTGGTACCGGAAGTAGAGGGGAGATCCCGCAGGGCTTCGCCTTAAGCCGGTGCGAGTATGGTGGAGCTTATGAGAGAGGCTATTAGTGGTCTAGTAATTAGACACACCAATTAGAGGGCTCTAAACCAATTTAGAAAGCTCTAAACCGAATAGCTCTAAACCGGGGTCTAGATCTAGGGTTTAGTTTAGAGGATAGGAAACTTGTGTGTGTTGGGAGGGAGCCCTGCCCCTCCATATATAGGTGGGAGGGGCTGGCCGGCCAAGGGGAGGGAGTGGAGTCCCTCCCCAACTCGGCCTAGGTGGGGCGCCGGCTTGGGGAGGAGGACTCCTCCCTCAAGTCGGTTTCCTCCTCTCCTCCCACTTCCCAAAAACTGCCGTTTGACTTTCAAACTAGCCGTTTGACTTTTCAATTTAGGATTCAATTTAATCCTTTATTTGGGACAGCAAGAACACTTAGTACATGATGCAATCATTCCAACATGTAATGACACATTCATGTACCCCTTCCCCCCCGGAGTGCCGGACATTCCGGGACCTTCTAGAATGTTCCCGATGAAAACACCGGAACCATTCCCCAACTCCGAAATGGGACTTTCCTTATATGAATCTTATTCTCCGGACCATTCCGGATCACCTCGTGATATCCCGGATCCCATCCGAGACTCCGAACAACATTCGGTCTCTTTCTCATAATACCATAACTACTCAAACAACGTCGAATCCTTAAGTGTGTCTCCCTACGGTTCGTGAATTATGCGGACATGATCGAGACACTTCTCCGATCAATAACCAATAGAGGAATCTGGAAATTCATATGGCTCCCACATATTTCTACGATTACTTTGCGATCGAATGAACCACTTACATACGATACCAATTTCCCTTTGTCTCACGATATGTTACTTATCCGAGGTTATGATCGTCGGTATCTCTGCATACCTAGTTCAACCTCGTTACTGATAAGTACTCTTTTCTCGTTCCCGTGATATGTGATCCCTTGTGACCAAGTCACATGCTTGCAAGCTAATTGGATGACATTTCACCGAGAGGGCCCAGAGAATATCTATCCGTCATGTGGATGGACAAATCCCACTCTTGATCCATGTGTTTCAACCAATACTTTCCGAACACCCAATGCCACTTTTATAGCCACCCTGTTACGGTGTGGTGTTTGATGACATCAAAGCATCCATCCAGTAAAGGCAATATGCATGATCTCATGGTCGAAGGAATTAGGTTACTATGTATCAGAAAGCATATAGCAATTGAACTATTGAAATGACTTGATCTTTATGCTACGCTTGTCTATAGGAGTATGTCCACCATATCATTCTCCTAACGATATGATCTTGTTGTTAATAACATCTCAATGTTCATGATAGGGAAACCACAATCATCTATTAACCAACAAGCTAGTTTAACAAGAGGCTTTACTAGGGACTCTTATTTTAGTTTACAAATCACACAAGTATTAATGTTTCCTTGTTAATACTATTATAGCATGAATGTAAACATTTATCATAAACACAAAGATATAATAATAACTCTATTTATTATTGCCTCTTGGGCATATCTCCAACAGATAGCCTCCGTGGTAGGCTCAGTCTGGCGTCCGGGCTGATTGACCTTGAAACCCCAAAGGTCTTTCCTCTCAAACTTGGTGAGGGGAAGCACCATGATGGTAGGAAGAGGAAGATTGAGCAAAGTAGTGAGCTCAACAATACGAGGACCAAAGCGAGTTCCCTGGAACTCCTCAACAGTGCTGATGGTAACATTAGGATCTATTTATAAGATAGAAAAAGTTATAACAACACAATTTAAGATAAAACACAAGGCAAAACATCACATACATATCCTTGGAAATCAAAACACACATGTCATGGCATACATGGATCCATTACAACAACCAAGGTTCAACTTATTTTAAACAACTTTAGAAAATAAGGTGATAAGTGGTGGTCAAACTAACGAAGTACGTTTACAATCCTATCTCACTGGATCTTTTGGCTAACACAATGTTTCTAGAAGCAATCAGTCTATCTTGTTCACATGACTCCATCACTAAGTCTATAATGTCTCCTCTTAAGGTTTGGTTGGTAGCCTCCAACTCTTGGGTATGTTTCTTCTCTTCTTTTAGGCTATTTTGGATGTTGAACATTCTGCACTTGACTGTTTCACCAAGTTATTTGATGGTCTTCCAAGCTGCATCCCTTGCTGAGTCAAAGAATGTAGGGTGCATCACTGAATTGGTGAACATGCAGAATCCTGATTCCTTGTGGTTGTCTTCCTTGTTTTTATACAAGTGAAGTTGCACCCACCAGTATTCAACTCCTTCATCCATCACAGGAAAACCTTTGTACACAGCTGCACCATGTATTTCCATTGCAACCATGAGGTCCTTGAGAGCCTTGGGGAATTCTGTCTCACACTCCAAAGTCATTGTCATGAGTGGTCCTTTCCTTACGGCTTCGTTGATGGATTTCATCTACAATTAGAGATGAGAAAGAAGATTAGAAAAGTTTACGAGAAGAACAGACAAGTGTAAAAGTTGTTGTAAATTTTTCCTTAGTGGTTTCCAATCCTAGGGTCATAATCCTACAGGCAACACAGTGCTCTGATACCATCTGTAAGATCCCTCCTCTATAAAGGAAAATGATCCATGTGATTGCAATGCTAGTCCCTGGATCATTGCTAGCATCCACAGTTTAAGATGAAGTACACAGAAACAAAGGTCATTATTACAGTCATTCCAGAGACAAACATAGTCTTTACAACTCCAAGGCCACAAGCCTAGTACAAGAGTTTGAATAAGTAAATAAATAAAAGTCTTCATCTTCATGTGCCACAGGCAAACATGTTGAGTGTAGACTCATGACTCCTAATCCTCATCAGAGTAACCTGCAACATCACAAGTTACAGCCACAGTGGGTCAATACATTGGAATAGTATTGGCAAGTGATACCGTAGTATAATTTAGGTGGACTAGATACTATATGCAATTTGGCTAAGTGTAGCTTGGCTTGCTTTGCTCAAAATAGGTTTTTCCTATTAGTTGAAATCACTAAGTTTTTCTTTGTCAAAACTTTTCCCAAGGAACCATCAATAGACATTGAGGTCCTTCACCCTTGTTCACCCACAAGTTTTTACTTAGAAAATTGGGATGAGGAGATTCTTGATAGCTTCCATGTCTTGATGCTCAAGTTGTCCTTTTCCAGGGACATGGCTAAGTACTTAGATTCTTCCATCTGCAGAGGTTGTGCACTTTCCCCACAAGCCTTGATTTTCACCAAGACAGGACCTTTCAGAAGCCTTCCCTTAGACCAAATCGACGCGCTCCAACCTATCATCCCACTACCACCAACTGTCCAAATGGCTAAGTTCTAGCAACCTATGTGATCCTGGTAGAGCCCATATTGCCAAGTGGCTGCACTAGAAGCTTCTTAACATTTGGCCTCTAAAATCTCTTTGTTTCTGGGTGGCTTTCCACAAGTGAGATACACAAGGTAAACGATAGAAATGGTCCTTGTGTAACCACTCAACATAAACCATTCCTTCCATTCCACCCAGGTGTTTCATTAACTTAGTTGTTTTATTAGGCAAAACACAAGTCCAAAGATTTAGAAATATTTTCATCATAGCATGTATAATTCACCAACCCTTGGTTGCTACTAGCTAGGCTAAGCATGGCATAGATAAGCATCTTAACTTAGAAATTTGTAGCAATTCTACAACTACTAGGATTTCCCAACATGGCATATAAGCATAATATAGCATGCAAGACTAGCAAAATATTTCTAATGCTTAGTAGAAAACATAGGGATAAAAATATTCATGAAGCACCACTAGCCTTGGTAGTTTGGAGAGTAGCTACACTCCTCACAATCACAATCACTAGCACCAAAATCTTCACAAAGAATCATAGCCACAAATCACATACAAAACATATACAAAAAAAAATATATGAATGCATGCAATATGATATGTGATGATTTTTAAAACTCAACAAAGCAAGTGTACAGTACTAGTTCATAAACAAGCTCAAAACTTGCCAAACAACAATTATTTAAACCTTAAATCATTTCTTAAACAATTCATATACTCAAAATAGCCCTACACATGTTTCTGTAAATAAAACCATTTTAACAGAAGCAAAACATTAAACACATTGCATATTTAGAAAGGGCTTGTTCTCCTGATTCCATTGATATAAAATTTGTCAAATTCTAACGTGGGGATCAAAAGTTATAGCCAAAACAAATTCAAACATCTAATAGATTTAAATCCTGATTTTAAACCTAAACCGTTGCCACGCGTCTTAATCTGATTGGCCGGTACCGTTTCGCGTTGGATCACGCTTCTGAGCCGCTGGATCTAACTTAATCGCGCGGCTCAGATCCAATCTTACCGCTTCGCTCACGTTCTATCGTATCCGCAGGATCTAGATCTAATGGCGCTCAGCACTTTGACCATCCAGTGGCGGCGCTGGCGGCGGCGACAGGCGGCGGCGCCTCTGTCAGAGATGCTACCGGCGTTCTAGGTCGCGCGGGAGAGGGGGAAGGGGCTTACCAGACTCGCCGTGTGCTGCTGATGCTCAAGGTGGCGGTGGTTTGGCAAGGGGCGCACAGAGATGGTCGCTGGAGCTCGTCGAAGTTGCGGGCGGCATCAGTTGCTTGCTGTAGAAGACGTTGCCGAGGCTCTGCGTCGACCTAGCACAAGCCAGATGGTTTAGGAGATGCGCAAGGGCCTGGCGAACAAGACAGTACCAAAGGGGAGGCAAGGGGCGGTCTCATTTTACCCGAATCGCACGTCGGAGTCGAGCAGCGGCTCAGGTGCTCGCGGGTGAGAACGAAAACGTCGCTCTGGGTCATGAGAAAGCAAACGGAGGGCATTAGCGAACGTGCAAGGTCATCCTGGTCACAGTGGTTTGAGCTAGAGGCAGAGGGGCGGTCTGTACTCATCGAGATTCGTCGCCGGAGTTGCTCTGTCTGCGGCAGCGCAAGGGCAATTGCGGGCAGCCTAGGGGCGTAGAGGTGGCGCTAGGTGAGGGGAAATGGCCACGGTGCAGAGGGGTTTATGTAGGCAGAAGGAGGGCGGCGATTAAGCGCGAAATCAAGGGCAATTAAGCCCATAGTGACTGCGGCGAGTAACGGCGGAGCGAGCGTCGCGGCCGCGCGTGATTGACGATGACGACGACGACGTGGTCGCTGGGTCCACTCGTCAGCGAGTTAAACAGAGAGAAGGTGGGGTCGTGTGGTCAGTGACCTGGTGGGTGTGTCTGCGAGTGAGGGAGAGAGAGGGGGAACCCGGGTGGGCTTACTGAGCTGGATTCGTAGTTGGGCCAGATAGGTGGCGCTGGCCTTTTTCTATTTCTTTTCTCCTTTTCTTTTTCTGTTTTGATTTTCTAAAATGATTTTCAAATCCAAATCAAATGAGTTTGAATTCAAATCTTCTCTAGGTTTTTATACTGCAAACCTTGCACTCAAATGTGTGTCAAACACTACTGTTTATTCAAAACACTTTGATCAAATGAAAATAAAAATAAAACCAAGCCTTGAGGTGATATATACAATAGGCATAATATTGGTTTTATTTACTTATTTGAAATTTTGTTCAAACTTTTGATGGTGCCTAAGTTTGAATTTCAAACCTTACTGAATCAAAACAAGTACTCTTCTCATTGGAAGATAGCACTAAGGCTAGAGCAACTTACATGAAATGATAAGCATAGATGCTTCTGTTTTGAAAATGAAACTTATATGATCATGGATGCATGGATGATATGTATGAGTTTGAAACATGATTTTAGGGATTTTACATTTGTTTGCGCCATGATCCAAGCTTTGACAGTAGATCAGCCGCCTCATTTTGCTCCCATGGGACATACTTGACTTCGTAGCCCAAGAAGCTCTTGGCTATCTCGTCCACTTCGTCTCGATATGCCGCCATCATAGGGTTCCGCGTGTTCCAGGTGCCAGCCACCTGCTGGGCAACCAAGTCAGAATCTCCACAGCAAACTATGCGCTTGATGCCAATATCCTTAGCTACGTGTAGTCCGTGAATGAGTGCTTCATACTCCGCCATGTTGTTCGTAGCCTTGAAGTGGATTTGCAGAACGTAGTGTAGCTTTTCCCCGATTGGTGACTGTAACAATACACCAGCCCCCAAGCCATTGAGTAGCTTTGATCCGTCAAAATGCATCACTCAGTATTCTGGCTCCGGTATAGGGGTAGCATCTGGCATCTCCGTCCAATCTGTGATAAAATCCGCCAAGGCTTGTGACTTGATAGCGTCGCGTCTCTTGTAGGTGATCTCGAAGGCGGCAAGTTCAGTGCCCCACTTCGCGACCCTTCATGTAGCATCGCTATTGTTGATGATGTCGAACAGTCGAGCTTTTCTCACAACTGTGATAGGGTGCTCCTCGAAGTAGGGCCTTAGCTTCCGAGAAGCAAGGAAGACTCCATAAGCTAGCTTTTGGTAGTGCGGGTAACGCTGCTTGGACTCCGTGAAGACCTCGCTTAGATAGTAAACTGGTCGTTGAACTCCGTACTCATGCCCTGGTTCTTTCTGCTCTACCACGACGATGATGCTGATTACCCGGTTGGTGGCCGCCATGTAAATTAACATAGGCTCCATAGGCTCGGGTGCTGCAAGGATAGGCATCGAGGAAAGTATCTCCTTTAGTTGCTTCAATGCTGCGTCTACTCCGTCCGTCCATGTAAATTTGTCCGCCTTCTTCAGCAACTTGTATAGCGGCAGAGCCTTCTCTCCAAGTCGGCTGATGAACCGACTAACTGCTGCAACGCAGCCTGTTAGCCGTTGTATGTCCTTCAGACATGTCAGACAGTTTATGTTTAGGATGGCCTTTATTTTCTCTGGGTTGACCTTGATTCCACGCTAGGAAACGATGAAGCCCAACAATTTGCCGGCTGGAACCCCGAAGACGCACTTCTTAGGGTTAAGCATCATGTTGTATTTTCGGAGATTATCAAAGGTTTCTTTTAAGTCGGAGATTAAGTCATTTGACTTTTTAGACATCAACGCTATGTTGTCCACATAGGCGTGAACGTTCTGACAAATTTGATCATGTAGGCAACGCTGCATTGTCCGCTGGTACGTAGCACCTGCGTTTTTCAGCACAAAGAGCATCATGACATAGAAAAACGTGTCGTAAGGTGTGGTGAACGAAGTGGCCAATTGGTCCGTCTTCCTCATCTTAATATGGTGGTATCTTGAGTATGCATCAAGAAAACACAAAAGTTTCAAGCAAGCCGTCGAGTCAATGACTTGGTCAATGCGAGGCAAAGCAAACGGATCTTTGGGACACACTTTGTTCAAGGCGGTGTAATCAACGCACATTCTTAATTCTTTGGTTCCCTTTTTGGGGACAAGTACAGGATTTGCCACCCATCGGGTGTGAAGGACTTCTCGGATAAAACTAGCCTTAAGTAACCTAGATATCTCTTTGCCTATGGCGCGTCTCGTCTCGTCTCTGAAGCGTCGTAGAGGTTGTTTCACCGGTTTGCATTTTGGATCATTATTCAAGCTGTGCTCAGCAAGTTCCCTAGGTACACCTTTCGTGTTGTCAGTTTGCCAGGCAAAGATGTCCTTATTCTCACGGAGGAACTCGACGAGCGCGCTTTCCTATTTAGGGTCCAGGTTCGTCCCAATGGCGGTGGTCTTGGAGGCATCACCTACCACAAGTTCCACCGGCTTGGTTTCGATGGCGACCTTGAATGCTAGGGCGGAGTCAGAAATCTGCTTCTTCGACGCCGGCATATCCGTGGCATCGACCTTGCTCTGGATCTCCTTGAATTCTTCGTTGTAGAGGACAACTTCTGCAAAGGTTGTTTCTCCAATCTCGCAGTCCCTTTCCTTGGTAAAGCTTCCGCATATGGTGATGACACCGTTTGGTCCGGGTATCTTGAGCTTGTTGTAGACGAAGCATGGCTTGGCCATGAAGGCGTGGAAGATGTCGTGTCCGAATATGACGTGGTACACACTCTTGAAGGGGACCACCTCGAAGGTCATGCGTTCTTGGCGGTATTTGTTGACATCGCCAAAAGCGACCTGAAGTGTGATGCACCCAAGGGACCGAGCCTCCTGGCCAGGAACTATGCCATGGAACACGGTGCTGGTCTGCCTTAGGTTGGTCTCCGTCAAGTTCATCTTGTGCAGCGTATCCAGGTACATGATGTTGATGCTTCTTCCACTATCCACCATACATTTGGTGAACTCGTTGCCGTCAATCAGGGGGTTGATGACCATGGCGTACTGGTTCTCCGTAGGGATGAGGTCTGGGTGATCCTTCCTGTCCCAAGTAATTGGAATCTCCGACCAGCACAGGAACTGGGGAACTGGGGGTAGAGTAGCCATCAGTATCCTCATAGAGGTTTTCTATTGTCGGACAGTGGGGGCGCCAAGGAAAGTGTAAAAAACGGCCGCCTTCTTCTCGAAGGGGTTCTTGTCCTTGCCATCTCTCTTGACGGCGTGCTTGGGGTCAACATCCTCATCCATGTCACTTGAATCCTTGGACTCCTCCTCCTTCTTCTTCCCCTTGCCCTTGCCTCGCGGTCTGTTCTTCCGACTTTGCTTGTAGCTGGACTCCGAGTCCTCCTTGAGATCATTGACGAACTTGCAATGGAGATTGGTGTGAGTGGCTTTGCCATTGGCATCGAGGTGTACGAGGCACGACATATCGCGGTACTCCTCGTAGGTTTGGGGAACGCAAAGCGCTGCCGAGGTTGTTTCACTGCCTCGCTGCTGCCCACGACCAGCCCCTCGTCCTCGGCCACGCTGTCCGCCATGACCTCGTCCTGCAAATGTCATAGCGACCATGTCGGAGGATTGCTTTTCTTCTGGCAGGCTCTTTCTCTTGGTGCTGTTGTTCCTCCGAGCTTGAGTTGGAACGGTCGTTGATGGCGCCCACCACTTGTCGTGGGACGCTTCGTTGGAAACCCCAAGAGCAAGGCATGAAGCAGCACAGCAGCAAGTTTCCCTCAGTAAGAAACCGAGGTTATCGAACCAGTAGGAGGAAGGAAACGTCACACAGGTGTTGCTGGCAACGTGGAGACCTGCACAACACAAACTCAAGACTTTGCCCCAACGAATCAGTGAGGTTGTCAAGCTCACCGGTTTGCTGTAACAAAGTATTAAACGTATGGTGTGGAAGGTAATGGTTTGCAGCAAGTAAACAAGTAACAATTGAAGATGTATCAATGGTAAAGATTGGACCGGGGCCCACAGTTCACTAGAGGTGCTCTCCTTAGATAATCAACATGGCATGAAGGGTAAACAAATTATAGGGAGGTAATTGACAGGAACTGAGCAAGGCATAACAATGCAATTACTAGCCAGAAAGATCCTATGAAGTTGATTGGGCAATACAACAATATACATAGACCGTCATCCAACTTCATCTATGACTAGAAGTCCACCTTCAGGTTATCATCCAAACCCCCTCCAGTATTAAGTTGCAAGCAACAGACAACTACTTTAAGCAAAGTGTGTAAGGTAAACAATCCACTTATTCCATGAAAAAGAGGCCGTTGTTTTCTCCCTAGTGGCAATAGCACATCTACAACCTTAGAGATTTTTGTCACTTCCCTTAATGAACAAACAACACAACATTATTCAAACCAACATAATAATCTCAGTATCCATCAGATCCCCGCAAACACAATATGCATGATTACAAATAGATTATATCTTGATCATGAACGGAGCTCACAAGATCTATACATGAAAGCACAAAGGAGGAGATACAACCATCTAGATACTACATAGACCCATAGTCCAAGGTGGAACTACTCACGAACCATACCGGAGAGAAGGCCTCCGGGATGATCTCTCCTCTGGCAGGGTGCCGGGAAGAGCTTTAGATCCTCCGATCTAGGGACGATGGTGGCGGCAGCTACAGACGGTTTCGTGGATTTTTGATCGGGTACCGAGAGTTTCTACATCAGGGGCTTCTTATAGGCGAAGGGGCGAGACCGGGAGGCGGCCAGAGCCACCAAACCCTAGCTAGGCGCGGGCCCACATGTGGTTGCGCCTGGGGGGGTTTGGCCCCTCTAGCCGGCCTCCCCGGCTCCACTCTGGACTTCTTGTTCCCCACGGAAAGTTATTGACTTTGTCCTTCGTCCCGTCCAATTTCGAGAATATTTCTTTACTAACTTTTCTGAAAACAAAAACAGCAGAAAACAGGCATCTGGCACGGTTGCAACTTGTTAATAGGTTAGTACCAGAAAACATGTAAAAATTACCTCAAAGTGTAGACAAGTAAAGAAAAGTAGATACTAAACAAGCATGGAGCATCAAAAATTATAGATACGTTTCCAACGTATCAGCATCCCCAAGCTTAATTCCTGCTCGTCCTCGAGTAGGTAAGTGATAAACAGAATAATTTTAGAGGTGAACATGCACCCTCACAATAAGGATCCAACCATATGCAAGCATTGAAAGCTGGGATCAAAGAACTCTAAACATGTGCATGAAAGAATGGAGTTCTAACAGTAGGACATATTAACTATGCATGTAACATGGTAAGCTACAAACAAAGATCATGAATAATATGCATTAAAAAACGTTTGTTTGTTTCACATGCACAAAGCATAGCATAGTGGCAATCAGTGTAGCACCCCGGGTAAAACTGCTACTAGAAAATCGCCTATATTTATTGTGTGTCATCATGACATCAGCATGCATCTATTTGTCTAAAAGTATTTTGCTAAAAGCCTATTTTTGTTTTCTAAGATATCCCCACTCTATTTCAACTGTAAAGCCCTCAGTCTGCCTGGATCTTTTGTTTGGCTAAACTATTTTACCAGAAGGATATTTAAAACTAAATAAAATAAATAAAACGTTTTTGTTCGGGGAGGCAATCCGACCGGTCAGGCCAGAGGCCCAACCGGACCAGATCACATACAACCTGGCCTACCTAAACCAAACCCTAACCCTAAAATTCCTATCCCTAACCCTAAACCCCACCTCTCTCACCACACCCCTCCACCCAGCCGCCGCCACTCCCTGGCACAACCGCCCCTGACCCCATCGCACCCCACCTCCCCAACCACGCCCGCATGATCCCTCCCCGCCACCGGAACCCCACCTGCCCGCTCCCCTGGGTCACTCCCACGTGACCGCCCTCGCCAACTCCTCCCGGTCCCACCTTGGCCCACTCACGACCACGCACTCCCCGCTGTGCATGCCTCCGGGCCATGTTGACCGCCTAGCCCCGCAACCCCCTCCCTCTCACACAGCCTGCTCATGATTCCCCACCCCGAACCGCTCTCTCCTCCTTCCCTGATCGAGCCGCCTCCCTCCCGCGTGCTCCCCGCCGCCGTCGCCTCCCCCTCAAACAAGGCGCTGCCCAGCGAGTTTCCCCTGGCACTGCCTCGCCTTCCCTCTCCCTCGACTCCGCGAAGCTCTGCCAGGCCATCCTTGCCTATGACCCCGCCGCCAAGCCTCCTCGTCTCCGCCCCGGCCCTTGGTCCATGTCGCCCGCGCTCGCGCCGAACCTCGCCTCCCACGAGCTCCGTTGTGGCCTCACATGGAGCCATCGCGACCCCTTCCGGCCCTGCAGTGCCTGCGCCCGCAAGCCTGTCTGGCGCCGCCGCCTGGACAGCCTCGCCCGCGCCTCCCCGTGGCCGCCGTCCGTGCCCCGCGTGCCACAGCCAAGCCCTCGTCGCCGAGCATCTCCTGCTCGTCCTGCGCCCCGTGTCTCCGTCTCCGGCCGCTGGTCGTCGGCGCCCCACGCCTCCGGGCGCCCCACCTTCCTCTCTGGCCACCTGCCGCCTTGGCCATCCCCGGTAGCTCCTACCTGCGCTGCGGAAGCCCGATGTCCCCTTCAGCGTCGAGCCCGTCTCGATCTCCTTGCGTCTGTGTGCTCCTATGTTTGTGTTTGGAGATGTTAGGGACAAACCAAGTACAAGTTGATCCGAGGCCGAAATGAAGACATTGATTCCAACTGTGTGAAGCTAGTGTGGCAATGTTGATGCTATGTGAAAAACCGCAACCTCGATGAACAAGATCCACATCCACCCAGGCAAACCCCAGGAACCACCGACGCTTGAACCCGAGAGAACCACGCCGAGGACCTATGGTACCCGAAGATCGACATCAGACTGGTACATCAAGACATCCTTCATGGAACATCGAAGACCCTCGAGCCCGAACCAAGATCGCCGAGAACCTGAGTGCACCGACAGGGATCCAAAGACCGAACCCGTACCCCCAGAGCCCAAGATCGTCGAGTTCCCCATGTGTGATCTTTTATTGAGACCTTTATTTTTATATTTATATAATATATATTGTTGCATATAAAATTGTACATGCTTGCATACATCTTTGTGTGGGTTGGGGGCATTATGTCGATTCACCTCGTAATTAAATACGGAGGCCATATGCGGGCGATTCTAGTATAATATTGATCCCATTTAAATTTGTGCATCGAACCGATACCATATTTTGCCAGGTTAATACAACATTTAAATTGTGGGGTATCTAAACAACATGAACCACCTAATTAATTGTCGGGACACCGGTTCCACTTAATATGGCCTAATTGCATCGCATCTCTGCCATGTCCTACATCATACATGCATCATGCCCGATCTTTTGCCGTAGTATTAAATAGTGCATCCGGTGTTTCTTTTAGTGCATTGCTTCTTCACGGATTAGGCCGATGAGTTGATGTGAGCTTCGCTCCGATCTTTGGATGAACCTTCGGCAATGTTTTTTAGGCGAGCATTCTCCCCCTTTCTACCTATTTTATTTTTATAGTCTTTATTTCCTCCTATTGATCTATTGCTATCTGTGTTGCGATGCTCTAGTTTTCATACCCGTGATATCCCTTGCAGCCTTATATTGCCTTGGACACATCCTATTACCTATTGCTTGGTAGATAGTTGGACCTGCGTGTCGTAGTTGCTTGCTCAAGTGCTGTTGCGGATCGTCAAGTACCACAGTTGTTGGAAGACTGCCATATGCTTTATGTTGGAGATGATCATGGCTTTAATTATAGTTTAATAACTAAAATTGAAAGTAGGTAAATAATGCAGAGGCATAGGTGGGCAATAGATGTTATTTGGTTTTTAACCGTCCACTTGTGTCTCGTAGGACCCCGAGTACTTGATACCTGTTCTTTGAATATTCGCACTATCCACATGTGGGACCATGAATCCCCCTAGCCAGAGCTTGAGTCATATATTATTTCTTGGGGCCACAAACTAGTTTGGGGCTTTATTACTATCCTGTACTTATGCCATGCTTTACTACTTTTTTTACGATTGCGCGTGGAGCGCCTGTACTATTTAGGAATTGTGATACGTTTATGCGGTATCGACAAGTCCAGTCACACTTTCGGGTTCCCAGTCGTTTACAGCCGTCGACACAAACCTCTGGGTCCGTCTTGGAGCCGGCCAACTTCGTCGCGGGTAGCTTAGTGGGGTGGCCCCCTGAAATATTATATGAATCTTGCAATTGCTCTGTCATGATGCCTCGTTGGGTTTTCATTTGGTTTTTCCCAAGGTTGATCGTGCGTGTGTTGCTATTTGTGCCCCCTGCAGGGTAAAACTTTCTGAAAGTTGTGTCCGCGGTTATGGACGACTTGGAGCACAGTATCTCGATCATAGACAACTATAACTAAAGTAGTGCTATAAATTTGACTTTATAATGACTATTAATCAGCTTCACTACAACGGAATGGCTAAATAAAAGTACCAACAACTGCTGGGTTTTGGGATGCCTCATGCTATATGTATCTGACTAGTAAGTACTACAACTACAACAGAATGGTTAACTAAAACTGTCCACTACTTATTATATCAGAATGACTCATGCTATCTATATCTGACTAGTAATTGCCGCAACTATAATGGAATGAATAAAACTGTCAACTGTGTGAGTTTCTCTCTTGACTTCCTCGTTTGGTCTCGAGGGGGAAATACCAGGATGGGTATGCTTGGTGATAGTTTCAGGTTGGATCCTAATAGGTATTTATTATCCCTATCTGATATCCGCCAGTTGTATTGAGTCTCTATAGGTTGTTTAGTGCATGCTGCGATGCCGCTTCAGTCCACCATACCTATGTAGGCGAGGACCGCCGAATTCTAGTCTCTTCGTGTACTGGCCTCAATACTAACTGCTCTCTTTTTCCTTTTCCCTTTGTCGGCACCCCTTTTGTTTAAGCAGGTTTTGAGATCGACGTCATTAGCAGGGTTACCCTTCCGGTTTGGCCTGGGCAGGGTTAAGGACGCCATTGGTTATTCTTCAGGGCTCTTAGCTCAATTTGCATCTTGTCCGTATTCGGACGCTGAATCGTTTTCAAGGTGATTTGGATCTTTGTATTGTATATCTGTATTCTTGACTCTTGGATTCGTTGTTGTATATATATGTTCTCTGGGTTCCATCGTGGACTATTGTGTAATGATATTACTTCGTTTTCCACCCGCACGCAAGTGCCTGGTGGGCACCTTTGAATCGTTTCTATGCGGGCTTGGCGGGAATCTCCGAAACTTGCATAGGGCCTATTCCGAGGGTGTTACAATTAGCTTGTCCGTCATAGAGTAGCAATATAATCCATAGGACACCTGCAAAGTTCACAAGGGTGACTAGAAACAAATAGCACAAGAGAAAGTAATAACACAATATGCATCAATTAATAAGCTTTGGAACACTGCACACAGAATGACAACTATGCTCTCTTAATGGTGCCTAAAGGTAGAAGGTGGAGACTCAAATATTGGTGTAAGAAATACCTTTTTTATAAAGGAAGCAGGGATTACAAGTTTCAAAAAGAGCTTCCAAAAATTATGGTACTTATTAGCTTTCAACCCCCATTGCCCCTATCATAAGCATCTTGAAGTGGTTAAGGTTAAAGTGTCAAAGCTGGAGTATATGCTTGACGAAGTATAAGATGGAAATCTCAAGTCCCTTGAATATGAGGGCTACACCTCATGGATACTCAACTTAGAGCCCATGCAAGTTCTTGTCACTGTAAGTATTTGCATATCATTGAGAACCGCCAACGGGGCACCCCTTGCACATGGTACATGAGCTTTCCCATAACCAAAATGACAAGGCAAGCAGACAATGAGCATCTCAGCAATCTATTTATTTACCATATGCATAGCTTTTTATTGAGGATGCTTCATAGATAGCTCACTATGGTGATGCTGCAAGTTTCCACCATGATTAGGCATGGCTTAGGCTAGCGGCCCAGGCGTTTATTTAACACAGAATACAAACTCCATGGACTTACAAGTTCCCACTTCATTTCACACCGGTAACATCCATAGACAAAAGAGCATGATATCAACGGAGTACAAAAGTACAAGTGCAATATTGAAAACGTTACCCATGACAGGACGGTTCTGCTAACTCCAACTTATAAGTGCAAGCATATACAACAAAGTTGTTTCAATGGTTCAAGTTTATTAGGGGCAAAGAATAAAATGTGCCATCAAGTTCGTGAGGGCTTTAATCACTAAGTTTTCACATTACAAAATAGTTTTTAATTGGAAGATAGTTGAAAAGAAGAATATACTTGGAATGGTGTAACACACCATGCATAGGAGTTTATAGTGGAAACTTTGGAATAACTTAGTTTCTTAGGAGTTGGAAGCATGAGTATAACTTACTCATACAAGTGGAGGGTAGCAAAATACTGGAAGCAACCAACTAAGAGAGCATAATGGCCATAATCATGCAACGCAACAAAGCATACTAATCAAAGCAAAGAGTGGTACTACAAGTCAAGGACTAAATGATCATAGAGGCTAATAGTGACTTTTCATAGTCATAACATGGTGTGAGCATGTGCCAAGTCAACCCAAGCAAAACATCAAAGGAGAATACCACAATACTATGCTTTTGCATGCTAAAACAACGCATAATTTCTTCAAGGCACACTAAGCAATCCCAATTGTTTGGAACAAGAAATGCTACATCAATAATCACTAAGCATAATGCTAAAACAAAACCTAGCATGTCATGCTAAAGTCTAAGTCACAGTCAATGCAAGCTCCTCTTGCACTTCAAGCAAGAACTTACTACTCCTTTCCAAATACCAAGCAACCTTATTTGCAAAACAACACGGCGAGAACAGGGTTCCAAACTACTAAAGAAAACTAAACAAACTAAGCAAATCAAACGAAAACTAAGACGCTCCAATAACAACACAACTGTGCATGAAACAATAAAAACGAAGTGTCTAGACAGACATGAGCTTTTTATTGATGAAGAAGGGGATGCCTTGGGCATCCCCAAGCTTTGACGCTTGTATCTCTTGGATATTTCTTGGGGTGAAACCATGGTGGCATCCCCAAGCTTGATCTTTTGTCCATTCTTCATCTCATTGCATCATTCTCTCTCTACACCTGAATTTTTTCCCTTCATATAAAACTTTACACAATCTTCATTAGCAACATTAGCTTATTCAAAAGATATTAGACCACTGGCAAAGCTTTGGAACAGCAAGTCTTTTCACTAAAAACACAAGCTATTGTAGTAAATCCTCCAAATAAACTCAATTTACCTGCAGAGAGCTCAAAAAAGGAATCAATAAGAAGCAAATGCAAATAATGGAAGAAATCTCTCAAAACAGACCAGCAGGTAGAAACGATTTTTTTTCGAACATCTTATGTTGCTCAAATCAAAAAGTGTTGAACTAATGAAAGTTACCTAACATACTGGGGATTTATTCGTAAATTTTTAGCTCAATCCGAGTTACAGAGCCTCCTCACGAATTGTTTTGGTGGAGGACAGAAATCTGTTTCGGGACAGCAACTCCCCAAATCTTACTTCCCTCTCATTAGAGGTCATTCTTGGCACAAAAAGCAAAAAAAAAAGGATAAGGAGGGGTCATTACTGAAGTAATAACTTCCAAGACTCAAGGAAACTCTTGGGTTATCTCCCAACAAGTACTTTTCTTTAACGCCTTTAAGTTAGGCACGATAGTTTGAGAAGATGCTCACATAATAATTATGAATTGAAGTCAAAGAGAGCATCAAGAATTAAATTCAAAACACATTTAAGTCTAACCCTCTTTATATTCATAGGAATCTTGGACACAAATAAATTCATGAAGAACAAAGTGACATGCATAGGAAGATAAGACAAGAGTAACTTCAAAACTTTCAGCACAAAGAGAGGTGTTTCAATACCATCAAAACTTCTACAACCATATTTTCCTCTCTCATAATAATTTTCAGTAGCATCATGAATAAACTCAACAATATATCTATCACATAAACCATGCTTTTCATGATCTACAAACACATAATTTCTATCAAGCTCAAAAATGGTGGGATTAAAACCTTCACAGGTTTTACCCAAAGTAGATATTTCAAAAGGATCCACAGGAACATAACTTTCATCCTCCTTTGGTAAACAAGGGGGACAATCAAATAATGTAAGAGGTAAAGAGTTACTCTCATTAGAAGGTAGACATGGGTAGATACATTGTTCCTCCTTTTGTTCATCACTCTCCTCCTCTTTTTCATCTAATGAGCATTCAGTTTCAGCAATTTATTCTTCCATAGGATCCTGCAAGGCATTAGTCTCTTCCATTTGTGGAAAACACCTATTAAAATGTTCAAGAATATAGCCATTTTCTTCCTTGTAATTATCAAAGAAAAATTTAAGTATATCATAAACCTCAGATTCATAAGGTGCATCATCAATATTTTCAAGCAAACTGGCAAGTTCAAAAGCACCCTTGAAAGCAATAAATTCTTCAATTTGCTCCACATCATAAAAATCATAATTTCCTTTAACATAAGAAGATATGGTAACATTATCATTGTACTCACACTAAAAAGGAAGGTGTTTATACCTCCTACAGCAACAAGATTTATCAAAGCAATAAGTAACATTATAAGTAGAGCACACGTCTCTAGCAATAGTATTTAACTTGTCAATTTGTTCCCATAAGTGTTTCCCTTTTGTGACAAACGATGTTCCTTATAATAATAGTTTTATTCTTCCATGAACCCACCTTGCCAATAAGAACTAGTTTCAAAGAAACCATCCATTGATAGAAAGCATGACCAAGCCAGGCAACTACAGACCAGCAACTAGAGTAGGAACTATTTTTTTTTGTTTTTAAATAAAGAAAGCTAACCAAACTAGACTATTTTTTTGGGTTTTTTGGAAAGAGGCAAACAAAACCAAGCAAAAGAAACAAAGAAAACTAAAAACAAAGTAAAGAGAAAGGAAGTGAAGGACTCCCCTAATGAAGATGTCATTAGCCTCCCCGGCAACAGCGCCAGAAAATAGCTGGTGCTTGACGGGGAGGAAGAGGTTGAAGCTGTCATGTAGATTCCCCGGCAACGGCACCCGAAAATAGCTTGATGGCGCCCACCACTTGTCGTGGGACGCTTCGTTGGAAACCCCAAGAGCAAGGTATTAAGCAGCACAGCAGCAAGTTTCCCTCGGTAAGAAACTGAGGTTATCGAACCAGTAGGAGGAAGGAAACGTCACAGAGGTGTTGCTGGCAACGTGGAGACCTGCACAACACAAACTCAAGACTTTGCCCCAACGAATCAGTGAGGTTGTCAAGCTCACCGGTTTGCTGTAACAAAGGATTAAACGTATGGTGTGGAAAGTAATGGTTTGCAGCAAGTAAACAAGTAACAGTGGAAGATGTATCAATTGTAAAGATTGGACCGGGGTCCATAGTTCACTAGAGGTGCTCTCCTTAGATAAACAACATGGCATGAAGGGTAAACAAATTACAGCGAGGCAATTGACAGGAACTGAGCAAGGCATAACAATGCAATTACTAGCCAGAAAGATCCTATGAAGTTGATTGGGCAATACAACAATATACATAGACCGTCATCCAACTGCATCTATGACTAGAAGTCCACCTTCAGGTTATCATCCGAACCCCCTCCAGTATTAAGTTGCAAGCAACAGACAAAACTGCTTTAAGCAAAGTGTGTAAGGTAAACAGTCCACATGTTCCATGAACAAGAGACCGTTGTTTTCTCCCTAGTAGAAACAACACATCTATAACCGAAGTGATTATTGTCACTTCCTTTGGAAACTAGAGGCATGAACCCACTATCGAGCATAAATACTCCCTCTTGGAGTCACTAGAACTACTTGGCCAAGATATCCACTAGCAACGGAGAGCATGCAAGATCACAAACAACACAGACATGATAGAATCATAAAGACAAAACCATTAATCAAACCAACATAATAATCTCAATATCCATCGGATCCCCGCAAACACAACATGCATGATTACAAATAGATTAGATCTTGATCATGAACGGAGCTCACAAGATCTATACATGAAAGCACAAAAGGAGGAGATGCAACCATCTAGCTACTACATGGACCCATAGTCCAAGGTGGAACTACTCATGAACCATACCGGAGAGAAGGCCTCCGGGATGATCTCCCCTCCGGCAGGGTGCTGGGAAGAGCTTCAGATCCCCCCGATCTAGGGACGATGGTGGCGGCAGCTACTGACGGTTTCATGGATTTCTGATCGGGTACCGAGAGTTTCCGCATCGGGGGCTTATTACAGGCGAAGGGGCGAGACCGGGAGGTGGCCAGGGCCACCAAACCCTAGCCAGGCGCGGGCCCACCTATGGTCGCACCTGGGGGGGTTTAGCCCCTCTGGCCGGCCTCCCCGGCTCCCCTCTGGACTTCTTGTTCCCCACGGAAAGTTATTGACTTTGTCCTTCGTCCCGTCCAATTCCGAGAATATTTCTTTACTAACTTTTCTGAAACCAAAAACAGTAGAAAACAGGCATCTAGAACTGGGTTAGTACCAGAAAACATGTAAAAAACACCTCAAAGTGTAGACAAGTAAAGCAAAGTAGATACTAAACAAGCATGGAGCATCAAAAATTATAGATACGTTTCCAACGTATCAGCCGTTGACGGCAAGGATCCGTGAGCATCGTCGGCGGCAGCCGCGAACTCACTAGCCAGCTGGATCATCTGATTGAGATCTAGATGGTGATTGTCCTAGAGGCGCTTCAACTTATGTCGGAGCAACATACCTTTCTCCAACCCGTAGATGACGGCGGCCATGGCGGTCTGGGCATGTACTCCTATGGAGGAATTCTTCATATCCAGCCAGCGAGAGAGGTAGGCACAAGGTGACTCATCTTTCTCCTGCACGCACCGCTGTAGATCGCCAACAGTGAAGGGACGCTTGTATATACCCTCGAAGTTCTTGGTGAATGCTTCTTGCATGTCCAACCAATTGCAGATGGACTTCTCCGACAAGTCATCAATCCATTGTCGGGCCGTGCCCGCCAGCATCAGTGGGAGGTACTTGATAGCGATGTTGGGGTTACCTCCGGCGATCTCTACCGCGTTGCCGTAATCCTGCAACCATGTGGCTGGCTTGGCGGTGCCATCATAGGGCTTGATGGTCTTGTAAATCCGGAAACCTTTGGGGAAAGTTGTGGTACGTATTATAGGCCCAAAGCAACGTGGTCCCAGGTATTGTTCTTCCCGAGCCTTGTGAATCTTGTCCAAACGTGAATGTGCGTCGTATGGCTCCAGGCTTCTTCTTTTCTTCTTGGCATCAGGGGATGGGCTGCGTGAACGACGCGAGCCTCCTCCTCCATGGTGGCTGCTTGGTGGTGACGGAGGCAGAGGTGGCGGTGGGTTAGCCTTGTTTCTATTACCCTCCTGTGACGCCTCACGCTTGTCATGGTTGCTTGTCGGACGCGGAGGGTCATGGTGTGACCTGCTCTTGTGTCCTTGGTTATGCTCTCCATCATGACGGGGTTGCTTCGTGTTGTCGCGAATGACGATGCCGTGTTGCCTTGGCAGAGGCATGTCCGTGCGATGGTGAGCCTTGTGGTCTTCGTGATGTCGGGGAGACCGGGGCGGTGGAGATGCGCGACAAGGGTGAGCCTTGCCTCCATGGTCGTAGGATATGGGGATAGCGTCCTTCCTGTTGCGTGCATCCCTCCTTCTTTGCTCCGATGAACCCGTATGAGATCCGACATCATGACAAGATTGGTCCCTTGGCGGCTTAGGCATGCTAGACTAGCAAAACGTTGGGTCAGACTCAAGCCTCTGAGAGGTGGCATTTTCCTGATGTTTCACCGCCTTGACCACTAGGTCATAGACCTATTCCACAGCTGCGGGTGATCTATCCTGCTCCAGGAGGGTCTTGGAGACGGCGAGGTTGAGAAGAGGAGTGGGCATCACATGCCTGCCTTCGCTGTCAATGTATGGCTTTGCTTGTGGCGGCTTCGAGGGAGCCCATCCTAGATTTCGCCGTACGCCAGGATCTTTGATGACGCGAGCCAGAGCTTTCTTAGCATTCTGCTGCTGGAGCAGAGTCTTGTACTCGGCCTCCATGGATCTAGCTTTCTCTATTGACTTCTGCGCGTTGGCCAGATCTCGATCCAGCTTAGCGCCTTGCTCTGCGATGGCATCTGCTTCCTCCAGCAGCTATTGGCGCTTCTCGTCAAGCTGGACTACATTCCGAATATGAGCCACAGTCATGGGCTCGACGAGTAGATTGCCGTACATCACTCTATCAGCTGGAGTAATTTGGGTAGTAGCAGATGTAGATGCCGGAGGCGGTGGGTTTGCGGTGTTGTTGTTACTCGAATCAATGTTGAGTTTCTGTGGCTGTTGCACTGGGTTAGGCGTAGGGGGCATGACCTTTGCGCGGTCATTGTCGGCAGCAATGGGTAGTCCCTTCCCCTTGTCCAGCGCTTTAGGCGGAGCTTGTCCGGGTTGATCTTCTTCCATCACGGTCCCAATGGCGACAAACACCTCTCGGGACATGACGGCCTTGTCGGCCTGCTCGTCGCATTGGAAATCCTCCACCATCTCCTGCATAGCAGAGTCTAACTCCTCCGGGCTGAAATCTATCTCCTCTGAGTCAGCGCTGATGCCGGTGTAGAGCGCATCAAGAACAAAGTCGGAGGGTGCTGGGGCTTCCTCGATGATGGGCGATGGCGGTGCGACAGCAGTGATGACGACTGGAGGTGGTGATGCATCTACTGCGTCGATGATCAGAGGCGGTGGTGCAGCTACAGCGACGATGACCGAAGGTGGTGGTGGCGGTGGCTGAGGCAGAGGGGCGCCGTCTAACAGCGCAAGCGCTGTCTGGGCTGCCTCCTCAGCCTCCGCGTAGGTGTTGACGGTGTTCACCATGCCTTCTAAAGTGAGGCGTCCTGAAGCCTGTTGCCGCCTTAGAGTATGTCGGAGAAGTCTTCCGTGGTCCAGTCCTTCCACAAAGTGATACATGGCATCAGCATTGGGTTAATGTGCCAGGTCATCCCGTATACGGAGCCACCTAGCTAGGTAATCGCGGGGGTTTTCACCCTCTCTCTGAACGCAACGCTCCAGATCGAAGATAGTCACCACGCCGACGAACTTGGATCTCTGTTGTCCAGACGCACGGGCGAAGCCGGCGGACTTGCAGTGATCTTCCACCATTATATCCTGCATAGGGGTGGTTTGGGTGGGCCTTGAATTTTTTCGATCTTTGCCAGCAAACTCTGAAGAGAGATCCGACATCGATCCTTCTGCGAACGTATCCTACCCGTAGGCGGTCTGTGCGGGTCTTGTTGCTCCTCCGACTTCCAGGGAACTAGTGCCTGAGTCGGTTTCGTCGATGAAGAGTCGGATGTCTCCGATGGGGATGACCGAGCATCGAGTAGGGTTCATCTTCGCCGGGATCTAGAACTCGTCAGGAGGGACGATCAGAACATTGCCGGAGAAGAGAACACGGCCGATGGCTATAGTTTCGCCAATTCCCGCGAAGACCTTGGTCCTCGCCCATTGTAGAGACTGAAGCGCCTCTTGTCCCACGGTGGGCGCCAACTGTCGTGGTATTGCCGAAGAGTACGCCATGGAGGAGTCCTCATAGTGTGTGTTTAGAGACGTGGGATCAGGCGGAAGGTTGGCGGGTACAAGGTAACACAGCTTACCCAGGTTCAGATCCCACGACGGTGACGGAATCCTACTCCTGCTATAAATCACTATAATGGCAATACGCCGAGTTACAGGGATTGGTTCGCTGTGCGCGGTATGAGTTGATCGATCTGACTTGTGCCCTAAAGGCTCCCATAGGCCCGACTTATATAGTCTCCAGGTCCTAGGGTTACAGGGAAAGTCCTAGCCGGACAGGTTACAGAGTCCTACACAGTATACAATCAGTATAACGTGTCTTGCACTCCAAGGATCCGGGTACGTCGATGACTCATCCGTAGCCTTCCTTTATCCGGCATGGGCCTCCCTTCTGGATCCATCTAACTGGGCCGCCCAGCAGGCCATGGGCCTTACTACCAACTATGGGCCGCCCGGGTTATCCGGATAAGAGACATGCTATGAGGATATCCATATAGCATATCCCCAATAGTGGTGTAGGTAGATGGGCTGGGTGGGATGATGTCAGTGGTATTAGGGTTTGGTTGTAGAGGGTTGGAGATGGTGGCAGCATGGTTTGGGTTGAGGTTGGCGAGCTGTTGGTTGAGGGAGGTCTCGCGGGCATCTAGATCGGCGGCACGGGACTCGAGTTCGCGCTCCTTGGTGCTGAGTTCCTCGGGGTTCATGACGGAGGAGGGAGAGAGGGAGATGGGAGGAGGGAGGGGAGGCGACTAGTGTTAGGGTTTTATGAGGAGGAGGATGGCTGCTCTGATACCATGTAGTTTGGTAAAACTTGGGCTGCTGAATAGCACACCTCGATCCCTTCCTCCTCTATTTATATGCAAAGGTACAAGCTATGACTTGAACTCCAAGTCACGATTACAAAGAATTGTTACATAAGAATCAGGACTAACTAATTTTTGTTAGAAGCAGTGGAGGATATCTCAATAATAGAGAGAGAGAGAGATCTTCACACTTGTAATATTAGAGTTTGCAACTCTATTCAAACTTGGATTTGTAATTGATTCCATCTTCCCTTTTATTGGGCTTGCTATGGTAATATCGAGAGGAACCATATTTACATTATGATTATATCATTGTACTATCCTCCTCTCATGTGCGAGTAAATCCTCATAGGCATGGAAGATGTAGGGGATTAGTGAGATGTGATGTTCCTATTTGTTATTCCGTCCATACATAACTGATGTTAGTATTATCTTATGCAAAATTATTATCTAATTCATGTATAGTGCTTGTTATCTAATTTAAGAGCCCGTGTAAAATGATTCAGAGAACCACAGAGAATAACTTATTTTCTAGAAAATCTAAGACCTCCGAGTGACACGGCTGATATCAAAGAGGACCTAGTATACCTGGTGGAGAATGAGAAACCATAAAGTATAAAGCCTTGATTCGATCTCACGACCTTAAATGTTGCACTGACCATGGTTGATGGTAATAGGCAAAAGAATCATGGGAGTTAAATGAATCCACGAGGAGGAGTTCTAGCTAATAATGGTTTGCTCGTCTACTTGCACATCTATATGAAGAATTATGATTATGTATTCTGTGACACCCCCGAGATTAGGGCTAAACAAATCCCAAACCTCCGTCTGACATAAGCTTAACCTTGAGCTTGAGGATATCCAGTGAAGAATCGATAACACAGCAGTGACCCTACGACACAAAAATTATTACAGCAAGCTCATAACTGAGCAGAGAGCCAAATTATTACAAGCATAGGTCACTGAACACAAACATCAAACAACAGAAGGCAAAATATGCTATTAAGTATAGCAAACTTAACAAATGGCCTAAGAGGCCTGAAGCATAACGATAACGTCCCAGCCCATAGATTCCAGGCTACCGGCCGGGAACCCCAAGCTACTCGTCGGTGTCGATGTAGTACCAAACTGATCTCCAGGGAACACTTACTCTGCCAAAAGTATCAACAAAGCAAGGGTGAGTACAGGATGTACTCCACAAGACTTATGGCTGGTGGAGTTATTTTGCATAAATCCATCTTTGTTTATAAAACAAGAGAGAGAAGAAGCTCGTCTAATCAGAGTATTTTAAAAGGGGATAAGAGAGCGACATCTCGATATTGATCATCTTATTTTGATAACCACCAATCATCATCATCAAACACTAACTAGGATCACCCCCTCGTACCCATGAGGAAGCATCCTTAAGCACACGTTGATTTGCCAAGTTTTACGATTAGGTTATAGTTCTCTATGATCTTGAGTTCGGTCGCTAAGTCGTTCATAACCGTGAACACGGCTTTTCAAAAAGATTTAACCCTGCAGGGGTGTACAACTTTACCCACACGTACTAACCTTCTCTTAATGCCACTAGTAATAGCCCTCTTCCTTGGAAGGCCGGCAGAGGGTGGTTAGACACGACCTTTACCTTGCTTTGGCCGAGACCATGAGTCACGCAATAAGTATGGTTCCGCCATAACGGGTCAAATCTCAAAGTCGGTACTTAAAGATGTGAGGCGAGGTTGGTTTACCAGGGGCGCTATCAACCCCAAGCAACCCGTTCCACGCTTCCCTACCTGTTATGAATGCACCTTCATCCGACAAATCTTTCAAAAGGTTTTCTATGCATATGTCGAATGGAACGCCCGAACTATGTGACTCATGGAATCTACTAGGCAAGTTAGTTAGTCATGAGGTTGTCCAGGCCCCGTGTGGTTGTACGCTTGTCTCGGTTCCAAAGGCAAGAACTCGGGTCCTAGTGGTGGCGAGCATGGGACTACAAAAAACACATCCCACTGTGGCCTCCCATACAAGCCTTAGCATGTTTGATCTCATATCACTGATATCATATCATCACATTCTCCTATCACACTAGATTATCTGCATCTGGATGAACCAGCACTGACAGCTATGCATGGCTAAGCAAACGTAGATATAAGCTCTAGCAGTGCACACCAGCCAAACCTAGTTATGCTAGGAGCAGTGGATCAGGTAATATAAGCTCAAAGGGAGTAATGCAACATATAGGATACTCTATCAATCGATAAAAGACCACAGTAGAATCGTATGCATCATGGCAGGAATTGAAATGCTTTCGAAATCATAGGATTATATCATGGTGGGGGTATGCTTGCCTTTGCCTGTTGATAACCAATAATAATATCTTCAGAGTCCTTGGCTTGACTTGATTATAGTTGGTCAAGTATTGTTCGTCGATCTTCGATGGTGTTGTCCTCGGGCTTCGATCTCGATCTTGATATTGTTTTCTATCGAAGAAGAACCAAACACCGGAAAGAGAGGGAAACAATCAACACATGGCATCGATGCAATTCTCAAGCAAGGATGATGATATGAAAAATTAAATTGTATCGAAATGTGACCCTAAAACATGATCGACAATTTAAACGGGGTTCCGAGGGGTGAAAACCCTAGCTCGGGGAAACTCCCGAAACACATGAGAGGGGTTGATTTATTATTCTAAGTAAACTTGTCATGAAAGTTGTTGAACAATGCATGATTATAGCTCTATTAGATGGTTCTCATTTTTATGAACATTTTGATATATTATTTGTATTTTTCTGACTTATAAATTAAAAGATATTTATTTTACAAGTTTATATCAAATTCTGGAATTTTTAAACCTTTTTAATTGATTACTGCGTCATTATGACATCAGCTGGGGGGGTTAATCTTTTACACCGAGGCTTTACCCAGCCGCAGTGACTGACAGAGGGGCCCCAGGGCCACCTCAGCTAGCCACGCAGGCTACGCTTGCGCAGCGCTGACGCAAGAGCCACATCTGCGCCACGCGGGCGCCACGTAGGATCGCCAGAGGAAGCACTATACGTTCGAACAAGCTCTTCGGGGAGGACCTAAATATGGTGGCGCCACCCGATTTTGGTAGCTGATGGTAGCTGAACAACGACGGCGAGCGGTGGCAGTGGCAGATGCACGATGACGGAGCAATACAGAGCGAGAGGGAGCGAGATAAAGGGTCCAGGAGGACCGCATGCTCACCCTGGAGCTGAAGGGGTCGACGTCGAGGCATGGCGTGGACCGGAGCAAAGGGGGGTCATCGGCGAAGCTCGTCGGACTTGGATAAGAGACGGCCAATGCAGGCGATTACGGGCGCCCGAGCTCGATTCCTTTGGGTAGGTGACTGAGTCCACCATGGCGGAGATGCCAGGCACTTCGGTTAGGAAAGGGGAGGCCAATAACGGTGAGCCGCCGGCGAGGCATAGAGCTAGGGTTTCGAGTTCTCTGCGAGGAGGAAGGGGATATGGAGGATGAGGAAAATCTGGGCACGGCAGGGCTTATCGGCGGCGTCGGCGAGGCCTTTTAGGCGCTGAGGGGCGGCGGCGAGCATCTTGGCGTGCGACGGCCAGCGAGGCGTCAACAGCGATCTGCTTCGGCAACGGCGTGAGGTTGACGATGGGGATTGCGTGGACAAAGCGGTATGGGCCGGGGTGGGCTTCTCCTGGGCTGCGGCGAGCTGCTACGCGTTGCGCACTAAGCGGAAGAGAGAGGAGAGCAAGATGGGCTTGGCCCAGTTAGCTAGTCTGGCTCTGTTTTTATTCTGAAAACAATTTTCTATTTATGTTTCTATATTCCGGTTTGTATTTTCAAATTCATTTCTGTTTTGAATCATTCAAAACTACCAGGGGGTGTTGTAAATATTAAAAAAACTATGGAACCCTTTTATTCAATTTGGGCTCCAAACATTTTGTATTTTTCAAATTCAAAACCATTTTGAATTGATTTGAGAAGGAGAGGGAAGCTAGGGTTTTAGGGTTTTATCTTATTTTTCTTCAATGCATTTTTAAGGAATGATGCTCATGATGCACAAATAAACCCTAATATTTTATTTACTAAAACCGGTGTGTTACATATTCCATTTTGCGGTGACCCAGCATACCACTGCATGTGTAGTACACTATAGTCGTTGATATGACATTCACAGAACACCGTTCTGTAAATATCACATCCCTCGGAGTGGTACAACAAAAACAATGCGGGTCCATATTACGAACATACACACATTATTATTACAATACCATATGTTCAAGTCTTCGAAAAGATTCAAATTACAAACCAAAATATAAAGTGTTTTAGTGGAATTTAAAAGTAACAACCCCAACTAAGAGTTGAGCTCAGCAGCTTATTATATCTGGTTCATGCTGCTCGGCTCCGTCGGTTACTACTAACTAGGGCACTAGTTTGACTCGTTGCCATCTACACCATAGCAGATTTCGTAATCCACTCCATCAACACCTCCTGACAGGTCAGGCTCCTCGTAGAGCACATCTTCTTGGCATTCGACTACATACATTGGCGTGTCTTCGGAATCCTTAGAGTCTAAGCAAGGGGTCAAAGGAAAGGGTGAGTAACAGCATTACCCAGCAAGTTCATTATATGCAAGGTGGGAAGTTTGATGCTTTATCTACCACCTTGGACTATAATTCCTTGGCACTATGCAGCTTTTGTAAATCTTTCTTCAATTATTGATTTTATTATAAAAATCTATGACCATCAGCCTTCACAGGTTGACCAGAACTTTCATGGAGTTCCTTTCCTGCCGCGTTCGTAGCTCCTTCCCGGAACAGGGAGTAACAAGTTACAGTTCTTACACTCTACAGAGGTGCGTTAATGTACCCATGAGAGATCAACTCCTTGTTGCACAACCGGGCGTACTTTCCCGTCCACAATTCCATGATGTGGGTCCTAGTAGGTGATCCAAGCCAATCACTGCCCCTTCGCGACCTCGCATGCCTCCTTGGTGTACACCATGCCCACATATTGAATTACGGCAATGGTTTGTACAGACCGTTAGATGCCAGAACTATCGTGGGACGTTGAGGGTTCCCACCCATATGCTGCATATCCTCTATGAATTACCAATTAATATGCATGCTACGAGTGATAACATCCACGACCTGCACATCCGGCTAGATGCGAGAGGAAGAAGATACAGCTGACTTCTCTGTCCCATTCCAAATCTCATGGTTAACACGTGATATATGGCGCTAGAATCACTGATGTCATGGGTTATTAAGTCCCTAATTGATCATCATTGTTGCAAATATAAACCTAAGTTCTATTGCTCCATTATATCATCACTTAGGATGATACTAAACATTTATTTGTTTGGGAAAATAATATTTTCTTTTTCTGGAACATAGATGATAACACGCAATTTGCAAATACTTTGATAAAGACTCTTCAAAGGACATGATCAAGTGATGAACTTGCCTTGTGATTGCAAGGTAGTGAAGTCACATGCTTGAACTGGACCTTGAGCTTCTATGTCTACAAAACATCATTATTGCCCGGTAAGGACAATATTTACAGAAGCAAAAATGATTATGCAAAGTAATGTAATGCATTATTATTTTTGTGTGTTCTACCCATTATTTTAGTTATAAAAAATTCTTTAAGTATTAAATGATTTATAAATGTTAATTATTAATATTAATTGATGATTGTAATTTTATTTTATTTTACTTGTTTGAATTTTTATTTATTAATTCCTTTACGAATTATCATTGAAATACAAGAATGATTTAAATTATTTATTTAGTATTTTTCTAAAATAATAAAATATTGATATATAATAATAGTGATTTTTATTCATTTTTATCATCTTTCTTTAATTTTATAAAATTCCATAAGGAATATATATATTATAAAATTCTTGATAAAAAGTATATGCCTAAAATTTTATTTCTTAATTTAATTAGATACATCGAATTATTGTGACTCCAAAAATATTTTAATTATAATTTTTGGATTTTTATTTTATTTTCTAGAATTTATTTAATTTCAGGGGAATTTTGGTCTTTTCTTAATTATTAAAACTTTTTTGGGTGATTAGGCTGGCTGTGTTGGGCTTATTGGGCCGTTTTAGCCCAAGTGGCCAGAACCAAAAAGTCTCCCCGAAAGGTTGGCCCTCTCAGCCCACTCTCCCTGTCCATCTCTCTCGTCCCCTTCTCTCCTTTTTCTTTTTTGACCCCGTGGTCGGCGATGCTACCCCCGGCGATTCACACCGCCATGGTCCTCCTCGACCGCCACCGTGATGCATGGTGTGGTTTTTGACCCCGCTCCTCCTTCCAGTCCATCTCGATTTGGACCTGGGGCCCTCATGTGGCCAGACCGGCTCCGTCCCGAACCCTAGGGTTTGGGGTGGTGCTGGTGCTGCCACCGCCGCTGCTCCTGTGGTGCTGTGGTGGTGTTGCTTGCCCTTAGGTGTGGTTGTGGTCGCCGCCTCGGTGCGGTTCGGGTTGCAGCACCCCTTGGGGTGCTCCCCGTGCCGCCGTGCTCGTCGACACCCTCTACTTCCTCTTCTCGCCCACAGCAACAACCTCTAGTAAGTTTGCTTCCTCTTCCCACTCATGCTCTATACTCTGCCACTCTGTCCTGTGTTTTTTAGTGACTAATCCTCGCTAGTGTTCATGTTCTGATTAGGGTTCATATCCTGATTAGGGTTCATCCCTCTGTTGATATTATATATGATGAATTGGATCTAGTAGTAATGATCCTTGAGTATGGTGAATGGTTGTTTGATGTGGATTACTGCTTATAGTTGGGCTTTGGTGATGTTAGTGGCTTACCAGACTAATTCCAGTGGTAATTTTACATGATTCAAATGATAGTGCTTCTGTGGAATCATTACTTGTGAATGTTGTTGATCTGGAAACTTTCTACTATCAAAATGCTAATACTGACACTAGTTCTGTCGGTGATTGTTTACTGCATTTATGATTGTTGGCTTGTATGATGATATACAAACTGAATTTAATCATTACATATTAGTGATGTTCTGTAGATGTATAGATGAGCTTAATGTTGATTCCTAGCATTTGATTCTAGGAAAATGATATTTATTGGCTTGCCCCCTTTTATTTGTGGAAGCTAAGTAATGATTGTTCTTGGCTTTTAGAACTTGTCCTTGTGACACCATCATAGAATGGCACACAAGTGGTTGAGTCCTATTACTAAGCTTAGCCCTGCTAGTGCTTGAAATTGGTAACTTGGCAAGGATAAGATGAAGGCTTCTTTTAATCTCTCTGCCTATGATGTTGGTCTGAGGCATAGGAACTAGTTTCCTAATTTATTGTCCCTGATAGAAATGTTCTGGTAGTAATACCAGCTGCTAATTCTTGAGTAATAGTTGGGAAAATAATTGGTGTGGTAATGTTTTTGCATGGATCCATAGGATTTATGGATTCTAAGGTGCTACTCTTTTAAGAGATGTGCCCAGATTTCCTAATCTTGACCTTGATCATGTTGGAGTATAAGATTTGGCTTTTATATCCAGGATCAATGATGTTGGTCTGAGATCCTGGTTTTACTTGTATGCTTATCTTGTGGCTATGACTTTATTATTCAAATTCTTCTAGGATGGATTCACCTCACTTGGGTGAATACCGAGAAGTTAGATATAGAACAACACATGAATATTTATATTGATATGATAAACAGATCATGTGATGGTTTTATATAACTCACCACAACAGTGGGTTTTTGTTGTGGTTGGTGGTTGATCTTGTGGCTTGATCTTGTTATTCTCCTGATGCTACTCCTACTACTTCCAGCTCCTGGAACTTGTCCTTGATCTTGCTATCCACCTTCTGGTTCCTGGTAGCTTGGCCTTGTCCTTGCTATCCACCTGATCCACCCTCTCCTTATGTCACCATCTTGATGAGGACTGGGATGATCTGTTTTGTGGTTTAGTTTGGCTGGTTTGGCTGTGGCTAGACTGCTGGTGCTTGGTGTGTATGAGCAAGGAAATGGTACTGTGTTACTTGCCCACGGCTGTGTGGATCAGTTTTGATTGTGTGGGCAGCTGTGGCTATGCTCGACAGCACACACCATGCATTTAGGTGTGTAAGCTGCATGTGTGCCTGCTGCATCCTTATGGATATGATCAGGGGATGATCTTACCTTTTTATCTGATTACATTTATCTGCCTGGTGAAACCTTGCCCCTCTTACTGATTGGATTCATTTGACTTATGGCTTATTAATTAAGAAAGGTTTAATTCTTTCTTATTGGTGAAACTTGCCCCTAAAGATTTACTCAATGATGTAAAGTGGAACAGTGCACCTCACTGTCACTACTGAGAGTAAAATTAACTTAATATTTATTTTCTTTATTTTTGCTTGTTCTTTGTTTTTTAGGTACAAGACTTGAAGATTCAAGATTAGAATAGGTTCTATTTTTCTTTATAGAATAGTTCCTTTGTAAGAAAATGTATTAGTTAAATAATAAGGTAATTTTCTCTTCTTGTAATTCCACTCTTGTATAGATTCTTTATTAATTTTGTAAGTTACCTTTTGTAACTTATTGATGAAATGATTATATGAAATAAATATTTATTTATTTAATTGTCAACCTTCCATAGAGTTTTGTTACTATGTATTATTTATTTATCAATTTCATAAGTTATATTTTGTAACTTATTCATTGAATATATATATATATGGAATAAATATCCATTTACTTGATTGTGTATTGCTATTTAAAGTTTGAGTTACTAAATGTTATTTCTTGATTAAGTAAGATTACTCAAACATAATTCTAATTCTTTTTATAATTATAAATCCAACACTCAAGTTTGAATTCAAATTTCATTTCCCAAAAGACACTAATTCATAAAGATCATATCAAAGTTTATAACGATCATTATCCAAGGCTATTCCTAAACTTAAAGAGTGAAAGAAACTTTGATCACTTTAAGTTTTTATTTGGTGAAAAATTTACCCACATTTTTATAGATGAATGCATGTAATTGCACAGATTCATAATTCTACCCTTCGTTGGTTCCTAAATGTTGGGATGTTACAGACTTTCCCCCTTAAATTAAACTTCGTCCCGAAGTTTGTTGAGGTGTACCTGAACAGTTCTGGATAGGCTTTTCTTAAATCCTCTTTTTTCTCCCAAGTGGCTTCTCTCTCAAGGTGATGTTCCCACTGTACCTTGTAGTACTTGATTGCTCTATTCCTCAACCTTTTACAGTTTTCTTCCAGAATTTTACAGGGTTTTTCAACATAGGTTAAGTCTGCTTGTAATTCTATCTCTTGATGTGTGATCGCATCATTAGGAACCTTAAGACATTTCTGGAGTTGTGACACATGGAAAACATTATGAACTCGAGCCAATATTGCGGGTAAATCTAAGCATAAGCTATAGTCCTGTTCTGACTCAGTATTTTGAATGGCCCTATATATCTTGGACTCAATTTTCCTTTAACTCTGAACCTTGTAACTCCTTTCATTGGACTTATCTTCAGATATACCATGTCTCCCACTTCAGGATGCCATGATCTTCGACTTTGATCAGCATAACTTTTCTGCCTGCTTTGAGCTATTTTCAATCTATCCTTGATTTTATCAATGATATCTTGCTTTTCCTTGATATAGTCTGGCGCAAATTCCTTGCTGCTTCCAGGCTCATACCAACATATTGGTGATCTACATTTCCTCCCATATAGAACCTGATATGGAGCTGCCTTCAGACTAATCTGATAGCTATTATTGTAGGAAAATTCTGCCAACAGTAGATGATCTTCCCATGTACCTCCAAAATCTAATGCACAAGCCCTTAACATGTCTTCCAGTATCTGATTTGTTCTTTCTATTTGACCCCTTGTTTCTGGATGATAAGTTGTGCTAAAATCTAACTTTGAACCAAGTGCTTCATGTAATTGCTTCCAAAATGCTGAAGTAAACACTAATCCCCTATCAGTTACAATCTTCTTGGGCACTCCGTGCTTACTTATTATTTCTTTGATGTAAACTTCCACTAACTTCTTAGCATTATCCTTCTTATTTACCAGAATAAAATGCACACTTTTAGTGAGTCTATCCACAATTACCCATATCATGTCCTTACATTTAGGTGTCATGGGCAATCCGGTGATGAAGTCCATACCAATCTCCTCCCATTTCCATTTGGGAATTTCCAAAGGTTGTAATGGTCCAGCTGGAATTTAATGTTCAGCCTTCACCCTTTGGCAAGTATGGCATTCTGATACATATTTTGCAATGTCTCTTTTCATGTTATTCCACCAGAATAATTCTTTTAGATCCATGTACATCTTTGTACTTCCTGGATGTATAGAATATGGTGTTCCATGTGCTTCTCTGAGTATGACATCACGAATCTCCGTCACATTCGGAACACAAAGGCGGTCTTGAAACCACAAAGACTCATAATCTCCTAGGCAAAAAGCTGATGTTTTCCCTTGAGATATCCTCCGAATTTCTTTAGCAATGAAAGGATCTTCTGCTTGATGTCTAAAAATCTCATGCTTAAGATCGCTATCTTGCTCTGCAACTACCTGCATAGTAGCTAATCCTCCAAGGGTCTTTGTTCTAATAAATTGAAGTTCTAGTCTTTCCAAGTCCATTTGTAACTCTTTTGGTAGCTCCTGATTGCTAGGCTGAATATCTCCACTTTTACGACTTAAAGCATCTGCTACAACATTTGCTTTTCTGGGGGTATAGTTGATTGTTAGATCCTAATCCTTGATTATTTCCAACCAATGATTTTGTCTAAATATTCAATTCCTTTTGGGTAAAGAAATATTTGAGACTTTTGTGGTCAGTGTATAACTCATATCTGGCTCCATAAAGAAAATGCCTCCATCCTTTTAGAGCAAAGACTACTGCTGCTAACTCTAAATCATGAGTTGGATAGTTGACTTCATGTGGTTTTAGTTGTATTGATCCATAAGCAATCACTTTCCAATCTTGCATTAACACACAACCTAAACATTTTTTAGATGCATCATAGTATACTGTAAAGTATTTCCCTATTTCTGGAACAGCTAGAATTGGATCTGTAGTTAATCTGGTCTTTAACTCCTGAAAACTTGCTTCACACTTCTCATCCCAATTGAATGGGGTATTCTTCCTTAATAATTTAGTCATTGGTCCAGCTATTTTGGAAAAACCTTCAATGAATCTCCGATAGTAACTAGCCATCCCCAAGAAACCTCGAATTTGTTTCACATTGGTTGGTGCAGTCCATTCTAGTACTGATTAAACTTTAGATGGATTTACAGCAATTCCATCTTTACTGATCACATGACCGAGGAATTCTACCTTATCTAACCAGAATTCACACTTACTGAACTTAGCATAAAGTTTATGTTCTATTAGAGTCTGCAATGCTATTCTCAAATGATCTGCATGCTCTTCCTTGTCCCTGGAATATATCAGAATATCATCAATAAAAACTATGACAAACTTATCCAGATATGGCATGAAGATTTTGTTCATCAGGTTCATGAATATTGCTGGTGCATTGGTCAAACCAAATGGTACCACGAGATACTCATGGTGTCCATATCTTGAGACAAATGTTGTCTTTGGAACATCTTCAGGCTTTATTTTTATTTGATGGTATCTAGATCGTAGGTTGATCTTTGAAAATACTCCGGCTCCTTTCACTTGATCAAACAAATCTTGAATTCTTGGTAAAAGGATACTTATTCTTTATGGTCACATTGTTCAGATGTCTATAGTCCCCACACATCCTTCTACCACCATCCCTTTTATCCACAAAGATCACTGGTGTTCCCCATGGGGACACACTTTCCTGAATAAATCCTTTTCTGGCTAACTCATCAATTTTCTCTTTGAGTTCTTTTAACTCTTTTGGTCCCATCTTATATGGTGCTTGAGCTATTGGTGTTGTACCTAGAATTAGATCAATAGTGAACTCTATTTCCCGATCTGGTGGCATTCCGAGTAGTTCTGCTAGAAAAACATCTTGAAACTCATTTACTACAGGAATATCTTCCAACTTGACCTCCTTAATTGAGTTCAACTGAAGATCCACCATGATATGACTGTGTCTATCTGCTTGATAAACTATTCTTGCTCCATTTGGAGTTTTGATTGAGACAGTTTTCTCAAAATTTATTTGAGCCCCATGTTCAGTCATCCAATCCATCCCCAGCACTACTGCAATTCCCTTCAAAGGAATCACATAAAGGTCCACAAGGTATGTACAACCAGAGATCGAGATAACCTGATCTTGTTTAATGTGGCGTACAACTACATTCCCCCTGCTGTCACTAGGTCATAGGAATTTCTAACGTTGACCTTCTAATCCCGAATTTATCACAAATTCTTCAGAAATGAATGAAGTAGTTGCACCAGTATCAAATAGAACTTTTCCGGGATTGGTAAGGATATTGAGCGTACCTATCACTGCATGCTCCGAGTTATCCACCTCCTCTAGGGTTGCTCAATTCAGCTTCCTGGTAGGTATGTTCCTCTTGCCATTGTTGTTCTTGACATTATTTCCTCCTCGATTGGGTTGTCCATTTCCTCCACTGGCTTGTCCTCCACCCTTGGTAGGCCAACCACCTGGTGGTTTGCTCGGATAGTCGGGCTTGATATGACCCTTCTGGCCACAACCGTAATAGATAACTACTGGCTTTTTGCATTCCCTCTAGAAATGCCCTGGAATTCCACAATTGTTACAGATAACATTCCTCCTAGGATTGGATTGATTTCCACCACAGCCCTTGTTATTGTTATTGTTATTGTTACCATAGGCCTTGTTCCAAGGTTTGAAATCCAGAATGGGTTTAGGTTTACTTGCCTGAATCCTCTTGGTTTCCTTCTTGGCTCTGTTCCTCCTATCCTCTTGGACATTCTTGTAGTCATCTTCGAAAGTGATAGCTGCATCCAACAACTGCTGATAAGTTTGCTTATTAGCCAACCTTAAATGCATCCTCACAAATGGATTTAACCCTCATAGGAAATGTTTCTTCCTCTTCTCTTCTATGTTAACATCTTCCTCAGCATAACAAGACAGTTGACTAAACTCCCGGATATACTTCATGACACTAGTATATCCCTGCTGAAGCTCCTCAAATTCTCTTCGCTTCAACTCCATAACACTTTCCGGAACATGATATTCACGGAATCTCTGTTTGAACTCTTCCCAAGTGTACTCCCTTCCTGGTTGTTGCATGGATAACTGATTTCCCCACCATGATGCTGCAGGTCCAGTCAGAAGATGAGTGGCATACCTTAGTTTCTCCTCATCATTACAACCTACAGTCTTCAACTACCTTTCTGTATCTGCTAGCCAATCTTCTGCATCCATTGGTTCAGGAGCTGATGCAAAAGGTAACGGCCTTGCATTCTGGAAGTCAGAAAGACTCACTCCTCCACCTTCAGGTGCTCTCTGATTCCCGGCTCATCAAAGCAGCTCTTCCATGAACTTGTTTTGGTTTTCTTGCATCATTTGCATATACTGCATAAAGTTCTGCTCCATTAACGGCCTCATTGGTGGTAGTGGTAATGTTCCCTGATTTGCTGCATCTGCATCGGCCTTCTCCTTGGCCTCACGTTCCATTCGCTGCTGCTCATATTTGGTTTCTACACCCGTGTCCATGACCCCCTAGTCCTGCAACATAAAATGAATACTCATAATTACATCATGCACATGTGTTCTGAGCTCGACCTTACGCACAGAACTAGTCACACAATGAAAATCCAAATAAGATCCAAATATGCATTTCACATATTATTACAAGCCTCATAACAAAGTACAGAGTCACCATACTTGTACCCTATGCGTACAATAACAACTGAGCACACTTCCTTATTTATCTATCTACATCATTTCCTCATATTACAATACGCGGTATATGATACTTCCTAATAAACTACCTGCTTCTAGTATCCATGATGCTCATTACACATGCCTGCAGTCCAACCGTGATGACGTGACGTTCGTCGCACAGTTTGTGGAAAAAATGGCCTTCCAGAAGGAACATACTCAGTATCTGAAGTGTCAGGACTCGAGTCATTACTCAACATGAGTGCATTGACTCCCTCCAGCTCAGCTGAAAAGTCTTCAAAAACGTGTTCAACATTATCACCTACTTGCATCTCCTGAGCTCCATTCCTTGAGTCGTAAACAGAATACGCAGATCCTGCTGTTCCCCAGGTGCTCTGTTGGGCAAGATAGTTAAACACCGGATAATGTATATTCCCTGGGTTTTGAGAAGGTGTTGATGATTCAAACACTCTCTCTTCAGGATCTTATTTTTCATCCTGATTATCTATGACATGGCATTTCTACTACTGTTAGTAGGGTTAATTCTTGCACCCATCCAGATAGATTGTCCAACATTTCTTTCAGAACTATCTATGGACATCTGGTGTTCCTGGGATCCTTCGGATGATCCCACTCTCCAACCATCCGAATTCTCAATAGGAAGTTCTGAATCCGAACCCTCTTCTGAACCCTGTGGTACTGCACTACCTCATATCTATAGTAGGATCATATATAGGTTCAGTCCTTGGTGAATAAGGATATGGTGTAAAAGATTCAAGATCTATAGGTATATCCTTAAAGATAGGTTTTGTACTACTACTTGCTTCCTTCTCCAACTGGAATGCTAACTGCTTCCTCCTTTCCGGATCAGTTAGATCCTCTGACATGTCATTTTTATCTTCCACAATAACTTGATGTGTCTTATAAAAAGACGCAACAGGTTGTAACATCCCAAAAATACTAAGCTTGGATCATCAAATTCTAATCATCAAAATTAGGGTTAACAAAAACTTTTCTAAATGAACTCATGAATGCATGCATATGTGTATGCATGGATTTTGAAATCCTTTAAAACCACCTTGTTTGTTTGTTCCATTGCTTGTAAAATGTTTCTTAGGTGAAATAAACATCATCTAAAACATTTCCCACATTTTCCTAAAGACAAGTAAATCAAAACACATATATGAAATGAATGGTCATTTTGGACAATTTAGCTCCCATGCCTACTTTGGCTGTCTCAAACTTTCAGAACCTAACAGAAACTTTTCTGGATCTTTGCACCCCTTGAATGTACTCATAACAAGGTATCAAGGCCCACGTTGTGATCATCCAGAAACTTTCAAATGCATAGTTTAAATGACAATTCAAAATTGAATCTTTATCATATGGGAAGATCCCACTTTTTCAAAAACTACTCAAACAAGCTCAACTTGCAAAACCCAAGCATCTGCAGACTCACCAGAACCAATCTAGCAAACCCACCAAAAATCATTTCAAAATTCAAAACTTGATTTCATGCGGCCATTTCATCAAACAGGTTGCAGACACAAATCAAACAAACATCAAACACTATTGTGAGCAGTGATTCTTGCCTAACTGGTTCCCCATTTAGCTCACACACAACTCAATAGATCATCTAGGAAGATTAGCCAAGCACTAGCACCACTGTGAGCTTGCCATTGTCATCAATGGTGAATAGCCGAGCACCCTCTTGCCACCCCATAGTCGACAGCAAGCTAGGAGCAGCAGCAAGCCTAGCCAGCATGTCTCGGAGGCAGCCCACCGTCCACCGCCACTACCTGTCCCAGCCGCGAGCGTTGCCAAGCCCTGGACCACACGCACAAGCCGCGCCCAGACCATGCCGAGCGTGCGCCAGAGCGCCACCCTCGACCATCACCCACAGACCGCGCACCGCCCTCGCCGCGTGCATACACAATCCCCACCGACCCAGGAGACCGCCAGACATCCCCGTTTTGCCGCCCCGTGCCGCACAGCCACCGCTTGCCGTCGAAGACGCCGCCTCTGCCGCACAGAGCACCGCCCGTTCCAGACCAAACCACACCGCCCCATGCCTCGAGACCATGTCGTTGAGCATCGCCAGGAGACACCGCACCGTCCCCTACCCTTGCCCATGCCTTTAGCCGCCTGTAACCTCGCCCCCGACGAGCTCACTGTGCGCCCCGACTGTCCCCTCGCTCGACTATAAATAGAGGCCACCCCCGCATGATTTCTTCACACCATCTCACTCCCCTCTCCTCACTGATCGTGCCACACCATTCTCAGAGCAAGGCGAGCACCACCTCGCCGGAATTTCACTGGAGCCTGCCGCTGCCGGAGAAGAAGGGAGCCAGCGATTGGAGCCGCCCAAGGAGCTGCCGCGACCACCCCTGAGTTCGCCGTCGTCGACTTCGTTGTTCGCTCGCCTCGCCGACCCTCGCCAGCACCACAGTGAGCCCCCAGTGACCCTCACTGGCCGCGCTAGGTTTCGTTCTCGCCGGAGTTGTCTCACGTCGACGATGACTCCCAGTCGTTAGATTAGAACTAGATCGAACGATCCACGTCGCCCCATACCGCTTCGCCCAGCCCCGTGTCACTGATGAGTGGGGACACCCACTTTAGCATCCCGCGGGAGCACTGCGCTTAGCAGGCCGGCCCAGTAATTTTTCCCGCGCAACCCAGTTATTCAAATTAAACCTTTTTTTTATTTCAATTCAAACACACTTCTGTACCCAACTTCAAAAATCAACCCAGATCGATTCAGTGCACCAAATGGAATGAAACCAATTTTGTTGGAAAGGTCTGTGAATGCTGAATCCAAGCCCGTTGGATTCAAGTCGATCTATAGATAACCCATGGTAAAAATAACAAGGCAGGAGCTTTTCTGCATTCAAACATTTTTCAAATTTAAACCATACTAGCTTTTGAGTTGATTCCAACTCTCAAAAATCACATTTAACCATACCTTTCAGAATATATAAAAATATATAGGTTTACTTGCAGAAATAATGTTCAAGTAATAAAAGAATGCTACATAAGCATTTCTAGCCACTTTAAGTAATTAAAATAAAAGGGTAAAACCTTATTAAATTGTGACACCACTTTAAATCACATTCCCATGGACTACAATATGTGGTGATGACATGTGTCAACATGATCCCATGTTTGGTTTGGAGAATATTAAATCTTAAGTAGTTTTTCAATGAGTAGAAATTACTTTTCTAAAAATAAAAAGATTTAAATCAAGCCTTAACCTTGTAATGTTAGGGATGATGCTAGATCATCCATAGGACCCTTGTGTGTGATGATTGCAAGTAGTTAAGTATTGTTTGGTGATTGTGTACCTCGTATTTATTCATAGACGCTAGTACCGACCAAGGATACGAGGAGGAAGGAGGATACTACGAAGAAGAAGCCGAGGAGAACTTCAACCACTGTTCTGCACAAGGCAAGCCTAATACTACTAGTGAATGTGCAAGCTTATACTGATATTGATGCAAGCTGATACTATACCTATGCAAGCCCATGCTTGTTACTATACCTACTATATGCCTTAAGCATATGTGATCATACCCACTTGATAAACCAATCCTAGTTTTATTTGCAAGCTTCTTACTTTATTTCTTTATCAAAGCTTACTTAGACTTTACTTAAGTGACTGGTAGATTTTGAAAGATGCTGAAGGTTGCTTAAAGAGCATAAAATTTGCCCTAAGTTAGAAACCTTGCCATCAGCCTGAGACATGAGGTTGTGCTTAGTTGAAACTCCACTAGTTACCACCCCTCATCATTACTACCCCCACCTGTTGAGGCATGAGCCTTAGCCCTTTATAAAACTGATGGTTGTCTGGATGCGATACCATTCCAATTTTATCGTACAACCACAATACCCGAATATTGGGTAGGGCTTGACTGGAAACTTATATTCCTTAGTATTAGTTCCCTCACGGCCAAGGTCTGAGCTGAGGCTACCTTGTGAAGATTGTCCACCTGTGCAGTACCCAAGATGACAGTTGGTCATGGTTGGGAGGCCAAACTCACAGGAGAGGTGCTTATACTAGGGCGTGTAATCGAAAGGTTAGGATTGATTATCTGCATACTGAGTATGGTGAATTCGGGATTTGTTCCTGACGGATGTATCGAATGTTGTGGTGAAAGTGTACAATCTCTGCAGAGTGTCAAACTATTCGAATAGCCGCGTCCGCGGTTATGGACAGTTGGAGTGGCCATACTGTTCCCCCGTCAGACTTTTCAAAATGACCTGTGAGATGAATTGAGACTTTGATTTGACCACAACAGAGTTGTGATATGAAATACAAGTTCCCGCTTAGGATTTATAAAATTGTGACTAGCTTGGAGCTTAGTAGAGATAAATCTGGCTTTTGCAAAACAACCCTAGAGCCTAGTGCCCTATTATCTAAAAAACCCTTTACCTATTAGTATTAGTTTGCGAGTACTTAAAGAGTACTCATGGCTTTGTCCCTGGCTATTCCCATGGCCAGACTATGAAGAGGAGTACCTGGAAGATGGACCCCAGGAAGGTTACGACAACTAGGATCATCTCCCATCGTCAGCATTGCCTGTGACCCCGAAGATGGAGCTTCGCCTACGCTACCGTTATTATTACGTATTCCGCTGCTTGATGTTGTATTAAGAACTGGATCATGAGATCCCTATTTGTGTAAGAACTTATGTATCGTTTGTAATGGATGATGTACTATGGTATCCAATTTTGTTATGTCTCGCAAAAATGGTAATCCTGGGATTGCGATGTATGGCATAACAGGCATCTAGGATTGAAAAATCCGGGTGTTGACAAGTTGGTATCAGAGCCATCCTGACCATAGGAGACCCTAGTTAGACTGGACGTTTGAATCAAAAACTTAGTTTCAAAACCAAAGAAAACAAATATTTACAAAAACTTATTCTCATTCTTATCTCTTTGATTCTTTCATAAAATTTCATGTTCCTCAAAAAACTCTTGCAAAATACATAAAATTTTGACACACTTGATCACTCTGCTAATCTACTCATCCTCTATTTTTATAGATGGACGTGAAGTACAACAAGTTTTACCAACTTGGGAATGGGGGAGACCTTATCTTTGAGAGGGATCTGGATCAGCTTTCGAAACTTCTGGAGCGTCCGCACCCCGAGTTCTTTGGAACTCAGCTCAATGATCAAGGAGGAGAATATCTGCAGTGGCTAATTGTTGCAAGTCTCCGAGGAAAGATTGAACCTCCCACTACGGAGGGAATTCAGTTTACCTTGAGGGAAAACAACTGGCTCGATGGACTTGCCAGAGCAATGCAGGAAGCTCTTTCCCGTCTGTGTGGGCAGAGCATCAATCAGATCAAGGGTACTCGTTTTGAGTTTTTCCCAAGGCGTGATGCAAATGGACAACCACTGGAAGCCCCATACCACCCGAGCTGAAGACTCAATTGGACCACCTTAGCTTCATGATGTATGATCATCAGCAGGAGTTGGACAACTGCCATGACTATTGCAACCACAAGTCTGCCATCATCAAGACGAAGGATCAGACCATAGCCATGCTAGCAAAGGATCGCAAGTCTCGCCGCCGTTAGCTCGACAAAAAGGAGCGCATTATTGCCCGTCTTCGCCACCGCATCTCATCTCTAGAGGAGACCATCCACGAGAGAGACATGCAGTTGGAGGAAAGGGAGAATGCAGGAGAGGATCTTCGTGGAGACCCTTACTCTTATCTCAGCGATGACGATGATTTTCTGGAGGATCGGGCCATGGACTTCTTCATCGATGAGGATGATTTCGCCTTCATCGATGATGCTGAAGATGATGAAGCCACAGACTCCAAGGAGTAGTAGCACTGAGCACTAGCGTAGTGAGTAGTAGTCGGTCCCACTGTACCGTAGTTTCCAGAATGGTTCTTAAAACCATCTGTTTTTCTTTGTTGTGGTGTGTGTTGTACTGTGTGTTGTGAGTGAATGAATGAAAAATCAAGTTGCTAGAAAAATCTGAGTCCAACATTTAAATCTTTTCAAAGACCCAAGACCTTAGAATTTCCCTCTTTTCTCATGATCTATATCAATCTTTAGATGCCACGTGGAGGAAGTGGTTCAGCCCCGGACCCGATGTTGCAGATCCTGCAAATGTTGACTTCTGACCGTGAAGCTGAAAGAGCGGAACGTCAAGCCAACCTAGACACTCTGCAACAGATAGCCCAGCTAGCCCACAACAACCAAGGCCACGGAAATCAGGACAACCATGGATCTAAGCTCAAGAATTTCCAGAATACCAACCCACCCGTTTTCACCAAGTCAGAAGAACCCTTAGATGCCGATGATTGGCTGCAAACCATGGAAAACAACCTAGAAGTCGCTGGAGTGGAAGCCAACAAGAAAGTTCTGTTTGCCACCCATTATCTAGCCGGAGATGCCAGGGCATGGTGGAACAGTGTTCGTGCAATGACCGGAGGCCAGATGATGACCTGGGAGGAATTCAAGGTCAAGTTTAGCAGAACCCATGTGCCACCAGGTTTGATCAAGAGAATGAGAGACGAGTTCAGAGAGCTGAAGCAAGGAAGGATGACTGTAGTGGAATACCGTGACAAATTTTTGTCATTAGCTAGGTATGCCCCGGACGAGATAGACACCGAAGCCAAGAAGAAAGAAAGATTCCTGAATGGTCTGCATGACGAGATGCAGACAGTGTTAGTCAATATCCCCTTTGCCGATATTGAAGCCCTTGTCGACTCTGCTATCCAGATGGAAGGAAAGATCAACCAAGCCAATGAGAACCACAAGCGTCGCATGATGCATCAACCCGGAACCCATCAGACCCCAAAGTATCGCCCCAACCCATCTCCAGGATTTGCCCCAAGAACCAACAGACCCCCTATGACCCGTCCGACCTATCCCAACCGTGGAAACCCTAGACCCGGAGGAAATCACAACAACCCCGGCAACCCTAGCAATTTCACCCGTGCCCCACCCAAGTTCAACACCAACAACGCTACCGCCAACACCAACACTGCCCCGAGGACTGGAAGCAATGTTGTGCCTGTCGCAGCCAAGGACAAGTCACAAGTGGCCTGTTATGACTGTGGAAATAAAGGCCACTATTCCAATGAGTGCCCCAACAAGAATAATGCTACAGCCCCTAATGCCAATGCCCCAGCTCAGCAGTAGTGTCGTGTTCAGCCAGGAAGAAGATTTGCCCCAGGGAATTCACTCAACCGCAATGGCCGTCTTTTTCTCATGCATGCTGAAGAAGCTCAGGAAGCGCCAGACGTCGTGCTGGGTATGTTTTCTGTTAATTCAGTACTTCCAAGAGTGTTGTTTGACTCTGGTGCATTGCATTCATTTGTCACCGAAGAATTTGCCTGCACTAGTAAAATTCAACCAACCAAACTGAAGCATGTTATGATTGTGCAAATTCCCGGATCAACCACCAAGGCTAGGCAAATTTGCAAAGACGTCCCTATCCGAATCCATGGCATAGATTTTTATGCTAATCTAATAGTACTCGGAACTAAAGGTTTGGATGTAGTACTAGGAATGGATTGGATGTCCAAACATAAGGGATTGATTGACTGTGCTAAGAGAGCCATCACCATGACCAGTACCACCGGAATATCAGTCGAGCATATCTCTGAAACCTTACCTTGCACTGGTAGAAAAGGGCCCATACGTCCCGGTTGGTAAGGGCCATTAGTCCCGGTTGCCCAACCGGGACGGGGCAATCGGGACTAAAGCTCTAACCATTAGTCCCGGTTGCCCCACCAACCGGGACAAATGGGGCACACGTGGCGGCATCAGAGCGCGAGGGGGGGGTGGAGCATTAGTCTCGGTTCGTAACACGAACCGGGACTAATAACCTGCTGCCGCGGCAGAGATTTGGTCCATTTCTCTGCCGCGGCAGAGAATTCATTTTGGCACATTTTGTTGCCGCGACAACATTTTCGCCACTTTTTGTGCCGCGGCAGAGAATTCATTTAGGTTGTTTTATTGTTTATTTAGTGTTTTGCACTTATCAACGAAGGAACCTTATATTACACAAGATCATCATGACAACATTACATTCAATACACAGATCGAGTTCATGCACTACATACAAAAGTTGCTATTCGATGCTACCGGCCAATTTCTTGAAAGTTGCTATTTTTACAATTCCTATTGTCTATACATAGCCGAGTAGTATTCCCCTTGTGTGTTTAGGACTTCTGCATCCAAGAATCCCGCCAATTCCTCCTGAATTGCTAGTATGCGATCCTTTGGCAGAAGACCGTCCCGTAGACGTTCGATCTGATTTAAAAAAGGAGTCAGCCTATATGAATATGAAACTAAACACAATTTGATTGTAATTAAAAACTATAGAAATTGTTTACGTACGTGGAGTTGCTCTAAATTTCTGCCCTTCTCATCGCACGTCTGCCGGATGAACTCGCATACATAGTATCCACATAGATTGTTACCTGGTCCCTGCGTCAGGCACTTTACGAGAACAGAGTTCAATCAAAATAATAATCAAGCATGATAATAACTGTATCAAAACTAGAATCAAAGAGATGCGCGGATATAGCTAGTGGTGCTTACATCTAGTGGTTGAAATGTAAGCTCCTCTTTCCAAACACCCCTAGCCTTCTTGGTGAACCGTTTCCAAGCACTGCCCGGTGTAGAAAACGAATAAAATAAGTTATTAAGTACTTGATATCATAAAATTCACGAACGTTGCCGATATAGTGTCGTAATGATTAGAATTACCGCTGGAGAAGTATCTGCATGTCCTTCCACGTCTCAAGGGGTTTATGTTTCGAGTCCATGACTAGTACACGCCCTTTGTCAAGTTGAATGATTAACAGAATATAGTGGTACCTGCGAATGCATAACTAATCAATTATATACTTAACATCGAGTAAGCGAAATAGAAAGTGTATACAAGACAATAACACTCACTGGAAGTTGTAAGGAAATAGTATTTCCCTTTTGGTTTCTTGAAACCTTAACGCGTGTACTATATTATCCTCCGTATCCTGGGGGCTTATTTTGATATTAGCTTCATGAACCCAATATGGGTCAATGAAGTCAATGTCATAGATTTGTCCTCTGCTGCATTCGAGAATCTTCATTCTGCATATTACAATATGATTATATACGTTCAATAAACAAAATAATATAGCTGGAGACTAAATTAATTACAGAATTAGTACTTACAGACAATAGGCACTGATGATCGATTTGTCCAAGGCGTCTTGATTGAATAATTGAAATAGTTCATCAAATTCAATGGATATCATGTCATCCTTATCTTTCCCATGATGCTTTTTTGTAACCCTCAGCACTATCCAGTTAGCCCCGGCCCTTGTGGCATGCATGTACCAGTTATGCAATCTTCGCATTTTTGTTGGAAGATTGTTTACCTCCTCAGGTTTGACGAGAGGTTTTTCGTACTGGTATTTGTATGCTACTTCACTCACGGGGAAGAACTCTAACTGGGATAAGTACTGGGCAATACTCATACCTTGAGCAGCGGCAGCTTCTCCGTATTGTGCAACTACCTCTGGATCATACTGCTCTTCGGCCCCATATTTGCTCGACCCCACATTGGTTTGAGAAATCACCTTGAGAGGGGCGCAAGTCTGTTTTGCTTGTTCTCCGAGCTGGGCAACAGATTTCCCGCTTGCATCAGTACTGCTCTTCGAGGCTTTTTGTGCCGCATGTGACTTGAGAATAGAACGCTCATAGTCTGATGATAGCTTTGGCTCGGGTTGATGAAGATTCTTTAGCATTTTCAACACTTTGGCTTTTTCTTCTTTGGTGCTGGGGAACTCTGGCTCTTTTGGCCGCCTCAGCTTAGCGAAAAACGCTGTCGTTTCCGCATCAACAATCACCGCAGTCTCCTCTTCAGTACAGTCATAAGCTCTCTTGGGAGGAACCGTTGGTACTTTTGGAAGAGGCTCTTGTTTACGTTTCGGCGATCGCTTACGACGCACAGTAGCGGTATGCTTACGCTTTTTATCCTGAGGCGCCGGCGATGGCTCCCGCGGCGATGGCTGCACCGGAGATTGGTGAGGCGACGGAGCCGGGTGAGGCGACGAAGACGGCTGCCGCGGCGGCGACGACCTCGCTGGAGACGGGTGAGGCGGCGGCGAAGATGGCCTTGGCGTGTGATTTCGAAGCACGATACAATCCTTCGGCCATAGAATGGTGACGTTTTTTGCGTCACCCAGCACAGTCACATCCCCTTCACCAGCAGGGTAGTGAAGATCCAAAACCTCAAAGGTGGGCATGATTTCATCCACGCCGACAATAGCGTATCCCTCTGGAACCGGACGACAATGGTAAGTTGGTGTGGGTCCAATTGGTAAGGCATAGCCGACCGCCACCTTCATTGATATGTTCACAACTTTGACATGTAGCTCGCAGTGTGTCATCTCTGTGATATCATCCACTGGGTAGCCAACAGGAGCCATCGTCGGTGCATCATCGGCATCGCCATTGTCATCACCCGGGACCTCGGTGGAAGCCACACTGCTTTTTCGATTATTCGATAGGCCGGTAGCATCGAATGCAGTGTGCTGCTGAGATGGGCCGATAGTACTTTGCTCTTTAAGTGTGTTAATTTCATCTTGTTGTTGCTTTAATCGTTCTTCAATTAAACGCATTCGCTCTTTCTGACTTTCTGCTTCAACTGTCGCCCTGTCCTTACTCCTCTGACGGCTTCTATCAGGATATTTCTTCCTCTCTTCGGGAAACCCAGTCCTCCATGATTGGGAGCCTATTGTGCCTCGTGTTCGTCCATCATGTTCCTTATTTCCAAGGGCGAGTGTGAGCTCATCATTCTCTCTATCGGGAATGAAGTCCCCATCTTTAACAGCCTTTACTTCTTTTCTGATCCTCTCGATTGGCAAGGGGTCTTCTTTATGTCGTATGTTATATATACACCTCCCTTCCGAGTCCAACGTGCCCCCATGCCCGTAAAACCAATTCCTTGCACGTTCTACCCAATCGTCTATCTCCGGGGTGATCTTTTTATCACGCAGTTCCTGCTCAAGTTTCTCCCACTTAGGAATGCCAACCCTATAGCCACCTTGCCCCATAGTATGGTGATACTTCTTCTTAGCAGCATTCAGCTTATTCGTTTCAGACATTTTCTTAGCTTTCTCTGATTTCTTGTATTCCACAAACTCATCCCAGAATGGTTTTATCTTCTCAAACTGAATATTCTTGAAATCGGGAGTCTTCTTTTTCACGACATAGTCAAGGTGCAATCTTTTCTTCTAGTTGGTAAAACACTGGGCCATCTTCTTCAAAGCCCACTCCCTGACCTTAGCCTCCATGGCTCTCCCATGTTGTAAGGCGTCCTCAACTGGATCCTCTGCATTTGGATCCAGCTCTATCTTCGGTAGTTTGAAATTAACCATGAGCCTCTTCCACAGTAAATCTTTGGCGTGGTTAGGGACAAATAAACATGTTCCCTCTTCATCCGCATTAGCAGGCCTATTCCAATTTCTAATGGTGATCGGGATTAAGTCCCTAACGATTACTCCGCATTGTGCCACAAATTTGGTTGCGACAACTTCGGGAGCTGTCGGTCTGCCGTCTTCAGCGACATCTTCGATCCTGAACCTCTCATGGTCTTGCAACTTTTTGGTTGGGCCTCGTCTGCTCTTTTCAGTAGATTCCTTCGATCCGGAGGGCTAAAAGAAGAAAGATCGTCGTTACTATTTCTATATAGATAGCAGATGATTAATTAATGAATTGATTTATATTACATGCACCTCGCCGGAGCGGTCGTCTTCTCGATTACACAAGGCATCGCCTTCTCCCTCGCGGAAGGCAACACCTTCAACCTCAAACAAGTTGTCTACTCCGGTAAAAAGAGGATCACCCTCACCGGAGTTGTTCAGAAACGTTGATACGTCTAAATTATCTTCCCCACGGATCACACCTTGGATCAACTCTTCCTTTTCTTCGTCTCTGACGTGTGGGTCCATATTTTCTGCATAGGTGGAAAAACGAATAAGTCAAAGCGGCTAAAGGAGAAAGTTACGAATAAGTCAAAGCGGCTAACGAATATTTTTCGGATCGAAGGTGAAACCCTAATATATACATACACAATAATAAAAATGAAGAGAAACCCTAAACCCTAAGGCTATGAGAGGGGAACATGAGTATAAGGCTACAAAAGGTCTTCGATCTATCTATGGTCTTGATCTCGGTCTTCGATCTCGATCTCGATATCGTATTCTACCGAGAAGAACCAAATCACCGGAAAGAAAGGGAAACAATCAACACATGGCATCGATGCAATGCTCAAGCAATGATGATGATACGACAAGTTAATGTGCATTGGAATGTAACCCTAAAGCATGCTCGACAAGTTAATCGGGGTTCCGAGGGGCGCAAACCCTAACTCAAGGAACTCCGGAATCACCTGTTAGGGTTACTAGGGTGTTCTAATTAAACTTGTCATTTAATTAGATCTATCTATGGTCTTGATCTCGGTCTTCGATCTCGATCTCGATATCGTATTCTACCGAGAAGAACCAAATCACCGGAAAGAAAGGGAAACAATCAACACATGGAATCGATGCAATGCTCAAGCAATGATGATGATACGACAAGTTAATGTGCATTGGAATGTAACCCTAAAGCATGCTCGACAAGTTAATCGGGGTTCCGAGGGGCGCAAACCCTAACTCAAGGAACTCCGGAATCACCTGTTAGGGTTACTAGGGTGTTCTAATTAAACTTGTCATTTAAGTTGTTGAACAATGCATGATTATAGCATAGATAGATAGTTCTAATTTTTCTGAACATTTTGGTATATTATTTGTATTTTTCTGTATTACAGATTAAAAGTTATTGAATTTACAAGTTTTATTCAAATTCTGAAATTATTAAATCAAATGTTTAAACCTTTTGCACAATAGTAACAACTAGCCATAGTGGCTGACAGGTGGGGCCCGGAGCCACCTCAGCAGCCACGCAAGCAAAGGGGAAACAGAGGACGCGGAGCCACCTCGCCACGCAAGCAAAGGGGAAACAGAGGTGGGGCCCGGAGCCACCTCGCCACCGCTGTCAAGGAGGACGCGGCCGCCGTGGCCGTGGACAAGGACGACGCGGCGGTGGAGGAAACAGCGCCGGCGACGATGCACCACCCGATCGAAGCCGCCGCGCCCACCACCAGCAGCAGGCCCGTCCAAGGCCCAGTGCGAGCTGGGCGACCGCACTGGGCCCCAAAATTTTCTGGTCCCCCCAGTTTCTAGCAACCAGCCCAAGTCTGCAGTAGTGAAATCCAGCCCGCTCGGTGCATCTGTTAATTTTCCAGCAATGTGGTAGTGGCTTGTCTCGATTCTACAACTCTTGCGGCCCAATAAACTACTCTCAGTTCTCAAAAAAATCTCCGGCATCTATGGAGATCCTGATCGCTGAAGTAACCAGGTTCGTTCCAAACTCTCGATCGTTCCGTTAAAAAAACAAGAACAGGCCGTGAGATGAGAGTCACCGAATTGATCGATTCATCAATCTAATTCGCCCACCCATGTCGCCTGGAAGGGCACAACACCGACGCCCGTGTTTTGCCACCGCAAATCGCCCCTAGGCCCTAGGATTTTGATGTCGCCCAGTTCATGCATGCTTTCTTCATGTCCTGCCTCCATTGACAAGTGATCTGCTGACCAAAATTTCTTCCCGGCGCTGGAGGCTCCAGCTTCCGACCTTGAGGCCGATTTGGTATAATCTTTCTTTAGTTCTTCTAGTATTATTTTATCTAGTTATCTTGATAAGACATATAGGTGTTTGAAATCCATGGGTCCTATGAATATTTTGGACTATTGAAGAAGTGCCCTCATTATAAAGTTATATAATAAAGGAAAATTTACCTTCTAGTTATATTGTTAAGTGAACATTTTGGAAGTTTAGGCCCCTGTTTTGCATTTTGCACAGGGGCCCCAAATTTCTAGAGACGGCCCTGACCAGCAGCAGAGGGAGGGGGAGGACAGAGAGGCAGGGAGGGGCGGCGCCGTACCTGACGCGCGGCGGTGGGGGAAGGGCGTGGTCGTTGACGGGAAGCAGAGACGCGGGCGCGGCCGGCGGTCGTCGGGGGAAGGAGACGCGCGGGCGGCACGGTCGTCGGCGCGCGGGAAGAGACGCGGGTGGCGGCCGGAGGCGGAGGCGTTGACGACGGAGCCGCTACGGGGAGCGCGCGGCGGTGGCGGGGGCAGCCTGGCGTCGTCGTCGTCGGCGAGGGCGCGGGCAAAGGCAGAGGCAGAGAAGTGAGTGGGGAAGGGAAGAAGAAGAGGAGGCACGCGCTCTTATAACTAAAGGGCCTTTAGTCCCGGTTCGTGGCTCCAACCGGGACTAAAGGTGCATACGTCCCGGTTGGAGCCACCAACCGGGACCTATAGTCCAATTTTCAGCAGGCTGAAGGGGCGCGCGCGCAGGGGGCTCTTTCGTCCCGGTTGGTGGCTCCAACCGGGACGTATTCCCCTGTTTTCAAATTTTTTCAGTTATTTTCTCTCTGTTCCCGCCTTATTTTTTATTTTGGGGTTTAAATTTGTAATGTTTTTTAAATGATAATTACTTTGGAATTTAGAAAAACTTTAAACATAAAAAGTGTTTGGATTTGAATAACTAATTCGAAACCATTTTCTGTTTTGAAAAATAATTAATGTAACCATTTAAACTACGAACCATTTAAAATTAATAATGAAATAACTTATATTTTTTAAATATTAATTTGGAATTTAGAAAAACTTTAAACATAAGAAGTGTATGGATTTGAATAAATAATCCAAAACCAATTTCTATTTTTAAAAAATAATTAATGAAACCATTTAAAATTAATTAACTTATATTTTTGAATATTAATTTGGAATTTAGAAAAACTTTAAACATAAAAAGTGTTTGGATATGAATAAATAATTCAAAACCATTTTATTTTTTAAAAAACAATTAATGTAACCATTTAAAATATGAACCATTTACAACTAAAAATGAATTAACTTATATTTTTTTAATATCAATTTGGAATTTAGAAAAACTTTAAACATAAGAAGTGTATGGATTTGAATAAATAATCCAAAACCATTTTCTATTTCTAAAAAATAATTAATGTAACCTTTTAAAATGAATTAACTTATATTTTTGAATATTAATTTGGAATTTAGAAAAACTTTAAACATAAGAAGTGTATGGATTTGAATAAATAATCCAAAACCATTTTCTATTTCTAAAAAATAATTAATGTAACCTTTTAAAATGAATTAACTTATATTTTTGAATATTAATTTGGAATTTAGAAAAACTTTAAACATAAGAAGTGTATGGATTTGAATAAATAATCCAAAACCATTTTCTATTTTTAAAAAATAATTAATGTAACCTTTTAAAATGAAGATAGGGGACGAGCATCGTTAGAAATTGCATTGGATCTCTGAAGAAACCACATATTGTGAGTCTAAAAATGATTTTTTCAAAAAATCACGGGCGATAGATCATGTACCTGTAGTACAAACCGGACCCACTTCCTGCCGATTCGGCAGACATTTGTTCTTTTTACCCGGGATGGACGAAAAGGTTTGAGATGTACCGGTTGGGAGATAGTCCATGTAAGGTGGTCTAGTATTTTAGGAAAATGGGACGGTAGCATTGTGAAACGGCATTTTGGTGGTTACTTCACAAAACGACCCGTTTTTTGCGCTCGGAAAATGGAAAAGGGCTTTTCCGTGCGACAAAAAGGAGAACTTCCTCCTGCAACATTGTTCTCCATACCAATGTCCACACACATGCATAATATGGGCACAACATCACAAACTATGCCGTGATTCAGCACATAACATCGGTCATTTGGACCGAAAGCCATGAAACCTCGAACATGATAGGTCATTTTGTGAAGGTTTTTTCGAAACATGATCAATATACCAAGTATGGTATTTTTCCTTTCAACTATGTAACAAAATATGACACCAAGCGAAGGATTTTCATTGTTCGGATTTTTTTTGAATTTATTATGCCCGTTTTGAATTATCTGAATTTCTAACTATGGTCGAACCGGTGTGCATGAAGATAGGGGACGAGCATCGTTAGAACTTGCATTGGATCTCTGAAGAAACCACATATTGCGAGTCTAAAAATGATTTTTTCAAAAAATCACGGGCGATAGATCATGTACCTGTAGTACAAACCGGACCCACTTCCTACCGATTCGGCAGACATTTGTCCTTTTTACCCGGGATGGACGAAAAGGTTTGAGATGTACCGGTTGGGAGATAGTCCATGTAAGGTGGTCTAGTATTTTAGGAAGATGGGACGGTAGCATTGTGAAACGGCATTTTGGTGGTTACTTCACAAAACGACCCGTTTTTTGCGCTCGGAAAATGGAAAAGGGCTTTTCCGTGCGACAAAAAGGAAAACTTCCTCCTGCAACATTGTTCTCCATACCAATGTCCACACACATGCATAATATGGGCACAACATCACAAACTATGCCGTGATTCAGCACATAACATCGGTCATTTGGACCGAAAGCCATGAAACCTCGAACATGATAGGTCATTTTGTGAAGGTTTTTTCGAAACATGATCAATATACCAAGTCTGGTATTTTTCCTTTCAACTATGTAACAAAGTATGACACCAAGCGAAGGATTTTCATTGTTCGGATTTTTTTTGAATTTATTATGCCTGTTTTGAATTATCTGAATTTCTAACTATGGTTGAACCGGTGTGCATGAAGATAGGGGACGAGCATCGTTAGTAATTGCATTGGATCTCTGAAGAAACCACATATTGCGAGTCTAAAAATGATTTTTTCAAAAAATCACGGGCGATAGATCATGTACCTGTAGTACAAACCGGACCCACTTCCTACCGATTCGGCAGACATTTGTCCTTTTTACCCGGGATGGACGAAAACGTTTGAGATGTACCGGTTGGGAGATAGTCCATGTAAGGTGGTCTAGTATTTTAGGAAAATGGGACGGTAGCATTATGAAACGGCATTTTGGTGGTTACTTCACAAAACGACCCGTTTTTTGCGCTCGGAAAATGGAAAAGGGCTTTTCCGTGCGACAAAAAGGAAAACTTCCTCCTGCAACATTGTTCTCCATACCAATGGCCACACACATGCATAATATGGGCACAACATCACAAACTATGCCGTGATTCAGCACATAACATCGGTCATTTGGACCGAAAGCCATGAAACCTCGAACATGATAGGTCATTTTGTGAAGGTTTTTTCGAAACATGGTCAATATACCAAGTCTGGTATTTTTCCTTTCAACTATGTAACATAATATGACACCACGCGAAGGATTTTCATTGTTCGGATTTTTTTTGAATTAATTATGCCCGTTTTGAATTATCTGAATTTCTAACTATGGTCGAACCGGTGGGCATGAAGATAGGGGACGAGCATCGTTAGAACTTGCATTGGATCTCTGAAGAAACCACATATTGCGAGTCTAAAAATGATTTTTTCAAAAAATCACGGGCGATCGATCATGTACCTGTAGTACAAACCGGACCCACTTCCTGCTGATTCGGCAGACATTCGTCTTTTTTACCCGGGATGGACGAAAAGGTTTGAGATGTACCGGTTGGGAGATAGTCCATGTAAGGTGGTCTAGTATTTTAGGAAAATGGGACGGTAGCATTATGATACGGCATTTTGGTGGTTACTTCACAAAACGACCCGTTTTTTGCGCTCGGAAAATGGAAAAGGGCTTTTCCGTGTGACAAAAAGGAAAACTTCCTCCTGCAACATTGTTCTTCATACCAATGTCCACACACATGCATAATATGGGCATAACATCACAAACTATGTCGTGATTCAGCACATAACATCGGTCATTTGGACCGAAAGCCATGAAACCTCGAACATGATAGGTCATTTTGTGAAGGTTTTTTCGAAACATGGTCAATATACCAAGTCTGGTATTTTTCCTTTCAACTATGTAACATAATATGACACCACGCGAAGGATTTTCATTGTTCGGATTTTTTTTTGAATTTATTATGGCCGTTTTGAATTATCTGAATTTCTAACTATGGTCGAACCGGTGTGCATGAAGATAGGGGACGAGCATCGTTAGAACTTGCATTGGATCTCTGAAGAAACCACATATTGCAAGTCTAAAAATGATTTTTTCATAAAATCACGGACGATAGATTATGTACCTGTAGTACAAACCGGACCCACTTCCTACTGATTCGGCAGACATTTGTCTTTTTTACCCGGGATGGACGAAAAGGTTTGAGATGTACCGGTTGGGAGATAGTCCATGTAAGGTGGTCTAGTATTTAAGGAAAATGGGACGGTAGCATTATGATACGGCATTTTGGTGGTTACTTCACAAAACGACCCGTTTTTTGCGCTCGGAAAATGGAAAAGGGCTTCTCCGTGCGACAAAAAGGAAAACTTCCTCCTGCAACATTGTTCTCCATACCAATGTTCACACACATGCATAATATGGGCACAACATCACAAACTATGCCGTGATTCAGCACATAACATCGGTCATTTGGACCGAAAGCCATGAAACCTCGAACATGATAGGTCATTTTGTGAAGGTTTTTTCGAAACATGGTCAATATACCGAGTCTGGTATTTTTCCTTTCAACTATGTAACATAATATGACACCACGCGAAGTATTTTCATTGTTCGGATTTTTTTTGAATTTATTATGCCCGTTTTGAATTATCTGAATTTCTAACTATGGTCGAACTGGTGTGCATGAAGATAGGGGACGAGCATCGTTAGAACTTGCATTGGATCTCTGAAGAAACCACATATTGCAAGTCTAAAAATGATTTTTTCATAAAATCACGGGCGATCGATCATGTACCTGTAGTACAAACCGGACCCACTTCCTACTGATTCGGCAGACATTTGTCTTTTTTACCCGGGATGGACGAAAAGGTTTGAGATGTACTGGTTGGGAGATAGTCCATGTAAGGTGGTCTAGTATTTAAGGAAAATGGGACGGTAGCATTATGATACGGCATTTTGGTGGTTACTTCACAAAACGACCCGTTTTTTGCGCTCGGAAAATGGAAAAGGGCTTTTCCGTGTGACAAAAAGGAAAACTTCCTCCTGCAACATTGTTCTCCATACCAATGTCCACACACATGCATAATATGGGCATAACATCACAAACTATGTCGTGATTCAGCACATAACATCGGTCATTTGGACCGAAAGCCATGAAACCTCGAACATGATAGGTCATTTTGTGAAGGTTTTTTCGAAACATGGTCAATATACCAAGTCTGGTATTTTTCCTTTCAACTATGTAACATAATATGACACCACGCGAAGGATTTTCATTGTTCGGATTTTTTTTTGAATTTATTATGCCCGTTTTGAATTATCTGAATTTCTAACTATGGTCGAACCGGTGTGCATGAAGATAGGGGACGAGCATCGTTAGAACTTGCATTGGATCTCTGAAGAAACCACATATTGCGAGTCTAAAAATGATTTTTTCAAAAAATCACGGGCTATAGATCATGTACCTGTAGTACAAACCGGACCCACTTCCTGCCGATTCGGCAGACATTTGTCTTTTTTACCCGGGATGGACGAAAAGGTTTGAGATCAACCTGTAGTCCCGGTTGGAGACACCAACCAGGACAAAACACGAGTCAGCACTAATGATAGGGGTGAGTGTCGATATTATTTCGTAAGTGTCGACACTATGCCGAGCCGCTTGTACTATAAATAGGCATCCTTGCGAGTCCAGTCCTCCAGCCAGTTTTTGAGAGCAGGGACACCACTGCGGCCAGTTTCAGGGAGATGCCGACAGAGCCCAGTCCTCCGGCATCTCCGAGAAACTGGTCATAGAGGCACTCCCTAATATGTGAAATTAGTTAGCTCCGAGGCGTATTGATCTAGTTAGAGAAGTTACAAGCTGCAAGATGGTTTTCGAGAGCAGGGACACCACTACGGCCAGTTTCAGGGAGATGCCGACGGAGCCCAGTCCTCCGGCATCTCCGAGAAACTGGTCATAGAGGCACTCCCTAATATGTGAAATTAGTTAGCTCCGAGGCGTATTGATCTAGTTAGTGAAGTTACAAGCTGCAAGATGGTTTTCGAGAGCAGGGACACCACTACGACCAGTTTCAGGGAGATGCCGACGGAGCCCAGTCCTCCGGCATCTCCAAGAAACTGGTCATAGAGGCACTCCCGGTCCAGCCACAAAACGGGACTAACACTCAAGACATTTATTAATATTAAAAACTGAGACTACAAAACCGGGACTAAAGGCCACAAACCGCGAAAGATATCCTTCGGTCAAGCCACAAATCGCGAAAGACATGAACTAGAGTTACATAATATGAGCATGAACTTCTTGGCATATGTCATTCCTTATGACCGCTTCAGACGTAACCATGGAGCATCTTCTTTACTTAACGGAATGCTTGGGTCAGTTTTCACTGTGAAGGGCGGAATTTCATCAAACTTATTATAATCTTATGACATGTCTGTCTTGTCCTCGATTCCCACGATGTTTCTTTTCCCTGAAAGAACTATGTGACGCTTTGGCTCATCATATGATGTATTCGTTTGCATATTTTTTCTTTTTTTCGGTCTGGAGGACATGTCCTTCACATAGAAAACCTGATACACATCATTGGCTAGGACGAATGGTTCATCTCTATAACCAAGATTGTTGAGATCCACTGTTGTCATTCCGTACAACTGGTCTATCTTTACCCCTTCCCCATTCAGGTTGACCCATTTGCAGCGAAACAAAGGGACCTTAAAAGAGACTCCATAGTCTAGTTCCCATATCTCCTCTATGTAACCATAATATGTGTCCTTTTGTCCATTCTCGTCTATTGCATCAAAGCGGACACCACTATTTTGGTTGGTGCTCTTTTTATCTTGGGCGATCGTGTAGAATGTATTCCCATTTATTTCGTACCCTTGGAAATTCAATACAGTAGAAGATGGTGACGCGGCCAACAAGTATAGCTGATCTCCAACAGTGGTGTCATTCAAGAGATGTGTCCGCATCCAACCACCGAAAGACTTCATGTGTTCATCTGTAATCCATGATTCAGGCTTCCCCGGGTTTTTGGAGCGTACAATATTCTTGTGTTCCTCGATATACGGAGCTGCCAAGGTGGAATTATGTAGAACTGTGTAGTGTGCTTTAGTGAAAGAATCCCCGTCCCTACATATCATTGCTTTCTTTCCCAGCGTGCCTTTTCCACTTAGTCTTCCCTCATGCCGCAAGTCAGAAACACCAATCGGCTTAAGGTCAGGAATAAAGTCAACACAAAACTCAATGACCTCCTCTGTTCCATATCCCTTGGAGATGCTTCCTTCTGGTCTAGCACGGTTATGAACATATTTCTTTAAGACTCCCATGAACCTCTCAAAGGGGAACATATTGTGCAGAAATACCGGACCGAGAATGGCAATCTCTTCCACTAGATGAACCAGGAGATGCGTCATAATATTGAAGAAGGATGGTGGGAACACCAATTCAAAACTAACAAGACATTGTACCACATCCTTCTGTCACCTTAGCAGAATATCTAGATTGATTACCTTCTGAGATATTGCATTGAGGAATGCACACAGCTTCACAATGGGTACTCGAACATTTTCCGGTAGAAGCCCCCTCAATGCAATCGGAAGCAACTGCGTCATAATCACGTGACAGTCATGAGACTTCAGGTTTTGGAACTTTTTCTCTGCCATATTTATTATCCCCTTTATATTAGATGAGAAGCCCGATGGCACCTTGATACTGTAAAGGACTTCAAAAAAGATTTCCTTCTCTGCTTTGGTAAGAGCATAGCTGGCACGACTTAAGTGACGCCCTTTATCCGTCTTGTTATCTGTATGCATGTTCTTTGGGTCTTTCATAATTTGTTGGTCCTCCCGTGCTTCAGGTGTATCTTTTGTCTTCCCATACACGCCTAGGAATCCTAGCAGGTTCACGCAGAGATTCTTCGTCACGTGCATCACGTCAATTGAAGAGCGGACACGCAGGACTTTCCAATATGGCAGCTCCCAAAATATAGATTTCTTCTTCCACATGGGTGCGTGTCCTGTAGCGACGTTGTTCGGAACTGATTGACCGCCGGGACCCTTTCCAAAGATTACTTCTATGTCCTTGACCATACCAAATACATCATCACCAGCAGGGAGTTCAGGCTTCTTCCGGTGATCTGCCTCACCTTTGAAATGCTTGCCTTTCTTTCTTACGGGATGATTGGTCGGAAGAAATCGTCGATTCGCCAGGTACACAACCTTCTTGCATTAATGCAAATATGTACCTTCGGTCTTATCTAAACAGTGGGTGCATGCCTTATATCCTTTGTTTGTCTGTCCTGAAAGGTTACTAAGAGCAGGCCAATCATTGATGGTTATGAATAACAACCCTCGTAGATTAAATGGCTCTTGTTTGTTCTCATCCCACGCACGTACACCTGGTTTGCCCCACAACTGTAAGAGTTCTTCAACTAATGGCCTAAGGTACACATCAATGTCGTTGCCCGGTTGCTTCGGGCCTTGGATGAGCACTGGCATCATAATGAACTTACGCTTCATGCACAACCAAGGAGGCAGGTTATAGATACATAGAGTCACGGGCCAGGTGCTGTGACTGCAGCTTTGCTCCCCAAAAGGATTCATGCCATCCGTACTTAGACCAAACCATAAGTTCCTTGCGTCACCTGCAAAGTCTGGGAAGTCTCTCTCGATTTTTCTCCACTGTGACCCATCAGCAGGGTGTCTCAACTTCCCGTCTTTCTTACGGTCTTCTTTGTGCCATCGCAACAACCTGGCATGCTCTTTGTTTCTGAACATGCATTTCAACCTTGGTATTATAGGAGCATACCACATAACCTTAGCAGGAACCCTCTTCCGGAGGGGCTCTCCCTCAACATCACCAGGGTCATCTCGTCTGATCTTATACCGCAACGCGTTGCATACCGGGCATTTATCTAAATTCTCATACTCCTTACCGCGGTAGAGGATGCAGTCATTAATGCATGCATGTATCTTTTGCACATCTAATCCCAGAGGACAGAGAGTCTTCTTTGCTTCGTAGGTACTCTCGGGAAGTTCGTTATGTTTTGGAAACTTTGGCTTCATTATTTTCAGCATCTTTTCAAATGAGGAGTCAGTTAGACCACACTCTGCCTTCCATCGCAACAATTCCAGTGTGGTACCGAGCTTTGTGCTGCCATCTTCACAATTTGGGTACAACAATTTCTTGTGATCTTCTAACATGCCCTCTAACTTCAACTTCTCATTTTCTGTTTCACAGTCTCGCTTTGCATCAGAAATGACCCTACCAAGTTCATCAGCCGGCTCATCTGATGCCCGTTCTTCACCTCTTTCCTCTCCATTGTCTTCCATTGCAGTATCACTGTATTCAGGGAACATATGATGATAGTTGTTATCATCATCTTCTTCTTCACCATCTTCCATCATAACCCCTCTTTCCCCGTGCTTGGTCCAGCAATTATAGTTGGGCATGAAACCTTTCATAATCAGGTGGCCGCGAATGATTTTCGAGGAAGAGTACTCCTTGTTGTTCCGACATTGAACACATGGACAACGTATAAATCCATTCTCTTTGTTTGCCGTAGCCATATCGATAAATTTATCCACGCCTTTGATATACCCGGCTACCCGCCGGTCACCGTACATCCATTCCCGACCGTTCATCTGCATCATATAAGTAAGTTTATCAAAAAACAGGACATCATAAATAGTGAAATAACCAATTCACACCGACACATGAATTGTATCAATGACCTAGAAAAGATAAGATTGCTAACCTCGATCGAGGGAAATAAAGAGGAGAAAGCTCAAGTGCGTCTCGGACACCTTCTATATTTTTGTTCTATGAGAAATTCAACGGGATTATTCACTCAAACATTTCAATAAACACCTTCAATGCATGCATGAGAAAAAACTAGCACACCCCCTCACACCTTCCACCATTCGAAAAAACAGAGTGGAGGCAGAGGGGGCTGGGGCGTTGCATTTATAGAGGGCAGGGGTCTTTAGTCCCGGTTGGAGCCAGCAACCGGGACTAAAGGTGCGTGCCACGCCACGTGGCTGTGGACAAACCTTTAGTCCCGGTTGGTGGCTCCAACCGGGACGCATGCCCCCTTACCAACCGGGACCCATGCCCCCTGGCCCCGTGCCCGCTCCAACCGGGACGCGTGCCAGCATTAGTCCCAGTTGGTGGCGCAACCGGGACTAATGCTCCGAGGGGTCTCGAACGGATAGCCCTTTTTCCTCTAGTGTTGCCAATTCAAGTGTAACAAGAGTCTAGCCCAACCTACCATTGACCAAGTCCGGATAGTCGGTGAATACCCCGATGTATTTCCCGATGTTTTGCCCGGTATGCCCCCAGATCGGGATATAGAGTTTATCATCGAACTAATCCCCGGAACAGGAGCCATAGCCCAGAGACCCTATAGTATGAACCCGTCGGAACTAGCAGAATTGAAGAAGCAACTGGATTACATGCTAGAAATTGGATTGATTCAACCAAGTGCGTCACCATGGAGATCACCTGTCTTATTTGTGGACAAGAAAGATGGAGGTAACCGTTTGTGTACGAATTATCGGAAGTTGAATGATGTCACCATCAAGAACAAGTACCCCTTGCCCAAGATAGAAGATTTGTTTGATCAGTTTACCGGTGCCCAGGTGTTTTCTAAGATTGATCTTAGAACTGGCTATCATCAACTCAAAATTCGTGCAGAGGATATTCCAAAGACTGCCTTTACCACCAGATATGGATTGTACGAGTATACAGTCATGTCTTTTGGATTAACCAATGCCCCCGCTTATTTCATGAACCTCATGAATAAGATTTTTATGGACTTCCTGGATAAGTTTGTCGTTGTTTTCATCGATGACATTCTGATTTATTCCAAATCAGAAGAAGAACATGAGCTACACCTAAGGACCATTCTTGGAACCCTTAGAGAGCATCAGCTGTATGCAAAGTTTAGCAAATGTGAATTCTGGTTACAGGAGGTAGGATTCCTCGGTCACATTGTATCAGCCAGAGGAATTGCCGTTGACCCTGCCAAAGTGAAAGATGTAGAAGATTGGCAAGCCCCAACCACTCAAACCCAAGTTCGTGCTTTTCTCGGATTGGCGGGATATTACCGCAAATTCGTAGAAGGATTCTCGAGTATCGCCCGACCCATGACCCAATTGCTGAAGGAGGACAAGAAGTTTGAATGGACAGACAAGTTTGAAGCGAGTTTTCAAGAACTCAAGAGGAGATTGATATCAGCCCCAATCTTGATCATGCCGGATATCACGAAACCCTTCGATGTGTATTGTGACGCATCCAAGATTGGTCTCGGATGTGTGCTAATGCAAGAAGGCAAAGTTATATCTTATCTATCTTGACAGTTGAAGAAACACGAGCAAAACTATCCAACCCATGACCTCGAACTCGCAACAGTAGTCCTAGCCCTGAAGACATGGAGACATTACCTAATGGGAAACCGTTGTGAGATTTATTCGGATCACAAGAGCCTAAAGTATATATTCACTCAAAAGGAGTTGAATATGAGGCAGAGAATATGGATTGAGCTAATCAAAGATTACGATCTGGACATTCACTATCACCCTGGTAAGGCCAACGTGGTAGCCGATGCCCTTAGCATATTGCCGTGCCGCTTGAACTCCATGATTTTGAAGGAGCAACCAAGTTTGCACAAGGAGATGGAAGATTTTCGAATGGAATTAGTAAGTGAAGGATTTTTGGCTAGCATAGAACTTCAGCCCACTTTGATCAGTCAGATTAAGGAGGCGCAGAAGGGAAATGCCAGTATCGACGGAATCAAGCGTCGTATCAGTACAGGCAAAGTACCCGGATTCACCGAGGACGAAGAAGGAGTTCTGTGGTACAAAGGACGCCTTTGTGTACCAGCAGATTCGGAGTTGAAAGAAGTTATCTTGAAGGAGGCTCATGATACTCTTTATTCTATCCATCCCGGAGGAACTAAGATGTATCAAGATTTGAAAGAGCAATTTTGGTGGCATAAGATGAAGAGAGAAATCGGAAGCTATATCTCCAAGTGTGATATATGTCAGCGAGTCAAGGCAGGACATCAAAGACCTGCTGGATTGTTGCAACCTTTGCAAATTCCGGAATGGAAATGGGATTCTGTAGGAATGGACTTTATCACTGGACTACCTACTTCTAGTAGGGGAAATGACTCTATCTGGGTCATAGTGGACAGATTGTCCAAAGTCGCCCATTTCTTGCCCGTCAAAACCACCTATCAGAGTTCGAAGCTAGCGGAGTTGTACATTGCTAGAATCGTCAGTTTGCACGGAGTCCCCAAGAATATAGTATCGGATCGAGGAACTCAGTTTACCTCGAGATTATGGAAGAAAGTCCAAGAAGGTTTAGGAACCCGCCTAGATTTCAGAACCGCATATCACCCTCAGACCGATGGACAAACGGAGCGAGTAAACCAAATACTCGAAGATATGCTTAGAGCATGTGTGCTAGAATATGGATCCAAGTGGGAAGACTGTCTGCCGTTTGCAGAATTTTCCTACAACAATAGTTACCAAGCCAGTTTGCAAATGGCCCCATTTGAATTCATGTACGGAAGGAAGTGTCGCACCCCTTCGAACTGGTCGGAAGTAGGAGAGAGTCAGATTTTTGGACCCAACATCCTCCGAGAAGCAGAAGAGAAGGTTAACAAGATTCGTGAGCACCTCAAGACCGCCCAATCCCGACAGAAGAGTTACGCCGACAAGAGACGTCTAGACCTCGCCTTCAACATAGGAGATTTTGTTTATCTGAAAGTGTCGCCATTGAAGGGAATGCAGCGTTTCCAACTCAAAGGAAAGTTAGCCCCCAGATATATCGGACCTTTCAAAATTCTGAACCGTCGAGGAGAAGTATCGTATCAATTGGAACTACCTGAAGAGATGTCAGCTGTGCACAATGTGTTCCATATCTCGTTACTTCGCAAATGTCTCGAAGTCCCCGAGAAGACCGAAGTGTTCAAGAATATCGATCACCAGACCATAGAGATCAACAATGACCTGACCTATCCCGAAGTACCCATCCGCATTTTGGAAGAAGCTTTTCGAACTACCCGAACCCGAAGAATCAAGTTTCTCAAGATTCAGTGGAGTAACCACACAGAAGAGGAAGCTACCTGGGAGCGCGAAGATCACATCAGGACGGAGTTTCCCGATCTCTTCAAATCCTAGGTAATCTTTTCGTCCTTTTTCAAATCTCGGGACGAGATTTTGTTTAAGGGGGGAAGGTTTGTAACATCCCAAAAATACTAAGCTTGGATCATCAAAATTAGGGTTAACAAAAACTTTTCTAAATGAACTCATGAATGCATGCATATGTGTATGCATGGATTTTTAAATCCTTTAAAACCACCTTGTTTGTTTGTTCCATTGCTTGTAAAATATTTCTTAGGTGAAATAAACATCATCTAAAACATTTCCCACACTTTTCCTAAAGACAAGTAAATCAAAACACATATATGAAATGAATGGTCATTTTGGCCAATTTAACTCCCATGCCTACTTTGGCTGTCTCAAACTTTCAGAACCTAACAGAAAATTTTCTGGATCTTTGCACCCCTTGAATGTACTCATAACAAGATATCAAGGCCCACTTTGTGATCATCCAGAAACTTTCAAATGCATAGTTTAAATGACAATTCAAAATTGAATCTTTATCATATGGGAAGATCCCACTTTTTCAAAAACTACTCAAACAAGCTCAACTTGCAAAACCCAAGCATCTATAGACTCACCAGAACCAATCTAGCAAACCCACCAAAAATCATTTCAAAATTCAAAACTTGATTTCATGCGGCCATTTCATCAAACAGGTTGCAGACACAAATCAAACAAACATCAAACACTATTGTGAGCAGTGATTCTTGCCTAACTGGTTCCCTATTTAGCTCACACACAACTCAGTAGATCATCTAGGAATATTAGCCAGGCACTAGCACCACTGTGAGCTTGCCATTGTCATCAATGGTGAATAGCCGAGCACCCTCTTGCCACCCCATAGTCGACAGCAAGCTAGGAGCAGCAGCAAGCCTAGCCAGCATGTCTGGGAGGCAACCCAACATCCACCGCCACTACCTGTCTCAGCCGCGAGCGTTGCCAAGCCCTGGACCACGCGCACAAGCCGTGCCCAGACCATGCTGAGCGTGCGCCAGAGCGCCACCCTCGACCATCACCCACAGACCACGCGCCGCCCTCGCCGCGTGCATACACAATCCCCACCGACCCAGGAGACCGCCAGACATCCCCGTTTGCCGCCCCGTGCCGCACAGCCACCGCCCGCCGTCGAAGACGCTGCCTCTGCCGCGCAGAGCACCGCCCATTCTAGACCAAACCACACCGCCCCATGCCTCGAGACCATGTCGTTGAGCATCACCAGGAGACACCGCACCGTCCCCTACCCTTGCCCATGCCTTTAGCCGCCTGTAACCTCGCCCCCGACGAGCTCACCGTGCGCCCCGACTGTCCCCTCGCTCGACTATAAATAGAGGCCACCCCCGCATGATTTCTTCACACCATCTCATTCCCCTCTCCTCACTGATCGTGCCACACCATTCTCAGAGCAAGGCGAGCACCACCTCGCCGGAATTTCACTGGAGCCTGCCGCTGCCGGAGAAGAAGGGAGCCAGCGATTGGAGCCGCCCCAGGAGCTGCCGCGACCACCCCTGAGTTCGCTGTCGTCGACTTCGTCGTTCGCCCGCCTCGCCGACCCTCGCCAGCACCCCGGTGAGCCCCCAGCGACCCTCACTGGCCGCGCTAGGTTTAGTTCTCGCCGGAGTTGTCTCGCGTCGACGATGACTCCCAGCCGTTAGATTAGAACTAGATCGAACGATCCACGTCGCCCCATACCACTTCGCCCAGCCCCGTGTCACCGACGAGTGGGGACACCCACTTAAGCAGCCCGCGGGAGCACTGCGCTTAGCAGGCCGGCCCAGTAATTTTTCCTGCGCAGCCCAGTTATTCAAATTAAACCTTTTTCTATTTCAATTCAAACACACTTCTGTACCCAACTTTAAAAATCAACCCAGATCGATTCAGTGCACCAAATGGAATGAAACCAATTTTGTTGGAAAGGTCTGTGAATGCTGAATCCAAGCCCGTTGGATTCAAGTCGATCTATAGATAACCCATGGTAAAAATAACAAGGCAGAAGCTTTTCTGTATTCAAACATTTTTCAAATTTAAACCATAATAGCTTTTGAGTTGATTCCAACTCTCAAAAATCACATTTAACCATACCTTTAAGAATATATAAAAATGTATAGGTTTACTTGCAGAAATAATGTTCAATTAATAAAAGAATGCTACATAAGCATTTCTAGCCACTTTAAGTAATTAAAATAAAAGGGTAAAACCTTATTAAATTGTGACACCACTTTAAATCACATTCCCATGGACTACAATATGTGGTGATGACATGTGTCAACATGATCCCATGTTTGGTTTGGAGAATATTAAATCTTAAGTAGTTTTTCAATGAGTAGAAATTAATTTTCTAGAAATAAAAAGATTTAAATCAAGCCTTAACCTTGTAATGTTAGGGATGATGCTAGATCATCCATAGGACCCTTGTGTGTGATGATTGCAAGTATTTAAGTATTGTTTGGTGATTGTGTACCTCATATTTATTCATAGACGCTAGTACCGACCAAGGATACGAGGAGGAAGGAGGATACTACGAAGAAGAAGCCGAGGAGAACTTCAACCACTGTTCTGCACAAGGCAAGCCTAATACTACTAGTGAATGTGCAAGCTTATACTGATATTGATGCAAGCTGATACTATACCTATGCAAGCCCATGCTTGTTACTATACCTACTATATGCCTTAAGCATATGTGATCATACCCACTTGATAAACCAATCCTAGTTTTATTTGCAAGCTTCTTACTTTATTTCTTTATGAAAGATTACTTAGAGTTTACTTAAGTGACTGGTAGATTTTGGAAAGATGCTGAAGGTTGCTTAAAGAGCATAAAACTTGGCCTAAGTTAGAAACCTTTCCATCAGCCTGAGACATGAGGTTGTGCTTAGTTGAAACTCCACTAGTTACCACCCCTCATCATTACTACCCCCACCTGTAGATGCTAGTGCTAAGCATAAAACTTGATCAACTTTTAGATGGGAATACTTGGTGGAAAAATGGTTATGAAAACCTTGGAATGATGGATCATTCTATTGAAATGTTTTGGACATGTGTTTCCAAACACTTGAGAATTTTGGTGATAAAAATGTTGAGGCATGAGCCTTAGCCCTTTATAAAATTGATGGTTGTCTGGATGCGATACCATTCCAATTTTATCGTACAACCATAATACCCGAATATTGGGTAGGGCTTGACTGGAAACTTATATTCCTTAGTATTAGTTCCCTCACGGCCAAGGTCTGAGCTGAGGCTACCTTGTGAAGATTGTCCACCTGTGCAGTACCCAAGATGAAAGTTGGTCATGGTTGGGAGGCCAAACTCATAGGAGAGGTGCTTATGCTAGGGCGTGTAATCGAAAGGTTAGGATTGATTATCCGCATACTGAGTATGGTGAATTCAGGATTTGTTCCTGACGGATGTATCGAATGTTGTGGTGAAAGTGTACAATCTCTGCAGAGTGTCAAACTATTCGAATAGCCGCGTCTGCGGTTATGGACAGTTGGACTGGCCATACTGTTCCCCCGTCAGACTTTTCAAAATGACCTGTGAGATGAATTGAGACTTTGACTTGACCACAACAGAGTTGTGATATGAAATACAAGTTCCCGCTTAGGATTTATAAAATTGTGACTAGCTTGGAGCTTAGTAGAGATAAATCTGGCTTTTGCAAAACAACCCTAGAGCCTAGTGCCCTATTATCCAAAAAAACCCTTTACTATTAGTATTAGTTTGCGAGTACTTAAAGAGTACTCATGGCTTTGTCCCTGGCTATTCCCATGGCCAGACTATGAAGAGGAGTACCTGGAAGATGGACCCCAGGAAGGTTACAACAACTATGATCATCTCCCATCGTCAGCATTGCCTGTGACCCCGAAGATGGAGCTTCGCCTACGCTACTGTTATTATTACGTATTCCGCTGCTTGATGTTGTATTAAGAACCGGATCATGAGATCCCTATTTGTGTAAGAACTTATGTATCGTTTGTAATGGATGATGTACTATGGTATCCAATTCTGTTATGTCTCGCAAAAATGGTAATCCTGGGATTGCGATGTATGGCATAACAGGCATCTAGGATTGAAAAATCCGGGTGTTGACACAGGTGTTCGGTACCTATCCATAAACTTGGAAGCTAACTTAGGATGCTTCTTAACCAAAGTAAGATGATCCGGTACAGGCTCCGAGTCTATAGAATCATGAGGGATCACAGAAAATGTGCTACCTTCCAACTCCTTGGCTTTATACTCCCGGATATTAGCTATCGCCTCCACAATAGCAGTATGATATGCTGCTAAATGACTCCTACCTTCACCTATAGGTATATCGTGATATAATCCAAGCTCCTGTGGGAGTTGGATACTCACACGATACTTGGATAACATTCGATCATCATAATAGGTTATGGTATTCACTGGAATTCTAGTTGGATAACTAAAAATCTTTAAAAGTTAACGAAGTTGGTCCGTGAATGATCCTTGGTAATCATCAAGAGTCTCCTCTTTCCTTACCAAAGTCTGTTTTGGAAACTTTGGTGCCATAACTCTGTATGTCAAAAATAAATTTTTTATTAGTAAATAATAATATATTGCATCATAACAAAGAATCATCGTACTAAAACATATAACAGAATATTCTCATTTGAATACCCATTATATTTCTTTTAGAGAATTCTTTATCGTTGCTACACACTCCTACATGTAATACCCTTTACTAGGTTTCCAACCTAAGGTCAAAGCAATTTGCTCTGATACCAACTGAGGTGACCCAGCATACCACTTCATGTGTAGTACACTATAGTCGTTGATATGACGTTCATAGAACACTGTTCCGTAAATATCACATCCCTCAAAGTGGTACAAAAGAAACATTGCGGGTCCATATTACAAACATACACACATTATTATTACAATACCAGAGGTTCAAGACTTCAAAAAGATTCAACTTACAAACCAAAATATAAAGTGTTTTAGCGAAATTTAAAAGTAACAACCCCAACTAAGAGTTGAGCTCAGCAGCTTATTGTATATGGTTCATGCTGCTCGGCTCCGTCGGTTACTACTAACTAGGGCACTAGTTTGACTCTTTGCCATCTACACCATAGCGGATTTCGTAATCCACTTCTTCAACACCTCCTGATAGGCTAGGCTCCTCGTAGAGCACATCTTCTTGGCATTCGACTGCATACATTGGCGTGTCTTCGGAATCCTTAGAGTCTAAGCAAGGGATCAAAGGAAAGGGTGAGTAACAGCGTTACCCAGCAAGTTCATTATATGCAAGGTGGGAAGTTTGATGCTCTATCTACCACCTCGGACTATAATTCCTTGGCACTATGCAGCTTTTGTAAATCTTTCTTCAATTATTGATTTTATTATAAAAATCTATGACCATCAGCCTTCATAGGTTAACCAGAACTTTCATGGAGTTTCTTTCCTGCCGCGTTCGTAGCTCCTTCCCGGAACAGGGAGTAACAAGTTACAATTCTTACACTCTGCAGAGGTGCGTTACTTTACCCATGAGAGATCAACTCCTTTTTGCACAATCGGGCGTACTTTCCCGTCCACAATTCCATGATGTGGGGCCTAGTAGGTGATCCAAGCCAATCACTGCCCCCTTCGCGACCTCGCATGCCTCCTTGGTGTACACCATGCCCACACATTGAATTATGACAATGGTTTGTACATACCGTTAGATGCCAGAACTATCGTGGGACGTTGAGGGTTCCCACCCATATGCTGCATATCCTCTACGAATTACCAATTAATATGCATGCTACGAGTGATAACAGCCATGACCTGCACATCCGACTACATGTGAGAGAAAGAAGATACAGCTGACTTCTCTGTCCCATTCCAAATCTCATGGTTAACGCGTGATATACGGCACTAGAATCATTGGTGTCATGGGTTATTAAGTCCCTAATTGATCATCATTGTTGCAAATAGAAACCTAAGTTCTATTTCTCCATTATATCATCACTTAGGATGATACTAAACATTTATTTGTTTGGGAAAATAATATTTTCTTTTTCTGGAAAATAGATGATAACACACAATTTGCAAATACTTTGATAAAGACTCTCAAAGGACATGTGCAATTGATGAACTTGCCTTGTGATTGCAAGGTAGTGAAGTCGGATGCTTACACTGGACCTTGAGCTTCTATGTCTACAAAACATCATTATTGCCCGGTAAGGACAATATTTAAAGAAGCAAAAATGATTATGCAAAGCAATGTAATGCATTATTATTTTTGTGTGTTCTACCCATTATTTTAGTTATAAAAATTCCTTTAAGTATTAAAGGATTTATAAATGTTAATTATTAATATTAATTGATGATTGTAATTTTATTTTATTTTACTTATTTGAACTTTTATTTATTTATTAATTCCTTTAAGAATTATCATTTAAATACAAGAATGATATGAATTATTTATTTAGTATTTTTCTAAAATACTACAATATTGATATATAATAAAAGTGATTTTTATCATCTTTCTTTAATTTTATAAAATTCCATAAGGAATATATATATTATAAAATTCTTGATAAAAATTATATGCCTAAAATTTTATTTCTTAATTTAATTAGATAGGTTGAATTATTGTGAATCCAAAAATATTTTATTTATAATTTTGGATATTTATTTATTTTCTAGAATTTATTTAAATCCAGGGGCATTTTGGTCTTTTCTTAATTATTAAAACTTTCTTTGGGTGATTGGGCTGGTTGTGTTGGGCTTATTGGGCCATTTTTGCCCAAGTGGCCAGAACCAAAAAGGCTCCCCTAAGGGTTGGCCCTCTCAGCCCACTCTCCCTGTCCATCTCTCTCGTCCCCTTCTATCCTTCTTCTTTCTCGACCCCGTGGTCGACGATGCTACCGCCGACGATTCACACCGCCGTGGTCCTCCCCGGCTGCCGCCATGATGCATGGTGTGGTTGTTGACCCCGCTCCTCCTTCCAGTCCATCTCGATTTGGACCTAGGGCCCTCCTGTGGCCAGACCGGCTCCGTCCCGAACCCTAGGGTTTAGGGTGGTGCTGGTGCCGCCGCTGCTGCTCCCGTGGTGCTGTGGTGGTGTTGCTCGCCCTCAGGTGTGGCTGTGGTCGCTGCCTCGGCGTGGTGCGGGTTGCAGCGCCCCTTTAGGTGCTCCCCGTGCCGGCGTGCTCGTCAACACCCTCTACTTCCTCTTCTCGCCCACAGCAACAACCTCTAGTAAGTTTGCTTCCTCTTCCCACTCATGCTCTATACTCTGCCACTCTGTCCTGTGTTTTTTAGTGACTAATCCTCGCTAGTGTTCATGTTCTGATTAGGGTTCATATCCTGATTAGGGTTCATCCCTCTGTTGATATTATATATGATGAATTGGATCTAGTAGTAATGATCCTTGAGTATGGTGAATGGTTGTTTGATGTGGATTACTGCTTATAGTTGGGCTTTGGTGATGTTAGTGGCTTACCAGACTAATTCTAGTGGTAATTTGACATGATTCAAATGATAGTGCTTCTGTGGAATCATTACTTGTGAATGTTGTTGATCTGGAAACTTTCTACTATCAAAATGCTAATACTGACACTAGTTCTGTCGGTGATTGTTTACTGCATTTATGATTGTTGGCTTGTATGATGATATACAAACTGAATTTAATCATTACATATTAGTGATGTTCTGTAGATGTATAGATGAGCTTAATGTTGATTCCTAGCATTTGATTCTAGGAAAATGATATTTATTGGCTTGCCCCCTTTTATTTGTGGAAGCTAAGTAATGATTGTGCTTGGCTTTTAGAACTTGTCCTTGTGACACCATCATAGAATGGCACACAAGTGGTTGAGTACTATTACTAAGCTTAGCCCTGCCAGTGCTTGAAATTGGTAACTTGGCAAGGATAAGATGAAGGCTTCTTTTAATCTCTCTGCCTATGATGTTGGTCTGAGGCATAGGAACTAGTTTCCTAATTTATTGTCCCTGATAGAAATGTTCTGGTAGTAATACCAGCTGCTAATTCTTGAGTAATAGTTGGGAAAATAATTGTTGTGGTAATGGTTTTGCATGGATCCATAGGATTTATGGATTCTAAGGTGCTACTCTTTTAAGAGATGTGCCCAGATTTCCTAATCTTGACCTTGATCATGTTGGAGTATAAGATTTGGCTTTTATATCCAGGATCAATGATGTTGGTCTGAGATCCTGGTTTTACTTATATGCTTATCTTGTGGCTATGACTTTATTATTCAAATTCTTCTAGGATGGATTCACCTCACTTGGGTGAATACTGAGAAGTTAGATATAGAACAACACATGAATATTTATATTGATATGATAAACAGATCATGTGATGGTTTTATATAACTCACCACAAAAGTGGGTTTTTGTTGTGGTTGGTGGTTGATCTTGTGGCTTGATCTTGTTATTCTCCTGATGCTACTCCTGCTACTTCCAGCTCCTGGAACTTGTCCTTGATCTTGCTATCCACCTTCTGGTTCCTGGTAGCTTGGCCTTGTCCTTGCTATCCACCTGATCCACCCTCTCCTTATGTCACCATCTTGATGAGGACTGGGAAGATCTGGTTTGTGGTTTAGTTTGGCTATGGCTAGACTGACGGTGCTTGGTGTGTATGAGCAAGGAAATGGTACTGTGGTACATGCCCACGGCTGTGTGGATCTTTTTTGATTGTGTGGGCAGTTGTGGCTGTGTGTAAGCTGCATGTGTGCCTGTTGCATCCTTATGGATATGCTCAGGGGATGACCTTACCTTTTTATCTGATTACATTTATCTGCCTGGTGAAACCTTGCCCCTCTTACTGATTGGATTTATTTGACTTATGGCTTATTAATTAAGAAAGGTTTAATTCTTTCTTATTGGTGAAACTTTCCCCTAAAGATTTACTTAATGATGTAAAGTGGAACAGTGCACCTCACTGTCACTACTGAGAGTAAAATTAACTTAATCTTTATTTTCTTTCTTTTTGCTTGTTCTTTGTTTTGCAGGTACAAGACTTGAAGATTCAAGATTAGAATAGGTTCTCTTTTTCTTTATAGAATAGTTCCTTTGTAAGAAAATATATTAGTTAAATAATAATTTAATTTTCTCTTCTTGTAATTCCACTCTTGTAAAGATTCTTTATTAATTGTGTAAGTTATCTTTTGTAACTTATTGCTGAAATGATTATATGTAATAAATATTTATTTATTTAATTGTCAACCTTCCATAGAGTTTCTGGTTACTATGTATTATTTCTTTATCAATTTCATAAGTTATATTTTGTAACTTATTCATTGAATAAATATATGGAATAAATATCCATTTACTTGATTGTGTATTGCTATTTAAATTTTGAGTTACTAAATGTTATTTCTTGATTAAGTAAGATTACTCAAACATAATTCTAATTCTTTTTAGAATTATAAATCCAACACTCAAGTCTGAATTCAAATTTCATTTCCCAAAAGACACTAATTCATAAAGATCATATCAAAGTTTATAACGATCATTCTCCAAGGCTATTCCTAAACTTAAAGAGTGAAAGAAACTTTGATCACTTTAAGTTTTTATTTAGCAAAAAATTTACCCACATTTTTACAGATGAATACATGTAATTGCACAGATTCCTAATTCTACCCTTCGTTGGTTCCTAAATGCTGGGATGTTACACATTTACTCCACCTAGCGTATTCACTATCATCATGAACTGAGTCTCACCATGCCTAATCTTTATTATGCAAGAACTTCAATCAATCTTTTTTTACTTTTATGTTATTTACTCTCTATTCAAACTCACGTTCACCCTTAACCCTACTGTCTTTTCACCTTCGATACTTGTAGTCAATTCACTCAAAGAAATGTCATTGATAAACACTTGGGAATGCTCTTCATTAGGATCGGTATAAAAACCCGAAGTAATACTTCCATGAAAACATGCATAAAATGAACTTGTGTTCTTGCAGGCATCAAGCTATTTTCTGGTGCCATTGTCGAGGAGCTAAGTGTCAAGTGTTTGTTTCTTGACATTTGTAAGTATTAAAACTGTAGATGATATTTGTCATCGACAGAGTATCTACACGTTCTAGTAAGACCTATCTACCAGATTATATTGAACATATTTCTGACTAAAGATGTCGAGAGATTTTTAGAATATTCAAAAATCACATATCATAGAAGTGAAAATTTTGACTACTATTATGGAAGAACTATTCATTACAAAAAGTCCCGAGAGCAAACCTGCAAAAACTTTGAGAGAATATGGTTCTCCTTCGACACAAGTTATCAGAATACCTATACCTTTTTCCGAAGTAAAAGTTGAGATATAAGATTAATGTTAAACTCATTTCCATATTGCAGAAAGAAGGTTTTAGAGGGCGAGAAGATGAAAACCTAATATACCATCTAAAGAAAGTCCATGATCTTTGCGAGAACTTTGGACCAAAAGAACTAACCAAAAAACTTGCCCTTCTTAATTTATTTCATTGCCCCTGAAAGATAAAGCTTTTGTTTGGTTTCAATCCCTTTCTCGTCATAGTATAAATAGTTGGATAGATTCTGCCCATCTATTCAAATAGAAATTTACTTCATTTAATAAACTAATTGAGATTAAGTGCCAAATATCTAATTTTATCCAAAGTATTGGAAAGAGCTTTGCTCAAGCTTGGGGAAGATTCTCTCAACTTGTTAACATAGTTTCAAATCATGGATTTACCGACTTTTATATCATACAATATTTTTATAATTCCCTTATTGATAAACCTAAACAATTAACTGATTCAAACGTGGGAGGTTCTCTGCATGGACTCACAATTAAACAAGGTAATGACCTCATCTCAATCAGATCCCTCAACGATGAGCAATATAAACGCATAGGAACGTAATCGGATCAGAATCTTTTACTCCCTCGATCCAGAAACAAGTGACTTGGATTTATATAAATTCACATATATCTAAACGTGTTTTAATATAGCAACATAATACGTCTAGGAGCTTTTATTATGTTTATCGGGCAGCCATGGTACTGGGCCTTGTGTTGTGGGATGTGGCCCAACTGTGCAGATGGGTCTCAGCCTGTAACTGGACAAGCCCACGGCTGTCCACCAACTTGCCGCTTCAGACCGTCTAGTCAAACGGGAATAGGATCTTGCCAGCTTAATTCCCGCCTAGTTTCGTGGTCAGCCACTAAAACCCACCAAACAAACGAGAGTAGGATTTTGCCAGCTTAATTCCTGCTAATTCCGTGTTTAGCCACTAAAACCCACCAAACAGCAAAACAACGGTCAAGCAGCAGATCAGCTCGTTCGTTCGCACAGCCTAAAAAGTTCATTATACACAGGAATGAAACTTCAAGATCATTGATGCAAGCATAATTTGTTGAGGCATTATCAGTTTTTCATCCAAATCAAAAAAGACAGATTTAGCTCTGTTGAAACTTCAAGAATACATGCACCTGATCCAGTTCAGAATCACAAAATTCAGTCTTACATAGATAGGTGTACAATAAATAGCAGGATCAGTGTTGTATTTTGGACACTTCTTTTCCTTTTTTTCATAGATTGATGCAGCCTAAATCTGATCTCCCAAACACATGAATAGTACAGAAAAGACGTTTGGCCTCACTGTCCTAGAACTTCCTAGACGTTTGAACTAACTTCTACTTCTTTTGAGGTAATTCAACATGAGTTATTCTGATTTCCAATTAGGAGCCTGATCGCAAACACAGCCTGCTGGGCATGTGGTCTGTTACCTGAAACAAGGTGCATAGCATCATAATAAGATTAACAAGGCGAGAGATCATGCAAAGAAGGGGACTTCAAAGTCCCAGCTTGGTTTGGAGACCTTCCATGCAAATTAGGAGACCTTGCATAGGATTGTGCTTTTTTCCTTGCAATTGCATTCAGTATAGGAGACCTAGAAACAATAGGAGGCATTTTTCTTCGAGCAGTTTCGGAGTTCTGCAATTGTGTCATTACAACATGTATTTAGAAAAATATGACTACATTATTAGCATCTCATGGTCAGTACTAACAGAATCAACCTTCCATAAATTATCACAAACTATTTCATATTATGTTATATAGTACTCCCTCCGTCCTAAAAAGGATGTCTCAAGTTTGTCTAAACTTGAATGTATCTAGACACTATTTAGTATATAGATACATACAAATTCAAACAAACTTGAGACATCCTTTTTAGGACGGAGGGAGTATAATAAGAACAGACCGTAAACTTACTTTTGAATTAGTTTTTCCAGCCTTTCTTGCTCTTGAGCTTTCACTAGCATGAGAGAGTGACCTTTTTTCCCCTGCAACGCGGGCATCGCCGGACCGCTGCGTCTGTCCACAGGCCTCGCCAGACTCCTGTAGCTCCCCACATAATTTCAGATAAAGTAAGATACTTTTGAGAGACCTAAGCATATATCAACAAGGAGTTCTGTATATATTCATCTATGATATGTGCACGTGCCTGACTAGTTATTTGGCAACAAGGAGTTCTGTATATATTCATCTCATTCTTCTATTAGATGGAATCAATACTGGTCGCAGTAACTAGCAACATCTCATGGTTTTAACAACTCAGTACTTGAGTATCTAATTTACAATTGTTCATCAAGATTTTCTGTATCTCCCTCAGGGCATTTACCACTCAGGTGCTTTAAAAAGATGTTTAGTACTCCACTAAAATAGATGTACATCTTCTTGCAAAGTAGTAGGTTGCACGGATGGTTGCTATATAGAATGAATTATATTACCATTTTTTAACTGATACTTGTGCAAAATATAATTAAGAACCTTGCACTTGAGGTAGAAATTGTAAAAGAGTATGCATACACACACACACACACACGCGCGCGTGCCCTATATTCAGTCTGAACTGTATTGCTACATGAAGTTAACAACTTAGGAAGATGTATTTCAATATTGACAAAGACATATATATCTTAGCTGAAAGGACATGTAACCAAGAGACCCATGAAGTTAATAACCAAGCATACTTATTTATTCTTTATACTTGTCTGTAAGCAAACAAGATGGTACATAGCTACATCATAGCTTGATCCTGTTACTACTTCTGGCCTCCTAACTCGTAGCTGAAAGGGATCAACAAGCTGAGACCAACTCGTATCACCCTAAAAAAACAGGAACACCCTGTTGTACTACTTCTGAATCAAAGGCTTGCAAAAGTCCCCCCTCGGTACTTCAGAACCAAGTTGCATATAGTTTGCAGCGCTGCTATCATTTCCATTCCATGTGGTTCTAACTAAAACTGGCTAGGAGTATTGGATGCAGAATGATTTACCTTCTTCTCCTTTTTCTTGGACGAAGGCTGTGACCTAAGCACATCGGTGGTGCCCTCCAGCTTCACACGGACAATGCCGGCCTGCAGAACTTGCTCCAAATCGCCGCCCATCTGGCCTCCTTGATCTTATAGACTCCAAATCGTCGCCCGTCTGGCCTCCTTGCTCTGTGGCCTGCAGATCTTGCTCCAACTCGCCGCCCGTATGGCCTCCTTGCTTCGTGGACTGATGGAGCGGACCGGTGTTGGCTGTGTGGCTAGGAGCGCGAGGTGAAGGGAGGAGGCGAGCAGGGGGAGGAATCGGAGACGACGGGAAGTTTCCCTGGGGCATGGCGCCTACCTCCATCGCAGCCGCAGTGCGAGGTGAAGGAAAGGGGGGGCGTGAATTAACTGGGCTTGGGCTGGCGGCCCCGTGGTCATCCGTTTCCATTTACAGGCTGAGATGGGTCGCCTCTCGAGTCTCCAGTCCGACACTCGGAGCGCAGCCCCTGTCATCCCGCACCTACCGTCTGTGGCCGTATCTACCCACCCGCTCTTCTCCTCGACCTCCTCGGCTCCGGCGACCGGCGGCGGGCGTCTCAGGTGACCGATCTCTCCCCTTCCTCCTGATCCATAAAATCCACAGGTAGAAGAGGATGGTCCGATGATTCTCGTGTACGAGATGCGTTCCACGATTTGAGTTTGACCATGGATTACGAAGAAACAATCGTATACCCATCTTCCCTTCCCCTCTTACTCCTGTACACATATGCCTTCGCCTTCGCCTGGACCGAGTTGGATCGAAGCAGAGGAGAGGGTGCACGAGAGACCCGGAGCAGCGACGCGGACTCCTGCGGAGTCAGTAGTGCCACCAGCCCACCCGGTAGCCCGCCACTGGGCACTGGCGACCTCAAGGGTGCTCCTTCCCTTCTCGCTCTCTTCGAGGTCCCAGTTCCCCTTAATCATCATCCCGTAGCCACCAGAAGATTGCTCGGCCCTCCACCTCCACCGGGCGATAATTGTGTCATATGTTCATATGCCCTTGGTGATCATTTTAACGGATAGAGACTCTGAACGTAATCGATATTTTGGAATTAGAGGCGGTAATTTGACTTTTGTTTATGTTTGCTGAATTGGGTGTAGCCCTGTTCATTATTTGTTCTATTTAAAAAGTATCCATGTTGTGGGTAGTGTGTACTCTGAAATGATAAGGATGGTATGTTGCTATGTTTGTTCAATGCTCTCACAGAAGGAATTCTTGTGTTGGAAGACGGAATTCCGAAATGACATTCACAGCATATTGCATCAATGATGTTCAATGCTTTGGCAGTTGTTCTTCAGTTTGGAAAATTGCTGTGTACTCAAATTTAAATGGCGTGACAGCAGCTGCTTCTATTTGTTTTCGTACCTGAGATTCATAATCTGTGAATTGTTCACTTCTGTCGAATGCTGTATCTCATTGTATGGCTTGAACATTCATAATATGATATACAAATCCACATGTTTTGTAGATAGAGGCATTTTATGTCATACAGTAGATGATGCCCAAGTATAGTAAGGAGAATTTCAATTGTTTTCTTCTCAATTTTGAAGTTGGCAAACAAACTGTTCCTCATCTGGCTGCAGCTCTAATTTGAGAGCAGCTCAACACAGAAGTAGCAGCGCCAAACGGGCCCTTATATTTCTTTTTTCCCTTGGAGTGCACTGTACATAGCCTTTGTAGTATCAGCTTTGTATTATAGTCTGACGCATATCACAATAATGAGATCTAACTATGTGAAGAGGTTATTGCCTATGCAAATTGTTGATGCGGATTACCATATGTTTGCTATCAGGTTATTCTGAGTTCTTATATGCTGACAAATGGAATTGGTATTGTACTCTTGCATGAACTTGATTCCTTCGTAAATTATACCGATGATATCCAAATTACTGGGAAAGCATATTTTAACTTAGCTTTACTAGTTCTGCTATGCCGATTAGGCTGGAGTTACAGTTTGGTTTTTTCATTTTCTGCTTGTAGGGGCACAGGACAGCAAATTAAGTGGGTGAAAACAGGTCTTGCAAAAGAACAGCAGAGCGTGTGCTGGTTTCAATGGCTTCTTCAAAGCTTCAAGCTTTTTGGAACCATCCCGCTGGCCCCAAAACCAGTTAGTGACATTCATATTTCCCTTAAGTTTCCAGTTGTTATTTCTGTTTTGGTTGTCAATCGTCACCTTTGTTTCGAAAGGAGGGTTGCCGACCAATTCTCATATACAGTAACAGAACACTAGCAACCAAGCTGTATCGAACATCAAGACTAGGAGAAATCAGCTCTTCTGAGAATGGTTGTATTTGATCAATTTTCATTTGTGGTCTCACTAGCCAAGGTAGCAGGCCAGATATTTGTAGCAAGTTTGACACAGTGACATAGAACTCCCGTTTTGAAATTGTCCCTCAAAGTGCAATAGTGAGTGGGCCCTCCCTGCCATACCAAGTCATCTCTCATACAGGTTCAAACAAACCTAGTGACGGGACACCTAAAAAGTACATGGTCTATGTCCTTTAGCTCTTTATGGAGCTTAAAAACTCATCCTCTTGCCAGTTCTACCTTTTCAATTTTTTTTCGCCTATTTGAATTTTCTTCTGGTAAACTTAGCATAAGGAAATCTTGACATTTTAATGGAATCTTTGCTTATAAAGATCTTATATTCTTGTAATAATAAGTTAGGTGTACTGGTAAATGCTGCTGTTTTTCTCAAGACACAAAGAGACTACATGTTCTCCTCGGAGAGTTGGATGATCTCCTTTTCCATAGCTCATATTAACTTTTTGCAAGGTCTGAACATACTTGAGCTCCATTCTAGGCTATTTGATACTGAACTTAGCATTACTAGTTTGTACCGTGGAAAAATGGGTTCTTGGTCAGTATTGTGAGTCATGGTCAAATTTGAATGGCCCAAAAATTGTGTTTCTTTTGCACTGAAATGTGATGGGTATCTATTGGATGGTGCATTTAATAAGTTATCACATTAGGAGACTTGAGACAATGTACCTTCATTGCAGTTCATTTTTGGGCTCCAACTTTTAAATGGGGTATTAGCATTGCAAACATTGCTGACTTCGCCAAGCCACCTGAAAAGATCTCGTACCCTCAACAAGTTGGTATGTTCATGTCCTTCAGGCACTTCTGCGCCTGTGTTTCAGAAAACATGCTCATTTATATACCATTCATTGTTGTGTACTGCTGACACGCTAATTCTGTTGTATGGTGTGCAGCTGTTACTGCCACCGGAATCATCTGGTCACGCTACAGCATGGTCATTACACCGGTAAGCCACCGATACTTGTCTAGCATGTACCCTCAGTTTAACCGTTATGCACTGAACTTATAGTGTGACATGGATTATATTTTATCAGAAATGTATATTTTGAATTATAACCTTTGTGATGGAAAGATATTGGTTTAGCTGCATTTATCTTCATTTATTTTACCTTTCTAACTACTCCCTAGACTGGCTATTGATGTTCAGTGCTTCTTGAATAAATTCATAATATTCCTGTGTCTTCTCCTTCCATATTTTGAATACCCTTTAACTACAGACCTCAGTTAAAAACAATCAGTTCCTTGTTATTAACTACCATACTGCTTTCTTATTTACCTTACTCTGAAAGTGTTCCTGAATTGCCAAGAGCTGCACTGAGCTATATTGGATCTTAATTCTGCATCTCCTATTTTTCTGTTGAAAGAGGTTTATTCCCCTTGAGAACACTCATTGATCTTATTCTGTGTTGCCATTTTAACATTGCTCATCTCATTCTTTGTAATGATATAAATGTTTCAGAAAAATTTCAACCTTTTCGCCGTTAACGTTGCAATGGCTGGTACAGGCTTGTATCAGCTTTCCCGTAAAATAAGGTTTGCTACGAAGCTAAGCCGTGTTCTCCCATTTGTTGCTTGATGTCTCCGAAGAGTAAGATCACATGTTTTGCGTTGATCTCCTTTGCAGCCAAGACTACTTTTCAGATGAGAAGGAGGCTGCTGCATCACTGGAAGGATAGTGAGGACTGGACTAATCGGCTGAAAACCCTGCTGCATTGGAGTCAGTCTCAAATTCATTCTGTGCTGCAGAGATATGTCGTTTTATCTGAGACAGGAACACTTGTTTCTTTCCATGACAATTTTTTTTTGTTTCACTCAGTGGCAACTGTGTGCAAAGCAGTGTGAATTTTTTTCACAAACATGCAAATAATCGTTTATGTATTGTGTGTAAAAAGACATGCAAATACACCAACCGATCCCGTCTGTTAAGCATCACTGTTTTGTTCAGTCAGTTCATATCTGGGAAATCTTGCCTAACTTCAATGTTTTCAAGTTCGTCGGGCAGGGCACTGATGTGGTTGGCCAATGACGCACCAGTTTTTGGTGCCGTTGGTGTCACCGCTCCCGAGACTTACCTTACGTCGAGCACTCAAGCAGCCATGGGCAGATGGTGGTGTGTGGGTTTGGTTTGTTATGGTATTTGAAATGTCTCCAAATTTACTCCAACTGATAGATATGCAGTTCGAGAATGGCTCCAAATTGATAGATATGTAGCGAAAACAAAATAACACCTTACATATACTGTACAAGGATTGACGTGAAAAAAACTTCTCATCTTGAGAAAAAACTACACAAGTTTCACTATGACTACTATTTAATATATCTAGAGATGCACAACACATTTCGCCATGTTGCCATGTTGTCAACGGGCAACAAACAACGACAAGAGGCATGATTATATCAAAGTAGGGATATTACAGTTTTTATCATATTTGGTAGTCACCAAACTGATCTAAAACCAAAGATCCAAACTGTTTTATCATACTTGGTAATCACCAAACTGTATCAAACATGTAGAAAGTCAAATATATAAGTTCCCAACATCTTCACAAAGTTTCATCTCAACCAAACATGTTGTGGTTCTTATGTGTTCTCTCTCCCTCTCACAATGGCTTCAATTGCTCACACTCATAGCTACCAAGCGCAGCTAGGGTTTTTTCTCTACTCTCTCAAGGAGCCCCTCGGCCGTACGATGCGAACCTCGATCAAAAGATTCATCTTCCAACAGCAGTTATGTGATCTCACTTGCTCCATGTGGAGGGACATTGACCGAATAGTCATTACGTGATTTCACTTGCTCCATGACATTTGATTCCTGTGTTTTGCATATCACATTTAGTCGTTGGGTCTTCCGATTGTTGTGTAATGGGTGACATGGTGCATGTATGCAGTACCATGATCTATCTAGGAAGTTTCTTTCTTTTATTACCCTTTTCCCGAAGAATTTAATCTTAGTGCAGGGTAGATGCGATGGTGTGACCCGGTTTCCATTACGCGCTGGGGAGGTCGGAGGTTCAGTTCGTCCGTCTTTCAACGTGAGGTTCAACGATCGTTTTAATAGATTGTAACTGATTACTTGGGACTTTAAATTTGCAAAGAACAACAACAATGATCACCTCTAGTTCCATCGGTGAGACAACCAACATCTAGACCCACTCAACTATGATGTCCCCTTGTTATGAACCCCGAGGAAGAAACTCATAGCACACACATTTATATTCTAAAGTTGTACAATCATGTTGTGGTCATATAGTCTATCCTCCAAGTGGTCCTTAACCATGGACTATCTTAATTAGATTCTACCCTCAATGGGTGTTCAAATTTACACACATCCGTCTCCTACCGCACTAACATTACATACTTCACATGGTATGCCGAGCACAGGATCATCGACCATGACCTTCACTTCACTATCGACCTATTCTATGAGTGACCAAAGGGGTGTTCCATGATCACAAGAAGACAGTTATCCGACACGGTCCCCATGGTGCGCACAGAAGACAAATTATCAGTGTCCCTAGCATACTAGCATCTGCCACTCTCTTGCATCGCTATGATGCCGCAAACAGGGCGAAGCTAGAAAAACATATGAGGAGGTACACTGGAAGGAAGCTGGAGGAAAAAATGTGGAGGGCCAAAATGCTAAAATACATATTTTTTTAGCAAAAAAAGGTAAGAGATCTACACCAAAATTTTCCATGTTGGAGGTCCCCTTTCTCTGCCACTGGTTGCAGAAGTAGTAGCACCCTCGCCTCGTCTTACTGCAACACCCCATGTGTGTTGCGCCCACCACCGGCTAGAAAACAATTGGTGCACCCCGAGTATTTCTGGCCCATATAACCATGTTTCTGTCTACTGCTGAACAAACTAAGCTTGAACGACTCAATTTTCCGTCGTTTTCTTTCATCCTTGACTCCCAGCCTGGACAACAGAATGAGGGAAAGGGAGATGACCGAGTAGCTCCACTCGCCGATTTGCCGTCTCCTTGCCCCCTCTTCGAATACTCACGCCGATTCGCCGGTTGACGCTGCCTGCTCCGCTCACGCCATCTACAACTCTGCTGCCTGAAAACTCCGCGCCGGATGGGATACCGTTAGGCTGGGCCGGGCACCGGCCAGGAGTAGCTCGCAGGTGAGTAGCAGGCGGCACTGCAGCAGCTGAGTAGCAGGCCAGGAGTAGTATGCTAGTATGCTACGTACTGATTTTTGGCTTCGTTGCCCTCAACGCTCTACAGTTCTACCGACTACCCCATTATCCGTGTTAATATAATTGATGATTTATTATTGTAATTATAGAATTGATTATGAAGAGTCATAGAAATAGCATGAGGGACAGCCACATTGTGGCAACATGAAGCAACGAAAATTGCCACTTCTTCATCGCTGTTGGTGGTAGATGATGAGCAAACGATATGATCCAGAAGAAAATCTTTCTATTTTAAAATATAATACTGATGATTAAGATGATGTTTAGAGAGGATATATCTTAAAAGGCCATGCGAACCATATAAACATGATTTTCCAACTAGAAAAATACAGGGTAAAAGTCGACACTTCACCTCTGTTTGGTTTCATAAGTACAATGCGGCCACGTTGTGAATCAATAATGTACTCCCTTCGATGAATATTAATGGCCTTAACTTTGTTCTGATACGAATACATTTAGTTTAACTAAATACATATGAGTCTAGATAAATTTGAGATCATTAATATGGACCGAAGTGAATACTTATATTCACTACAGGAAACGAGTATTGGGCCAACGGCTAGTGCCCGTCGGCGTAAGCTAGCCCGACGGCGGCCGTCGGTGTATACGCATCGGCGTACCAGACTGTAAGCGTATGCTATAACCCCGTATGAGTATAAATTCCCGTTGGCATAGACACTGGCCCGACGGCTATACGGAGCCATCGGCGTACGTACCGTCGGCCTAGGCACCGCAGGTCCACCTGGCGCAGCTAACGACCGTTAGCTCTGGGAGCTATACGCCAATGGCTATGCCGTCGGACTAACCTGCCACGTGCCATCCTGTGCAGCCCTGTGAGGATCCATACACCGACGGCAAAGCCGTCGGCCCAACTGTGTTAGCTGGGCCACGTGCCATCCTGTCCAGCTCTGTGAGGATCCATACGCTGACGGTAAAGCCGTCGGCCCAACTGTGCTAACTGGGCCGCCGAAAAATATATGCCGACGGCGTGTCCGTCGGCCTAGCTAGAACCAGTGCCATATGGTCATGTCTACGCCGATGGCAATGCCCTGCCATTTCTTGATTTTTTGGATTTTTTTTTGTTCGTTCCCTACAAATTTAAATTTCCGCATTCCTAGATTCCAGTCACAGTATACAACACATGCACATCGACACAAACATAAAATCATCATCATCAAAAGAACATAACTAGATCATCCACACATATGTATATCATCATCCAAACAACATAGCTAGTACATCCACACAGGTACATCCCTAAGTGTATCCTAACACATGCACATCCCTACACCTCCGGAGAGCTGCTCGAGAGACCCATGTCTCCCCGCGTCAAGAAAGGCGAAGGTTGACGACGAGTAGCCGCCGTCGAACCAGCACCGGAAGAAGGAGAAGTACCGCCATGACCACCACCACCGGTAGAAGGAGAAGCACCGCCACCCTCAGCAAGATGGGAAGAAGGAGAATCACCGCCGCCACCACCACCACCATCACCACCAGCGGAAGCACCAGGAGAAGCACGGCCGGTATGAACTGGTGTGATCGCACGCGAGATAGTCGGTGAGGCATCAGTACTACCAAATTGTGCATTGCCGGAGCATCCCTGTCCCTACATGTTTGAGGCAGAGTTAGCAACCACCAAGGCACAAGTTTGTTGTAACAATTGGTTTGGAAAATAACTTACCGGGGTCCCTGAGTAGAAGGTCAAAGCATATTCATCCTTCGATGGGAAGATTGGCTGCGGCCCTGGCCTAGCTGGCCGTGGCGGTAGCATATCCCGATCTCCAGTGGCATAAAACCTCTTGACAACCTGCAAGATAGTTTAGATGTGAGGCGTTGCAGAAATAAAGATTCAAACTAGGTAATGCGGGACTTGTCATCTTTTGCAAAAATAAAGGTTAAAACTTACATCATCGTGACACTCTGTCCACTCCTCGTAGGCCGCTCGGGTCTGGAACCACGTCTCGAGCGTCACCAAGTGTTCCGCATGAGTGGCCTTGTAGGCCGTGTCCAAAGCAGGCTACAATTTAAAAAATAATGAATCTCGTCAACTTAGCCACTCATGAACGATTGTTGGAAAGATGATGGAAATGAGAAAAATTTACATCGTCGTTCGCTCGGGAAGGCCGTCGAGGCGTGATAGCGGGGTCGTCGGCAGTGAGGGTAGCCTTGATCCACGTGAGGCTCAAAGCAGGAGTTCGCGGGATCACCCTATGGCCGTGCTCCCGGTCGCGCCCTGCCATGACCACCGCTCTCTCGTCTGTCTCCTCTACTCTAGGGTCTTCCACCTTTGGATGAAAACCACTGAACGCCGAGAGGTAGTTAGCACCATCCTCCTTGGCAGTGCCAAAGAATTCCGGAAGCGTGGGCTGAGGCTAGGACAGATCGGGCCTCTTCTGCTTCATCCTCTCCCATACTTCATAGTCAGAACAAGGCCTCTCTAAATGTGCCTCCTGCATCACCAAATAAATGTTATGCGTATCAAGTAAGAACACGAGGGGAAATAATTACAGGTTGTTCAATGTATATATGTATACCATCTTGGCCTTGAAGCGATCATGGTTAAGGTTTCCCGCACAGTGTGTCCCCCTGGAGCCACAGTTTGCCTTGTTCCGCTCGCTCAAGGCGTTGCACTCGAGGTCTTCCCCGTGCCACCTCGCCGACAACGTCTGCCATGCGTCCTCCTTAGCATTGTCCCACACGGGCATAACCTAAAAAATCAATACTCATTTGAAGAATGGATAATTCAATTAGCAACAACATAGAATCTGATTGACAATTTACTTACCCGGCCTAATCTTCCCCGGTCATTTTTGGTTGGTTCTTCGCATTCAAATGCTTCGGCGCCCTCTTGAACAACTTCTCAGAGTTGTATAGACCGGTGGTGGTATGCTTTTGATTGTAGAACTGCTTCCGTGTCAACCTTTGACAAGACCCCCACAAAGTATTGTCCGCCTTCTCCTGGTGCTCCGGAAGAACCCTATAGAATCTATGTAATCATACATAAAAAATATTATGAGGGTCATGAGTTAGCATGGTGGGGTCATCAACTATGAACGAAACTCAAAAAGTTTGCCTTACCCAAAACTTGGTGATCATGGCATCAGAAGCTTTCCCTCCCGAGTTTTCAGCGGCCTCATAGTGCGCCCAATTGGTGGCTAGCTTCCTCTCATTGTTGGGGACAGGAATGTAAAAGCCTGACCAAAACTTCCTAATCAGATCTCCAACCAAGGTGTTAGGCGCAAGGGTACCCGGAGGAAATGTCCAATTGCTGCACAATAGTAAAACATTAGTACATGCCAAATTGTTATGACCAAAATGAAATTACATGTTCAAAATTAGTATAGCCACTTACTCAATGCTGTTAGGCGTGATGATGGGTTTTACCTCCTCAGAAGTAGGTTCCTATGCTTCCTTAGGGACACCTGATTCCCCACGAACCTTTGGCTTCTTCAACCGTGCCGACGGGCTTGACTCCTGGTCTCGAGGCTCCCCCTCCTGGTCACGAGACTCCCCCTCCTGGTCTCGAGACTCCCCTCCTGGTATTGAGACTCCCACTCCAAGTCTCGAGACTCCTCCTCCTCATCAGGAGACTCTGAGTAAGTAGACTGGGAAGCCATGTTGCCAGAAGCAGAGGGTAGGTCACTCAGAAGGCGTAAACCTCGTCCTCCACCTCGTCCTCGTCCTACGCCTCGTCCTGCGCCTCGTCCTACCCTCGAGGGAAGCCCCCCTCCTCCCTCTCCTCGTATTGGCCTCGGAGGAAGTCCCCCTCCTCCTCCCTCACCTCATCCTCCTACTCCCTCACTGCCGTCATTGTAACGCGAGTTGGGAATGAGTGTTCTTCCACTTTTGGTAACGTTCTTCTGCCTCATCGACTTAAGCAAAGAGGACGATGATTCCTTGCCTTGGCTCATATTGGTCAATCACCTGCATTGAGAAGAGGTAAAAAAATTAGTATGAATACATGATCCAATTAAGAAGCATAAATACCAAGCATAATAAAGATACTAAGCATAATAAAGATAATAAGCATAATAAAGATACTAAGCATAGTAAAGGCATAAAAGACCCTCACCACTCATCATCATCACTCTCATGTGTATGTTTTGGGTTCTCATCAGCACTATCAACATCACTATCACGCGAGAAGTAAGTTGGAGGCTCATCACACGGTGGAGGCTCATCGTTGCCATTGTCTAGATGTAACTTGGTGAGCATATCAATGTCCTTTATATTCGTGACTATCTCATCACGAGTCTGTGCATTGTTCTCGAGGTCCTCAAGACCTTATAAGTCAAATTCCCCAAAGTTCTCTTGCTCTTGATAGAAAACCCCCTCATATGGTTTAGGGTCAATGTTGTTGTAATCGTCGTCGGAGGACATGGATAGCTTACCATGTGGAGATACCTAGAACACGACTTCCTAGCCCTTCAGTTTCTCTTTCTAACATGGGTAGGGTAAATAATAAAATTGTTTGGCTTGGTGAGCCACAATAAAGACATCGATCCACTATAGGTGGTTGAAGGCCTAACTTCAACTAACCCAATGGAAGGGGCACTTCTATATCCATCGCGTGGGTCGAACCAGTGGCATTTGAACACAAAGAGATTGAGTTCTAAGGGTGTATTATTGAACGTCAGCTCGTATACATTTTGTAACCTTCTGTAGTAATCAAAGTCATCGGCTCCTATGGTGAAGACCCCGGTATTTATAGTTTTTGCATTTGGCCGATGGTTCTGGTAAGACTTTGTATGGAAGTGATAACCATTCACATCATACTTCTCATACATCTCGACTTTACGGTTACAACCCTGTGAGACACATCTCAACTCATCCGACATATCAACGTTGGGATCAGATCCCTACAAGTTGCGTACAAATTGTGCATTAGTTGCGTGTAATAAGAGGGACAAGTCACGGATTGCCAGATAAGACAAACATGTTATAAATTACCTTTTCATAGAACCAAGACGTGAATTTTTTTTTCTAGGGGCACCCACTTTCAGAAGGGTTTGCAACTCCGGATCATCGGGATCCGTCGTTCCGGACCACATTTCATCCATGAATTAGCTAAAAGGAGAAAATACGTATTAAATCAAAACCGAGTTACTAGTTGCAAATGGATTTGTTCACCATTTTACCTAAGGAAACTGGGCACTTGATTTTTTTCCTCCTCTTCATTCTCACCGCGAACCACTTCCTTCATGTTCATAAGGACATAGATAATTATGCAATCCTTCTCTTCCTTTTACAAGGTATAACTTGTTGCGCCACCGGCCTTGCCACCGGGACACTATAAGAGGAGGAGCTTGGGGTCATGCTTGGGCTCGTCGACATTGTACCGACAGACCTGGTTATGCATAGTGGGAACATCATCGCCATAGTATGTTGTCGTGGTGTCTGTTATGTCCCGGAGGAGAGTTTCCTCAGCTATGCATGCTTCAATCTTATTTTTGTTTCTACATTTGGTTCAAATATACTTAAACTCTCTCTCAATACAAAACCGCCAATGAAACTGCACCGGTCCACCCAAGAGTGCCTCATTCGCGAGATGCACAATGAGATGTAACATCGGAGTAAAGAAGCCTGGCGGAAAGATCGTCTCTAACTTGCATAGCAACTCTGGCACTAGATCATCCAGCTTCTCAATCATCAAGGGACATATCTGCTTATCACAGAGCGTGCAGAAGAAATGACTCAAGTCCGCAAGCACTCTCCAGATATGCTCGGGGAGATACCCTTGAACTATCACCAGCATCAACCGCTCAATCCATATATGATAGTCGTGACTATTGAGCCTAGTGACTTTTCCAGTTGCCAGATTGACTCCCTTGCTCATATTCGAACAATAACCATCAGGTAACATCACGGTGAATTTGAGCCACCGGAATGACTCCTTCTTTTGGAGGCTATCAAGGCAGAAGTAGGCATGCGGCTTCACCCAATTTTTTCAATTGCGTTCAGGAGGTTGCATGCATAGTCTCTTCATATCACATAGCTCCTCAACATCTACTCTAGAATTGACATTATCCTTTGACTTCTCAGGAATGTTCAGAACTGTGTAAAAGAGAGACATGTTATGGGGAAGTTCGCAGTCCTTGTAATACTCGCTTCGTTATGCCTGCCTTGTGTGTCCAGTTGTGCGTTACACCATATTCCTGAAATTGTGGGACACCGGATGCGATACGCACGAGAGCACGTAACTCTACATCAACAGATGCACCATCGAACATTGGTATCTCTTTTTCTTCAAGCACAACTTTGCCCTTGATGAAGTTATTTTTGTCTTGTCTGAACCAATGGTCTCTTTTGAGGTACGATCGGTGCGTGTCAAATGCGGAATACTTTTTACCCACCTTTAGCCAAAGGAACTCAAGTAGATGCCTGCACACTGGGCATGGACACTTACCAGCTGTACACCATCCGCAGAATAGGGCGTACCCGGGCATGTCTTGCATGGAATAGTGGAACCAAACTTTCATGTAGAAGTTTGTCTTAGATGCACAGTCGTATGCCAATGTCTCGTGGTGCCAAGAGTGGTTCAGATCTTCCACAAGCGGCTGCATGTACACACTCAAATTCTTCCCTAGGTATTCAGGCCCTGGAATCATCAACGACAGGAATATGGTATTCCTTTGCATTAGGGCTCCAGGAGGGAGATTGAGCAGAATAACAAACACGGGCCAGCAGCTATACGAGGCAGTCGACATACCATATGGATTGAATCCATCTGTTGCTATAGCAATTCTAACGTTCTGATCCTCTCTTGCCTCATCGGGGTGGTCTCTATCAAAGTTCTTCCATGCTTTACCATCAGATGGATGTCCCATCTTTACCCGTCTGTGCTCATCCTCATATCTCTTCCCCGTTTTGTGCCACGTCATTTGTGTGGAAGACTCCTTGGTCATGTAATGCCGTTGAATTAATTTTATGAATGGGAGATAATGAAGAATCTTCATGGCGACTTTTGTCTATGTCTTCTAACCATCGTGTCCTTGTACCTCATGATACCTAGAGGCCCCACACTTGGTACAGTAATTGTCATCTGCAAACTGTTTCCAAAACAAGAGGCAACCTTTTGGACAACAATTTATCTTTTGGTATTCCATGTTGGGCGCTCGTATGATTTTCTTTGCTTCGTACATGGTTTTAGACAGACAATGCCCTTCGGGCAACATGTTACCATACATTTGCAGATGATCTTCAAAGAATGAACAGGTGTTGCCGTACTGGAGTGTTTTGGCTAGTGTTTGCGAGATGGCATCGAGCTGGGAAATCTTTGAAACCTCGTACAGAGGCCTCTTAGCCGAGGCCATTATATCATAGAAGGCCTCCGCGCTTGGCTCCGGTTCCTCTAGTTCACGAGGTTCCTCCGGTTATGACGGTTCATCTGGTTCATGTGAAGGTGGCGAATCTGGCATGTCGACATCATGGATATTAGCTAGAAAATTTCTAATCTCGTTGCCCTCATTGACATTGATCCATTGCCGCATCACCTCACCTCTATCACGTTCATACTGAGTAAAGTTAACCTCGTGATGAAGTCCGGCATATACCCAAATCTCTAAAGGTGTTGTCTCATTTCCTCCTTTGACTAAAGCTAACGCTTATTGCAATGAGCGCAAGGGCAAGTTGGACGAATGCCTGCCCTTGAACCACATGCTAAATCCTTCACTAACAGATCAGACTTCCATGCCCACACATCTGTTCTATCAACAACACTAGTACGACCACTGTACATCCACCCATTATCAGTCATCCTCTTCTTTATTGGGAGCCAAACAATAAACATAGCATTTCATATCAAATAATAGCATGAAACTAAATGCATCATATTTTCCATTTCTCTACCAGGAAAAATGCATGACCTACATCTCTAATAGGTATAGAGGGTCCTAGCATCCGCCGGATTCGTAGATTGAGTATGTTCTCCATGCTCTACCCCGCTCCGATCCAGAATTTCGGCAACACCTCCCCGCTGCTCTCCCGATACACGTCTCGGCAAAAAGCCGAGAGGATGTGCATCCGGAGAACAACGGGGAGGCGCTGCCGAAATCTTGACTCAGACCAGGCAGAGCATGGAGAATGTACCCAACTACACGTGCGCCGACTGTCCTGTAAATGCCGCAAGCGTTACGGTTCATAATATGCGACTTCTAATGCATATTTATCCGTGTAACGCTTGCAGACGGGAAATGACACCTAGGTGACGTGACTTGATGTGGAAATGGAATCTACTGACATAAAAAAGCGAGGGATGAGATGGAGTTCTAGCTCACCCTAGGTGGTAGAGGAAGTGGTCGACCTCCGGGATGACGATGTGGTCATGATGGGGGCTACTATCAAAATGAAAAAATGTTACCATAATTGCTAAATTAAAGTTTTGCTAATGTCATGGAGGAAAGTATAACTATGCAAGTATAAATATGAAAGATTTTATAATGTTACAAATGTTAATTACTATGCTAAATTAAAGATTTGCTAATGGTATGGACACAAGTATAATTTCTAATTACTATGCACGCAAGTATAACTATGCAAGATTTACAATCTATTAAATATAATATCCAATCTACTAATTTCATTTGCTAAACATTTAAAAGTGAACAAATGTTACCATAATTGCTAAACATTTTAAAATGAACAAATTTTACCATAATTGCTAAACATTTTTTTTTTTGCAAAAAGCCAAAAAAACTCACGGGTGCTCGGGCGTGCTCCGGCTTGGGCGGCTTGAGGAGGGAGCGAATGGCAGCTGTTGAGGGAGGAGGGGCCCCCGGGGAGGAGGGGATGCAAGGAGGAGGGGCTCTGGGTAGGAGGGGGCGCAGGGGAGGAGTGGCGGGGAGGAGGGGGCACAGGGAGGAGCGGCACTAGGGAGGAGGTGGGGCAAGGGAGCTTAGGGGCAACGGGGAGAAGGGGATGTAGAGGAGGGAGGGGCGAGCAGGGAGGAGGAGCTCAGGGATGGCGGGGATGCAGGGGAGTAGGGGCCGGTGGGGAAGAGAATCTCGTGGGCGAGCGGGCATGCGAGAGGAAGAGGAGGAGGAGCCAGTGGTGGCGGCTCGAGGGGGAAGGAGGAGGATCCGGCGGTGGCGGCTCGGGGGAGGGAGGGCATGGCGGCAGGATGGCGGCACGGGCTGGTGCGAGCTCGGGAGGGGAGGGGTGGGTGCACGCGAGTCGAGAGGTGAGAGTTAACCGCGTGCGAGCTCAGGCCGTGGCGCTTATCCACTAAAGGTCTAGGCCGACGGCAAGGCCTTTGGCGTAGACTATAGAAAAAAGGCACCTCTAGGCCGACGGGCTTGCCGTCGGCGTATCAAAATATTAAAAAATGATTATTTTATGTTATATTCTAAAAATGATTATTTTTTATTAAACTTCTATCTATATTTTTTATGTGGTTATATTACAAAAGATTTGGAGACATTCTGGTGCTCCGGTGCTAGTTTCCCAGGTAAACCCTAGACGTGGGCCCCGCGGATCGACCCCCTAAACTTCTTCGTTTGAGGGTATATACCAACGGACTTTATCTTTCTTGTCGGCTGGTTAGGTTATATCTACATGTAAAATCATGCTTGTCTAGCCGATTTGGAGGCATTCCGGCGCTCGGGCGCTCCTTTTCCGATGAAACCCTAATTCGAGGGCCCCGCAGATCTACCCCCCTAGCATTCTCCGTACGATGGTTGACCAATGTACTTTTGTGGTAGTTTAGGTTTGTTTAGGTCATAACTATATGTAAAACCAAGGATAGGCCCAAAGTTCCACCGGTTTACCTACGTTTGACCCTCCGCGGGAGTATCCTCTTACACGTCGAGCACTTCTCTTAGTGTTATCGCATGCAACAGTGGACAGTCACACCCGGGAGCTAGGTTTTCCATCTAGGAGCAATCCACCCCCCTTTTGCATATATGCTAGGGCCACACGCATGTTCACGTGGCATTCTGGCCCTCGGGCGGTCCTTTTCCGACAAAACCCTAATCCGAGGGCCCCGCAGGTCTACCCTCGTAGCATTCTTCGTATGAGGGTTGACCAATGTACTTTTTTGGTGGTTTAGGTTTGTATAGGTCATATATATATATGGAAACCCAAGGCTAGGCCCAAAGTTCCACCGGTTTACCTACGTTTGACCCGCATCGGGTGTTTGCTCCTACATGTCGAGCACTTCTCTAAGTGTTATCGCATGCACCGTAGACGATCACACACCCGGGATCTAGGTTTTCCATCTAGGAGCAATACACCACCCTTTTGCATGTATTCTATGGCCACACGCATGTTCTCGTGGCATCCTGACGCTCGGGGTGGTCCTTTTCCACCGAAACCCTAATCCGAGGGCCCCGCGGGTCTACCCCTAGCATTCTCTGTACGAGGGTTGACCAATGTACTTTTGTGGTGGTTTAGGTTTGTTTAGGTCATAAATACACGGAAAACCAAGGATAGGCCCAAGGTTCCACCGGTTTACCTATGTTTGACCCTCCGCGGGAGTTTCCTTTTACCTGTCGAGCACTTCTCTAAGTGTTATCGCATGAAATAGTGGACGGTCACACCCGGGAGCTAGGTTTTCCATAAAGGAGCAATCCACCACCCTTTTGCATGTATGCTAAGGCCACACGCATGTTCACATGGCATTCTGGCCCTCGGGCGCTCCTTTTCCAACGAAACCGTCATCCGAGGGCCCCACAGGTCTCCCCCGTAGCATTCTCCGTACGAGGGTTGACCAATGTACTTTTTTGGTGGTTTAGGTTTGTTTAGGCCATATGTACATGGAAAACCAAGGATAGGCCCAAGGTTTCCCCGGTTTACCTACGTTTGACCCGCAATGGGAGTCAATTCTCTAAGTGTTATTGCATGCACCGTAGACGGTCACACACCCAGGAGCTAGGTTTTCCATCTAGGAGCAATACACCACCATTTTTCATGTATTATAGGGCCACACTCATGTTCCCGTTCCATCCCGACGCTCGGGCAGTCCTTTTCCACCGAAACCCTTATCCGAGGGACTCGTAGGTCTACCCCCATAGAATTCTCCGTACGAGGGTTGACCAATGTACTTTTTTGGTGATTTAGGTTTGTTTAGGTAATAACTACATGGAAAACGAAGGCTAGGCCCAAGGTTCCACCGGTTTACCTACGTTTGACCCGCGACAGGAGTTTCCTCCTACATCTCCAGCACACTTCTCTAAGTGTTATTGCATGCAATAGTGGACGGTCACATCCGGGAGCTAGGTTGAAAGGATCGTATGGGCACCTAGAGGGGGGGGGGGGGTGAATAGGTGCTACTTCAAATTTTATTCTTTTTCAAGTTAGGGTTTGACAAGAAAGGTAAATTCTCTAGAATATGCAACTATGGTGAATTTACCTATATGTCAACCAAGCACAAGCTAACACAACACTAAGCAAGAACAAGTAAGTAAAGTGCGGTAAAGGATAGAAGTAACCAAACGAGTGGACGCGAGACACAAGGATTTGTTTCCCGTAGTTCCTTCCTTTTGAGGGGAAGTACGTATACGTTTGGAGAGGGGGTGGTTTCAAACCACCAACACCACGAGAGGCCTCCCTTGTTCTCCAATGAACCTCACCCCAACGGGCTCGATCCACCTTCCACTATATCGGCAACCTTCGAGGTGGAAGCCGACACCTTTACAACAAGTTCGGGGCACACATCCACAACTTAATTGGAGGCTCCCAAATGCAAGCAAGGTGTCAAGACAAATCAAAGACAAGCTTGTAAGAACCAAATCAAAGTTAGGGTTTCCAATGAAACACTAGAGCTTGGGGGCCCTCAAGTGAATGAGGGGGAAATGAAGATCTCTCTTGGTGAAGATGTAAATCAAGGCCTCCTCCTTCGATTCTCCAAAGATCAATGACTTTGGATGGTTGGATGAAGAGATCTTGTAGATTTGGTGGCTCTAATGGGGTTGGTGTTCTTGAGCAGCTCGAGCCACATGAGGAAGAAGATAAGGGTCCCTTTTTATAGGCAGCCCCCTCCACGAACCGTTTTCTGACTATTGTAGAAAAGTCAGACCGGAAACTCCGGTCTGTAGACCGGACACCGGAGACTCCGGCCAATCTCCGGACCAGCCTCCGGACTGCCCTTCTGACTGACCCAGACCAATTCTGCCCCAGCAACACCGGAGAATCCGGTCTTCCAACACCGGAGACTCCGGACTGAACAAAGTCCGGAGACTCCGGAGTAACCTCGAGTGCAGGCTCCGGACCCCTAGTCAGAATGTCCTAGCCAGATCCTGGGAGGCACCACCGGAGCCAGAACCGGAAACTCCGGACCACACCGGAGACTCCGGTCAGACCGGAGACTCCGGTCTGGAGTTTCCAGAACAGTGGCATATGAATGTGGTATTTTCCCAAGAGTGAGGGTGTTGTTCATCTATCATAATACCAACCTGTGGACAATAACAAACTGTAAAATGATCTACTTGTTTTTAACGAACACCAAAAGTGATTATGAAAATAAATGCCCTTTCAATCTCCCCCTTTTTGGTGTTCGGTGACAACAAGTGATTTGCATGGAATAACATATAAATTTGGCTCCCCCTGACTATGTGCAACAAGATAATTAAGTAAAACATGTAAGGTGGATAGTATCAACGATAACACACATAAGTCTCACATGAGTTACAATAGATGGTGCACACAAGCACATAGTCATAGTCACACACATGAACAACGGATAACACACATAAATTTCAAGTTCGAAAATGGCAAATAAAAGGAAAATAAGGGTAGATTGTCGCAAATCCCAAATCCCAAGTCCATGCAAACCGATGAGAATGTCTTCTCCCCCTTTGGCATCGAAACGCCGAAAAAGGGAAAAGACCTACACTAGCGCCCCCAACCGCTCAGTAGTCATCGTCATCCTCGGCATCCTCATCCTCCTCCTGGTCACCATCATCCTGATCATAGTCATCTTCATCGTCTTCAGGGACAGCAGACCCTTTGTCGTGAGGGCGAGAAGAGGAAGTACCCTGGTACCCAAACCCTGAGGTGACATCAGCAAACGTCTTCCAATCCACCAGACTATCCTGTTGGGCATTCCATGCCCCAAATGAGAGTGTATGATTATACTCTGTGGACTGCTGAGCCCCATGCTCATCATCGTATTCATCTTCACCTTCCTCATTATCCCCAGCACCCTATTCCTTAATCTCTTTGAGGAGCTTCTCAATGCGGCGGTTGCTTTGGTAGGATGCATGCTGCTGCTTGCGAATGTCGACGTTCATGCAATAAAGGGTCCTCTCCCAAAAGCTGGCCTTCTTGACCCGCTCATGCACATAGTCTCGAGTCATAGTAGGCATAGGGGCATTGGAGGCATTCTTCCTCCGAACTCTAGGTGGGAAGGGAGCCCTCTCTGTCTCAATCTCCTCATCATCATCATCATCCCCGTAGCGACGCCTTGGGGCAGGCCCCATGCGCCCCTTCTGCTGCAGAGAGACCAGAGTGTGCTCAGTGAGGTGTGGTGGTATGCCAAGTGGAGAATCATGCTCCTGGGAGTTGATTAGCCTCATCACCAAGGGTGCATATGGAGGAGATTTCTTGTAAAGAATGGCATGGAACATCTCCTCCAAAATGAAGTCCATCACATCAATAGGTGCAGCATCAGCCTCAGGTCTAGCATTGAAGGTCCGGTGAGTATGGTATAGGAGGTTGACAAGCCCACCCCTAATAGCATCATCGTTTCCAGCACTTGGAGCAATAGTGTGACGGAAAATCCTCAGCATAAGGTTGTAGAGGGTCTTGAGTCCCTTGGAACCCCCCACAACACCATCACCATACAGAGGTGCCAGCTTCAACTTGTTCTCACCCAAAGCTGCTGAGTGCATGCGCAGCCCCACAGGAGTAGATACTCCATGAAAGGTCTCAAAGATGACATTGGCAAAGTCATGAAAAGTAGCCGTGCAGCGAGTGGTGCCAGTCATCCACACCATGGTCCGGTCAAGATCAGACCCAAACACAACTGTGGCATAGAACTGCTGGACAAGATGGAAATTGTAGTCTTCACGCATCTCCATCAAGTTGTAGAGACCCAGCTTCTCACAGATCCACAGGGCATCACTGAAGTAAGGGTTCTGGCGCATTTGCTCAACACTCATGAACTTCTGGAGGTAGACAGGTGATCTGGTGAGTACACCATACACATCCTTCATGAACACAGCCTGTTCTTTCCTCCAGTAATGAGGGTCCTCACTGGTACGAGGCAACGCATAGAAATCTGTCTTTCTTAGCTCACGGTACTCTTCTTTAGACATTTTGGCTAAGTTCTGCAGGTTGTCATACTTGGCCCTCTTGGCACGGTCCTCCCGTTCAGCCCTCTCCCGATCCCTCTTCATGTAAGCTGCAATACGTGCCCGCTGTTTCTGGTTGGACGGAGGCACGATAAATTGACCCTGAGCTTCGTCATAACGAGGATTGCCTCTTTGGGACTTGGCCTTGGTACGATGAGGACTACTAGAACCATCACCTGTGAACAGCAGTGAGGGAGATAGCATGGAGATGAGTATATATGTACCAATGATGCAGTACAAGAGCTTTGATGCATTTCTGGACTATTTTGATTCACCCAAAACCGGAGTCTCCGCACCTTATACCGGAGTCTCCGGTCCTGGGGACCGGAGTCTCCGGACCTAAGTCCGGAATCTCCGGTCAGGAGGCTCGGGTATGAGATGGGAAAATGCTGGTAAGGGTGAATCTAGTAGATTGGGCAATGCAACAAGGCTAAAGTACTAGAGTGCACGCAAACAAGTGATTCCAATGGACAAATCAGCAACAATCCTCAAAAACACATCTAGAGGTGAACCCTAGGATAAAAAAAATAGAGGAGAGGTACCAGATCTGTCCATGGGATCAATTCCTCCGGCGGGAATGACCCAATGGAGGTGAGGGGAAGGTTGGCCAGTGGCACGGCGGATCCTGGGGGCTTCTTGACCTCCGGGGAGGATTTTTGGAAGAGGAGGTGACGGGTTTGGAGGTAGGGGACGGGGTGAAGAATGAGGAACTGCTGTACCAGTTCACCCCGTGCCACCTTCTTTAAGTGACAGAAACCATCCGGACCAGAGATTCCGGTCTACACCGGAGACTCCGGCCTACACCGAAGACTCCGGTGTATGTACACCGGAGACTCCGGTCCTCCTCGACCAAAAGTTCCAGGAAAAGTGTTTGGGGACATATATGAGAGATATATGGTCTTTTAAAATAGGGATAGGGCTTGGGTTGAGACATCAAACCGTGAAGAACCAACAAGAGCAATAGGAGTTCGAAAATAATCATAAAATCTCCAAGAGACTAAAATCAAGCAAATGACAAACATGAGTAAGTGCTAACCTCTCAAATGAGAGAGGGCGGTGGCCTAGGCCACCATATTTGAGTATACTTGGCTTGGCACCACGAAGATATATCTTGGGTCCATTACCAAAACTCATCATTAAGCTCACATATCACTGAATAATATTAATGATTTTGATTGCTTTGGGAATAATGGGGGGAGGGATGGTCCAATCAATTAGGACCGCACTCCCCTATATCCATGCCTGCACCTAAACCAAATATGAGATGAAACATAGGTGAGAGTGCAAGAAAATCAAGTCAAGCTCCTTGAATCTACGACATTTAGTTCATTCCTCAAGTAGCAGAACCTTGCTTCATCAAGTGGCTTCGTGAAGATATCGGCAATTTGATCTTTGGTTGATACATATGATAGATCAATATCACCTCGAGCAACATGATCTCTAATGAAGTGATGGCGAATCTCAATATGCTTTGTCCTTGTGTGATCCACCGGGTTGTAGGCAATCTTGATGGCACTTTCATTGTCACATAGAAGAGGCACTTTGTCATAATGGACACCATATTCCTTTAAAGTTTGCCTCATCCATAGCAATTGGGTGCAAGCGCTAGCAGCTGCCACATACTCGGCTTCGGCGGTAGAGAGATATACAATTTTGCTTCTTGGAAGACCAACATACCAAGGACCTACCAAGGAACTGGCAAGCCCTGGATGTTGATTTTCTATCATCCTTGTCACCCGCCCAATCCGAATCCGTGTATCCACAAAGAGCAAATGTTGAGCCTCGAGGATACCAAAGACCATAGAATGGGGTATGAACCAAATATCGAAATATTCTCTTGACCACCATTAAATGGATTTCTTTAGGAGCCGCTTGTTATCTTGCACACACACCTATACTCAACAAAATATCGGGTCTAGATGCACAAAGGTAAAGCAAAGAACCAATCATAGACCGGTATACCTTTTGATCCACATCTTTACCATTTGGATTTTGTTCTAGATGAGTCTTTGTAGCCATGGGAGTAGGAGCTCCATTTAAATCTTGCATTTTGAATCTCTTGAGCATATCTTGTGTATACTTGGCTTGATTGAAGAATGTCCCTCCTCTAACTTGCTTGATCTCAAAACCAAGAAATACTCTCAACTCCCCCATCAAAGACATCCGGAACCTACTAGTCATAAGCTTTGAGAATTCATCATTAAAAGCTTTGTTAGAAGAGCCAAAGATAATATCATCAACATATATTTGGCATACAAAAATCTCCCCATTGACTTTCTTAGTAAAAAGAGTGGGATCGATTTTCCCAACCTCAAATCCACGGTCAAACAATATCTCTCTAAGGTGCTCATACCACGTGCGTGGGGATTGCTTGAGCCCATAGAGTTCCTTATCAAGTTTGTAGACATGGTTTGGGAAGTTGGGGTCCTCAAATCCTAGGGGTTGCTTAACATATACCAATTCATTTAGTGGACCATAAAGAAATGCACTTTCTACATCCATTTGTTGCAACTTGAAGTTATGATGTGCCGCATAAGCAAGAAGGATACGAATGGACTCAAGGCGAGCCACGGGTGCATATGTCTCTCCATAGTCAATGCCTTCAATTTGAGAGAACCCTTGTGCAACCAATCTAGCCTTATTCCTTACTATGATTCCATACTCATCTTGCTTGTTCTTGAATATCCACTTTGTTCCAATAACATTGCGGCAATCCTTTGGCTTCTCTACTAACTTCCACACTTTGTTTCTCTCAAAGTTGTTGAGTTCTTTGTGCATAGCTTCTAACCGATCCGAATCTTCAAGAGCTTCCCACACTTTATTTGGTTCAATCATGGAGATGTGTGCTTGATGTTCACTGAACCTTTTCAATTGTGCCCTTGTGGAAATACCTTTCCTTAGATCACCAACCACATTTTGTAGAGAGTGGTCTCTTAATTCCAACATTCTTTCCTTTCTAGCTTCGCGACGAGTGTGGATCTCCGTGTTGTTTCTTGGGGGACCCTCTTCATCATTTTGATCCTTGTCTTGACCATCATCTTGACCTTGAATCATTAGAATCATCCTATACATTGGGAGGCAAGGATTAATCTTGGTCTTGATCAAGTGCTCTTCTAACGTCAATTTGAGCTTGTCTCAAAGCAGTTTGTACGGATCTTCCTTAAGAAATTGACTTGGCACCACTTGACAACCCGTCGAATGGACCAAGATCCCCTTGACTAGAGTTGACACTTTGATCACCATGTTGAGGGTCCACATCTTGTCTTTGGCTTGAGTCAATGTCCTCTTCGGTGGATGGAACATGTTGAGGTTGTGAAGATGAGGGCTCCACTTGAGTGGAGCATAGTTCTTCTCGATCCGCCATAAGGGGTTCCTCAACGGGGCGGATATATCCCACACCCATTCTTCCTATGGCATCCTGAGGCATTTCATCATCTGCATCACAAGCATCAACACGCCCCCCTTGGGGACCATCATATTCTTCGAAGGTCACACTACAAGATTCTATGACGGCTCCGGAGAGCTTATCATAGATTCTATAAGTGTGAGATTCGAGACCATAGCCAACAAAAATACCCTCTAATGCTTTAGACTCGAATTTAGACAAACGAATGAGATAGAAACACTTACAACCGAACACCCAGAAGTAAGATATGTTGGGCTTGTTACCGGTAAGAATTTCATATGGAGTCTTGTTAATTTCTTTGCGGAGGTAGAGACGGTTGGAAGCATGGCAAGCGGTGGAGATGGCTTCGGCCCAAAAGTTGTATGGAGATTTAAACTCCGCCAACATGGTCCTAGCCATCTCAATAAGAGTACGGTTCTTCCTTTCGTCCACACCATTTTGTTGAGGGGTGTATGCAGCGGAATATTGATGTTTAATCCCCTCATCACTAAGGCAATCATTCAAGGTGTAGTTCTTGAACTCGGTGCCGTTGTCACTTCTTATAATCAACACGGGAACATTGTATTGCCATTGAACCAAGTTGAGGAAGTCGATAAAAGTCTTTTGAGTCTCACTCTTCAACTTGAAGAAATAAACCCAAGAGTATCTTGAAAAGTCGTCAACAATCACCAAACAATATTTCTTCCCCCAAGACTTGCATGAGATGGGGGACCAAATAGATCCACATGGAGGAGTTCCAAGATCTTGGTAGACTTGATTTGGTTCTTAGGCTTGTGAGGGGCGTCATGCATCTTCCCTAGAACACATGCCCCACAAACACGATCTTTGGCAAATGAAACATTTTCTTTTAGTCCAACTATATGGCCCTCCTTATGGAGACTTTGCAAAGTTCTCATATTGACATGGGCTAGTCGGCGATGCCATAGCCAATCCACATCGGCCTTTCCGAATAAGCACATCGGACCTGTAGTGGTTTGCTCCGAAAAGTCCACCACATACAAGTCATGTTCGACGTACCCAATGAAAGCGACCTTGAGAGACTTGCTCCACATGAGGACCACAATATCAACATCAATAAAGACGGCAAAGCCCATCTTACCAAGAGCAAGGACTGAAAGTAAATTGTATCCAAGGGTCTCAACAAGCATGACGTTCATGAGTGTAATGTCGTGAGCAACCACAACCTTGCCGAAACCCATTACCTTAGACTTTGATTTGTCGGCATATGTCACGATGATTTGATCATCATTTGGCTTTAACTCCTTGACAATAGACGAGCTTCCGGCCATATGACTTGTGCAACCACTATCAAGCACCCACTTTGACCCTCTGGAAGCATAAGTCTACAAAAGATCATGCTAATTTTTTAGGTACCTATTTTTCAATGGGTCCTCTTTTGTTAGCAACAAGGGTCTTGGGAACCCAAATAGACCAAGCAATATAACCATCATATGGGCCAACATATTGTGCATACACATTACCATAATAATAATGCATTAGAATATAGTGAGGGTTAGCACTACCCGCAAAGTCATCATGAGACATAGTTTTACCACTTGTGGTCTTACTATCCACAATGGTCTTGTTGGTCTCTTGTGCGGGCTTGGCCTTCTTCTTCTTATTGTTCTTCTTCTTGGTTTTGGAAACAAAACCAATGCCCCCTTTATCACCACTATGCCTTTGCTTGCTCAAAAGATCATCAATGGACTTGTTGCCTTGTGGAAATGTGGCCTTAGCAAGCTCCCCCTTCAACCTAGCATTCTCTTCAAGAATAGTTGTGCTACTAGATGGAATGAAGTTACTAGGTGAAGGAATATTGGCCAATTGAGTTTGAAGCGTTTCATGGGACTTTGTGAGTGACAATAGTTCACTCTCCAAGGCCTTGTGAGCCTTGTTAAGCAAACTAAAGTCCTCGGCAAGTTTTTCATGAACCACACCAAACTCAATCTTGTCCTTTTTAGCCCTTTTGTATTTAGCAATAGCATGATCACGCTCTTTGATGAGTTTGTTAAAAATAGTGTCATTGGCCTCATCAATCCCTTCAAGTTTTAATTCAAGTGACAACCTAGTTTCTTGTTCTTCTTCTAGAGCATTGTTTAAAGCCTCTAGCTCAATCATATGTTCATGCCCAAGTTTACATCTTACATCTAGAAGCTCTTGAGTATGTGAGAGTTGATCTAAGATGTTCCGAAAATGTAACTTATCATCTCCTTCTAGGTTAGTCATAAACTCATCAAAGGCAATTAATTCCTTTTTAACATCAAGAGACATCTCATCATCAATTTCATCATTATCTAAGGGAGTAGAGCGGGATGATGAGGATACCTCCGTTCCTCTTGCCATAAGGCAAGTGACGTTCTTGGTGGGAGAGTTCTCATTTAGAGAATCGAAGAGTGAGAATGTCGGAGTAGAAGTGGTGGCTAATGCAGCCACACCATTATAAGTTTCCTCTTCCTCATCTTCATCATCTTCATTGTCGGAGGAGTATTCTTCGTGAGTGATCAAGACAATTTCTCCCGACTTCTTGTTGATGGGATTCTTCTTGATGAAAGGTTTCTTGTAAGGTGCCTTGAGAGTCTTCTTCAACACAAGTTTACCACCATGATCTTCTCTCTTCTCATAGGGGCAACTTGCCACAAAGTGATAGCGGTCACCACAATTGAAGCAAGTTCTCAACCTAGTGGTATTCTCTCTTTTCCCATTTGGGTTGCTTCTCCGTTGCATTTCCATCTTGGCCTTGGCGGGGTTCTTCCAAAAGTTCTTTGCATAGAAGGCCATATATTGACCATGAGCAATCTTGAATTCATCAGGATGATCCATGGAGAGGCCTTCATCACTATCATCTTCATCCCCATGATCCACAACTTTGGCCTTCAAAACAACATTGACAACATTACTCATACCAAGGGCACGAGCACGGGCGTCTTTGGCATTCTTGGCGGAAACCTTGAAAGCGGCCATCTCTTGCATAACTTCATTGGAGGTCATGAGATGGTAGTTGTGTCTACCTTGTAAGCTCTTCAAGTCCGTGGGCTCAAAGGGCATGAGTGCGCTCACATATTTCCTTTTTATCCATGCATCATCCACATGTGAGGCACCCACATTTCTAAAAGCGGTGGCGGTGGTTTTGAGCCTTCGGTACATGTCTTTGTGATCTACACCTTCTTTCATGTAGAAGCCTTCGGCTTCATTGCTTAGAGCATCATTTCGGTTCCTCCTCATACTCTCATTTCCAACAAACAATACGGTGAGGGCATCCCAAGCTTCCTTGGCAATGCTCAAGTGCTCAATGTGTGGATAGTCCTTTGTCCCCAATCCTTGTTGAATCATATGCAAAGCAGTGGCATTGAGTTGACTATTGACAACCTCTCTTCTTGTCATGTTGTTTGGATCCCCAATAAAGAGTCCATGCGCGATGATGTTCCATAGTTCAATACAAGAGCTGTGCACATGAGTTCTCATTAGTGATTGCCATTGAGCAAAAGTAGCCGACTCTTCAAGCTTAGGTGGGTCACCCCTATTGTACACATGAGGGTGAGGGATGGGAGGATCGGGAGAGTACCAAGAATCACGGTGCTCACCCTTCCCCCCATCAAGTTGTGTGGAGGAATTAGCGTTGTCATGTTTACCCCCCACCATCATACCCTCGGGGGATACCGACGTATTCCCTTTAGGTAAAATGGATGGTTGATCCTCTTGAGGAGATGGGGGTGATGAGCCTTCTTTGTCTTTAAGAAGTTGCTCAAGCATCTTCTTGACTTCGTTGACCAAGGAAGATCTCAATCTTGTTTCCAAGTTTTTGAGATCTTCCATGGTCACCGGGGTCAGCTCACTACCACCATCCCCTTCGTTGCTACCCATAATCTCTTAGGCGGTAAAGCCCAAATAAAGAGCCGAGGCTCTGATACCAATTGAAAGGATCGTATGGGCACCTAGAGGGGGGGGGGGTGAATAGGTGCTACTTCAAATTTTATTCTTTTTCAAGTTAGGGTTTGACAAGAAAGGTAAATTCTCTAGAATATGCAACTATGGTGAATTTACCTATATGTCAACCAAGCACAAGCTAACACAACACTAAGCAATAACAAGTAAAGTGCGGTAAAGGATAGAATTAACCAAAGGAGTGGACGCGGAGACACAAGGATTTATTTCCTGTAGTTCCTTCCTTTTGAGGGGAAGTACGTCTACGTTTGGAGAGGGGGTGGTTTCAAACCACAAACGCCACGAGAGGCCTCCCTTGTTCTCCGATGAACCTCACCCCAACGGGCTCGATCCACCTTCCACTATATCGGCAACCTTTGAGGTGGAAGCCGACACCTTTACAGCAAGTTCCGGGCACACATCCACAACTTAATTGGAGGCTCCCAAATGCAAGCAAGCTGTCAAGACAAATCAAAGACAAGCTTGTAAGAACCAAATCAAAGTTAGGGCTTCCAATGAAACACTAGAGCTTGGGGGCCCTCAAGTGAATGAGGGGGAAATGAAGATCTATCTTGGTGAAGATGTAAATCAAGGCCTCCTCCTTCGATTCTCCAAAGATCAATGACTTTGGATGGTTGGATGAAGAGATCTTGTAGATTTGGTGGCTCTAATGGGGTTGGTGTTCTTGAGCAGCTCGAGCCACAGGAGGAAGAAGATAAGGGTCCCTTTTTATAGGCAGCCCCCTCCACGAACCGTTTTCTGACCGTTGTAGAAAAGTTAGACCGGAGACTCCGGTCTGTAGACCGAAGACTCCGGTCTACACCGGAGACTCCGGCCAATCTCCGGACCAGCCTCCGAACTGCCCTTCTGACTGACCCAGACCAATTCTGCCCCAGCAACACCGGAGACTCCGGACTGAACAAAGTCCGGAGACTCCGGAGTAACCTCCGGTGCAGGATCCAGACCCCTAGTCAGAATGTCCCAGCCAGATCCTGGGAGGCACCACCGGAGCCAGAACCAGAAACTCCGGACCACACCGGAGACTCCGGTCTTGGCAGACCGGGGACTCCGGTCTGGAGTTTCCAGAACAGTGGCATATGAATGTGGTCTTTTCCCAAGAGTGAGGGTGCTGTTCATCTATCATAATACCAACCTGTGGACAATAACAAACTGTAAAATGATCTACTTGTTGTTAATGAACACCAAAAGTGATTATGACAATAAATGCCCTTTCAAGGTTTTCCATCTAGGAGCAATCCACCACCCTTGTGCATGTATGCTAGGGCCACATGCATGTTCACGTGGCATTCCAGCCCTCGGGCAGTCCTTTTCCGACGAAAACCTAATCCGAGGGCCCTGCATGTCTACCCCTATAGCATTCTCCGTACGAGGGTTGACCAATGTAATTTTTTGGTGGTTTAGGTTTGTTTAGGTCATATCTACATGTAAAACCAAGGATAGGCCCAAGGTTACACCGGTTTACCTACGTTTGACTCGTAGCGGGAGTTTCCTCCTACATGTCGAGCACTTCTCTAAGTGTTATCGCATGCACCATAGATAGTCAAATACCCAGGAGCTAGATTTTCCATCTAGGAGCAATACACCACCCTTTTTCATGTATTCTTGGCCACACGCATGTTCTCGTGGCATTCCGGCGCTCGGGCGCTCCTTTTTTTGACAAAACCCTAATCTGAGGGCCCCACAGATCTACCCCATAGCATTCTCCGTATGAGGGTTGACCAATGTACTTTTGTGGTGGTTTAGGTTTGTTTAGGTCATAAATATATGGAAAACCAAGGATAGGCCCAAGGTTCCACCAGTTTACCTACATTTGACCCTCTGCGGGAGTTTCCTCTTACATGTCGAGCACTTCTCTAAGTGTTATCGCATGCGTCAATGGAAGGTCAAACCCGAGAGCAAGGTTTTCCATGTAGGAGCAATCCACCACCCTTTTGCATGTATGCTAGGGCCACACGCATGTTCACGTGGCATTCCGGCCCTCGAGCGGTCCTTTTTCGACCAAACCCTAATCCGAGGGCCCCGCAGGTCTATCCCCGTAGCATTCTCCGTACGAGGGTTGACCAATGTACTTTTTTGGTGGTTTAGGTCTGTTTAGGTCATATATATATATGGAAACCCAAGACTAGGCCCAATGTTCCACCGTTTTACCTATGTTTGACCTGCAGTGGGAGTTTCCTCCTACATGTCGAGTACTTCTTTAAGTGTTATCGCATGCACCATAGACGGTCACACACCCGAGAGCTAGGTTTTCCTTCTAGAAGCAAAACACCACCCTTTTGCATGTATTCTAGGGCCACATGTATGTTCTCGTGGCATCCCGATGCTCGGGTGGTCCTTTTCCACCAAAACCCTAATCCGAGGGCCCCGTGGGTTTACCCCCTAGCATTCTCCGTACGAGGGTTGACCAATGTAATTTTGTGGTGGTTTAGGTTTGTTTAGGTCATAACTACATGGAAAACCAAGGATAGGCCCAAGGTTCCACCGGTTTACCTATGTTTGACCCTCCGCGGGAGTTTCTTCTTACATGTCGAGCACTGCTCTAAGTGTTATCGCAAGCAACAGTGGACGGTCACACACCCGGGAGCTAGGTTTTCCATCTAGGAGCAATCAACCACCCTTTTGCATGTATGCTAGGGCCACACGCATGTTCACGTGGCATTCTGGCCCTCGGGCGGTCCTTTTCCGATGACACCCTAATCCGAGGGCCCCGCGGGTCTACCCCCGTAGCATTCTCCGTACGAGGGTTGACCAATATACTTTTTTGGTGGTTTAGGTTTGTTTTGGTCATATCTACATGGAAACACAAGGATAGGCCCAAGGTTCCACCGGTTTACCTATGTTTGACCCATAGCAGGAGTTTCCTCCTACATGTCGAGCACTTCTCTAAGTGCTATCGCATGCACCGTAGATGGTAACACACCCGGGAGCTAGGTTTTGTTGGGTTCGCAGCATAGAAAACAAAAAAATTCCTACGATGGGAACTATAAGCGGCAAGATCCATCTATCTAGATACAAGCAATGGGTGGATATACATCCATAGAATACATACCCTCAAAGACCGAAAAGATTTTTCGAGTATGAACTCATTGGTGATGTAGTTAATCTCTTGCCTATCTCAAGATCGTGATGAAGTCCATCTGGTCCAGCAGGTGCAACACCATCAAGTCCAGCACCGCAAAGCAGTGGTGCATCCATGATCGCACACACGTTTGGGTATCCTGACAACCTCCACGCCCTGGCTCCAATGATTCAGCGGAAACAACATATCCTTCAAGAAAAATCCACCTTGAACATGTATCTCGCTGATCTGAGACCATGGGGAAATTCTAAAGGAGGGAGAGAGATCCTTCGCGAGGAGGTGTGATATGAGAGGAGGAGAGGGGGGCCTTTTATAGGGAGCGAGGACAGCCAAGGGGCATGGCGCCACAACCATGGTGGCTGCCCCCACCTCTTCCACATTCATGTGGGTGGAGCTCCCACTCAAAATGAAAATCCTCCACTCACATAAACATGCCTCCACTCAAAAATCCACTCAATTTAATGCAAGCTCTCATTTAAATAAAACTATTTTATTTATTTATTCAGATTTTTTAATTACATTAATTAAAAAACATTCACATAAAACCCCTTGCAACATTTCAATATCATATGCAGAACCAGTTTCTGCAATTTCGCCCGAAACAATTCCGGTTTCCATTGAAATAATTCCCACGCTTTGTTTTTCTTTATCTGGCATATTATTTGCTCCAAATGGTGTCGGTATCCCTTAAGTGTGTCACCCTACGGTTCACGAATAATGCAAACTTGACCGAGACCCCTCTCCGATCAATAATCAACAGCGGGACCTGGAGATCCGTACTTACTCCCACACATTCAATGATGAATTCTATGATAGTGTGAAACTTTTACGCATGTAACTCAATACCTTTGTCTCACGATATATTTCATGTCTGAGATTCAATCATCGGTATCTCCATACCTAGTTTGATCTTGTTACCAACATGTACTCTTTTCTTGTTCCCGTGATATAACATTCTAGTGATCTCATCACTTCCTTGCAAGCTAATTAATGTGATATCACCAAGAGGGCCCAGAGTATATCTATCCGTCATCGGGATGGACAAATTCCACTCTTGATCCATGAGCCTCTACATAACACCTCCATAGCACTGAACCCACCTTTATAGTCACCATGTTTCGGTGTGATATTTGATGTTATCAAGATACTCTTCTAGTGTTAGTGATTGACATGATCTCATTGTCTAAGGACTAGGATTACTTCGTATGATGTTATAGCAATATAAACACAATGAATTTGATCGTAATGCTATACTTCGGATGGATGTTCATCACATCATTCCAAAAATGTTGTGACCTCGTTATTAACAACATCTAATCACTACAAGAAAAATGTCCTTTTACAACGGATGGTTTCCGTGGTTGAAGGCCCGATTTTCATGGCTGGAGAGTCTTCTACGAAGGATGCCTTTCGTGGTAAAATCCCCGTCACAAATGAATCTACCACAATATTTTTGACCGTGGCGGATCGCACCTTTTAGCCACGAAAAGTCGTTCCGTCATAGATATGTTCGCCAGCCGCGTTGACTGCTGACGTCTTACAAAGTGCCACATGGCGAGCACCGTTAACGGCCAGTTAACGCTGTTAACTATCAATGAAATCATGGTAGAAGACAGGCCTAGCCAAGTCCTGGTAAGTATTAAGTGGGCATCCCATTAAGGAAGACCAACAGGAACGAGGCCCATTACTGTTTTGCCATGCACTGTTACAAATTGGCCCACTGGTGCAGCCGTGGGCGGCTTGTAAAATTTCTGGCCTGTTACTATTTCCACATACACTATTTGAAATAGGCACATTCACATGGCCCATAAATATACGGGCCCGTTAGTGTTCTGCCCTGCATTGTTCGAAATGGGCCCATTTGGCCATCCCGCTTTGGCCCGTAACCTTTCTGGCCCTTTACTGTATATCCACGTACTACTCGAACTGGCCCATATACTTTGGGCCCTACTATTCAGGCCCGTAAATGTCCGGCCCATGTTTTGGCCTGTTACTGTTTTAACCTAGTGAGTTCCTTGGCTTGTTACTGTTCCGGCCTGGTGCAAACTCGGCCTGTTACTGTCCTGGCCTGGTACGATCCTGGCCTTTTTCCTGGCTAAGCCTAGTACTATTCTGGCCCGTTACTATTTTGACCATTTAATATTCTGGCCCTTTACTGTTTCGAGAGTTACTGTTTCGGTCTGTTACCGTCTTGGCCCGTTACTATTTCGGCCTGTTACTTTCTCGGCCCGTTACTATTTTGGCATGTTACTATTTAAAGCTATTGCTGTTTCGGCCTGCCGTTATTTCGATCTGTTACTGTTTTGGCATGCCACTGTTACAACATGCTGCTGTTACGTACCGTTACTATTACTAATCTCTCCGTGGGTCGGCCTCGTTACTTTTACAGTTTCTGCATTTCTGGAGCCCATTTCGATACCATAAAATGTGTACAAATTGTGAGCATTTTTACTGTTCATCGACGACCTAATACAAGACGGGCAAATAGAGAGCACGATACTATACCCTAATCGACCTGGCTAGCGCAGGTATGGTACCGGCTACCACTATGTGCGGACTGCTTCAACTAAATGCCTACACGGCCTATGAGAATTATCAAGATATTACATCAAATGCAAACTACTTAAAGTTATTGCATATTATCAACTCAAGAGAAAGAAAATTCAGCATTTTAGTTGACAATCGAGTTGATAGCAGTCCTTAATTTTATTTTTCCATCTATCACCTGCATCTTCCTTTTGAGAGTGACATATACATTGGAAAACAACCTTGAGACATGATCTTGTAGCCGCCCCTTTGGTGGCGATAACAATAATTGCAGTCTGAAACTAAGTAATAACAAGTTAATATGTCAAACAAGTCAAACTAGTCATTTAACTGATACGACATGAGCTATGAACTGGAGTTTACTACTGCTCAATGGTTAAAATATATTGACCATCACGTCAAACAAACAGGACAAGCAAGCATTAAACAAGTGTGCCTACCGTGAAATGAGAAATATAACAATGTGTGTGGCTTATAATTTCAGCAAATATAAACTAGCCAGGTCATATCAACATATATATATATATAGAAGAATAAACCAGACAATGACATGCAGTTACTGTCGTAGCTAAGAATGAACGAGACAGAAATAATAACAGCATCACGTGAGGACTTGTAGAGCAGGAATACAAACCAGAAATGAACTATATAGTAGAGGATAGTTATGTCGTTGCTTAGTATTTACGAGAACCAGATATGAAATATAATGGCGTCGCTTGTGAACCTGTAGAACAGGACATGCAAGCATTAGGCAAGTGTGCCTATAATGAAATGAGCAGTCAAACCAAGTATTTCTTAGAATTTTAGCAAATATAAACTAGCCAGGTTATTTCAACAAGTATATATATATAAGCATCTGTATATCATGGAAAGCAAGAGACGTTGGTTGACTCAGAATTTGCGGTGAACTACACAATGACATGCAGTTACTGTCGTACCTAAGAATGAAACAAATAGAAATTATAATGGCATCATACCAGAACTTGCAGAGCAGGAACGCAAACCATGAATGAACTACATAGTAGAAGATAGTTATGTTGTTGCTTAGGATGAACCAACACAAAATTAGAAATATAATGGCATCTCTGGCGAACTTGTAAAATACGACAAGCAAGCATTAGACAAGTGTGCCTACAATGAAATGAGCGATCAATCAAAATGTTTCTTAGAACTTTAGCAAATATAAATTAGCCAAGTCATTTCAACAAATCTATACGGAAGCGGTCGTTTATCCTGGAATGCAAGAGACGTTGGGTGACATAGAATTTGCGGTGAGCTATACAATGGGCATGGAGTTACTTTCGTATCTATGAACCGAATAGAAATTATAATGGCATCATGAGAGAACTTGTAGAGCAATAATGTAGACCACGAATGAACTATATAGAGAGGATAACTATGTCTCTGCTTAGAACGAACCATTAGATATGAAATATAATGGCATTTCTTATGAACCTGTAGAACAGGACAAGCAAGCATTACACAAGTGTTCCTACAAATGAATTGAACAATCAAATAGAGTGTTTCCTAGAATTTTAGCAAATATAAACTAGCGAGGTCATTTCAACAAATGTATATGGAAGCAGTAGTATATCTTGGAATGCAAGAGATGTTGGTTGACTCATAATTTGCGGTGAGCTACACAATGAGCATGCAGTTACTTTTGTAGCTAAGACTGAACGAGACAAAAATTATAATGGCATCATGCAAGAAATTGTAGAGCAGGAATGCAAACCATGGTTGAAATACACAGTAGATGATAGTTATGTCATTGCTTAGGATGAACTAGCACCAGATTAGAAATATAATGGTGTCTCTTGCGAACCTGTAGAAGAGGACATGCAAGCATTACACAAGTGTGCATAGAATGAAATGAGCAATCAATCAAAGTGTTTCTTAGAATTTCAGCAAATATAAACTGGCCAGGTCATTTAAACAAATATATATGGAAGAAATCGTTTATCCTGGAATGCAAGAGATGTTAGGTGACCCAGAATTTGCGGTGAGATACACAATGAGCATGCAGTTACTGTCGTAGCTAGGAACCGCATAGAAATTATAAAGGAATCATGAGAGAACTTGTACAACAAGAATGCAAACTATGAATGAACTATATATACAGTAGAGGATAGCTATATTGCTGCTTAGGAGGAACCATTAGATATGAAATATAATGGCATTGCTTATGAACCTGTAGAATAGGACAAGTAGGCATTACACACAAGTGTGCCTACAAATGAATTGAGAAATCGAACAAAGTGTTTCCTAGAATTTTAGCAAATATAAACTAGCCAAGTGATTTCAACAAGTATATATGGAAGCAGTATTATAGCCTGGAATGCAAGAGACGCTTGGTGACTCAGAATTTGGGGTGAGCTAAATAATGGGCATGCAGTTACTTTTGTAGATAATAACGAATGAGACAGAAATTATAATGGCATCATGCGAGAACTTCCAGAACAGGAACACAAACCACGAATGAACTACATAGTAGAGGATAGTTATGTCATTTCTTAGGATGAACCAACACCAGATAAGAAATATAATGGAGTCTCTTGCGAACCTGTAGAAGAGGACAAGCAAACATTAGACAAGTGTGCATACAATGAAATGAGCAATCAATCAAAGTGTTTCTTAGAATTTTAGCAAATATAAACTGGCCAGGTTATTTCAACAAATATATATGAAAGAAGTCGTTTATCCTGGAATGCAAGAGATGTTGGGTGACCTAGAATTTGCGGTGAGCTACACAATGGGCTTGCAGTTACTATCGTAGCTAGGAACCGCATAGAAATCATAAAGGCATCATAAGAGAACTTGTAGAGCAAGAATGCAAACTACGAGTGAACTATATATACAATATAGGATACCTATGTCGCTGCTTAGGTCGAACCATTAGATATTAAATATAATGGCATTGCTAGTGGACCTGTAGAACAGGACAAGCAAGCATTACACAAGTGTGCCTACAAATGAATTGAGCAATCAAATAGAGTGTTTCCTAGAATTTTACCTAGTATAAACTAGCCAGGTCATTTCAACAAATATATATGGAAGCAGTAGTATATCCTGGAATGCAAGAGATGTTGGATGACTCAGAATTTGCGGTGAGCTACACAATGGGCATGCAGTTACTGTCGTAGTTAGGAACCGCGTAGAAATTATAAAGGCGTCATAAGAGAACTTGTAGAGCAAGAATGCAAACTAAGAATGAACTATATATATAGTAGAGGATAGCTATGTCGCTGCTTAGGACGAACCATTAGATATTAAATATAATGACATTGCTTGTGGACCTGTAGAACAGGACAAGCAATCATTACACAAGTGTGCTTACAAATGAATTGTGCAATCGAATAGAGTGTTTCCTAGAATTCAGCTAATATAAACTAGCCAGGTCATTTCAACAAATATATATGGAAGTAGTAGTATATCCTAGAAAGCAAGAGACGTTGGGTGACTCAGAATTTGCGGTGAGCTACACAATGGGCATGCAGTTACTTTCATATCTAATAATGAACGAGACAGAAATTATATGGCATCATGCGAGAACTTGCATATCAGGAATGCAAACCACGAATGAACTACACAGTAGAGGGTAGTTATGTCGATGCTTAGGATGAACCAGCACCAGATAATAAAACAATGACATCGCGCTTGTGAACCTGTTGAAGAGGCTGTGCAAACCAATATGTTCAGTGTTCCCTTTTGAGCTCTATGCAAAGAAAAAACAAATAGTCAGCATTGCATCTTTTAAAGATCTAGATAGCAACAACACAATTATAATTTAACTAGCATAATGAGTTTAAATGGGTACTAAAGGATAGCAGAACGATGCCAGAGAGGTAATAATAGTAGGAACTTAGCTCGGGACAAACCAAATAGATTCAGTACTCCCTCCGTTAGGGATTATAAGGCCTAAGAGCTTTTTTAAAATGTTAGGAATTACAAGTCCTTTCTCATTTATTACCACCTCTCATCCAATGCATGGTATTCTTTTTATTTCTCTTCTCTCATGCATGTATAACTATTGGTGCATGTAGTAATCAAGAGGGTGAGTTAATGATTTTCTTAATCATATCAAAGTGGTCCATAGGCCTTATAATACCTAACAGAGGGAGTAACTGGGGAGAAGGGCATCCACACTAATATTTTCCACTGACTTTACATTTTGCAAGAACTACACAACAGCAGGCAACTACTGTTGTAGGGAGTAGCTAAGAACATGTGCATGACAACATAACAAACATGTGCATGACTTGAAATTTCTAGAGCAGCGAATGCAAACCAACTTGTCATGCGACTTGTGTGTACTAGCATGATTACAAAAATGCAATTCACTGAACAGGCTTTAACCTGCTATACTGATGAGAAAACAAAAAGGGGTTGGATATTTGGTTACCTTGGTCGGAGAGGCATCTAAGCATCATCGGTACCATGTGGGTGACGTCCAGGTAACCGAGGCTATTGTGGTTGCGGGGAAGCAGATATTGGGCGGTCGCGGAATCAGATCTTGGGCGGTCACGGAGGAATATCTTGGGTGGTTGCGGAAGCAGATCTTGGGAGGTCGATGCTGGCTTGAGCATGGTGGACGAGAGCATTGCTAAGGCAGATGCGGTGCAGCAAATAGCGACGCATGTGCAGCTGGTCTGGAGCGGTGGACAGAGAACTCGTTGAACTAGATCCCGTTCAGTGGACATCGATGAAGTGGATCCGGTATGGTTGGCTAGCTTTCGGTGGCGGGGAAGCAGAGCTTGAGCGGTCGTGGACGCCATTGGCATGGTCAGCGAGACCGTAGCTCTGGTGCAGTGGCAGAGAGACCCGGTGAACTAGATCCTGTGGGGTGGGCGCCGGTGAAGTAGCTCCACGGTGGTGCACGACACCACAGCTCAAGCGGCTCAGGCCCCCGTGGAATTGCCGCCGGCCCGTGCACGCGGTGGTCACAGAGGGCGTGGGGGAGGAGCTTGTGATTTTTGGGAGGGGCCAGCGCGAAAAACTGCGCAAATTAGGGACAATGGAGGTGAAAAGAAAAATAATTATGAGCGTGCCCCCAAGCTACCTAATGTAGCTTGACCATAGGGCGTCTGAACAATGCGTAAAATGGTAATTTTAAAGTCAAATTTTTTTTGAAACGGAGGGGTGTGAAATGCTACACGGTCGGTGGGTGATTTTGCCGCTTGATTGATATTTTGAATTTGGCTAGCGTCCATCTAATAATAATAGAAAAATGGTACTCCCCGGGTGGGGGATTTGGCCTCAAAGATTTTGAAACGGTGGGGCGGGTAATGCTGCAAGGTGGGTGGGTGATTTTGCCGCTTGATTGAGATTCTGAATTTGGCTAGCGCCCATGTAGTAGTACTACCACTAGTAAAAAATTAAGGTGATAGAATATACGACTATCTGGTCAGGAATTCATGGCCGAGAGTCACATCAACTGATCATTCGTGACCACACTTGAGTAGAGTACTAGTTACTCCCTCCTGCTCATTTTGTTAGGTTCATCCAAATTTTGACAAATCCAAATCAACAAATATGGGTCGGAGGGAGTTGTTTTTCTAGGAATTCACATATTGTGTTGCATATCACACATAGAATTGTTAGTTGGACCCTTTTTTTGCCCGCGTGTAGCAACCCCTCGCATTAACTTGCCAGGAACCGAACCGAAGAGAGATATTGCATGCGGGATGGGAAAGGATCGTTGGCGGTTGGGCTTGCGGTTGCTGTGTGCATGCGGTCTTCTCGTTTCCACACGCTTCCCTTGGCATTCTCATGCCTTTTTTAATAAATGTCTATCGCTGGAACCGCTTCCTTTGCCATTCGACGGGACCGAGATCACACGAACACCATCATCCATGGCGGGCAACAAGCAGCAGGATTCATAATGGGCTGATCTCCCTGAGGGAGTCGTGCAGAAGATAGGTGACATCTTCCTGTCGACAGACAACTTCGACCACTACGCCGCCTTCCGGGCAGTCTGCAGCGCCTGGCGCGGCTTCACGAAGGAGCGCTTTATACCATCCAACTGGATTGTTCTAGAGCACCAGTTGTTGGAGGAGTATCGGGTAGACGACGCTGCCATCATGTTGTTGAACGTGATAACCGGCCGCCACCTTGAGAAGAATATTAGTAGGGTTATTCACATGTGCTTTCTTGATATTCATATGTATATGTGTGATCTTTTTTTGTGTTCACCTCCTATACGATATTTTTTTCAAGTTCTGTTTGTCCACATACTTGTTTACCTTGATTGAATCTCTGTCTGTTTACCTTGACCAAATCTCTGCTTATCCTCTCTCTCTCTCTCTATCCCTCGCTGTGTTTCTGGAAGGTACTTTTACGTTAGTAGCACAACCGGCGGACTCCTTGTGCTTGGACAGAGGGTGCAGCTATAGGGGTTCGCAACATAGAAAACAAAAAACTTCCTACGATGGGAACAACTATGTACCAAGATCTATCTACTAGATACAAGCAACGGGTGGATATACATCCATAGAGAACATATTGTATACCGACAAAGTTTAACGAGGTTGTACTCGTGGATGATGTAGACGAGCACTTGACAATCTCAATATCGAGAGGAAGTCCTAGAATGGCAAATCAGCGGCGCATCCGTGCTTGCACACACATACAAGGCACCGAGCAACCTCCGCCTCCTTGCTCCAGTGATGCAGCAGAAGCAACAACTCTTTATTTCCAAAAAGCCACCAGGAACATGTATCTCTCTAGTTTGAGACCATGGGGGATAAACTAGAGGGGGAGAGAGATCCTTCGCGAGGAGGTGTGAGTATGAGAGGGGGAGTGGGGGTCCTTTGTATAGGAGGAGGGGGGAACCCCAAGGGGGTGGCTGGAGCATGGGGCTGCCCCCTTCCCTCCTTCATTCATGTGGAGGAAGCTCCACTCACAAAAAGATGACCCTTCACTTCTCCACTCAAAAAACCCATTAAATTTCCACCAAATTTAATGTAATCTCTCTTTAAATAAAACTCCTTTTATTTATTTATTCAGAATTTTGTGAATTACATTAATTAACAAACATTCACATAAAACCCCTTGCTAGTATTCTATTTCACATATAGAAACAATTTCCGCAATTTCACCAGAAACAATTCCGGTGTCTAGTGAAATAAATTCCTACGCTTTATAAATCTTTTTGTCAAGAAAATATTTGTTCCAAATGGTGTCGGTGTATCCTAAGTGTGTCACCCTATGGTTCACGAATAATGCAGACATGATTGAGACCCCTCTCGGATCAATAATCAGAAGCGGGACTTGGAGATCCATACTGACTCCCACACATTCAACGATGACTTCTTGTGATCGTGAGAACCTTATACGCTAGTATCTTAATCCCTTTGTCTCGTGATATATTACATGTCCGAGATTCGATCATCGGTATCTCCATACCTTGTTTGATCTCGTTATCGACATGTACTCTTTTCTTGTTCCCGTGATATAACATTCTAGTGATCAAATCACTTGCTTGCAAACTAACTAATGAGATATCACCGAGAGGGCCCAGAGTATATCTATCCATCATCGAGATGGACAAATTCCACTCTTGATCCATGAGCCTCAACATAACACCTTCGTAGCATTGAAACCATCTTTATAGTCACCCTGTTACGGTGTGACGTTTGATGTTATCAAGATACTCTTCTAGTGTTAGTGATTGACATGATCTCATGGTCTAAGGATTAGGATTACTTCGTATGATGTTATAGCAATATAAACACAATGACTTTGATCGCAATGCTATACTTCGGATGAATGTTCATCACACCATCTAATAATGTTGTGACCGCGTTATTAACAACATCCAATGTCCATGATCAGGAAACCTTGATCATCTTGTTAATCAACGAGCTAGTTTATGTGAGAGGCATAACTAGGAACTTTCTATTTGTTTATTAAACGCACATGTATTAACATTTTCGTATTAATACAATTATAGCATGCAAAATAAACATCTATCATATACTTGGAATATACATAATAACAACTTTATTATTTTCTCTCAGGGCATATTCCCTTCAGCAACCATACAAGACACGGTTGTACAACCCCTTCTTGGGCGCTATCAAGCGCTTGAGGGTGGAGATACCGACCGAGCAGGTGGCTTCTGTCGCTGTGATGATGTTCCCGTCGTTGATGGTGTTTACATAAAACCATCGGAACACCATCATTCGGTGGGAAGATGAGGGCATGGAGGAAGGTAGTCGCCCGGTATTTGGTGAAGGGTGGTACACGCCGACTGACTTCGCGGAACTCCGAAGCATGAATTCTTACGCGGGTGATGTTTTTGTCACAAACAAATATGTGTCTGTCCTCTCGACTATGCCTGCTGCTGCTCATGGAGATGTCCAGATGCAGCGCTCTGCACAGACCCTGAAGATGCATGCCACCATCCCAGGCCCTATTCCGGGCTGCTGGTACCAGGAGAATCGTTTTTACCTCATCGAGTCTGACGGGGAGTTATTGTTCATTGTGAGTGGATCGGTCTACAACAGCAGGCCTGTTGTTTACCGGGTTGATACACTAAACTGTGTCCTTCATCCGGTCAGATGCATCGGCAGCCATGCTCTCTTCGTTGCTGACAATCGATGCATTTGCGTCGATAGTGCCAGGGTACCCACGGTGCAGGCCGAGATCATCTACTATCCGGACCTATCCCAGTTTAGATCTTACAACTTTGAGGCTCTTGCATGGGAAGAGGAGCCAAGGGTTGACCATGGGTATGGAGTAGGAGGATTATGGATCAATAACCATCCTTTCGAACTCGATCGATTGCTGGCAAAGTATTGTAGAATCATCGAGCATTCTGAGCTGCAGATGGTGCCTCCTTATGGTGAATATGGCACCACCCACTATGATTACTACGATGGCTACCTGTCAGATTAGATTGATTGATCATGTGGGTATGGTCTCGTTATATTCTCTGTCTGTGAATATTCAAGTGCAAGTTGTATGGTGTGCCTGTAATACAATGGATGCTCTATGTTTCAAAAATATCATGTGTTGTACCTCTTTCAATTTCATTGTTTTTCTATGTACGTGTAGGAATTATGATACATGCTCGCTTTGTAGCAATCCGCAAACAACTTACAACTGCGAATTACAATCCTTAAATGACTTAAAACTGTGAATTACAGTAGATTATTACAATCCTCAAACAACTTACAACAGCGAATTATAGTAGATTACATTCCTCAGTAAACTTACAACAACTTACAACAGCGAATTAATGTTGCATAAATCCAGCACAACTAAAAAAACAATATAACTCTGTGTTGCAAAAAAGGTCTCTATGGAGCTTACATGACGAGACATGTAACAACTGGCTTCCCGTGAGAGCTGCAGATGAGATTATGAAGTATATTCTGCATCAAAATTTGCCTATTTTTCAATTCATTCAAGTCTTTGCGTACTAGGGTGATTACTGAATCTGTTTTGTTGGCTTCTTGCTCAACAATATCAAGGGCATCTTGGATGGCATCCCCAAATAATCTTTCGACTGGAATAAGAGGGTCATTCGAAGTAGTGTGCCATGAGCAATAGGTATTGTCACTGCTGCTGTCTGAAACAAACTGTAAACTTGGAGAAGATGGTCTTTGTTCTGCATTTAGAGGGATATTTGCAGCCTAAAACAAACACAAAATAAGTTATAACAACATTACCAAGTAATCACATCACTATGGATTTTAAATGTGTCAATACGGTGATATGAGGAAAGAAGCAATTAACAGTGGTGGCTCATACATCTATTTCTTCTTGAATAACTGGACTAGTTGACGCCATGGAGCAATGCGAGCATGTGATACTCTGTGAAATGACTGCTCTACTAGAAGATGGCTGAGGCCAAGACAAATCAAGTTACTTTAACAGAAGACTTGGGAAACAAGCTATAAGTTCATTTCAAATAAATTTGAAAAGATTTCACCGGACAAAAATAACAATGCGTGTAATCAACCAAAGTACCTGATGCAGACTGATCAAACAAAAATGTGCAGAACATGAAAAAAACGAATATGAAAACTAAGGTCTAGTTTGGCAGCAAAGTATTTTTGAAGTATTTAGAGAATACTTTGGTTTTTTAAAATATTGAAGTATTGAATACTTCAAGGTGTTTGGATGAAACAAATACTGTGTTTTTAAAACTAAAATATCCTCCAAAACTGTGTTTTTTTAAAGAATTTGAGAATAAGGTCTGGCCCTCTTTTTTGCAAAACTGAGAAAGGAGAAAAACTGTAGTATTTCTTAGTGAGGCATTTAAATACTTTGTTTTTTTTAGAATACTTCAGTTTTAAAAAAACTTTGCTGCCAAACTAGGCCTAAGCCATTATGTTTCTTATAAACTAGTCAGGAACTACACAACGAAAGTTGCCACTGTTTTAATCATAGGGGTAAAAAGAGTACCTGAATCAACCAAAACAGACCAATTGTGTGCCTCGAATATACTAGCCAGATCATTCCAGACAAACAATAAAAAAAATTATCATACATTGGGTTATTCATGAACAACCAGATCATTTCAACGGTTCAGCGGCCTTAGAACAAAACAACTGAACCATCATGTGCCTCGTATTAAAATGGCTAGTTCATGTATTTATGATACACAGTAGATACAAGAGTGGGATGAAGGGCACAAAGTTCATTATGATACATGTGTATTATACAAGATCTAATCGCTATTGTGGCCTTGTTCTTATTATTAGCCAACTCAGATGCAATACCCCTGGTCTCTGCATATCAAGGAAATTGAACTAAGAAGATGGAACAAAAGCAGACCATTGTGGGGATAAAATGTTTGACGCAAATTTTTGGCCAAAAATATGAAAACAAGATAGAAAAATGGTAAATTTAAGAAATTAAATGTGGCAAGGACCAAATTTTGGTTTCCAAACTTCGGGTGTGTGGGTGGGTGGGGGGTGGAGGCTTATAGTAGGCGTTGCATGAGTTCTACGATGGCTACTGTGGATGGGCGTACTATGTACTCCACTATTGCTCCTCTGCATAAACGTAAGGCCAACTGTAAGTACAAACATGTTCCATCATGATATAAGTAGGCATGAAGTGAAACAAAAGTGATGGGGTCTTAAGAGATTATATGAGCCTCACTCTATGATACTGTGTGCAAACTGGGGTTGCTCGTTGCATAATAACAACAAATAGTTAGTACATGATAACACGACAATAGCAGGATGGAAAATACTCGTAAATCGGCCAACGAGATAGACATTGTACAATCATATGTTCCGTGGAAAGGTACAACAGAGAATGTAAACAAATATGTTAAGTGTCTAATAATTCACAAATAAATATACGTAAAAATAGTTCAATGCGTAGAGTTTAAGCCTAACCACAACGAGTAATTTAGTAAATTACAGGTATATCAAGTAAAGAAACTATTGGTTAGGAAATTTAGCACAAAACAGTACATTGCCAAACAAAGCAACTCCCGCAGAGAGATCAGGTTACCTCGGTCGGGGCGGCGTCTAGGTCTCCTCCGCATCCTCGTGGGTCACGTCGAGGTCACCGAAGGTGCTGCGGTTGTAGTGGGTGTCGACGACGGGGAAGCAGATCTTGAGCGGGCGAGGATAGAAGTAGAGCGCTGGACCACAGCGTCCGTGGAGCAGATCCAGGGCAGTCGATGACGTGCTCTGTGCGCCGGACATGAGGTTCGATTGATCAGATCAGGTGTGGCGAGTACGCAGGCCTAAGTGAAGTGGGGATGTTCTGGCCGGTGACGTGTTCCTGGAGGAGAGAGGGGGGTAGGTTTTTTGGTGTGTGTGCGTGTAGGTGATATAGGGGGAGAGGGGGTGGCCGGGTGGGGGGATTGCCGCGGGGGAACTACGCCTACTGCTAGTACTGTAGTGGGAAAAATACGAGTGAAGCCTCCCACCTACCAAATTCACTAGGGGTCCGATGGGAATTTTGAAATTTTGGGGCACCAATTATGTCCGGATAGAGGGGTGATTTTACCGCTGTATTTTTGTTTTGAATTTGGTCATGGTCCATGTACTCCGTCTTTTCTCAAGAATCCAAGGCGTACTCCCTCTCTATTCAATAATCCAAGACCGTACTCCCTTTCTGTTCAGAAGTCCAGCACCTCAAGTCCTCAACTAATCATCCATGGCCATACACCCAATGATCAGGAATCTCCAAGAAGAATGGATATTGTGCAGCCATTGCCAAGGGCTAATTAATTAGGAGTAACACAAATCAGATGTTAATAAAGGTGAGGCAAATTTCATTATCACTGAGTTAGAGGACTAAATCTAAGCACGATATGAACAATTATATGTGTTTATCTCTGGTCCATGCGATAGAAGTGAACAATTACATAAAAGTCATAATAAACTCCTCAATACTCCATAATAACATTAGCATCAAACTTAGTTTACATCCAAAATGCATCCTTGCTAGTACCAAAAGAGAACGTCCATGCGACTACTACTAGTACTAAGTAAACTGGAGTAGTAAAATAGTACTAAGTACTACTAGTTACACCATCACAGTCTTGCTAGGATCATTAGCTATAGATTAAGATCATTTTTTCTTGTCAATGCAAACCAAGAAAGATACACTCTCTACCCTTCAGAAGGAACCGCGACGGCACCCCGAGGTATGTCGTGAGCTTGTCGGATAGGAAGTTGGCCAGTGGCGATCTTCTCGACAGCTCGATTATCGCACTAAGTGTCTCGAACATCGAGAAGTATGCCAACCCCGGCGGTCCAGGGGCACATAGTTTCACCGTGTACTGCAGCCACAAGCACCTGTCATGCCTGATGCATACAGAGGACACGATGGAGGCCAAGCCGAGCGCGCTGATAGTCAGGCCAAACACAGTACCGTCATCCCCATAGAGGATGCACGTAAATCTCCTCGTGATTGCTGGTGGCAGAATCGACATCACGCAAAAGAAGGCGAGGACGTAGATGGCCCTAGTTACTATGATCCCGTGGGCCTCATTCATGTGGAAAAGAAGCCCTGCCGGCAAGGCGATGAAACGACATGAAAGATATATGCAGGAGCACGGGCCATGCGGGCACGCGATCTTGTGCTCGTCGAGCTCTTTGAAGGCGACCAAGCTAAAGCAGCCTTCGTAGGGGAACTCAATCATCGCCACAGACTCGACGATGTCCATAGCCGCCGACCCGCGGTACATGCACTTATGGAAGTGGTTACAGAGGGAAGATCGCCTCACCGATGTAGTTCCCTCCAGCCAGAAACCCGCGTTGCCTTTGCTGAGGACTATAGTGATTGAATTTGGTATTTTACCTTGCCCTGCCTCTTTGACCACTTCACACCATGCTTCACACTGCTTCGTCAAAACAAAAAAAAGGCTGCAGAAATTTGATAGGTGAATAAAGCAGGTGTCACGCGGTATTGTACCCGACAAATAGATCCACATGAGAGGCAAGAAGATCTACTCCTAGAGTGGGGTCCTGTTGCAGAGTGTACAGTGTTGCAGGGGAGAAACCGAGGACTACATTCATGTCTTCGACACTAACCTAAAATTAACTTTTTTGTACTGAGGGAGCAGTAGCATACACATTGTACTACTTCGTATAGTGTATCACTAGTACTAGTATACTCCCTCTATTCCAAGTATTGAGAAATTAGTAGGAGTAGTGAAGTATTGAACAACGTATCCAAGCTACTACTCCAATAGAGAGAGTACAATCACTTTGTTTTATTTGTTCTTTTTTACTACTAGTTGTAAAAGCTAATGTAGATTATTTCAGAACAAAATTTGGCTCTATGATATGTAGAACACACACTGATTTCTTAGTTTCAGGGTCCTTGTGCTAAATGCATAGACTTGGATATAATTTTCATTATTTTATGAGGTCCATGATGAAACTTGTACTTCCATCGACCATGTTAACTTGTTATTATAATTCCCAAAGTTTTTAGTACTATAGTATGATTTTTCAAGCTTCCTAGCTAACTTCGCACCCAAATGTTGATGTCAAAGCTTCTAACATGTTTTTATTGTGAAGCAACTACAAAGATGATGGCTCAAAATACCGTCGCCCCCTTTTTACACATAAAGTATAACCTTTAAGGGCTTGCTTGATTCATATGATAGGAAAAGTATAGGAATAGGAAAAGCGTAGGATTGGGATGTCATGCCGACTTGAATCCTACGAGAAGAGGAATTTTTTTTGATACAGGAAAAGGAATTTTTCCATGAGGTATGATTTAATGTTTCTTTCTTATAAGAATTGCACTACAAGATTTCTATAGGATTAATTCCTATAGGATGTGTTCCTATGAATCAAACAATAACATAGGAAAAATTCCCATAGGATTCAAATCCTAAATAATTCCTTTGCAATTCCTATGAATCAAACATGCCCTAAATGTATACGCCCTTTCAAGCTTCTAGCCTAAATTTGTGCAATAAATTGATTTTTGGGGCTGGATGTTTGAATGAATGGGCGGAATGTTTGATTGGATGGGCGGGATATTTCGGTGCTCTCTCGAAATTTTGAGGCTGAAGCTTAGGTACACTACTCCCACTCCCACCTGGGGATGTTGTACCCGTAAGATAGACCCACACGCCTATACGCTTTCGAGCATTTAATGAGTTGATTGACATCCACCGTATTTCAAACAAGATGACCAAGGTTACATTCATAGTTGCTTTTTTTGACTTTCACAACGATAGTTGCTGATACCGTGTCCATGTTTTGTACTCCGTACATTGGATGCATATTGGCCAATCAAGCTTTGCTTACGAAGGGAAAATGCAAATTTGATTTAAAAAAATTCAAGTGACAACATTGTTTTTGGTTGTGAAGCAACTTCAAAGATTATGGCTCAATATGACATTGTGCCAATTGTCACACGAAGTAACCTATTTAATGGATAAACCCATCCAATCTTACTGGCTAAATTCTTGCAACAAATTGACAATATGGCAATTTACTAAAAACATGTCAATTTTGGTAACATGGTCTAGAGTAATGATGGAGAAGACTCTGGAACGATGGAGAAGTTTGTTTTGAGGTTTGTGCATATCCTTTATTGTGCTAAAGACATAACCAATAGTATCTTCTAGAATCAGATGCTAATTGAATGGAAAAGAAGATCCGACGGCTGATAGTGTTGGGATTCGTGAGTCTTGATCCAACGGTCAATATTCAAAGTTATTCGTACATTATATAGTGGTAATATAACATAAGATAGAGAGTTTAGGGAATTTTCAATAATGTTCAAGACTTATGCTTATATTCGTGGATTAATGGAATATAGCGCTACCGCAATTTAGTGAAAGTATCTCAATTTTGGATCTATATATAAGTGCATGATACCAGCTGCTTGGTTAGGGTATATGTGGGTCGAGGGTTTAAGTTTTAGGGGTTGTTTAGGGTTGAGGGTTTAGGGAATTTTCAATAATTCTCAAGATTTATGCTTATGTTCATCAAGCAGAATAGCGTTCCCAAAATTTAAAATAGTGCGGGAAATTTAGGGTTTAGGGGTATAGGGGTTTAGGATATATAGATTTTAATTTGATCTATAAGTGCATGATACCAGCTGCTTTTGGTTAGGGTTAGGGGTTGAGGTTTTAGGGTTTAGGGGTATAGGGGTTAGGGTTTAGGTTTTAGGAGGTAGGGTTAGGTGAATTTTCAATAATGCTCGAGCTTTCGTGAATTAGAATGGCGTTAGCGCAATTTAATGAAAGTATATCAAATTTTGATCTATTAGTGCATGATACCTGCTTGCTTGGTTAGGGTTGTTTATGGGACGAGGGTTTAGGGTTTTAGTATTGAGGGGTTAGGGTTTTGTTTTTTTAGGGGTAGTTTAGGGTTTTGGATTTTTTCAATAATATGTCTGAGCCTAGGGTAAGTGGTTGAGGGTACATTTAGGGTTTTTAGAGGTTTAGAGTTTAGGGGGTTAGGGTTTAGGGGGTTAGGGTTTAGGGAATTTTCAATAATAATGTTCAAGCTTTATTCCTATATTCGCAGAATAAAATTGTGTTCCCGAATTAATAGAAGTATCTGAAAATTTGATCTGTAATGGTGCATGATAGCTGCTTGGTCAAGATTTAGGGGTTTAGTGTTTCGGGTTTTAGGGTTAGGGGTTTAGTGTCTAGGTTTTAGGGTTTAGGTATTTTGGGTTTTAATTTAGGGTTTAGGGTTTCAGTAATTTTCAATAAAGTTTGAGCTTTAGGAATATATTCATGGAGTATAATGACTTAGCAACAATTTAATATGAAGTATCTCAAATGTTGATCTATATATAAGTGCATGATACCTGCTTGGTTCGGGTTTTTTATGGGTTGAGGGTTTTAGTATTGAGGGTTTAAGGTTTTGGTTTTTTATGGGTAGTTTAGAGTTTAAGAATTTTTCAATAATATATATAGGTTCGAGGTTAGGGTTAGGGGTAGAGGGGTTTAGGGTTTTTAGGGGGGTATAAGGCGTAGGTTAAGGCTTTAGGGGGTTAGGGTTTAGGGTATTTTCAAGAATGGTCGAGCTTTTGTGAATAAGAATGGCGTTAGCACAATTTAATGAAAGTATCTCAAATTTTGATCTATGATGAGTGCATGATACGTGCTTGCTTGGTTAGGGTTGTTTATGGGTCGAGGGTTTAGGGTTTTAGTATTGAGGGTTTAGGGTTTTGGTTTTTTAGGGCTAGTTTAGGGTTTAGGATTTTTCAAATATGTCCGAGCTTAGGGTCAGGGGTTGAGGGTTTATGGTCTTTAGGGGTATAGAGCTTAGGGTTTAGGCTGTAGGGAATTTTCAATAATGCTCGAGCTTTCGTGAATTAGAATGGCATTAGCGCAATTTAACGAAAGTATATCAAATTTTGATCTATTAGTGCATGATAGGTGCTTGCTTGGTTAGGTTTGTTCATGGGTCGAGAGTTTAGGGTTTTGTTTTTTAGGGGTAGTTTAGGGTTTAGGATTTTCGAAATAAAATGTCCGAGCTTAGGGTAAGGGGTTAAGGGTACGTTTAGGGGTTTTAGGGGTTTAGGGCTTAGGGTTTAGGGTTTAGGGAATTTTCAATAATATTTGAGTTTTCAAGAATTAGAATGGCGTTAGAGCCATTTAACGAAAGTATCACAAATTTTTATCTATAAGGGCATGATACCCGCTTGGTCAGGGTTTAGGGTCGTAGGGTTCAAGTTTTAGGTTTTACTGAACTTTCAATAAAGTTCAATCTTTATGCTCAGATTCATGGAATGGAATGACATTAGCAGAATTTAATCAAAGTATATCTCAAATGTTGATCTATAAGTCGATGATATATTTGATTTTTCAGGGTCGTTAAGGGGTTTAGGGTTCAAGGAATTTTCAATACTGTTTAAGATTTATGCTTATATTTGTGGAACAGAATGATGTTGCCGCAATTTAATGGACGTATCTCAAATTTGGATCTATAAGTGCATGATGCCTTTTTTAAGTGTGCATGATATCTACTTAGTAAGGGTTTAATGATGGGTTTAGGAGTTTAGTTTTTTTTAGTATTTAGGGGTTAAGGGTTTAGGTTTTAGGGGTTGTTTAGTGTTTTAGTGGTAGCCATGGGATTTGACGAGTTTTCGAAAAAACAACTTCGCAGTATTGTCCTGCCATGTATAGACATTATTGTGTTTCAACCCGAACGACCAAGATCATCAAGACCATACCGATCAACATCATAGTTTACGACCCCATAGAGTTCCCACACTAGATGGGTGCTTCTTGGGGTAGCAAGCATTTTTGACCGTGGGAGTTTTCACACATATAGTGGATTGTGCGTCCTATCTAACTACGACAGTTAAATGAATTTCATAAAAAATAAAGTCTAGCGCGATGGATAAGGGAGTACAAGTCACATGTGTCTAAGGGCATCCGTAATGTTGGACCCACCCGACTTATGGAAATTACCACAATGTATAAGGTTAGCATTTGAGACATGGTGGGACCCACATAGCTTGTCATATTGCTCCAAGGGGAAATGATTTTTCTATACTCTATGCGAAACCCACAAGCTTTAGGTAACTTTATTTTCTCCACAATGTACTACTATATGCCTTAAGGCGTGCTTTTTTTTACACATTGCGGATGCCCTAAGGAAAAAAGCAAATAATGAGCCCACTTGGCAATGTATGACCAAGCTATAAAACTTCTATGCACACGTCTTCAGTTTAGTGGGTCCCACGAATCGTCTCGTTTCGACACTGTATAGACGGTGGAGCTTACTACTACTAGTAGTACTAGTATATTTATTTTGCTTGGACATATGCCCACCTCTGTCCATGCACTGTACATGCAGAGAGAATAAAACGTAGGCACGAGAAGAGGGCAGCAGCGAAGATAGAAGAGGAGTTGAAGGCGGTTCGTTGTCAGAACAAAGTTTATTACGGGTTCCTAACACGAGGTACTCCTGCCGCCTTTATAGTGTAGTACACTCTACTAGTAGTAAATTTCAAGACCTATGCACGCAAAAAATTGGAAGTGTATTTTCTCTCTCCTTGGATGCCTCTCATCTCTCCACCCCTCTTCCCTCGTGCACCGGCCCGACTGATCTCTCCCTCGTCCATAGCGTGGCGCTGCGCACGTGTGCCTTGGTACGACGACTCTATTTCTTTTTTAGGGGGCAGCTCTATTTCTCTGGCGTGTTCAGCAGCCATGATGGTGTGGACTAGGAGTAGTACTATACTAGTATATAGGAAGGAAACCACTTTGGTCCTTGGCGGCAAAAAAATTCAAACTTTTCCGTTTTAGAAATTTTCACTTGCTTCCCAAACACCGGGAGGGAAGGTTATTCAAAAGATCTGACATTCACATTAGTAATACTTCTAATCATATCTTTATCTTGTCTTATCTCTTACAATACCATACCACGACAAGTGAATGATACCCCTGTCTAGCCAGGGTCATTTAGGGGATTAGGGTTTACGGTTTAGCGAACTTTTAATAATGTTCAATCTTTATGCTTATAATCGTGGAACATAATGGTGTTACTACAATTTAATGAAAGTATCTCAAATTTGGATCTATGAGTGCTTCTTGGTTTGGGTTTAATTATGGGTTGAAGGGTTTATGGTTTTAGTATTTAGGGATTTAGGGTTTAGGGTTTAGAGTTTAAGGGTTGTTTATTAGGGTTTAGGGAATTTTCAATAATGTTCAAGTTTTATGCTTATATTCGTCGAAGAGAATGGCGTTGCCCATTATAATTTAAGTATCTCAATTTTGATCTACAACTGCATGATACTTGCTTGGTCAGGGTTTAGGCGTTTAGTGTTCAGGGTTTTATGGTTTTGGGATGTTTCAATTATGTTCAAAAGCCGCTTTATGCTTTTAATCGTTGAATAGAATGGCATTACCATAATTTAATGAAAGTATCTTAAATTTAGGGGTTTAGTTTTCAGGTTTTAGGGTTTAGGTATTTAGGGGTTTAATTTAGGGTTTAGGGTTTCGGGAATTTTCAATAAAGTTCGAGCATTATGCATATATTCATGGAATAGAATGACTTAGCAACAATTTAATAATGAAAATATCTCAAATTTTGATCTATATATAATTGCATGATACCAGCTTGGTTAGGGTTGTTTATGGACCGAGGGTTCAGGGTTTTCGTATTGAGGGTTTAGGGTTTTGGTTTTTTAGGGGTAGTTTAGGGTTTAAGGTTTAAGAATTTTTCAATAATATATATATATATTTTCGAGCTTAGGGTTATGGGTTGATAGGTTTAGGGTCTTTAGGGGGTATAACGCTTAGGGTTAAGGATTTAGGGGGTTAGGGTTTAGGGTATTTTCAATAATGTTTAAGCTTTCGTGAATTAGAATGGCGTTAGTGCAATTTAATGAAAGTATCTCAAGTTTTGATCTATGATGAGTGCATGATACATGCTTTCTTGGTTAGGGTTGTTTATGGGTCGGGGGTTTGGGGTTTTAGTTATGAGGTTTTAGGGTTTAGTATTTTAGGGGTAGTTTACGGTTTAGGGTTTAGGAATTTTTCAATAATATGTCTGATCTTAGGGTCAGGGGTTGAGGGTTTATGGTTTTTAGGGGTATATGTCTTAGGGTTTAGGGTTTAGGGAGTTTTCCATAATGCTCGAGCTTTCGTGAATTAGAATGGCTTTAGCACGATTTAATGAACGTATATCTAATTTTGATCATGATACCTTTTTTCTTGGTTAGGGTTTGTTTATGGGCCGAGGGTTTAGGGTTTTAGTATTGAGGGTTTAGGGTTTTGTTTTTTAGGGGTAGTTTAGGGTTTAGGGTTTTTTCAATAATATGTCCGAGCTTAGGGTAAGGGGTTAAGGGTACGTTTAGGGTTTTTAGGGGTTTAGGGCTTAGGGTTTAGGGTTTAGGGGGTTAGGGTTTAGGGAATTTTCAATAATGTTTGAGTTTTCATGAATTAGAATGGTGTTAGAGCCATTTAACGAAAGCATCACAAATATTTATCTATAAGTGCATGATACCCGCTTGGTCAGGGTTTAGGGTTGTAGGGTTTAAGTTTTAGGTTTTAGGGAACTTTCAATAAAGTTCAAGATTTATGCTCAGATTCATGGAATGGAATGACATTAACATAATTTAATCAAAGTATATCTCAAATGTTGATCGATAAGTCGATGATATATCTGATTAGTCAGGGTCGCTAAGGGGTTTAGGGTTCAAGGAATTTTCAATAATGTTTAAGCTTTATGCTTATATTTGTGGAACAGAATGGCATTGCCGCAATTTAATGGACGTATCTCAAATTTGCATCTATAAGTGCATGATGCCTTTTTAAAGTGTGCATGATATCTACTTAGTTAGGGTTTAATGATGGGTTTAGGAGTTTAGTTTTTTTTAGTATTTAGGGGTTAAGGGTTTAGGTTTTAGGGGTTGTTTAGTGTTTTAGTGGTAGCCATGGGATTTGACGAGTTTTCAAAAAAACAGCTTCACAGTATTGTCCTGCCATGTATATACATTATTGTGTTTCAACCCGAACGACCAAGATCATCAAGACCATATCGATCGACATCATAGTTTACGACCCCATAGAGTTCCCACACTAGATGGGTGCATCTTGGGGTAACAAGCATTTTTGACCGTGGGAGTTTTCACACATATAGTGGATCATGCGTCCTATCTAACTACGACAGTTAAATGAATTTCTCAAAAAATAAGGTCTAGCGCAATGGATAAGGGAGTACAAGTCACACATGTCTAAGGGAATCCGTAATGTTGGACCCACCCGACTTAGTGAAATTACCACAATGTATAAGGTTAGCATTTGAGACATGGTGGGACCCACATAGCTTGTCATATTGCTCCAAGGGGAAATGTTTTTTCTATACTCTATGCGAAACCCACAAGCTTGAGGTAACTTTATTTTCTCCACAATATACTACTATATGCCTTAAGGCGTGCTTTTTTTACACATTGCGGATGCCCTAAGGAAAAAAGCAAATAATGGGCCCACTTGGCAATGTATGACCAAGCTATAAAACTTCTATGCACACGTCTTCAGTTTAGTGGGTCCCACGAATCTTCTCGTTTCGACACTGTATAGACGGTGGAGCTTACTACTACTAGTAGTACTAGTATATTTATTTTGCTTGGACATATGCCCACCTCTGTCCATGCACTGTACATGCAGAGAGAATAAAACGTAGGCACGAGAAGAGGGCAACAGCGAAGATAGAAGAGGAGTTGAAGGCGGTTCGTTGTCAGAACAAAGTTTATTACAGGTTCCTTACATAAGGTACTCCTGCCGCCTTTACCGTGTAGTACACTCTACTAGTAGTAAATTTCAAGACCTATGCACGCAAAAAATTGGAAGTGTGTTTTCTCTCTCCTTCGCTGTCAACACCCGGATTTTTAATCCCAGATGCCTGTTATGCCATACATCGCAATCCCAGGATTACCATTTTTGCGAGACATAACAGAATTGGAAACCATAGTACATCATCCATTACAAACCGTAGATAAGTTCTTACACAAATAGGGATCTCATGATCCAGTTCTTAATACAACTTCAAGCAGCGGAATACGTAATAATAACGGTAGTGTAGGCGAAGCTCCATCTTCGGGGTCACAGGCAATGCTGACGATGGGAGATGATCCTAGTTGTCGTAACCTTCCTGGGGTCCATCCTCCAGGTACGCCTCTTCATAGTCTGGCCACGGGAATAGCCAGGGACAAAGCCATGAGTACTCTTTAAGTACTCGCAAACTAATACTAACAAGTGAAGGGTTTTTTTATAATAGGACACTAGGCTCTAGGGTTGTTTTGCAAAAGCCAGATTTATCTCTACTAAGTTTAGAAATGAAGAAAGCTAGTTGGATTTTTATAACACCTAAGTGGGAACTTGTATTTCATCTCACAACTCTGTTGTGGTCAAGTCAAAGTCTCAAGTCATTTCACAAGTCTTTTGAAAACATCTGACGGGGGAAACAGTATGGCCACTCCAACTGTCCATAACCGCGGACACGGCTATTCGAATAGTTTGACACTCTGCAGAGATTGTACACTTTCACCACAACATTCGATACATCCGTCAGGAACAAATCCCGAATTCACCATACTCAGTATGCGGATAATCAATCCTAACCTTTCCATTACACGCCTAGTATAAGCACCTCTCCTGTGAGTTTGGCCTCCCAACCATGACCAACTGTCATCTTGGGTACTGCACAGGTGGACAATCTTCACAAGGTAGCCTCAGCTCAGACCTTAGCCGTGAGGGAACTAATACTAAGGTATATAAGTTTCCAGTCAAGCCCTACCCAATCTTCGGGTATTGTGGTTGTACGATAAAATTGATATGGTATCGCATCCAGACAACCATCAGTTTTATAAAGGGCTAAGGCTCATGCCAAAACATTTTCATCACCAAATCATCTGGTGTTTTCAGAAACACATGTACAAAACATTTCAATAGAATGATCCATCATTCCAAGGTTTTCATAACCATTTTTCCACCAAGTATTCCAATCTAAAGTTGATCAAGTTTTATGCTTAGCACTAGCATCTACAGGTGGGGTAGTACTAATGGGGGTGGTAACTAGTGGAGTTTCAACTAAGTCCAACCTTATATCTTAGGCTAATATCAAGGTTTCTAGCTTAGGCCAAATTTTGTACGGGGGTGGTCGACTGGGTCGATTCGGCCCGTTCGACTGCCCCACTAAAAATAATTAAATATTTTATTTATTTCAAACAGACTTTTGCAAACCGATAGCAGACAAAACAAAATAATCCGGAGACCCGGGTTTTGCGTTTGAACAAAGACGGGGCGTTTTAGAAAACACGAAATAGGTTTTTCTGCAAATAGTTTTGTGCAAGCAAATGCAAGATGATGGCGATGCTCGAATGCAATGTGGCATGATGACATGAGCATGCGGTCATGAGGATGCAATGCACAAAAACAACGCGATTTTCTAGTAGTGGTTTTGCGGGATGCCACAAGGTAGCCTCAGCTCAGACCTTGGCCGTGAGGGAACTAATACTAAGGTATATAAGTTTCCAGTCAAGCCCTACCCAATCTTCGGGTATTGTGGTTGTATGATAAAATTGGAATGGTATCGCATCCAGACAACCATCAGTTTTATAAAGGGCTAAGGCTCATGCCTCAACATTTTCATCACCAAATCAGCTGGTGTTTTCAGAAACACATGTCCAAAACATTTCAATAGAATGATCCATCATTCCAAGGTTTTCATAACCATTTTTCCACCAAGTATTCCCATCTAAAGTTGATCAAGTTTTATGCTTAGCACTAGCATCTACAAGTGGGGGTAAGTACTAATGAGGGGTGGTAAACAAGTGGAGTTTCAACTAAGTTCAATCTCATGCCTTAGGATGACATCAAGATTATCTAGCTTAGGCCAAATTTTATGCTCTTTATGCAACCTTCAAATATCTTTCTAGTATCTACCATTCACTGAAGTAAACTCTAAGTAATAGCTTTGATAAAGAATAAAGTAATAAGCTTGTAAGTAAAAACTAGGATTGGGTATCATCAGATATGTCTAACCAAGCATGCTTAGTGCATTGCATAGGCTATCTAACTTTCATAGTTGCAAGTGTTAGCTAGCACATTCAACTAGTAGTATTAGGCTTGCATTGGTCCACTTAGTTAGTAAAGCTTGCTAAAGTAGAGTATCTTGCAAGTGTTAGCTTGCCTTGTGCAGAGCAGTGGTTGAAGTTCTCCTCGGCTTCTTCTTCGTAGTATCCTCCTTCCTCCTCGTATCCTTGGTCGGTACTAGCGTCTATGAATAAATACGAGGTACACAATCACCAAACAATACTTAACTACTTGCATTCATCACACACAAGGGTCCTATAGATGATCTAGCATCATCACTAACATTACAAGATTAAAGCTTGGTTTAATTCCTTTTATTTTTAGAAAAGTAATTTCTACTCATTGAAAAACTACTTAAGATTTAATATTCTCCAAACCAAACATGGGATCATGTTGACACATGTCATCACCACATATTTTAGTCCATGGGAATGTGATTTAAAGTGGTGTCACAATTTAATAAGGTTTTACCCTTTTATTTTAATTAACTAAAGTGGCTAGAAATGCCTATGTGGCATTCTTTTATTACTTGGTCATTATTTCTGTAAGTAAACCTATATATTTTTATATATTCTGAAAGGTATGGTTAAATGTGATTTTTGAGAGTTGGAATCAACTCAAAAGCTATTATGGTTTAAATTTGAAAAATGTTTGAATGCATAAAAGCTTCTGCCTTGTTATTTTTACCAGGGATGATCTACAGATCCAAATGACTTGAATCCAATGGGCTTGGATTCAGCATTCCTAGACCTTTCTAACAAAATTGGTTTCATTCAATTTGGTTCACTGAATCGACCTGGGTTGATTTTTGAAACTCGGTATAGAAGTGTGTTTGAAATAAAATGAAAAAGGTTAAATTCAAATAACTGGGCTGCGCGGGAAGCGATACTGGGCCGGCCTGCTAAGCACATCACTTATGCGGGCTGGTTAAGTGGCTGTCCCCACGTGTCAGTGAGACAGGGGGGTGCGAAGCGGTATGGGGCGATGTGGGGCGTTCGATCTGGTTCTAATCCAACGGCTGAGGGTCATCGTCGACGCTGGGCAACGCCGGCGAGACAGAAACCAAGCGCGACCAGTGGGGGTCGTTGGGGGCTCACCGGGGTTCAGGCGAGGGTCGGCAAGGCGGGCGAACGACGAAGTCGACGACGGCGAACCTCCTGGTACCGGCAGGTTCTCCGGGGGCGGCTCCAATCACTGGCTTCCTTCTTCTCCAGAGGCGGCGGGCTCCGGTGAAATTCCGACGAAGTGCTGCTCGCCTTGCTTCGGGAACGGGGTGGCACGATCAGTGAGGAGAGGGGAGTGAGATGGTGTGCTCAATTCGGCTGGGGGTGGCCACTATTTATAGTGGCGAGAGGGGACCGACGGGGCGCAAGGTGAGCTCGTCATGGTCGACGGTACAGACGGCTATCGGCGTGGGCGACGGTAGGGGGCGGTGCGGTGCTCCCTGGCGATGCTCAACGACACGGTAGCGACACATGGGGCGATGCGGTTTGGTCGGAACGCGATAGTGCTCTGCGCGTGCCCGACGGAAGATTTAATGGCGCACAGCGCGCGTGGTCCGCGCGGCGGCGAACGAGCGTGTCTGCGGGGTTGCTGGGACGGTGGTGATCACGTATGCACGCGGCGAGGGCGGCGCGCGGTCTGTGGGCGTCGGTCGAGCGTGGCGCATGGGGCGTGCTCTCGGGATGGTTGCTGGCGATCTTGGCATGGTTCGTGCGCGTGGTCCAGTGGCTTGCAGGGTTCGAGCGCTGGACAGGGAGTGGCGGTGGGGTGTTGGCTTGCTCCCAGACATGTTTGCTAGGCTTGTTTCTTCTCCTAGCTTGCTGTCGACATGGGGGTGTCAAGGGTGCACTCGGCCTGCTCTCCATTGATGATATTGTCAAGCTTACAGTGATGCTAGAGGTTTGCAATTGAGCTAGATGATCTACTAAAACCTAGTTGTGTCCAGAGAGGGAACAAGTTAGGCAAGAATAACTGCTCACAATTGTATTTGGATTTTGTTTGATTTGTGTCTGCAATGTGTTTGATGAAATGGCCGCAAGAATTCAAGTTTTGAATTTTGAAAATATTTTTGGTGGGTGTGCTAGGTTGGTGCCGGTGAGTCTGCAGATGCTTGGGTTGTGAAAGTTGAGCTTGTTTGAGTGGTTTTTAAAAAAGTGGGATCTTCCCATATGATAAAGATTCAATTTTTAATTGTCATTTAAACTATGCATTTGAATGTTTCTGGATGATCACAAAGTGGTCCTTTATACTTTGTTATTAGTACAATCAAGGGGTGCATAGATCCAGAAAAGTTTCTGTTAAGTTCTGAAAGTTTGAGACAGCCCAAGTAGGCATGGGAGTTAAATTGGTCAAAATGACCATTCCCTTATTCTATTTGTTTTGATTTACTTGTCTTTGAGAAAAGTTTGGGAATTGTTTAGTTGATGTTTATTTCACCTAAGCATCCATTTACAAGCAAAGGAACACACAAACAAGTTGGTTCAAAAGAATTCAAAATGAAATGCATACTCACATGCATGCTTTCATATTTTTATTTGAGAAAAGTTTTTGTTAACTTAATTTTGATGATTAGAGTTTGATGATCCAAGTTTAGTATTTTTGGGATGTTACAAACCTTCCCCCCTTAAACAAAATCTTGTCCCGAGATTTGAAAAAGGACGAAAAAGATTACCTAGGATTTGAAGAGATCGGGAAACTCCGTTCTGATGTGATCTTCGCGCTCCCAGGTAGCTTCGTCTTCTGTGTGGTTGCTCCACTGAATCTTGAGAAACTTGATGCTTCGGGTTCGGGTAGTTCTGAAAGCTTCTTCCAAAATACGGATGGGTACTTCGGGATAGGTCAGGTCATCGTTAATCTCTATGGTCCGGTGGTCGATATTCTTGAACACTTCGGTCTTCTCGGGGACTTCGAGACACTTGCGAAGTAATGAGATATTGAACACATTGTGCACAGCTGACATCTCTTCGGGTAGTTCCAATTGATACGACACTTCTCCTCGACGGTTCAGACTCTTGAAGGGCCCGATATATCTGGGGGCTAAATTTCCTTTGAGTTGGAAACGCTGCATTCCTTTCAATGGCGACACTTTCAGATATACAAAATCTCCTATGTTGAAGGCGAGGTCTCGACGTCTCTTATCGGCGTAACTCTTCTGTCTGGACTGGGCTGTCTTGAGGTGCTCATGAATCTTGTGAACCTTCTCTTTTGCTTCTCATAGGCTGTCGGGTCCAAAAATCTGACTCTCTCCTACTTCCGACCAGTTCAAAGGGGTGCGACACTTCCTTCCGTACATGAATTCAAATGGGGCCATTTGCAAACTGGCTTGATAACTGTTATTGTAGGAAAATTCTGCAAATGGCAGACAATCTTCCCACTTGGATCTATATTCTAACACACATGCTCTCAGCATATCTTCGAGTATTTGGTTTACTCGCTCCGTTTGTCCATCGGTCTGAGGGTGATACGCGGTGCTGAAATCTAGGCGGGTTCCTAAACCTTCTTGGATTTTCTTCCAGAATGTCGAGGTAAACTGAGTTCCTTGATCCGATACGATGTTCTTGGAGACTCCATGCAAACTAACTATTCTAGCGATGTACAACTCCGCTAGCTTCGAACTCTGATATGTGGTCTTGACGGGCAAGAAATGGGCGACTTTGGACAATCGGTCCACTATGACCCAGATAGAGTCATTTCCCCTACTAGAAGTAGGCAATCCGGTGATAAAGTCCATTCCAACGGAATCCCATTTCCATTCCAGAATCTGCAAGGGTTGCAACAATCCAGCGGGTCTTTGATGTCTTGGCTTGACTCGCTGACATATATCACAATTGGAGATATAGCTTTCGATTTCTCTCTTCATCTTATACCACCAAAATTGCTCTTTTAAATCTTGATACATCTTAGTTCCTCCGGGATGGATAAAATAAAGAGTATCATGAGCCTCCTTCAAAATAACTTCTTTCAACTCAGAATCTGATGGTACACAAAGGCGTCCTTTGTACCACAGAACTCCTTCTTCGTCTTCGGTGAATCCGGGTACTTTGCCTATACCGATACGACGCTTGATTCCGTCGATACTAGCATTTCCCTTCTGCGCCTCTTTAATCTGACTGATCAAAGTGGGCTAGAGTTCTATGCTAGACAAAAATCCTTCACTCACTAATTCCATTCGAAAATCTTCCATCTCTTTGTGCAGGCTTGGTTGCTCCTTTAAAATCATGGAGATCAAGCGGCACGACAATCTGCTAAGGGCATCGGCTACCACATTGGCTTTACCAGGGTGATAGTGAATGTCTATGTCGTAATCCTTGATTAGTTCAATCTAGCTTCTCTGTCTCATATTCAGCTCCTTCTGAGTGAATATATACTTCAGACTCTTGTGATCCATATAGATCTCACAACGATTTCCCATGAGGTAATGCCTCCATGTCTTCAGGGCTAGAACTACGGCTGCGAGTTCTAGGTCATGGGTTGGGTAATTTTGCTCATGTTGCTTCAGTTGTCGAGAGAGATAAAATATAACTTTGCCTTCTTGCATTAGCACACATCCGAGACCGATCTTGGATGCGTGACAATACACATCGAAGGGCTTCGTGATATCTGGCATGATTAAGATTGGGGCTGAAATCAATCTCCTCTTGAGTTCTTGAAAACTCGCTTCACATTTCTCGGTCCATTCAAACTTCTTGTCCTTCTTCAGCAATTGCGTCATGGGTCTGGCGATACTCGAGAATCATTCTACGAACTTGCGGTAATATCCTGCCAATCTGAGAAATGCACGAACTTGGGTTTGAGTGGTTGGGGCTTGCCAATCTTCGACATCTTTTACTTCTGCAGGGTCAACGGAAATTCCTCCGGCTGATACAATGTGACCGAGTAATCCTACCTCCTGTAACCAGAATTCACATTTGCTAAACTTTTCATACAGCTGATGCTCTCTAAGGGTTCCAAGAATGGTCCTTAGGTGTAGCTCATGCTCTTCTTCTGATTTGGAATAAATCAGAATGTCATCGATGAAAACAACGACAAACTTATCCAGTAAGTCCATAAAAATCTTATTCATGAGATTCATGAAATAAGCGGGGGCATTGGATAATCCAAAAGACATGACTGTATACTCATACAACCCATATCTGGTGGTAAAGGCAGTCTTTGGAATATCCTCTACGTGAATCTTGAGTTGATGATAGCCTGTTCTAAGATCAATCTTAGAAAACACTTTGGCACCGGTCAACTGATCAAACAGATCTTCTATCTTGGGCAAGGGGTATTTGTTCTTGATGGTGACATCATTCAACTTCTGATAATCCGTACACAAACGGTTACCTCCATCCTTCTTGTCCACAAACAAGACATGTGACCTCCATGGTGACGCACTTGGTTGAATCAATCCAATTTCCAACATGGCATCCAGTTGCTTCTTCAGTTCTGCTAACTCCGACGGGTTCTGTTCTATGGGTCCAGTTCCGGGGATTAGTTCGATGATAAACTCGATATCCCGATCTGGGGTCATACCGGGCAAAATATCTGGAAATACATCGGGGTATTCACAGACTATCCGGACTTGGTCAATGGTAGGTTGGGCTATAATCTTGTTGCACTTGAATTGGCGAGGTAAGGTTTCAGATATATGCTCGACTGATATTCCGGCTGTACTGGTCATGGTTATGGCTTTCTTGGCACAGTCAATCAATACTTTATGTTTGGACATCCAATCCATTCCTAGTACTACTTCCAAACCTTTAGTTCCGAGTACTATCAGGTTAGCATAAAAATCTATGCCATGGATTCGGATAGGGACGGCTTTGCAAATTTGCCTAGCCTTGGTGGTTGATCCGGGAATTTGAACAATCATGACATGCTTTAGTTTGGTTGGTTGAATTTTACTAGTGCATGCAAATTCTTAGGTGATAAATGAGTTCGATGCACCAGAATCAAACAACACTCGTGCAAGTACTGAATTAACACAAAACATACCCAACACGACGTCTGGCGCTTCCTGAGCTTCTTCAGCATGCATGAGAAAAAGACGGCCATTGCGGTTGAGCGAATTCCCTGGGGCAAACCTTCTTCCTGGCTGAACACGACGCTGCTGCTGAGCTGGGGCATTGGCATTGGGGGCTGCGGCATTCTTCTTGTTGGGGCACTCGTTGGAGTAGTGTCCTTTATTTCCACAGTCATAACAATTCACCTTCGACTTATCCTTTGCTGCTACAGGAACAGCATTTCTTCCAGTCCTCAGGGCAGTGTTGGTGTTGGCGGTAGCATTGTTGTTGTTGAACTTGGGTGGGGCAAAATTTAAATTGCTAGAGTTGCTGGGGTTGTTGTGATTTCCTCCGGGCCTAGGGTTTCCACGGTTGGGATAGGTCGGACGGTTCATCGGGGGTCTGTGGGTTCTTGGGGAAAATCCTAGAGATGGGTTAGGGCGATACTTTGGGGTCTGATGGGTTCCTGGCTGATGCATCATGCGACGCTTGCGGTTCTCATTGGCTTGGTTGATCTTTCCTTCCATCTGGATAGCAGAGTCGACAAGGGCTTCAATATAAGCAAAGGGGATATTAACTAACACCGTCTGCATCTCATCGTGCAGACCATTCAAGAATATCTCCTTCTTCTTGGCTTCGGTGTCGATCTCATCCGGGGCATACCTAGCTAATGACAAAAATTTGTCACGGTATTCCACTACGGTCATCCTTCCTTGCTTCAGTTCTCTGAACTCGTCTCTCATCCTCTTGATCAAACCCGGTGGCACATGGGTTCTGCTAAACTTGACCTTGAATTCCTCCCAGGTCATCATCTGGCCTGCGGTCATTGCGCGAACACTGTTCCACCATGCCCTGGCATCTTCGGCTAGATAGTGGGTGGCGAACAGAACTTTTTGTTGCCTTCCACTCCTGCGACTTCGAGGTTATTTTCCATGGTTTGCAGCCAATCATCGGTGTCTAGGGGTTCTTCTGACTTAGTGAAAACAGGTGGGTTGGTATTCTGGAAATTCTTGAGCTTAGATCCATGGTTGTCCTGGTTTCCGTGGCCTTGATTGTTGTGGGCTAGGTGGGCTATCTGTTGCAGGGTGGCTAGGTTGGCTTGACGTTCGGCTCTTTCAGCTTCACGGTCAGAGGTCAACATTTGCAGGATCTGCAACATCGGGTCCGGGGATGAACCACTTCCTCCGCGTGGCATCTGAAGATTGAGATAGCTCATGAGAAAAGAGGGAAATTTCTAAGGTTCTGGGGTTTTGAAAAGTTCTCAAAGTTTGACTTAGATTTTCTGGTAACTTGCTTTTCATTCATTCATTCATAGCACACGGTACAACACACAACACAACAAAGAAAAACAGATGGTTTTAAGAACCATTCTGGAAACTACAATATAGTGGGACCGAATACTACTCACTACGCTAGTGTTCAAGTGCGACTACTCCTCGGAATCGGTGGCTTCGTCATCCTCATCATCATCGATGAAGGCGAAATCATCCTCATCGATGAAGAAGTCCATAACCTGATCCTCCAGAAAATCATCGTCATCGCTGAGATAGGAGTAGGGGTCTCCACGAAGATCCTCTCCGGCATTCTCCCTTTCTTCCAACTGCATGTCTCTCTCGTGGATGGTCTCCTCCAAAGATGAGATACGACGGCGAAGACGGGCAATAATGCGCTCCTTCTTGTCGAGCTGACGGCGGCGAGACTTGCGATCCTTTGATAGAATGGCGATGGTTTGATCCTTCGTCTTGATGATGGAAGACTTGTGGTTGGAGTAGTCACAGCAGTTATCCAACTCCTGGTGATGATCGTACATCATGAAACTAAGGTGTTCCAATTGGGTCTTCAGCTCAGGGTGGTATGGGGATTCCAGTGGTTGTCCATTGGAATCACGCCTTGGGCAAAACTCAAAGCGAGTACCCTTGATCTGGTTGATACTCTGCCCACACAGACGGGAACGAGCTTCCTGTATGGCCCTGGCAAGTCCATCGAGCCAGTCGTTCTCTCTTAAGGTAAACTGGATTCCCTCAGCAGTGGGCGGTTCAATATTTCCGCGGAGACTTGCAACAATTAGCCACTGCAGATCTTCTCCTCCTTGATTATTGAGCTGAGCTCCGAAGAACTCGGGGTGCGGACGCTCCAGAAGTTCCGAAAGCTGGTCCAAATCCCTCTCAAAGATAAGGTCTCCTCCCTTCCCCAACTGATAAAACTTTCTATACTTCACATCCATCTATAAGAATATAGGATGAGTAAGTTAGTAGAGTGATCAAGTGTGTCAAAATTTTATGTATTTTGCAAGAGTTTTTGAGGAACATGAATTTTCATGAAAGAATCAAAGGGATAAGAATGAGAATAAGTTTTTGTAAATATTTGTTTTCTTTGGTTTTGAAACTAAGTTTTTGATTCAAACGTCCAGTCTAACTAGGGTCTCCTATGGTAAGGATGGCTCTGATACCAACTTGTCAACACCCGGATTTTTAATCCCAGATGCCTGTTATGCCATACATCGCAATCCTAGGATTACCATTTTTTGCGAGACATAACAGAATTGGATACCATAGTACATCATCCATTACAAACCGTACATAAGTTCTTACACAAATAGGGATCTCATGATCCAGTTCTTAATACAACTTCAAGTAGCGGAATACGTAATAATAACGGTAGCGTAGGCGAAGCTCCATCTTCGGGGTCACAGGCAATGCTGACGATGGGAGATGATCCTAGTTGTCGTAACCTTCCTGGGGTCCATCCTCCAGGTACGCCTCTTCATAGTCTGGCCACGGGAATAGCCAGGGACAAAGCCATGAGTACTCTTTAAGTACTCGCAAACTAATACTAACAAGTGAAGGGGTTTTTTGTAGTAGGACACTAGGCTCTAGGGTTGTTTTGCAAAAGCCAGATTTATCTCTACTAAGTTTAAAAATGAAGAAAGCTAGTTGGAGTTTTATAACACCTAGGTGGGAACTTGTATTTCATCTCACAACTCTGTTGTGGTCAAGTCAAAGTCTCAAGTCATTTCACAAGTCTTTTGAAAACATATGACGGGGGAAACAGTATGGCCACTCCAACTGTCCATAACCGCGAACGCGGCTATTCGAATAGTTTGACACTCTGCAGAGATTGTACAGTTTCACCACAACATTCGATACATCCGTCAGGAACAAATCCTGAATTCACCATACTCAGTATGCGGATAATCAATCCTAACCTTTCCATTACACGCCCTAGTATAAGCACCTCTCCTGTGATTTTGGGCTCCCAACCATGACCAACTGTCATCTTGGGTACTGCACAGGTGGACAATCTTCACAAGGTATGTAACACCCTCAGAATCGACCCTATGCAAGTTTCAGGGATTCCCGCCAAACTCGCATAGAAACGATTCAAAGGTGCCCACCAGGCACTTTCATGCGGGTGGAAAACGAAGTAATAACATTACACAACAGTCCTCGATGGGACCCACAGAACAGATATATATATAGCAGCGACTCAATGAGTCAAGAATACAGATATAATATACAAAGATCCAAATCACCTTGAAAATGATAGAGCGTCCGACTACGGACAAGATGCAAATGGGGCTAAGAGCCTTGAAGAGTAACCAATGGCGTCCATAACCCTGCCCAGGCCAAGCCGGAAGGGTAACCCTGCTAACGGCGTCGATCTCAAAACCTGCTTAAACAAAAGGGGTGCCGGCAAAGGGCAAAGGAAAAAGAGAGAGCGTCAGTACTGAGGCCAGTACACGGCGAGACTAGAGTTCGGCGGTCCTCGCCTACATAGGTGTGGTGGACTGAAGCGGCAGCGGCAGCATGCGCTAAACAACCTATAGAGACTCGATACAACTGGCGGCTATCAGAGAGGGATAAGAAAGAGCTATTCGGATCCAACCCGAATCTTACACCAAACAATCCCATCCTGGTATTTCCCCCCTCGAGACCAATCGAGGAAGTCCACCGAGGAACTCACACAGTGGGCAATTTTATTTATTCAGTTATCGTTGCAGCAATTACTAGTCAGGTATAGGTAATCATCCTGATAAAATAAGAAGTGGGCCGTTTTAGTTCACCATTCCGTGATAGTTGCGACACTTACTAGTCAGATACAATTAGCATGAGATAACCCAAAAACCCAGCAGTTGTTGGTACTTTTATTTAACCATTCCGTTATAGTTGCAATACTTACTAGTCAGGTACAATGGTCGCAAGCGACAACTCAAGCAAGCAATTGTGGGCAGTTTTATATAGCCATTCCATTATAGTGAAGCTGATTACTAGTCATTATAAAGTCAAATTTATAACACTACTTTAGTTATAGTTGTCTATGATCGAGATACTGTGCTCCAAGTCGTCCATAACCGCGGACACGGCTTTCAGAAAGTTTTACCCGGCCGGGGTGCACCAATAGCAACACACACTCGATCAACCTCGGAAAAACCAAATCAAAACCCAACGAGGCTTTCACGACAAAGCAATCACAGGATTCAGAAATATTTCAGGGGGCCACCCCTTAAAGTAGACCCGCAACGAAGCCGGCCGGCTCCGAGACGGACTCAAGGTTGTGGGGACGGCTGTGAACGACTGGGAACCCAAAACTGGGCTTGTCGACACCGCGGAATCGTGCCACGATCCTAAACAGTACAGTGTGCTCCTCGCACAATCGTAAATGAAGCAGTAAAGCATGGCATAAGTACAGGATAGTAATAAAATCCCAAACTAGTTTGTGGCCCCAAGAAATAAGACTGAATCAAGCTCTGGCTAAGGGGGGTCCCATAATCCTCCCGGATGTGGATAGCGCGATAAAACAAGGAACAGGTATCAAGCACTCGGGGTCCTACGGGACACAAGTGGACGTTTAACAACCAAATAACATCTATTGCCCACCTGTGCCTCTGCTTACCTACTTCAATTTTAGTTGTTAAACAATAATTAAAGTGAGCAATAAATAAAGCCATAACCGTCTCCAACATTAAACATGCGGCAATGCTCCAACAACTGTGGTACTTGACGACACGCAACAACACTTGAGCAAGCGACTACGACGCGCAAGTCCAGCTATCTACCAAACAACAGGTAATAGGAAGTGTCCAAGGCAATATAAGGCTGCGAGGGATATCAAGGGTACGGAAAACTAGAGCATCGCAACACGGATAGCAATGGATCAACAGGAGGGAATAAATACTATAAAAGTAAGATAGGTAGAAAGGGGAAGATGCTCGCCTGAAAACATTGTCGAAGGTTCAACCGAAGATCGGGGGGAAGCTCACATCAACTCAACGGCCTTATCCGCGAAGAAGCAAAACACTAGAAGAAACACCGGATGCACTATTTAATACTACGCAAAAGATCAGGCATGATGCATGTATGATGTATGGCATGGCAAAGATGCGATGCAATTAGGCCATATTAAGCGGAACCGGGGTCCCGACAATTAATTAAACGGTTCAAGTTATTTAGAACCCCCGCAATTAAATGTTGTCTTAACATGGCAAAATATAGCACAGGTTCGCTACACAAATTTAAATGAGGCCAATATAAGGCTAGATTTGCCCGCATATGGGCCCCATATTTAATTATAAGGTGAATCGGCATAAGGCCCCCAAACCCACATGAATATGCATGCAAACATGAACAAGTTGATATGCAACAATTTGATATTTCATTTATAAAAATAGGGCTCGAGAAAAGGGGTCACACATTAGGGTTCGGCAGATCTTGGGGTTCCGGGGTTCGGGGTTCGGTGTCAGGGATCAGGGTTCGACGAAAATCGGGTTCGGCGGGATCGTTCTCGGATAACAGAGTAGATCTTGGTGCATCCGTGGTCTTCGGGTCATGTCGACGGCCTTGGTGTCCTCGTTGGAGAACTCGGTGTATCCGTGTCGTGGTTCTTGTCGGGGCCGCGCAGTTGATCTTGGTGTTTCCGGATGATCTTGCCGACCCCATGCGAAGGCCTTGGCGCTCTAGATCGGTCTTCAGGGTCTCGGCCATCGGATCCTTGAAGGAGGCCATGACGTCCGTGAGGCGATCTTGGTGTTCACCGAGAGGGATTCGACAGGGTTCGGGTCTTCGGACGCCGCGAGGAAGATCTTGAGGTTCCGGCGGGTTCATTGTCGGATCGGTCTACGGAGGCTCGGGATCTCGACACCTTTGGGTCGGGGACGGCGATCTTGGGGTTCGCGACTCCACTTTCGATGACGATCTTACTTTGATTGTTGGGGCCTTCAGAAGATCTTGTCGTAGGGGAACTTGGAGTCACATGGGTCCTCGACTCCTGACTTGGGAAGCATCATTACTAGGAGCGAGACAGAGACACGAATCAACGCCATGGGGCAACATGGTATCCCAGAGATCTCGATGTGGCCAAAGGGAACAACAACCGTCTGAGGGAACCTCACAACAAACAAGGCAGAGGCCGACGTGGACCCGACGCGGTCGCGCAGGACGAGGCCGGCGGCCGGCGCTGGGCGGCGGGCGGCGGCGCTCCGGGGGTTGCTGGAGGCGAGGGAGACGAACGGGGTGGGGTGGTCCGCGGAGGGAGATAACGGCCGGCGGCGAACAGCGGGGCGGCTGGAGGCGCTGGAGGCCGAGGCGGGCCCCTGGCGGCGAGGATGGTCGGGGGGCCTCCCGTCGGCGGCGGTGAAGCGGAGAAGGAGAGGGACCAGGGCGGCGGGGTGCTGGAGACGACGAGGAGGAAGGCGGCGGACGGGACGCTGGGCGGGAGGAGGACGCGGAGAGGAGGACCGTCGTCGGCCGGCGAGGAGGCGCGGAGGAAGGGAGCGGAGCGAGGCGAGCCGAGGTGGCGGCGGCCGGTGGCGGGGAAGAAGGGGCCGAGCCCGGGGAGGAGCAAGGCGGCGGGAGGAGAGAGGATGGGGAGAGGACGCGGCGAGGAGATCGCGCGGAGGGAGGTGGCCGGAGCAGAGCGGAGGGAGGCCGCGGGCCGGCGCACGGGAAGCCGGTGGAGAAGGCGGAGCGGCGGGCGGGCGGTAGCGGATGGCGGGGAGCAGAGGAGGAGGGCGGCGCCGGAGGGAGCTCGCGCGGAGGCGGTGGTCCGCGCGCGCGGGGAGGGGGGCGCGACGGACGGGCGGTGAAGAGAGAGAGGCCAGGGAGGAAGAGGAGCAGGGCGCGGGGAGGGAGGACGAGGGTAGGTGGGGAGGGCGTGGTCGGGCGCGTCGGTGGGAGGGAGAGGACACGCGGGCAGGTGGGCCAGGGGGTGGGGCCAGGGTGAGTTGTGTGCGTGTGTGGGGACTGGGTGGAGGGTCCAGGGTGGAGGGAGTGGGGAGTGGGGGTGGGCCAGGTGACAGATGGGGATTGGGTAGGGCTTGGCCAGGGATGATGTGGCGCGCTGCGAGTGGAGGAGGTGATGTGGCTGGAGGGGTGGGTAGACTAGGTTGGGTGCAAAAGGGGTTTAGGGTGGACCGATCTGTTTTGTACGGGGGTGGTCGACTGGGTCGATTCGGCCCGTTCAACTGCCCCACTAAAAATAATTAAATATTTTATTTATTTCAAACAGACTTCTGCAAACCGATAGCAGACAAAACAAAATAATCCGGAGACCCGGGTTTTGCGTTTGAACAAAGACGGGGCGTTTTAGAAAACACGAAATAGGTTTTTCTGCAAATAGTTTTGTGCAAGCAAATGCAAGATGATGGCGATGCTCGAATGCAATGTGGCATGATGACATGAGCATGCGGTCATGAGGATGCAATGCACAAAAACAACGCGATTTTCTAGTAGTGGTTTTGCGGGATGCCACAATTCGACACCACTAACAATGGATCTCGCCCTCGAGATCCGCCTCATGGTACCGGAAGGAAGGTCGGCGATCTGCATCTTCTCTCTTCGTGTAGATCCTCGTGACACCACTAACAAGAGGTCGTTGTCCGAGATCGCCGAGAGAACACTCCGGAAACAAAAGGTCGAAGGTAGAGGCATCAACAAATATAGCCACCTCTAGCTTCGATGGAAAGAGGGAACCGATGCATTCTCATCCACTTCAACATACAAAAGCGAATAGAAGGGGTAGTCGGCATGGGGGCCAATCCATCACGCACCCAAACTATTACTCCGCACAATCGGTAGAAAAGCGTGCAACCATTCTCGGAACAGACTGAAGATCTCGACAAACGAGGTTCGGAAACAAAGGAGTGATGCAGACTCTGCATCGGATCTGGCGTAGATGATGTCGTTGCGTCGGAAAACACCAGAAGGCACAAACAAGGATCAAAGAATGGTACCACAGTAGACGGATTCCTCAAACAGCATGAACACCGGATGGTAGAACACCGTTATCAAAGGAGAAAGCGAAACCCTGAAGGTACGACGAACCCAACCACGAGAAACCCTGGACTCGAAGAGAGAGAGGAGAGCGGATTCAAAACACATAGGGGTAAGAGGAGAATAGCAGAGGGGTAAGGAATAAAAATCAGACCTAATCAGAACTATCCAACCGATTTTTCAAAAATAGTTTTGACACTCTACTTCGGCCGTTAGCTAGGTTATCCTACAGGCTGGACTTGTGGGGTATCGCAACTGCTGAGCTCTGATACCACTCTGTAACACCCTCAGAATCGACCCTATGCAAGTTTCAGCGATTCCCGCCAAACTCGCATAGAAATGATTCAAAGGTGCCCACCAGGCACTTTCGTGCGGGTGGAAAACGAAGTAATAACATTACACAACAGTCCTCGATGGGACCCACAGAACAGATATATATATAGCAGCGACTCAATGAGTCAAGAATACAGATATAATATACAAAGATCCAAACCTTGAAAATGATAGAGCGTCCGACTACGGACAAGATGCAAATGGGGCTAAGAGCCCTGAAGAATAACCAATGGCGTCCATAACCCTGCCCAGGCCAAGCCGGAAGGGTAACCCTGCTAACGACGTCGATCTCAAAACCTGCTTAAACAAAAGGGGTGCCGGCAAAGGGCAAAGGAAAAAGAGAGAGCGTCAGTACTGAGGCCAGTACACGGCGAGACTAGAGTTCGGCGGTCCTCGCCTACATAGGTGTGGTGGACTGAAGCGGCAGCGGCAGCATGCGCTAAACAACCTATAGAGACTCGATACAACTGGCGGCTATCAGGGAGGGATAAGAAAGAGCTATTCGGATCCAACCTGAAATCTTACACCAAACAATCCCATCCTGGTATTTCCCCCCTCGAGACCAATCGAGGAAGTCCACCGAGGAACTCACACAGTGGGCAATTTTATTTATTCAGTTATCGTTGCAGCAATTACTAGTCAGGTATAGGTAATCATCCTGATAAAATAAGCAGTGGGCCGTTTTAGTTCACCATTCCGTGATAGTTGCGACACTTACTAGTCAGATACAATTATCATGAGATAACCCAAAAACCCAGCAGTTGTTGGTACTTTTATTTAACCATTCCGTTGTAGTTGCAATACTTACTAGTCAGGTACAATGGTCGCAAGAGACAACTCAAGCAAGCAATTGTGGGCAGTTTTATATAGCCATTCCATTATAGTGAAGCTGATTACTAGTCATTATAAAGTCAAATTTATAACACTACTTTAGTTATAGTTGTCTATGATCGAGATACTGTGCTCCAAGTCGTCCATAACCGCGGACACGGCTTTCAGAAAGTTTTACCCGGCCGGGGTGCACCAATAGCAACACACACTCGATCAACCTCGGAAAAACCAAATCAAAACCCAACGAGGCTTTCACGACAAAGCAATCACAGGATTCAGAAATATTTCAGGGGGCCACCCCTTAAAGTAGACCCGCAACGAAGCCGGCCGGCTCCGAGACGGACTCAAGGTTGTGGGGACGGCTGTGAACGACTGGGAACCCAAAACTGGGCTTGTCGACACCGTGGAATCATGCCACGATCCTAAACAGTACAGTGTGCTCCTCACACAATCGTAAATGAAGCAGTAAAGCATGGCATAAGTACAGGATAGTAATAAAATCCCAAACTAGTTTGTGGCCCCAAGAAATAAGACTGAATCAAGCTCTGGCTAAGGGGGGTCCCATAATCCTCCCGGATGTGGATAGCGCGATAAAACAAGGAACAGGTATCAAGCACTCGGGGTCCTACGGGACACAAGTGGACGGTTAACAACCAAATAACATCTATTGCCCACCTGTGCCTCTGCTTACCTACTTCAATTTTAGTTGTTAAACAATAATTAAAGTGAGCAATAAATAAAGCCATAACCGTCTCCAACATTAAACATGCGGCAATGCTCCAACAACTGTGGTACTTGACGACACGCAACAGCACTTGAGCAAGCGACTACGACGCGCAAGTCCAGCTATCTACCAAACAACAGGTAATAGGAAGTGTCCAAGGCAATATAAGGCTGCGAGGGATATCAAGGGTACGGAAAACTAGAGCATCGCAACACGGATAGCAATGGATCAACAGGAGGGAATAAATACTATAAAAGTAAGATAGGTAGAAAGGGGAAGATGCTCGCCTGAAAACATTGTCGAAGGTTCAACCGAAGATCGGGGGGAAGCTCACATCAACTCAATGGCCTTATCCGCGAAGAAGCAAAACACTAGAAGAAACACCGGATGCACTATTTAATACTACGCAAAAGATCAGGCATGATGCATGTATGATGTATGGCATGGCAAAGATGCGATGCAATTAGGCCATATTAAGCGGAACCGGGGTCCCGACAATTAATTAAACGGTTCAAGTTATTTAGAACCCACGCAATTAAATGTTGTCTTAACATGGCAAAATATAGCACAGGTTCGCTACACAAATTTAAATGAGGCCAATATAAGGCTAGATTTGCCCGCATATGGGCCCCATATTTAATTATAAGGTGAATCGGCATAAGGCCCCCAAACCCACATGAATATGCATGCAAACATGAACAAGTTGATATGCAACAATTTGATATTTCATTTATAAAAATAGGGCTCGAGAAAAGGGGTCACACATTAGGGTTCGGCAGATCTTGGGGTTCCGGGGTTCGGGGTTCGGTCTCAGGGATCAGGGTTCGACGAAAATCGGGTTCGGCGGGATCGTTCTCGGATAACAGAGTAGATCTTGGTGCATCCGTGGTCTTCGGGTCATGTCGACGGCCTTGGTGTCCTCGTTGGAGAACTCGGTGTATCCGTGTCGTGGTTCTTGTCGGGGCCGCGCAGTTGATCTTGGTGTTTCCGGATGATCTTGCCGACCCCATGCGAAGGCCTTGGCGCTCTAGATCGGTCTTCAGGGTCTCGGCCATCGGATCCTTGAAGGAGGCCATGACGTCCGTGAGGTGATCTTGGCGTTCACCGAGAGGGATTCGACAGGGTTCGGGTCTTCAGACGCCGCAAGGAAGATCTTGAGGTTCCGGCGGGTTCGTTGTCGGATCGGTCTACGGAGGCTCGGGATCTCGACACCTTTGGGTCGGGGACGGCGATCTTGGGGTTCGCGACTCCACTTTCGATGACGATCTTGCTTTGATTGTTGGGGCCTTCGGAAGATCTTGTCGTAGGGGAACTTGGAGTCACATGGGTCCTCGACTCCTGACTTGGGAAGCATCATTACTAGGAGCGAGACAGAGACACGAATCAACGCCATGGGGCAACATGGTATCCCAGAGATCTCGATGTGGCCAAAGGGAACAACAACCGTCTGAGGGAACCTCACAACAAACAAGGCAGAGGCCGACGTGGACCCGACGCGGTCGCGCAGGACGAGGCCGGCGGCCGGCGCTGGGCGGCGGGCGGCGGCGCTCCGGGGGTTGCTGGAGGCGAGGGAGACGAACGGGGTGGGGTGGTCCGCGGAGGGAGATAACGGCCGGCGGCGAACAGCGGGGCGGCTGGAGGCGCTGGAGGCCGAGGCGGGCCCCTGGCGGCGAGGATGGTCAGGGGGCCTCCCGTCGGCGGCGGTGAAGCGGAGAAGGAGAGGGACCAGGGCGGCGGGGTGCTGGAGACGACGAGGAGGAAGGCGGCGGACGGGGCGCTGGGCGGGAGGAGGAGGCGGAGAGGAGGACCGTCGTCGGCCGGCGAGGAGGCGCGGAGGAAGGGAGAGGAGCGAGGCGAGCCGAGGTGGCGGCGGCCGGTGGCGGGGAAGAAGGGGCCGAGCCCGGGGAGGAGCGAGGCGGCGGGAGGAGAGAGGATGGGGAGAGGACGCCGCGAGGAGATCGCGCGGAGGGAGGCGGCCGGAGCAGAGCGGAGGGAGGCCGCGGGCCGTCGCACGGGAAGCCGGTGGAGAAGGCGGAGCGGCGGGCGGGCGGTAGCGGATGGCGGGGAGCAGAGGAGGAGGGCGGCGCCGGAGGGAGCTCGCGCGGAGGCGGTGGTCGGCGCGCGCGGGGAGGGGGGCGCGGCGGACGGGAGGTGAAGAGAGAGAGGCCAGGGAGGAAGAGGAGCAGGGCGCGGGGAGGGAGGACGAGGGTAGGTGGGGAGGGCGTGGTCGGGCGCGTCGGTGGGAGGGAGAGGACACGCGGGCAGGTGGGCCAGGGGGTGGGGCCAGGGTGAGTTGTGTGCATGTGTGGGGACTGGGTGGAGGGTCCAGGGTGGAGGGAGTGGGGAGTGGGGGTGGGCCAGGTGGCAGATGGGGATTGGGTAGGGCTTGGCCAGGGATGATGTGGCGCGCTGCGAGTGGAGGAGGTGATGTGGCTGGAGGGGTGGGTAGACTAGGTTGGGTGCAAAAGGGGTTTAGGGTGGACCGATCTGTTTTGTACGGGGGTGGTCGACTGGGTCGATTCGGCCCGTTCAACTGCCCCACTAAAAATAATTAAATATTTTATTTATTTCAAACAGACTTTTGCAAACCGATAGCAGACAAAACAAAATAATCCGGAGACCCGGGTTTTGCGTTTGAACAAAGACGGGGCGTTTTAGAAAACACGAAATAGGTTTTTCTGCAAATAGTTTTGTGCAAGCAAATGCAAGATGATGGCGATGCTCGAATGCAATGTGGCATGATGACATGAGCATGCGGTCATGAGGATGCAATGCACAAAAACAACGCGATTTTCTAGTAGTGGTTTTGCGGGATGCCACAAGGTAGCCTCAGCTCAGACCTTGGCCGTGAGGGAACTAATACTAAGGTATATAAGTTTCCAGTCAAGCCCTACCCAATCTTCGGGTATTGTGGTTGTATGATAAAATTGGAATGGTATCGCATCCAGACAACCATCAGTTTTATAAAGGGCTAAGGCTCATGCCTCAACATTTTCATCACCAAATCATCTGGTGTTTTCAGAAACACATGTCCAAAACATTTCAATAGAATGATCCATCATTCCAAGGTTTTCATAACCATTTTTCCACCAAGTATTCCCATCTAAAGTTGATCAAGTTTTATGCTTAGCACTAGCATCTACAAGTGGGGGTAAGTACTAATGAGGGGTGGTAAACAAGTGGAGTTTCAACTAAGTTCAATCTCATGCCTTAGGATGACATCAAGATTATCTAGCTTAGGCCAAATTTTATGCTCTTTATGCAACCTTCAAATATCTTTCTAGTATCTACCATTCACTGAAGTAAACTCTAAGTAATAGCTTTGATAAAGAATAAAGTAATAAGCTTGTAAGTAAAAACTAGGATTGGGTATCATCAAATATGTCTAACCAAGCATGCTTAGTGCATTGCATAGGCTATCTAACTTTCATAGTTGCAAGTGTTAGCTAGCACATTCAACTAGTAGTATTAGGCTTGCATTGGTCCACTTAGTTAGTAAAGCTTGCTAAAGTAGAGTATCTTGCAAGTGTTAGCTTGCCTTGTGCAGAGCAGTGGTTGAAGTTCTCCTCGGCTTCTTCTTCGTAGTATCCTCCTTCCTCCTCGTATCCTTGGTCGGTACTAGCGTCTATGAATAAATACGAGGTACACAATCACCAAACAATACTTAACTACTTGCATTCATCACACACAAGGGTCCTATAGATGATCTAGCATCATCACTAACATTACAAGATTAAAGCTTGGTTTAATTCCTTTTATTTTTAGAAAAGTAATTTCTACTCATTGAAAAACTACTTAAGATTTAATATTCTCCAAACCAAACATGGGATCATGTTGACACATGTCATCACCACATATTTTAGTCCATGGGAATGTGATTTAAAGTGGTGTCACAATTTAATAAGGTTTTACCCTTTTATTTTAATTAACTAAAGTGGCTAGAAATGCCTATGTGGCATTCTTTTATTACTTGGTCTTTATTTCTGTAAGTAAACCTATATATTTTTATATATTCTGAAATGTATGGTTAAATGTGATTTTTGAGAGTTGGAATCAACTCAAAAGCTATTATGGTTTAAATTTGAAAAATGTTTGAATGCAGAAAAGCTTCTGCCTTGTTATTTTTACCAGGGATGATCTACAGATCCAAATGACTTGAATCCAACGGGCTTGGATTCAGCATTCCTAGACCTTTCTAACAAAATTGGTTTCATTCAATTTGGTTCACTGAATCGACCTGGGTTGATTTTTGAAACTGGGTACAGAAGTGTGTTTGAAATAAAATGAAAAAGGTTAAATTCAAATAACTGGGCTGCGCGGGAAGCGATACTGGGACGGCCTGCTAAGCACAACACTTACGCGGGCTGGTTAAGTGGCTGTCCCCACGCGTAAGCGAGACAGGGGGTGCGAAGCGGTATGGGGCGATGTGGGGCGTTCGATCTGGTTCTAATCCAACAGCTGAGGGTCATCGTCGACGCTGGGCAACGCCGGCGAGACAGAAACCTAGCGCGTCCAGTGGGGGTCGTTGGGGGCTCACCGGGGTTCAGGCGAGGGTCGGCAAGGCGGGCGAACGACGAAGTCGACGACGGCGAACCTCCTGGTACCGATAGCTTCTCCTAGGGCGACTCCAATCACAGGCTTCCTTCTTCTCCAGAGGCGGCGGGCTCCGGTGAAATTCCGGCGAAGTGCTGCTCACCTTGCTTCGGGAACGGGGTGGCATGATCTGTGAGGAGAGGGGAGTGAGATGGTTAGCTCAATTCGGCTGGGGGTGGCCTCTATTTATAGTGGTGAGAGGGGACCGACGGGGCGCAAGGTGAGCTCGTCGTGGTCGACGGTACAGACGGCTATCGGCGTGGGCGACGATAGGGGGCGGTGCGGTGCTCCCTGGCGATGCTCAACGACACGGTGGCGAGACGTGGGGCGGTGCGGTTTGGTCGGAACGCGACGGTGCTCTGCGCGTGCCCGACGGAAGATTTAATGGCGCACAACGCGCGTGGTCCGCGCGACGTCGAACGAGCATGTCTGCGGGGTTGCTGGGACGGTGGTGATCACGTATTCACGCGGCGAGGGCGGCGCGCGGTCTGTGGGCGTCGGTCGAGCATGGCGCACGGGGCGTGCTCTCGGCATGGTTGCTGGCGATCTTGTCATGGTTCGTGCGCATGGTCCAGTGGCTGGCAGGGTTCGAGCGCTGGACAGGGAGTGGCGGTGGGGTGTTGGCTTTCTCCCAGACATGTTTGCTAGGCTTGTTTCTTCTCCTAGCTTGCTGTCGACATGGGGGTGACAAGGGTGCACTCGGCCTGCTCTCCATTGATGACATTGTCAAGCTTACAGTGATGCTAGAGGTTTGCAATTGAGCTAGATGATCTACTAAAACTTAGTTGTGTCCAGAGAGGGAACAAGTTAGGCAAGAATCACTGCTCACAATAGTGTTTGGATTTTGTTTGATTTGTGTCTGCAATGTGTTTGATGAAATGGCCGCAAGAATTCAAGTTTTGAATTTTGAAAAGATTTTTTGTGGGTGTGCTAGGTTGGTGCTGGTGAGTCTGCAGATGCTTGGGTTTTGAAAGTTTAGCTTGTTTGAGTGGTTTTTGAAAAAGTGGGATCTTCCCATATGATAAAGATTCAATTTTGAATTGTCATTTAAACTATGCATTTGAATGTTTCTGGATGATCACAAAGTGGGCCTTGATACTTGTTATGAGTACAATCAAGGGGTGCAAAGATCCAGAAAAGTTTCTGTTAAGTTCTGAAAGTTTGAGACAGCCAAAGTAGGCATGGGAGTTAAATTGGTCAAAATGACCATTCCCTTATTTTATTTGTTTTGATTTACTTGTCTTTGAGAAAAGTTTGGGAATTGTTTAGATGATGTTTATTTCACCTAAGCATCCATTTACAAGCAAAGGAACACACAAACAAGTTGGTTCAAAAGAATTCAAAATGAAATGCATACTCACATGCATGCTTTCATATTTTTATTTTAGAAAAGTTTTTGTTAACTTAATTTTGATGACTAGAGTTTGATGATCCAAGTTTAGTATTTTTGGGATGTTACATTAGCTGCCTTTCATCTCTCCACCCCTCTTCCCTCGTGCATCGGCCCGACTGATCTCTCCCTCGTCCACAACGTGGCACTGCGCACGCGTTCCTTGGTACGGCGACTCTATTTATTTTTTAGGGGGCGGCTCTATTTCTCTGGTGTGTTCAGCAGCCGCGATGGTGTGTACTAGGAGTAGTACTATACTAGTATATAGGAAGGAAACCACTTTGGTCCTTGGCGGCAAAAAAAATTCAAATTTTTCCGGTTTAGAAATTTTCGCTTGCTTCCCAAACATCGAGATGGAAGGTTATTCAAAAGATCTGACATTCACATTAGTACTACTTCTAATCATATCTTTATCTTGTCTTATCTCTTACAATACCATACCACTACAAGTGAATGATACCCCTGTCTGGCCAGGTCGTTTAGGGGTTTAGGGTTTACCGTTTAGCGAACTTTCAATAATGTTCAAGCTTTATGCTTATAATCGTGGAACATAATGGTGTTACTGCAATTTAATGAAAGTATCTCAAATTTGGATCTATGAGTGCATGATACCCTTCTTGGTTTGGGTTTAATTATGGGTTGAAGGGTTTATGGTTTTAGTATTTAGGGATTTAGGGTTTAGGGTTTAGAGTTTAAGGGTTGTTTATTAGGGTTTAGGGAATTTTCAATAATGTTCAAGTTTTATGCTTATATTCATCGAAGAGAATGGCGTTGCCCATTATAATGTAAGTATCTCAATTTTGATCTACAACTGCATGATACTTGATTGGTCTGGGTTTAGGGGTTTAGTGTTTAGGGTTTTATGGTTTTGGGATTTTTCAATTATGTTCAAAAGCTGCTTTATGCTTTTAATCGTGGAATAGAATGGCATTACCGTAATTTAATGAAAGTATCTCAAATTTAGGGGTTTAGTTTTCAGGTTTTAGGGTTTAGGTATTTAGAGGTTTAATTTAGGGTTTAGGGTTTCGGGAATTTTCAATAAAGTTTGAGCATTATGCATATATTCATGGAATAGAATGACTTAGCAACAATTTAATAATGAAAATATCTCAAATTTTGATCTATATATAATTGCATGGTACCTGCTTGGTTAGGGTTGTTTATGCACCGAGGGTTCAGGGTTTTAGTATTGAGGGTTTAGGGTTTTGGTTTTTAGGGGTAGTTTAGGGTTTCGGGTTTAAGAATTTTTCAGTAATATATATGCTTGAGCTTAGGGTTATGGGTTGATAGGTTTAGGGTTTTCAGGGGGTATAAGGCTTAGGGTTAAGGCATTAGGTGGTTAGGGTTTAGGATATTTTCAATAATGTTTGACCTTTCGTGAATTAGAATGGCGTTAGTGCAATTTAATGAAAGTATCTCAAATTTTGATCTATGATGAGTGCATGATACATGCTTTCTTGGTTAGGGTTGTTTATGGGTCGGGGGTTTGGGGTTTTAGTAATGAGGTATTAGGGTTTTAGTTTTTTAGGGTAGACTTGGGTTTAGGGTTTAGGAATTTTTCAATAATATGTCTAATCTTAGGGTCAGGGATTGAGGGTTTATGGTTTTTAGGGGTATATGGCTTAGGGTTTAGGCTTTAGGGAATTTTCCATAATGCTCGAGCTTTCGCGAATTAGAATGGCTTTAGCACGATTTACTGAAAGTATATCAAATTTTGATCATGATACCTTTTTGCTTGGTTAGGGTTTGTTTATGGGCCAAGGGTTTAGGGTTTTAGTATTGAGGGTTTAGGGTTTTGTTTTTTAGGGGTAGTTTAGGGTTTAGGGTTTTTTCAATAAAATGTCCGAGCTTAGGGTAAGGGGTTGAGGGTACGTTTAGAGTTTTTAGGTGTTTAGGGTTTAGGGAATTTTCAATAATAATGTTCTAGCTTTATTCCTATATTCGTCGAATAGAATGTTGTTACCGAATTAATAGAAGTATCTGAAAGCTTGATATATATATGGGGTTTAGTGTTTCAAATAGAATGGTGTTGCATGACAGCTGCTTGGTAAAGATTTAGGGGTTTAGTGTTTCAGGTTTTAGGGTTAGGCGATTAGTGTTCAGGTTTTAGGGATTAGGATTTAGCTATTTAGGTTTTAATTTACGGTTTAGGGTTTCGGGATTTTTTAATAAAGTTCGAGTTTTATGCATATATTCATGGAATAGAATGGTTTAGCAACAATTTAATAATGAAAGTATCTCAAATTTTGATCTATATATAACACCTGCCTGGTTAGGGTTGTTTATGGGCCGAGGTTTTGAGGTTTTAGTATTGAGGGTTTAGGGTTTTTGTTTTTTATTGGTAGTTTAGGGTTTAGGAATTTTTCAATAATATGTTCGAGCTTAGGGTTAGGGTTTGAGGGTTTATGGTTTTAGGGGTATTGGGCTGAGGCTTTAAGATTTAGGGAATTTTCATTAATTCTCAATCTTTCGTGAATTAGAATAGCGTTAGCGCAATTTAATGAAAGTATATCAAATTTTGATCTATTAGTGCATGATACGTTCTTGCTTGGTTAGGTTTGTTTATGGGTCGAGGGTTTAGGGTTTTTTTAGGGGTATTTTAGGGTTTAGGATTTTCGAAATAATATGTCTGAGCTTAAGGTAAGGGGTTAATGGTATGTTTAGGGTTTTTAGGTATTTAGGGCTTGGGGTTTAGAGTTTAGGGGGTTAGGGTTTAGGGAATTTTCAATAATGTTTGAGCTTTCATGAATTAGAATGGCGTTAGAGCAATTTAACAAAATTTTCACAAATTTTGATCTATACGTGCATGATACCCGCTTGGTCAGGGTTTAGGGTAGTAGGGTTTAAGTTTTTTGTTTTAGGGAACTTTCAATAATGTTCAAGCTTTATGCTCAGATTTGTGGAATGGATGACGTTAGCATAATTTAATCAAAGTATATCTCAAATGTTGATCTATAAGTCCATGATTTATCTTCTTAGTCAGGGTCGTTTAGGGGTTTAGGATTCAAGGAATTTTAAATAATGTTCAAGCTATATGCTTATATTTGTGTAACAGAATGGCGTTGCCGCAATTTAATGGACGTATCTCAAATTTGGATCTATAAGTGCATGATGCCTTATTTTAGGTGTGCATGATATCTACTTGGTTAGGGTTTAATGATGGGTTGAGGAGTTTAGGGTTTATTGTTTTAGTATTTAGGGGTTAAGGGTTTATGTTTTAGGGGTTGTTTAGGGTTTTAGTGGTAGCCATGGGATTTGATGAGTTTTTGATAAAACAGCTTCGCGGTATTGTCCTGCCATGTATGGACATTATTGTCTTTCAACTCGAACGACCAAGGTCATCAAGGCCATATCGATCGACATCATAGTTTACGACCCCATAGAGTTCCCACACTAGATGGGTGCATCTTGGGGTAGCAAGCATTGTTGACCATGGGAGTTTTCACACATATAGTGGATCATGTGTCATATTGCTCCATGCAAGGGGAAATGATTTTCTATACTCTATGCGAAACCCACAAGCTTGAGGTAACTTTATTTTCTCCACAATGTACTACTATATGCCTTAAGGCATACTTTTTTACAAATCGCGGATGCCCTAAGGAAAAAGCAAATAATTTGCCCACTTGGCAGTGTATGACCAAGCTATAAAACTTCTATGCACGCGTCTTCAGTTTAGTGGGTCCCATGAATCGTCTCGTTTGGACATTGTCTAAACAGTGGAGCTAACTACTACTACTACTAGTATATTTCTTTTGCTTGGACATATGCCTACCTCTGTCCATGCGTTGTACATGCAGAGAGAATAAAACGTAGGTAGGGGAAGAGGGTAGCAGCAAAGATAGAAGAGGAGTTGAATGCGGTGCGATGTCAGAGCAAACTTTATTACGGGATCCTGACACCAGGTACTCCAGCCGCCTTTATAGTGTAGTACACTCTACTAGTAGTAAATTTTAGGACCTATGCACGCCAAAAATTGGAAGTGTGTTTTCTCTTTCATTCGATGCCTCTCTCCACCCCTCTCCCCTCGAGCACCGGCCCGACTGATCTCTTCCTCGTCCACAGCGTGGCACTGCGCACGTGTGCCTTGGTATGGTGGCTCTGTGTTTTTTTGAGGGGGCGGCTCTGTTTCTCTGGAGTGTTCGGCAGCCGCGTTGGTGTGAACTAGGAGTAGTACTGTACATATAGGAAGGAAACCACTTTGGTCCTTGGCAGCAAAAAAATTCAAACTTTTCCGGTTTAGAAATTTTCACTTGCTTCCCAAACATCGGGAGGGAAGGTTATTCAAAATATCTGTGATTCACATTAGTACTTCTTATCTTATCTTTATCTTGTCTTATCTCTTACAATACCATACCACTACAAGTATTTTTTAGGGGTACTTTAGGGTTTAGGATTTTGTTTTTTAGGGGTAGTTTAGGGTTTAGGATTTTTTCAATAATATGTCCGATCTTAGGGTAAGGGGTTGAGGGTATGTTTAGGGTTTTTATGGGTTTAGGGTTTAGGGGGTTAGGGTTTAGGGAATTTTCAATAATAATGTTCAAGCTCTATTCCTATATTCGTCGAATAGAATTGTGTTACTGAATTAACAGAAGTATCTGAAAATTTTATCTATAAGTGTGCATGATAGCTGCTTGGTCAAGATTTAGGGGCTTAGTGTTTCAGGTTTTAGGGTTAGGCATTTAGTGTTCAGGTTTTAGGGTTTAGGGTTTAGGTATTTAGTGTTTAATTTAGGGTTTAGGGTTTCGGGAATTATCAATAAAGTTCAAGCTTTATGCATATATTCATGGAATAGAATGACTTAGCAACAGTTTAATAATGAAAGTATCTAAAATTTTGATCTATATATAATACCTGCTTGGTTAGGGTTCTTTATGGGCCGAGGTTTTAGGGGTTTAGTATTGAGGGTTTAGGGTTTTGTTTTTTTAGGGGTAGTTTAGGGTTTAGGGTTTAAGAAATTTTCAATAATATATATGTTCGGCCTTAGGGTTAGCGGTCGAGGGGTTTAGTGTTTTTAGGGGGTATAGGTGACGAGGGTTCGACTCGTCAATGCCCATTGTTATGGACTTGGCTTTTGTAGAATATGGGGATGCTGGAAGTCGCGAGACGGTTAAAAGGCAAGCAACACGGGGACACGAGGTTTACCCAGGTTTAGGCCCCCGGAGGGAAAACCTTACTCCTGCTTGTCTGTTCTTGATTATGGCGGAACCGGAGGTTACAGGGGTGCGCAGATGCAATCTGGCGTGAGGTGTGTGTATCAGGTGAGTGGGTCCTTCTCGCCGTGCCCTCCTGGCCCTTATATAGATAGGCCAGGTCCGGGGATAGGTCGAGTCGGTTACAAATTAGGGCTGAAACCTTTGAAATTCTTTCTACAACTAGACTTGTACTCCAAGGAGTTGATCTTTCAATGGGATTGGGCCACCCAAAATTTTTTGGGGCTACCAATCTTCACGTGGGCCTTCCTTGGGCTGGACCGGGTATACCAATGTAGGGAACCCGTAGGGTATATCCCTGTCAGTAGCCCCCGAGTGTTCAATGGAATTGTAGATTCGACTGAAGACTCTATAATTTTTGTGGGTGCTTTACATTTGAACCTGTCTTTAGGAATAAACATTATTAGTTCATAGGAATTGTTGATGCATGCGCCTGACTCACCCGACAGATCAGGGCTAGTTAACTATCATAGGACAAAACAACATGATCTTCTTCAGATTCAAGTCCCCCGACTCGAATCCGTAACAAATGCTAGTGTAATTTGACTCAGGCCGTTGAGGTCTTATAGGAGTCGAATCCTAGTGTGTTTCAAGTGATGTACCCAACGCGTCCGTCAGGATTTTCATCGTGTCTGTTGACACGGAAGTTTACTGGCAGAGCGCAGTCTAGTGCATTACCAGGCCATCAGATGATATCTGTAGTGCTTATCTTTGCATCGTAGACACATCATCCGAAGTTTTATCACCGCGGAGGTGTTTCGGGTGACCAAGGAGACTGTTTCTCTCTTAGTGTTAATTTGGGCAGGGTTGCCAAAAATATTTTTGTCGTACTTGATCGAAGGATCTCACTCGAATAATTCATACGGTGCGCGACCATCGCTCCCTATGGGAGTAGCCTCCGAGTGTCTGTTCGATTTGTAGACTCGAGCATAGACTTTAGTTCAGTAATTCACGTTTGCTTCGATGATCTGTCCGAAGGACGCATTTTTTCAAATGCGCGACCAGCGCTCCCTATGGGAGTAGCCCCTGAGTCCATAGTGGAGTCACAAACTCGAAGTAGGACTCGACGATCTTTTCGAGGTGTTGTTACCGTTGTAATTTCTCAGGTGCGCGGCCAGCGCTCCTAATAGGAGTAGCCCCCGAGTAGTTGGTTGAGTCGTAGACTCGAGTCAGTACTTTATGCTCCGTCGAAATCTTCAAGCCGTTGCTGGCTTCGTTTTGATGACATCATAGCTGACGATCGATGATCTCAATCGTCTGCGGCAGCAGAGATGATGCGACATGACGACCGTGAGTCCCACCACCTGACTTGATTTTGACTAGTCATGCGTAATCATGGCGAAAGTTACGGTGTCTCCTCGATTTCTGTGCGTAGTGGACGTTGTGCTTACGGTGGTTCAATTTGGTGTTGACACATGGACGGTGAGATCTAAGGCACGCGTTAGGGATTCTGCATTGACGGTTCTGCTTTGTTGTCCTCGCCCCTTTTATATTGTGGGGGAAAACAGAGAAGTTTACCCCTTCGCCATTCGCCTTAGCTTTTCACCATTGCTGCCATTTCTTGAGCTCTTGCGCACTGGATGTTCTCCGTGTGTTCCCCTCGTCCTTTCTTCTTTCACATCGCCGCACTCGCCGCTCCACAATGGGCAAGTCCAAGAAGGCTTCATCCACTGCAGCGGGTTCAAGCACCACCAGCGCCAGGAAGAAGGCTGCTGCTCCGAGCCGCACCATCGACGGCGGGTGGCGGCGCACGGAGATGCGCGAGTCGGACTTGCGCAAACTACGCGAGGCCTACTTGATCTCCAAGGATAAGGGCGACGCCATCCTTCCCGATCAAGAGGTACTCCCGCGCCCAGCCGAAGGGTTTCGGGTGATGTTTTTCTCCTTTATCGTCCACGGTCTTTCGCTTCCCGCCCACGAATTTCTTCATGGGATTATTTTCTTCTACGGGATTCAGCTTCACCATCTGTCTCCCAATTCTCTCCTTCATATTGCTTGTTTCATTACCCTATGCGAGTGTTGGCCCGGTATCGAGCCTCACTTTGGCCTCTTCCGGAGACTCTACTCTGTGAAGAGGCAATCTGGCACCGGTGGTGTTTATCCACTTGGAGGCTTTGGAATTTCCATCCGTTCCTCAGTCCAGTTCTTCTCTGTTCATCTCTGCGAGTCCGTCCAGCAGTGGCAGAGGAAGTGGTTCTACATTCATGACGTCAAGCTGAACGGTCAGCATTACGGGCTCGCCCCTTTGACTCCACCCAGAAGATCATCCGAAAGCGTTCATGGTCGAATGTCCTTTTGGAGGGTGAATCCGAAGAGGTGGAGAAGTTCTAAAAGCGGGTGGAGGCCCTTCAGCTGGTGCCGGGCAAAGAGGTCAATGGTGTCGACATCATTCGCACCTTCCTCAAGCGTCGGGTGCAGCCGCTCCAAGGCGAGGACGCACCCGATGTTCCTGTATGCTGGCGCCAGCGACCCGACAAGGGTGCTGCCGGAGGAGATGTCTTCGGCTGACCTTGATAGGGCGCTTTGGCCTCTTCTGAAGCACAAGGCCGACCAGGACCTTCCGGGGAAGTCCTTGACTCCTCCGTTCAGTGCCAAGAAAATAGTCCCTCAGGTGAAACCTGTAGTTGCGTGTAACTCTTTTGAGTGCTTATTTCTTGTTATTATTACTTATCTTGTTCCATCTTCTGTCTTCAACTTTCAGGGCTACAAGGTGGCGGGGATGGTGCCCCCTCTACCCGAGAAGTTCTCTACTGCACCGGACAACGAGGAGGCGGAGTCTAATTCCGAGCTCCCCCTGCATAATCGCCTTTTTTGGAAGCCCCCGAGCCGAGTGAAGGGCAGACTCGAAAGAGGTCCCATAGCGAGACTTCGGACAGGGCGACGCCACCCACACCGAAGGGTCCCTCCTTCATCGAGCGGCACGGCGAGGATGAGGGCGACCTCCTCCCCCATCTCGGCTGTCCTGGTTCGGGCTATGGCCCCGCAGTCGCCGGCCACGAAGAAGAAGAAGGAGAAGAAGGAGGATCATGTCTTCAACTTGTCAGACATACCATCATAAGTTGCACTGATCAAGTCTTGTTGTTTTGTTGATATGCTAAGTATTAGCATGTTATTGATTTGGTTCTTTGTAAGTGCTAGTAGCAATCATTTGGAGGAGTCCCTCGATGAGGAATCCAAATAAATGTTCTTGGAATCGAAGCCTGCGTCTTTGTTTCCCAAGATGGTGGCCAACTCCAATGATGAGGACTCGAGATCCGCGAGGCGGGAGGCTCGTGCGCTCGTTATGTGGAAGACGATTATAAAACCTTCGGAGTCCATAGCAGACCACGTAAGTGTTATTTTTCTATTGCGTGGGGCGAGCCCCCGAGCCCTTTACTCATTAGATTTGTTGATTTCTTCACAGCCCTTTGTTCGTGACGCCAACAGCCTGATCCAGGAGCATCTCTCTCTAGAGGGTGAACTCATGCAGCTGCGAGGTGCGTTGGTTTCTTCTTTCAGATTTCGAGTGCTCCAGAGTTTTTTCTTGTGTTCCTCTGTTATTGCCCAATGCTGTAGACGAGAACAATGATGCCTCCACAAGCTGAATGCACTCGAAAAGAGTCTCGACAAAGCGGAGAAGCAGGCAAAGGATGCTGCAGAGGCCATCCAGCACCAGCAGAAAGAGGCTGAAGACCGTGAGCAGCAGTTTGTGACCGTCACAGCGACCCGAGAGAAAGCCATGGCTGAAAAGCTTATGGATGCTGCCAAGGCTATATCCGGTAAGCCACCTTGCTCTTCCTTTGAGTGTTAGATGCTTCTATTGTGATTACTTGTTCCTCATCCAAAGGGTTTGCCATTTTTCTTTTCCAGATGCTCCAGGTTTTACGTTTGATCGTCACGCCCTATTGCACGGTGATCCTCTGGCGGATGTCATTGCAGCGATTGAGGATCGCTGCACCTTGTCCATGGAGTCGCTTGATAAGGCCAAAAAGGTGCTCGCTCGCTTCTACAAGGAGATCAACCCCAAGGGCGTTTCCCTCGAGGACGTCAATTCCCTAGTGGAGGCCCTAGCGGATGATGCTCCTGCGAAGTACAAGCGCGCGCAGAAGGGGGTCGGCGCTTCTATGGGGCTGGCGATGGCGATGGTGTCTGGCACTCAGCTGGATCTGACGCAGGTCACGTCCAAGATGTCGACAGCCGCGGATGGCTCTGAGATAGCATTTGCTTCCTTTTCCTCCCACTGCAAGCATTTTGGGCCTAAGCTGATAGATCTTCTGGCTGACTACTTACTGGACCAGCAGCGAGCGGACAAGAGTAGGCAGTCTCGATCCGAAGCTGCTCCGGGTGCTGGCGCTTAGGCCCTTCTTCCTTGTAGCTAGTCTAGCTTCCTTTTGTTGTTGCATGTGTAACATCTTTTGGATGAACAAGAGTCACTCTGCCACATAGTAGACTTATTTATGTATATATGAATGCGTCTTCGACCGTTTGTCAAAGTTTGTGATTTTGATTTTTCCTTGTGCACCCTTAGGGTCCTTCACGTGCGGATTCAGTGATTATACCTGTTCCCATGCCTGGCTCTCGCCCATCGCTGAATGAATCATCACAGTTGCCATTTTTGCGTGATCACGTCCGAAGCTTGGAGAAGAACATCCTCAACATCTGTCGTGACGCGGACATGTGGAAGTCCAAGGCCGAGTGATCCATTGCCATAGAAGAGTTTGTGCTAGAGGAATTGTGGCAAATGGGCGAGCAACTCCAATGTAAGTCATCCCGACCCTTTGTTTCTTCGAGTGCAGTTATATGCCAGCTCACCCACTGTGTTGTGCAGTTGTTAATCTTCTTCCGAAGGAAGAGAAGGAGCATGTCGCAATTTGAATGAATTGCCTAAAACAAAAATATTTGGAGGTCGGCAGCTTCTTCTAGATGGAACCGTGATCGAGCGATCATCCTTTCAACGGTGCAAGATCGCGTCCATCAAGTACTTCGAGTCCTGAGGTGGGCAAGGTCGTCGCTCGCAACGATTTGGGCCACCATGTTTCCCTTAGACTTTGCACCTTCTAGCTTTCTAGGATTGCTCGGGAAGTTTTGAGACGCAGGTCACGTGAAGGAGCTGATGCGCCATCAAGTAATTGTGGGCATGAAGGCAGCCCTATCTCTTGTTTAACTACATCGTCGCGATGTCAATCTTGCGGAGATAGCAGCTGGGCCAGCTCCTCCTCTAGATGGTATGGCATGGGATATGCGTCCAGACTACGCGGCTGTGGTGCAATACGCTGAAGAAATTGTAGATGTGTTTGAGGAGCGGACAAACGTTCTGCTCCAGCGTAGTTGAGTCCTGTAAACAAAAAACGAAATAATGTAAAGCTTGTATATTGTTCGAGTGGGATATTAATGCCCTTGTGAAGTTGTATGTATTTGGCACGTAGTGCGTTGTTTGATTATAGAGTATGTATGTCCTTTTCGTTAGCCTGACGTGGTCAGCTAATCAGGTTATATGCGTTGCTATCAGTCGATGAAGTCGTATGGTGAGGCGCAGCCCCTGAGCGTGTTTGAGCGATAAATAATATAAGGGAGAAATATTTGGGCCAAGGAACTTAGCTTTTATTCATCGTAGTGCAGGGGTATAGTGTTTGGCTGAGTAGCCTGGCTGAATAGTCTTATTAAAAGTAAAAGACAACTAGGGGTAGAAGTGTCGCAGTTTTGCAATGTTCCATGGGTTGGAGTATTCGACTCCTGACTCGGCGTCCTTGAGGTGGTAGGCGTCACCTGGGATGACTTCAGTGACGATGTAAGGTCCTTCCTAGGGTGACTCGAGTTTCTTGTTCCCTTCCTGCTTGAGTCACAAGACGAGGTCTCCTTTGACGAAGGACCTTGGACGCAGCCGGCGGCTATGGTAGTTGCGGAGGCTCTGCTGATACACCGCTGAGCGAGCCGCGGAGATGTCGCGTGCCTCATCTAGCGTGTCGACGACGTCTTCAAGTGCGGCCGATGATTCGGCTTCGCTGTAGGCGACGACCTGTGGAGCCTTGTAGCGTACCTCAGCAGGTAGCATAGCTTCGGCTCTATGCACCATGAAGAAGGGCGTGTAGCTAGTTGAGCTGTTTGGCGTTGTGCGTATGCTCCAGAAAACAGAGGGTAGCTCGTCCGCCCAGGCTCCCGCAAGCCTTTCATGTGGGCATAGCAGACGCTTCTTGATGCCGTTGTCGATGAGGCCGTTGGCCTTTTCGACATGTCCATTGGTCCGCGGGTGCGCGACGGAGGTGTATGACAGGCTGATTCGAAGGTTTTCACAGAAGCCTCAGAACTTCTTCGAGATGAAGTTCGAGCTGTTGTCCGTTATGATGCTATGGGTTACTCCGAACCTATAGACAATGGACTCAAAAAACGTGATGGCGGTGGCGCCACTTTGGTTAGTAATAGGCATGGCCTCAATCCACTTCGAGAATTTGTCGACTGCTACCAGGAGGAAGACGTTCCCTCCTGGCGAGGACTTTGGCAGTTTACCGATCATTTCAAGTCCCCATTGGGCGAAAGGCCACGCCAGCGGTATGGGCCATAGTTCTGACCCGAGTGTGTATGGCTTGTCTGCGTACTCTGGCAGGTGTTGCACCTCTAGATTATCTCCTTGGCGTCGTTCCTTGCAGTTGGCCAGTAGAAGCCGACTCGTAGAGCTTTTGTGACCAGAGCGCGTCTGCCTGCGTGGTGACCGCAGATACCCTCATGGATGTCTAGGATGATGCTTTTTCCGTCGCTGTTGGTGACGCATCGTTGGAGCTCACCCGAAATGTTTTGCTTGTACACCTCGCCATTGATGATGGTGAAGGCCTTTGATCGGCGGGATATGCGTTGGGCATCTGTTGGGTCCTCAGGCAGGTGTTTACTTATCAGGTAATGGAGGTACGGTTGGGTCCATGTCTCCTCAACCGCCATGACCTGCATAAGACTTATCAGCTCGACCTCCATGTCGAGATTTTCAGGCTCTTACTGTCCTTCGGGTGGTGCAGCCCCCGAGTGCTCTGAAGCTTCAGATGTGCCCTTTGGAAATTTTCGCTTGATGGAGGGTACGCAGATTTGTTCGAGGAACACACCTAGTGGCACTGGCGCACAAGTGGAGCCGATGTTGGCGAGCTTGTCGGCAACTTCGTTAATTTCTCTGCCCATGTGTCGAAGTTCGCAACTGTTGGAGTCTCCTTCGAGTGAGTTGTAGAGCACACGGTATGCGATCATGTTGGCGCTGTGAGCGTTGCACTCATTCATTGTCTGCTGGACGACGAGATTGGTGTCACCGTATATGACGAGGCGTGTTGCACCGCACACCTTAGCCATCCTCATGTCGTGTATGAGTGCCTCATATTCGGCATCGTTGTTGGATGCACGAAACTTCATCCGAAGGATGTACCTCATCTTATCCCCTTGAGGGGACATCAGTATGACGCAGTCTCCTGTTGCAGCCTCGCGCTTAGAGCCATCGAATTGCATCGTCCAGGACTACGACATGTTCAGAGTATCCGACAGCTGGAGTTCCATCCAGTGTACAAGGAAGTCAGGGAGGACCTCAGACTTGATGGCGGTGCGCCGCTCGTAAATGATGTCTCGAGGAGACAGTTTGATGCCCCACAGGGAGACTCACCCCGTGGCTTCGGGGTTGTTCAGGATATTCGACAACGGGGCGTCGTTGATGACCACAATCTGGTGCTCCTAGAAGTAATGACTCAACTGACGCGCCGTCATGAATACGCCGTAGGCGAGCTTCTGGTAATGAGGTTATCTCTGCTTTGTCGGGGTCAGTACCTCGCTGAGGTGGTAGATTGGGTGTTGTACCCCATGGGTCTTGCTGTCTTCGGATCACTCGACCACGAGTACCGTGCTGACCACCTGATGCATCACTGATATGTATAGTAGCAGAGGCTCTCTCTCCTTTGGCGTTACCAAGACTGGAGATGTGGAGAGTAGGCGCTTGAGGTCTTTGAATGCCTCGTTTGCTTCGGCCGTCCATTCGAATTTTTCTACCTTGTGCAGCAGCTGGTAAAAGGGGAGGGCCTTCTCGCCCATGCGGCTGATGAACCTGCTGAGCACCGCGATTCGCCCAACTAGTTGTTGAACTCACTTGAGGTTCTTGGGCTTCTCCATTGCTAGTATAGCCCTGATTTTTTTCGGGTTTTCCTCGATGCCACGCCAAGATATGACGTACCCGAGTAATTGGCCAGACGGGACGCTGAAGATGCACTTGTCTGGATTCAACTTGATCGTGTAACGATCAAGGTTGTCGAATGTTTCGTGGAGGTTGTCAATGAGGGTCCTGGCCTCCTTGGTCTTGATTACTATGTTGTCAACATAGACCTCAACGTTCTGACCAATCTGGTTCTTTAGACATACCTGCATGCATCTCTGGTAAGTGGCGCCTGTGTTCTTTAGCCTGAAAGGCATTGTGTTGTAGCAGAACACCCCGAACGGCGTAGTGAACAACGTTTTTTCCTGATCTTCGGCCTTCAGCCGAATTTGATTGTAGCCTACGTAGGCGTCGAGGAAGGAGATTTTCTTGCATCCTGCAGTGGAGTCGATTATTTGATCAATCCATGGGAGAGGAAAGTGGTCCTTTGGACAATGCTTGTTCATGGATGTGAAGTCCACGCACATCTGTTGGATGTCCGTTTCCTTCTTAGGGACCAGCACGGGGTTGGTCAGCCACTCGCTTTCCTTGATCTCCCTGATGAAGTTGGCATCGAGGAGTCTATTGACTTTGACGCCAATGACTTCAGCTCTTGGCTCTGACAGTCGACACATTGACTACTTGACTGGCTTCACATCTGGAAACACATTGAATGCATGCTCATCGAATTCCCTAGGAACTCCTGGCATGTCCGCAGGACACCAGGCGAAGATTTCCCAGTGCTCACAGAGGAATTCAACGAGTGCGCTTTCCTATGCGGGGCTCAGGTCATTGACGATCAACGCCGTCTTGGAGGCATCCGTCGGGTGAACCTGCACCTTCTTTGTGTTGACTGTGGATTCGAAAGACATGTCAGGTGTGTTTTGCCTGGTGAATGGTGGTGCCCCATCGTTTGTGACCTCCTTGAGCCTTGTTAGCTCCTCCTGCATACCGAACGACTGGGAGATTCTGTTGAAATCCCTGTCGCGGCTATCTGACCTGGTGAAGATTCCTGGTACAGTGATGACGCCTCTGGGTCCTGACATCTTCATCAGAAGGTACGCGTAGTGCGGTACTGCCAGGAACCTTGCAAATGCCACACGCCCGAGGATGGTGTGGTACTGTCAGGGCCAGTCCACCACTTCGAACTTTAGTCGCTCACGCCTGAAGTTTTCGGGCTTGCCGAAGATGACATCGAGCCATATCTTGCCTAGTGGGTATATGCCCTTCCCTGGGACGATGTCGTGGAACATTGTGTCCGATGGTTCCAGGCTACATAGCGGGATCTGCATGGCTGCGAGTGTGCCGACGAACATCAGGTTGATGCCGCTGCCGCTATCCATGAAGACACGGCTCATCTATAACCCTCCAATATGGGCCTTGAGCACCAAAGAGGAGTGACCTGGGAAAGGTATCTGGCATGGGTGATCCGACCGATCAAAGGTGATGCAGGACTCCGAGCCACTGAGGTACTCAGGTATGGCTGGTCGGGAGGTCACGACCAAGTTGACTTGGCGGGTGATCTTCTTCTGCACCCTATTGGTTGGGCGTCCCTTCTGTATCATGAAGGTCCCTACTGGTGGCGGGTATGCATCCTCCCTGTTGTTCTGCGCTGGTGCAGCCGCAAGTTGCGGGGGTCCTCTAGGTGGCGGTGGTGGTGCTCCGTGGGCTACGACTTCTGGATCTAGCGTGAATCCTGGATTCAGCATCTGGCGTCTCATCTGGGTGAGGCCCTCGCTAATTTTTTGGAACTCCTAGCAATCCTTGAGCATGTGGCTGGCCTTCTTCTTACCATCTTGCTTGTCGATGTAGAAGTGGATGGTGCAGGGACCTGACAGCTTGTCATATGCCGAAGGTTCATCATCGCGGTTGTGACGTTGCCACATTAGGGTGAGGCCTCCACCATCACGGTATCCGCTGCTGCAGTTGCCATCATCATGGTGATCGGCGTAGCCAGACGCGACCATGTCAACTTCCTCGCGATCGTCGTAGATGCGTGATCTTCTCTTTCCGTGGCGATCGCGCCTGCGGCCGAAGTCATCTTCGTCATCCGAATGTGTTCGATTGAAGGCATCCTCGCCATCTGCCTATCGGTTGGCGATGTCCATCAGATGGTCGAGGGTTTTGGGCTTGACGCGCCCGAGCTCCTCCTTGAACTCTCGGCGCTTGATGCCGTCCTTAAAGGAATCGATTGCCCTCTCCTCAGAGATGTTCGCGGTAGAGTTCTTGATGACGAACCAGCGTAGAATGTACGAGCGAATGGACTCGTTGGTCCGTTTTGTGCAGGACCGCACCTCTTCAATTGAGGCTGGCCTCTTGCTGGTGCCTTTGAAGTTGCGGACGAAACTGTATGACAGCTCTTACCAACTTCGGATGGAGACAGAAGGGAGGCTGCTGAGCCAGGCCCTGGCAGCGCCTGTCAGCTGCAGCTAGAGGCACTGCATAGTTGTGCTTTTGTTTCCGCCGTGGAGCTTGACCGAAGAAAGGTGATCGTAGAGCCAAGTTTTCGGCTCCTGTGCGCCATCGAATTTCAGATTGTCCGAAGGGATCTTGAAGTTCTTCGGCATCCGCAACTGTCATACGGACCTGCTGAAGCAACTGGATCTGCACAGCTCCCCGTTGTCCTCTTCTGACTCAATTGAGCACGCGCGTTTGGCGTGTGATTTGTCTATTTTGCGTTGTGCGAGCTCACTACGAGCGCCGTAGTTGCTTCTCCTACGCCGTGGGCTATGGCGACGCCGTGGCGGATCGTGCTCTTCTTCATTGGATGAGGGTGTACGACTTTGAGTGAACTTCACCGAGGCCTTCTTCTTTGGCTCTGGGGGTGTATCGTCATGGAGCGCAGCTCCGACGAGTCCGAGGCCTACGAGTGCAGCGTCGTGGATCGTGTTCTTCGGGTCCCCTACCGGTGGCGGGTTGGACGCGAGGTAAGTGGTGGCCACCATGATCGCAGCCTGCGGTGTTTTAGGCATGACGTTCCCTTGTGAGTCCATCGTCATGAATGACATGTCGAGGGCCTTGGTGACCTCCCGCCGTGCAGCGGGATCCATGCGCTCGAGGCGAGAGCGGTACTTGCGGGCGTCGTTGTCGTGTGAAGAGGAGCCACCAGCGGAGGAGAGCGTAGCTCACCGCATACTCGATTCGTTCCCGCTTGCGTTTTTCGAGATCGCCTTGCAGCTTGACCTGTCGATTGTGCTCATCGATCAGGAGCTAGTGATAGGCCATCAGTAGATCGCGGGAAGCTTCAACCAGTAAGATGTGATTGCCTCATACAGCCTCACGCGTGATCTCCCAGCCGACGTCATTGAGGTTGATTTCGTGGTGGGCACGGCTTGCGCCCTCAGTGCCTCGAGGTGCCCTGTTCCTGTTGGGATTTTGCGGGTTCGCTTTGGTTCCTACGGTTTTGGCCTGAGGGTTGGGAGGGGATTTTTCGGTTGGGTCCAGCTATGGGTAGGTTTTGTCATTGACGTCGCCGCCATGGATGACGACGCACATGTAGCACCCACGGAGAGGATTGCTACTTCTGCAACTTTCAGATCTGGAACTGTAGGTTCCTTCATCCGAAGGGGGTCGCACAGCTCGGAGTTGCAGCTGTTGCTGTCATCCGAATCTCTTGTTAGCGACTTCGAGTGTAGGGCGTCGATTGGTGGCGCCCATGAGACATGCCTGATTGGAGGGGGTAGAACCCTCTCTAGGAGGTGGAGGGTGCCAGTCTGCCCTACCTGGAGGCAGAATCTCCCGAATAGCATCTTGAATCCATTGCCTATGAACTCGAAATCTTTGTGGGTGGCCGGCGAGTGGGCGGTGAAGTCGAAGGCACCGAAGAGGAGGTGATTCTCTATCACCGAGGAATCGTAGATCGCTTCGGATGGAACCATCATGACTGCATGATCAGCGTCCCTAGTTCCCACAGACGGCGCCAATTGACGAAGGTTCGACTCGTCAATGCCCATTGTTATGGACTTGGATTTCGGAGAAGATGGGGATGCTGGAAGTTGCGAGACGGTTAACAAGCAAGCAAAACGGGGACACGAGGTTTACCAAGGTTCAGGCCCCCGGAGGGCAAACCCTACTCCTGCTTGTTTGTTCTTAATTACGGCGGAACCGAAGGTTATAGGGGTGCGCAAATGCAATCTGGCGTGAGGTGTGTGTATGACGTGAGTTGGTCCTTCTCGCTGTGCCCTCCTGGACCTTATATAGATAGGATAGGTCTCGGGATAGGTCAAGTCGGTTACAAATTAGGGATAAACCCTTTTAAATTCTATCTACAGCTAGACTTGTCCTCCAAGGAGTCGATCTTGCAATGGGCTTGGTCCACCCAAAATCTTCTTGGGCTACCAATCTTCACGTGGGCCTTCCCTAGGCTGGACCGGATATACGAATGTAGGGCATCCGTAGGGTATATCCCTGTCAATAGGGCTTACGGTTAAGGCTTTAGGTGGTTAGGGTTTAGGGTATTTCAATAATGTTCGAGCTTTCGTGAATAAGAATGGCGTTAGCGCAATTAATGAAAGTATATCAAATTTTGATCTATTAGTGCGTGATACCTGCTTGCTTGGTTAGGGTCGTTTATGGGCCGAGGTTTTAGGGTTTTAGTATTGAGGTTTTAGGGTTTGTTTTTAGGGGTAGTTTAGGGTTTACGATTTTTGCAATAATATGACCGAGATTAGGGTCAGGGGTTGTTGGTACGTTTAGGGTTTTAGGGGTATACGGTTTAGGGGTTAGGGTTTAGAGAATTTTCAATAATGTTCGAGCTTTCGTGAATTAGAATGGCATTAGAGATATTTAACGAAAGTATGACAAATTTTGATCTATAAGTGCATGATACCTTCTTAGCCAGGGCTTAGGGTTGTAAGGTTTACGTTTTGGGTTTTAGGCAGTTTGCAATAATGTTCCAGCTTTATGCTCTGTAACATCCCTAAAATCATGTTTTCAAAGCTTTGCATATCATCCATGCATTCATGATCATTTAGGGTTCTTTTTCAAAGTCATTTCAAAAACAGGAGCATCTGAATGCTCATTATTTTATGTAAACAAGGCTATGGCCATATTGCTACTTTCTTTTAAGAAAAATACTTATTCTAATCAGTAAGATTTTGAGCTTGAGTTTGAGTGTTGTTTCTAAGGTTTGGTCAAGGTTGTCAAAAACAAATATGAATTATAAACCATTCCTATACTATTTATAAACATTTAAATAAGGTTTGGTTTAAACCTCTTTTCCAAACCCATTTTGAATTTGAGTCAGATTAGATGTTTTACACATCCCAGGATGCAAGAATCAACAAACATTTATTTGGAGAAAGTTTCATTTGA